>OX638313.1:34976197-36199200 GCA_951812415.1 Beris morrisii | reverse complement strand
AATCTCGGCCTATGTGCTCATACCCATTGGTGGGTACGTGGTGGGTACGTTTCGTACCCACCACGTACCCCCCACGTCCCCTACAATGAACTTCCGCTCTCCTGGGCTCAAATTATTTTTTTTGAATCTGTTTTAGGATTTGAATTTAATTTTAACTTTAATTTAAGTGGTGACATGTAAAAATCTCGGCCTATGTGCTCATACCCATTGGTGGGTACGTGGTGGGTACGTTTCGTACCCACCACGTACCCCCCACGTCCCCTACAATGAACTTCCGCTCTCCTGGGCTCAAATTATTTTTTTTGAATCTGTTTTAGGATTTGAATTTAATTTTAACTTTAATTTAAGTGGTGACATGTAAAAATCTCGGACCTATGTGCTCATACCCATTGGTGGGTACGTGGTGGGTACGTTTCGTACCCACCACGTACCCCCCACGTCCCCTACAATGAACTTCCGCTCTCCTGGGCTCAAATTATTTTTTTTGAATCTGTTTTAGGATTTGAATTTAATTTTAACTTTAATTTAAGTGGTGACATGTAAAAATCTCGGCCTATGTGCTCATACCCATTGGTGGGTACGTGGTGGGTACGTTTCGTACCCACCACGTACCCCCCACGTCCCCTACAATGAACTTCCGCTCTCCTGGGCTCAAATTATTTTTTTTGAATCTGTTTTAGGATTTGAATTTAATTTTAACTTTAATTTAAGTGGTGACATGTAAAAATCTCGGCCTATGTGCTCATACCCATTGGTGGGTACGTGGTGGGTACGTTTCGTACCCACCACGTACCCCCCACGTCCCCTACAATGAACTTCCGCTCTCCTGGGCTCAAATTATTTTTTTTGAATCTGTTTTAGGATTTGAATTTAATTTTAACTTTAATTTAAGTGGTGACATGTAAAAATCTCAGCCTATGTGCTCATACCCATTGGTGGGTACGTGTTGGGTACGTTCGTACCCACCACGTACCCCTCACGTCCCCTACAATGAACTTCCGCTCTCCTGATCTCAAATTATTTTTTTTGAATCTGTTTTAGGATTTGAATTTAATTTTAACTTTAATTTAAGTGGTGACATGTAAAAATCTCGGCCTATGTGCTCATACCCATTGGTGGGTACGTGGTGGGTACGTTTCGTACCCACCACGTACCCCCCACGTCCCCTACAATGAACTTCCGCTCTCCTGGGCTCAAATTATTTTTTTTGAATCTGTTTTAGGATTTGAATTTAATTTTAACTTTAATTTAAGTGGTGACATGTAAAAATCTCAGCCTATGTGCTCATACCCATTGGTGGGTACGTGGTGGGTACGTTTCGTACCCACCACGTACCCCCCACGTCCCCTACAATGAACTTCCGCTCTCCTGGGCTCAAATTATTTTTTTTGAATCTGTTTTAGGATTTGAATTTAATTTTAACTTTAATTTAAGTGGTGACATGTAAAAATCTCGGCCTATGTGCTCATACCCATTGGTGGGTACGTGGTGGGTACGTTTCGTACCCACCACGTACCCCCCACGTCCCCTACAATGAACTTCCGCTCTCCTGGGCTCAAATTATTTTTTTTGAATCTGTTTTAGGATTTGAATTTAATTTTAACTTTAATTTAAGTGGTGACATGTAAAAATCTCGGCCTATGTGCTCATACCCATTGGTGGGTACGTGGTGGGTACGTTTCGTACCCACCACGTACCCCCCACGTCCCCTACAATGAACTTCCGCTCTCCTGGGCTCAAATTATTTTTTTTGAATCTGTTTTAGGATTTGAATTTAATTTTAACTTTAATTTAAGTGGTGACATGTAAAAATCTCGGCCTATGTGCTCATACCCATTGGTGGGTACGTGGTGGGTACGTTTCGTACCCACCACGTACCCCCCACGTCCCCTACAATGAACTTCCGCTCTCCTGGGCTCAAATTATTTTTTTTGAATCTGTTTTAGGATTTGAATTTAATTTTAACTTTAATTTAAGTGGTGACTGGTAAAAATCTCGGCCTATGTGCTCATACCCATTGGTGGGTACGTGGTGGGTACGTTTCATACCCACCACGTACCCCCCACGTCCCCTACAATGAACTTCCGCTCTCCTGGGCTCAAATTATTTTTTTTGAATCTGTTTTAGGATTTGAATTTAATTTTAACTTTAATTTAAGTGGTGACATGTAAAAATCTCGGCCTATGTGCTCATACCCATTGGTGGGTACGTGGTGGGTACGTTTCGTACCCACCACGTACCCCCCACGTCCCCTACAATGAACTTCCGCTCTCCTGGGCTCAAATTATTTTTTTTGAATCTGTTTTAGGATTTGAATTTAATTTTAACTTTAATTTAAGTGGTGACATGTAAAAATCTCGGCCTATGTGCTCATACCCATTGGTGGGTACGTGGTGGGTACGTTTCGTACCCACCACGTACCCCCCACGTCCCCTACAATGAACTTCCGCTCTCCTGGGCTGAAATTATTTTTTTTGAATCTGTTTTAGGATTTGAATTTAATTTTAACTTTAATTTAAGTGGTGACATGTAAAAATCTCGGCCTATGTGCTCATACCCATTGGTGGGTACGTGGTGGGTACGTTTCGTACCCACCACGTACCCCCCCGTCCCCTACAATGAACTTCCGCTCTCCTGGGCTCAAATTATTTTTTTTGAATCTGTTTTAGGATTTGAATTTAATTTTAACTTTAATTTAAGTGGTGACATGTAAAAATCTCGGCCTATGTGCTCATACCCATTGGTGGGTACGTGGTGGGTACGTTTCGTACCCACCACGTACCCCCCACGTCCCCTACAATGAACTTCCGCTCTCCTGGGCTCAAATTATTTTTTTTGAATCTGTTTTAGGATTTGAATTTAATTTTAACTTTAATTTAAGTGGTGACATGTAAAAATCTCGGCCTATGTGCTCATACCCATTGGTGGGTACGTGGTGGGTACGTTTCGTACCCACCACGTACCCCCCACGTCCCCTACAATGAACTTCCGCTCTCCTGGGCTCAAATTATTTTTTTTGAATCTGTTTTAGGATTTGAATTTAATTTTAACTTTAATTTAAGTGGTGACATGTAAAAATCTCGGCCTATGTGCTCATACCCATTGGCGGGTACGTGGTGGGTACGTTTCGTACCCACCACGTACCCCCCACGTCCCCTACAATGAACTTCCGCTCTCCTGGGCTCAAATTATTTTTTTTGAATCTGTTTTAGGATTTGAATTTAATTTTAACTTTAATTTAAGTGGTGACATGTAAAAATCTCGGCCTATGTGCTCATACCCATTGGTGGGTACGTGGTGGGTACGTTTCGTACCCACCACGTACCCCCCACGTCCCCTACAATGAACTTCCGCTCTCCTGGGCTCAAATTATTTTTTTTGAATCTGTTTTAGGATTTGAATTTAATTTTAACTTTAATTTAAGTGGTGACATGTAAAAATCTCGGCCTATGTGCTCATACCCATTGGTGGGTACGTGGTGGGTACGTTTCGTACCCACCACGTACCCCCCACGTCCCCTACAATGAACTTCCGCTCTCCTGGGCTCAAATTATTTTTTTTGAATCTGTTTTAGGATTTGAACTTAATTTTAACTTTAATTTAAGTGGTGACATGTAAAAATCTCAGCCTATGTGCTCATACCCATTGGTGGGTACGTGGTGGGTACGTTCGTACCCACCACGTACCCCTCACGTCCCCTACAATGAACTTCCGCTCTCCTGATCTCAAATTATTTTTTTTGAATCTGTTTTAGGATTTGAATTTAATTTTAACTTTAATTTAAGTGGTGACATGTAAAAATCTCGGCCTATGTGCTCATACCCATTGGTGGGTACGTGGTGGGTACGTTTCGTACCCACCACGTACCCCCCACGTCCCCTACAATGAACTTCCGCTCTCCTGGGCTCAAATTATTTTTTTTGAATCTGTTTTAGGATTTGAATTTAATTTTAACTTTAATTTAAGTGGTGACATGTAAAAATCTCGGCTTATGTGCTCATACCCATTGGTGGGTACGTGGTGGGTACGTTTCGTGCCCACCACGTACCCCCCACGTCCTCTACAATGAACTTCCGCTCTCCTGGGCTCAAATTATTTTTTTTGAATCTGTTTTAGGATTTGAATTTAATTTTAACTTTAATTTAAGTGGTGACATGTAAAAATCTCGGCCTATGTGCTCATACCCATTGGTGGGTACGTGGTGGGTACGTTTCGTACCCACCACGTACCCCCCACGTCCCCTACAATGAACTTCCGCTCTCCTGGGCTCAAATTATTTTTTTTGAATCTGTTTTAGGATTTGAATTTAATTTTAACTTTAATTTAAGTGGTGACATGTAAAAATCTCGACCTATGTGCTCATACCCATTGGTGGGTACGTGGTGGGTACGTTTCGTACCCACCACGTACCCCCCACGTCCCCTACAATGAACTTCCGCTCTCCTGGGCTCAAATTATTTTTTTTGAATCTGTTTTAGGATTTGAATTTAATTTTAACTTTAATTTAAGTGGTGACATGTAAAAATCTCGGCCTATGTGCTCATACCCATTGGTGGGTACGTGGTGGGTACGTTTCGTACCCACCACGTACCCCCCACGTCCCCTACAATGAACTTCCGCTCTCCTGGGCTCAAATTATTTTTTTTGAATCTGTTTTAGGATTTGAATTTAATTTTAACTTTAATTTAAGTGGTGACATGTAAAAATCTCGGCCTATGTGCTCATACCCATTGGTGGGTACGTGGTGGGTACGTTTCGTACCCACCACGTACCCCCCACGTCCCCTACAATGAACTTCCGCTCTCCTGGGCTCAAATTATTTTTTTTGAATCTGTTTTAGGATTTGAATTTAATTTTAACTTTAATTTAAGTGGTGACATGTAAAAATCTCGGCCTATGTGCTCATACCCATTGGTGGGTACGTGGTGGGTACGTTTCGTACCCACCACGTACCCCCACGTCCCCTACAATGAACTTCCGCTCTCCTGGGCTCAAATTATTTTTTTTGAATCTGTTTTAGGATGTGAATTTAATTTTAACTTTAATTTAAGTGGTGACATGTAAAAATCTCGGCCTATGTGCTCATACCCATTGGTGGGTACGTGGTGGGTACGTTTCGTACCCACCACGTACCCCCCACGTCCCCTACAATGAACTTCCGCTCTCCTGGGCTCAAATTATTTTTTTTGAATCTGTTTTAGGATTTGAACTTAATTTTAACTTTAATTTAAGTGGTGACATGTAAAAATCTCAGCCTATGTGCTCATACCCATTGGTGGGTACGTGTTGGGTACGTTCGTACCCACCACGTACCCCTCACGTCCCCTACAATGAACTTCCGCTCTCCTGATCTCAAATTATTTTTTTTGAATCTGTTTTAGGATTTGAATTTAATTTTAACTTTAATTTAAGTGGTGACATGTAAAAATCTCGGCCTATGTGCTCATACCCATTGGTGGGTACGTGGTGGGTACGTTTCGTACCCACCACGTACCCCCCACGTCCCCTACAATGAACTTCCGCTCTCCTGGGCTCAAATTATTTTTTTTGAATCTGTTTTAGGATTTGAATTTAATTTTAACTTTAATTTAAGTGGTGACATGTAAAAATCTCAGCCTATGTGCTCATACCCATTGGTGGGTACGTGGTGGGTACGTTTCGTACCCACCACGTACCCCCCACGTCCCCTACAATGAACTTCCGCTCTCCTGGGCTCAAATTATTTTTTTTGAATCTGTTTTAGGATTTGAATTTAATTTTAACTTTAATTTAAGTGGTGACATGTAAAAATCTCGGCCTATGTGCTCATACCCATTGGTGGGTACGTGGTGGGTACGTTTCGTACCCACCACGTACCCCCCACGTCCCCTACAATGAACTTCCGCTCTCCTGGGCTCAAATTATTTTTTTTGAATCTGTTTTAGGATTTGAATTTAATTTTAACTTTAATTTAAGTGGTGACATGTAAAAATCTCGGCCTATGTGCTCATACCCATTGGTGGGTACGTGGTGGGTACGTTTCGTACCCACCACGTACCCCCCACGTCCCCTACAATGAACTTCCGCTCTCCTGGGCTCAAATTATTTTTTTTGAATCTGTTTTAGGATTTGAATTTAATTTTAACTTTAATTTAAGTGGTGACATGTAAAAATCTCGGCCTATGTGCTCATACCCATTGGTGGGTACGTGGTGGGTACGTTTCGTACCCACCACGTACCCCCCACGTCCCCTACAATGAACTTCCGCTCTCCTGGGCTCAAATTATTTTTTTTGAATCTGTTTTAGGATTTGAATTTAATTTTAACTTTAATTTAAGTGGTGACTGGTAAAAATCTCGGCCTATGTGCTCATACCCATTGGTGGGTACGTGGTGGGTACGTTTCATACCCACCACGTACCCCCCACGTCCCCTACAATGAACTTCCGCTCTCCTGGGCTCAAATTATTTTTTTTGAATCTGTTTTAGGATTTGAATTTAATTTTAACTTTAATTTAAGTGGTGACATGTAAAAATCTCGGCCTATGTGCTCATACCCATTGGTGGGTACGTGGTGGGTACGTTTCGTACCCACCACGTACCCCCCACGTCCCCTACAATGAACTTCCGCTCTCCTGGGCTCAAATTATTTTTTTTGAATCTGTTTTAGGATTTGAATTTAATTTTAACTTTAATTTAAGTGGTGACATGTAAAAATCTCGGCCTATGTGCTCATACCCATTGGTGGGTACGTGGTGGGTACGTTTCGTACCCACCACGTACCCCCCACGTCCCCTACAATGAACTTCCGCTCTCCTGGGCTGAAATTATTTTTTTTGAATCTGTTTTAGGATTTGAATTTAATTTTAACTTTAATTTAAGTGGTGACATGTAAAAATCTCGGCCTATGTGCTCATACCCATTGGTGGGTACGTGGTGGGTACGTTTCGTACCCACCACGTACCCCCCCGTCCCCTACAATGAACTTCCGCTCTCCTGGGCTCAAATTATTTTTTTTGAATCTGTTTTAGGATTTGAATTTAATTTTAACTTTAATTTAAGTGGTGACATGTAAAAATCTCGGCCTATGTGCTCATACCCATTGGTGGGTACGTGGTGGGTACGTTTCGTACCCACCACGTACCCCCCACGTCCCCTACAATGAACTTCCGCTCTCCTGGGCTCAAATTATTTTTTTTGAATCTGTTTTAGGATTTGAATTTAATTTTAACTTTAATTTAAGTGGTGACATGTAAAAATCTCGGCCTATGTGCTCATACCCATTGGTGGGTACGTGGTGGGTACGTTTCGTACCCACCACGTACCCCCCACGTCCCCTACAATGAACTTCCGCTCTCCTGGGCTCAAATTATTTTTTTTGAATCTGTTTTAGGATTTGAATTTAATTTTAACTTTAATTTAAGTGGTGACATGTAAAAATCTCGACCTATGTGCTCATACCCATTGGTGGGTACGTGGTGGGTACGTTTCGTACCCACCACGTACCCCCCACGTCCCCTACAATGAACTTCCGCTCTCCTGGGCTCAAATTATTTTTTTTGAATCTGTTTTAGGATTTGAATTTAATTTTAACTTTAATTTAAGTGGTGACATGTAAAAATCTCGGCCTATGTGCTCATACCCATTGGTGGGTACGTGGTGGGTACGTTTCGTACCCACCACGTACCCCCCACGTCCCCTACAATGAACTTCCGCTCTCCTGGGCTCAAATTATTTTTTTTGAATCTGTTTTAGGATTTGAATTTAATTTTAACTTTAATTTAAGTGGTGACATGTAAAAATCTCGGCCTATGTGCTCATACCCATTGGTGGGTACGTGGTGGGTACGTTTCGTACCCACCACGTACCCCCCACGTCCCCTACAATGAACTTCCGCTCTCCTGGGCTCAAATTATTTTTTTTGAATCTGTTTTAGGATTTGAATTTAATTTTAACTTTAATTTAAGTGGTGACATGTAAAAATCTCAGCCTATGTGCTCATACCCATTGGTGGGTACGTGTTGGGTACGTTCGTACCCACCACGTACCCCTCACGTCCCCTACAATGAACTTCCGCTCTCCTGATCTCAAATTATTTTTTTTGAATCTGTTTTAGGATTTGAATTTAATTTTAACTTTAATTTAAGTGGTGACATGTAAAAATCTCGGCCTATGTGCTCATACCCATTGGTGGGTACGTGGTGGGTACGTTTCGTACCCACCACGTACCCCCCACGTCCCCTACAATGAACTTCCGCTCTCCTGGGCTCAAATTATTTTTTTTGAATCTGTTTTAGGATTTGAATTTAATTTTAACTTTAATTTAAGTGGTGACATGTAAAAATCTCAGCCTATGTGCTCATACCCATTGGTGGGTACGTGGTGGGTACGTTTCGTACCCACCACGTACCCCCCACGTCCCCTACAATGAACTTCCGCTCTCCTGGGCTCAAATTATTTTTTTTGAATCTGTTTTAGGATTTGAATTTAATTTTAACTTTAATTTAAGTGGTGACATGTAAAAATCTCGGCCTATGTGCTCATACCCATTGGTGGGTACGTGGTGGGTACGTTTCGTACCCACCACGTACCCCCCACGTCCCCTACAATGAACTTCCGCTCTCCTGGGCTCAAATTATTTTTTTTGAATCTGTTTTAGGATTTGAATTTAATTTTAACTTTAATTTAAGTGGTGACATGTAAAAATCTCGGCCTATGTGCTCATACCCATTGGTGGGTACGTGGTGGGTACGTTTCGTACCCACCACGTACCCCCCACGTCCCCTACAATGAACTTCCGCTCTCCTGGGCTCAAATTATTTTTTTTGAATCTGTTTTAGGATTTGAATTTAATTTTAACTTTAATTTAAGTGGTGACATGTAAAAATCTCGGCCTATGTGCTCATACCCATTGGTGGGTACGTGGTGGGTACGTTTCGTACCCACCACGTACCCCCCACGTCCCCTACAATGAACTTCCGCTCTCCTGGGCTCAAATTATTTTTTTTGAATCTGTTTTAGGATTTGAATTTAATTTTAACTTTAATTTAAGTGGTGACTGGTAAAAATCTCGGCCTATGTGCTCATACCCATTGGTGGGTACGTGGTGGGTACGTTTCATACCCACCACGTACCCCCCACGTCCCCTACAATGAACTTCCGCTCTCCTGGGCTCAAATTATTTTTTTTGAATCTGTTTTAGGATTTGAATTTAATTTTAACTTTAATTTAAGTGGTGACATGTAAAAATCTCGGCCTATGTGCTCATACCCATTGGTGGGTACGTGGTGGGTACGTTTCGTACCCACCACGTACCCCCCACGTCCCCTACAATGAACTTCCGCTCTCCTGGGCTCAAATTATTTTTTTTGAATCTGTTTTAGGATTTGAATTTAATTTTAACTTTAATTTAAGTGGTGACATGTAAAAATCTCGGCCTATGTGCTCATACCCATTGGTGGGTACGTGGTGGGTACGTTTCGTACCCACCACGTACCCCCCACGTCCCCTACAATGAACTTCCGCTCTCCTGGGCTGAAATTATTTTTTTTGAATCTGTTTTAGGATTTGAATTTAATTTTAACTTTAATTTAAGTGGTGACATGTAAAAATCTCGGCCTATGTGCTCATACCCATTGGTGGGTACGTGGTGGGTACGTTTCGTACCCACCACGTACCCCCCCGTCCCCTACAATGAACTTCCGCTCTCCTGGGCTCAAATTATTTTTTTTGAATCTGTTTTAGGATTTGAATTTAATTTTAACTTTAATTTAAGTGGTGACATGTAAAAATCTCGGCCTATGTGCTCATACCCATTGGTGGGTACGTGGTGGGTACGTTTCGTACCCACCACGTACCCCCCACGTCCCCTACAATGAACTTCCGCTCTCCTGGGCTCAAATTATTTTTTTTGAATCTGTTTTAGGATTTGAATTTAATTTTAACTTTAATTTAAGTGGTGACATGTAAAAATCTCGGCCTATGTGCTCATACCCATTGGTGGGTACGTGGTGGGTACGTTTCGTACCCACCACGTACCCCCCACGTCCCCTACAATGAACTTCCGCTCTCCTGGGCTCAAATTATTTTTTTTGAATCTGTTTTAGGATTTGAATTTAATTTTAACTTTAATTTAAGTGGTGACATGTAAAAATCTCGGCCTATGTGCTCATACCCATTGGCGGGTACGTGGTGGGTACGTTTCGTACCCACCACGTACCCCCCACGTCCCCTACAATGAACTTCCGCTCTCCTGGGCTCAAATTATTTTTTTTGAATCTGTTTTAGGATTTGAATTTAATTTTAACTTTAATTTAAGTGGTGACATGTAAAAATCTCGGCCTATGTGCTCATACCCATTGGTGGGTACGTGGTGGGTACGTTTCGTACCCACCACGTACCCCCCACGTCCCCTACAATGAACTTCCGCTCTCCTGGGCTCAAATTATTTTTTTTGAATCTGTTTTAGGATTTGAATTTAATTTTAACTTTAATTTAAGTGGTGACATGTAAAAATCTCGGCCTATGTGCTCATACCCATTGGTGGGTACGTGGTGGGTACGTTTCGTACCCACCACGTACCCCCCACGTCCCCTACAATGAACTTCCGCTCTCCTGGGCTCAAATTATTTTTTTTGAATCTGTTTTAGGATTTGAACTTAATTTTAACTTTAATTTAAGTGGTGACATGTAAAAATCTCAGCCTATGTGCTCATACCCATTGGTGGGTACGTGGTGGGTACGTTCGTACCCACCACGTACCCCTCACGTCCCCTACAATGAACTTCCGCTCTCCTGATCTCAAATTATTTTTTTTGAATCTGTTTTAGGATTTGAATTTAATTTTAACTTTAATTTAAGTGGTGACATGTAAAAATCTCGGCCTATGTGCTCATACCCATTGGTGGGTACGTGGTGGGTACGTTTCGTACCCACCACGTACCCCCCACGTCCCCTACAATGAACTTCCGCTCTCCTGGGCTCAAATTATTTTTTTTGAATCTGTTTTAGGATTTGAATTTAATTTTAACTTTAATTTAAGTGGTGACATGTAAAAATCTCGGCTTATGTGCTCATACCCATTGGTGGGTACGTGGTGGGTACGTTTCGTGCCCACCACGTACCCCCCACGTCCTCTACAATGAACTTCCGCTCTCCTGGGCTCAAATTATTTTTTTTGAATCTGTTTTAGGATTTGAATTTAATTTTAACTTTAATTTAAGTGGTGACATGTAAAAATCTCGGCCTATGTGCTCATACCCATTGGTGGGTACGTGGTGGGTACGTTTCGTACCCACCACGTACCCCCCACGTCCCCTACAATGAACTTCCGCTCTCCTGATCTCAAATTATTTTTTTTGAATCTGTTTTAGGATTTGAATTTATTTTTAACTTTAATTTAAGTGGTGACATGTAAAAATCTCGGCCTATGTGCTCATACCCATTGGTGGGTACGTGGTGGGTACGTTTCGTACCCACCACGTACCCCCCACGTCCCCTACAATGAACTTCCGCTCTCCTGGGCTCAAATTATTTTTTTTGAATCTGTTTTAGGATTTGAATTTAATTTTAACTTTAATTTAAGTGGTGACATGTAAAAATCTCGGCCTATGTGCTCATACCCATTGGAAGGTACGTGGTGGGTACGTTTCGTACCCACCACGTACCCCCCACGTCCCCTACAATGAACTTCCGCTCTCCTGATCTCAAATTATTTTTTTAATCTGTTTTAGGATTTGAACTTAATTTTAACTTTAATTTAAGTGGTGACATGTAAAAATCTCAGCCTATGTGCTCATACCCATTGGTGGGTACGTGGTGGGTACGTTCGTACCCACCACGTACCCCTCACGTCCCCTACAATGAACTTCCGCTCTCCTGATCTCAAATTATTTTTTTTGAATCTGTTTTAGGATTTGAATTTAATTTTAACTTTAATTTAAGTGGTGTCATGTAAAAATCTCGGCCTATGTGCTCATACCCATTGGTGGGTACGTGGTGGGTACGTTTCGTACCCACCACGTACCCCCCACGTCCCCTACAATGAACTTCCGCTCTCCTGGGCTCAAATTATTTTTTTTGAATCTGTTTTAGGATTTGAACTTAATTTTAACTTTAATTTAAGTGGTGACATGTAAAAATCTCGGCCTATGTGCTCATACCCATTGGTGAGTACGTGGTGGGTACGTTTCATACCCACCACGTACCCCCCACGTCCCCTACAATGAACTTCCGCTCTCCTGGGCTCAAATTATTTTTTTTGAATCTGTTTTAGGATTTGAATTTAATTTTAACTTTAATTTAAGTGGTGACATGTAAAAATCTCGGCCTATGTGCTCATACCCATTGGTGGGTACGTGGTGGGTACGTTTCGTACCCACCACGTACCCCCCACGTCCCCTACAATGAACTTCCGCTCTCCTGGGCTCAAATTATTTTTTTTGAATCTGTTTTAGGATTTGAATTTAATTTTAACTTTAATTTAAGTGGTGACATGTAAAAATCTCGGCCTATGTGCTCATACCCATTGGTGGGTACGTGGTGGGTACGTTTCGTACCCACCACGTACCCCCCACGTCCCCTACAATGAACTTCCGCTCTCCTGGGCTCAAATTATTTTTTTTGAATCTGTTTTAGGATTTGAATTTAATTTTAACTTTAATTTAAGTGGTGACATGTAAAAATCTCGGCCTATGTGCTCATACCCATTGGTGGGTACGTGGTGGGTACGTTCGTACCCACCACGTACCCCTCACGTCCCCTACAATGAACTTCCGCTCTCCTGATCTCAAATTATTTTTTTTGAATCTGTTTTAGGATTTGAATTTAATTTTAACTTTAATTTAAGTGGTGACATGTAAAAATCTCGGCCTATGTGCTCATACCCATTGGTGGGTACGTGGTGGGTACGTTTCGTACCCACCACGTACCCCCCACGTCCCCTACAATGAACTTCCGCTCTCCTGGGCTCAAATTATTTTTTTTGAATCTGTTTTAGGATTTGAATTTAATTTTAACTTTAATTTAAGTGGTGACATGTAAAAATCTCGGCTTATGTGCTCATACCCATTGGTGGGTACGTGGTGGGTACGTTTCGTGCCCACCACGTACCCCCCACGTCCTCTACAATGAACTTCCGCTCTCCTGGGCTCAAATTATTTTTTTTGAATCTGTTTTAGGATTTGAATTTAATTTTAACTTTAATTTAAGTGGTGACATGTAAAAATCTCGGCCTATGTGCTCATACCCATTGGTGGGTACGTGGTGGGTACGTTTCGTACCCACCACGTACCCCCCACGTCCCCTACAATGAACTTCCGCTCTCCTGATCTCAAATTATTTTTTTTGAATCTGTTTTAGGATTTGAATTTAATTTTAACTTTAATTTAAGTGGTGACATGTAAAAATCTCGGCCTATGTGCTCATACCCATTGGTGGGTACGTGGTGGGTACGTTTCGTACCCACCACGTACCCCCCACGTCCCCTACAATGAACTTCCGCTCTCCTGGGCTCAAATTATTTTTTTTGAATCTGTTTTAGGATTTGAATTTAATTTTAACTTTAATTTAAGTGGTGACATGTAAAAATCTCGGCCTATGTGCTCATACCCATTGGAAGGTACGTGGTGGGTACGTTTCGTACCCACCACGTACCCCCCACGTCCCCTACAATGAACTTCCGCTCTCCTGATCTCAAATTATTTTTTTAATCTGTTTTAGGATTTGAACTTAATTTTAACTTTAATTTAAGTGGTGACATGTAAAAATCTCAGCCTATGTGCTCATACCCATTGGTGGGTACGTGGTGGGTACGTTCGTACCCACCACGTACCCCTCACGGCCCCTACAATGAACTTCCGCTCTCCTGATCTCAAATTATTTTTTTTGAATCTGTTTTAGGATTTGAATTTAATTTTAACTTTAATTTAAGTGGTGACATGTAAAAATCTCGGCCTATGTGCTCATACCCATTGGTGGGTACGTGGTGGGTACGTTTCGTACCCACCACGTACCCCCCACGTCCCCTACAATGAACTTCCGCTCTCCTGGGCTCAAATTATTTTTTTTGAATCTGTTTTAGGATTTGAACTTAATTTTAACTTTAATTTAAGTGGTGACATGTAAAAATCTCGGCCTATGTGCTCATACCCATTGGTGAGTACGTGGTGGGTACGTTTCATACCCACCACGTACCTTCCACGTCCCCTACAATGAACTTCCGCTCTCCTGGGCTCAAATTATTTTTTTTGAATCTGTTTTAGGATTTGAATTTAATTTTAACTTTAATTTAAGTGGTGACATGTAAAAATCTCGGCCTATGTGCTCATACCCATTGGTGGGTACGTGGTGGGTACGTTTCGTACCCACCACGTACCCCCCACGTCCCCTACAATGAACTTCCGCTCTCCTGGGCTCAAATTATTTTTTTTGAATCTGTTTTAGGATTTGAATTTAATTTTAACTTTAATTTAAGTGGTGACATGTAAAAATCTCGGCCTATGTGCTCATACCCATTGGTGGGTACGTGGTGGGTACGTTTCGTACCCACCACGTACCCCCCACGTCCCCTACAATGAACTTCCGCTCTCCTGGGCTCAAATTATTTTTTTTGAATCTGTTTTAGGATTTGAATTTAATTTTAACTTTAATTTAAGTGGTGACATGTAAAAATCTCGGCCTATGTGCTTATACCCATTGGTGGGTACGTGGTGGGTACGTTTCGTACCCACCACGTACCCCCCCCCGTCCCCTACAATGAACTTCCGCTCTCCTGGGCTCAAATTATTTTTTTGAATCTGTTTTAGGATTTGAATTTAATTTTAACTTTAATTTAAGTGGTGACATGTAAAAATCTCGGCCTATGTGCTCATACCCATTGGTGGGTACGTGGTGGGTACGTTTCGTACCCACCACGTACCCCCCACGTCCCCTACAATGAACTTCCGCTCTCCTGGGCTCAAATTATTTTTTTTGAATCTGTTTTAGGATTTGAATTTAATTTTAACTTTAATTTAAGTGGTGACATGTAAAAATCTCGGCCTATGTGCTCATACCCATTGGTGGGTACGTGGTGGGTACGTTTCGTACCCACCACGTACCCCCCACGTCCCCTACAATGAACTTCCGCTCTCCTGGGCTCAAATTATTTTTTTTGAATCTGTTTTAGGATTTGAATTTAATTTTAACTTTAATTTAAGTGGTGACATGTAAAAATCTCGGCCTATGTGCTCATACCCATTGGTGGGTACGTGGTGGGTACGTTTCGTACCCACCACGTACCCCCCACGTCCCCTACAATGAACTTCCGCTCTCCTGGGCTCAAATTATTTTTTTTGAATCTGTTTTAGGATTTGAATTTAATTTTAACTTTAATTTAAGTGGTGACATGTAAAAATCTCGGCCTATGTGCTCATACCCATTGGTGGGTACGTGGTGGGTACGTTTCGTACCCACCACGTACCCCCCACGTCCCCTACAATGAACTTCCTCTCTCCTGGGCTCAAATTATTTTTTTTGAATCTGTTTTAGGATTTGAATTTAATTTTAACTTTAATTTAAGTGGTGACATGTAAAAATCTCGGCCTATGTGCTCATACCCATTGGTGGGTACGTGGTGGGTACGTTTCGTACCCACCACGTACCCCCCACGTCCCCTACAATGAACTTCCGCTCTCCTGGGCTCAAATTATTTTTTTTGAATCTGTTTTAGGATTTGAACTTAATTTTAACTTTAATTTAAGTGGTGACATGTAAAAATCTCAGCCTATGTGCTCATACCCATTGGTGGGTACGTGGTGGGTACGTTCGTACCCACCACGTACCCCTCACGTCCCCTACAATGAACTTCCGCTCTCCTGATCTCAAATTATTTTTTTTGAATCTGTTTTAGGATTTGAATTTAATTTTAACTTTAATTTAAGTGGTGACATGTAAAAATCTCGGCCTATGTGCTCATACCCATTGGTGGGTACGTGGTGGGTACGTTTCGTACCCACCACGTACCCCCCACGTCCCCTACAATGAACTTCCGCTCTCCTGGGCTCAAATTATTTTTTTTGAATCTGTTTTAGGATTTGAATTTAATTTTAACTTTAATTTAAGTGGTGACATGTAAAAATCTCGGCCTATGTGCTCATACCCATTGGTGGGTACGTGGTGGGTACGTTTCGTGCCCACCACGTACCCCCCACGTTCCCTACAATGAACTTCCGCTCTCCTGGGCTCAAATTATTTTTTTTGAATCTGTTTTAGGATTTGAATTTAATTTTAACTTTAATTTAAGTGGTGACATGTAAAAATCTCGGCCTATGTGCTCATACCCATTGGTGGGTACGTGGTGGGTACGTTTCGTACCCACCACGTACCCCCCACGTCCCCTACAATGAACTTCCGCTCTCCTGATCTCAAATTATTTTTTTTGAATCTGTTTTAGGATTTGAATTTAATTTTAACTTTAATTTAAGTGGTGACATGTAAAAATCTCGGCCTATGTGCTCATACCCATTGGTGGGTACGTGGTGGGTACGTTTCGTACCCACCACGTACCCCCCACGTCCCCTACAATGAACTTCCGCTCTCTTGGGCTCAAATTATTTTTTTTGAATCTGTTTTAGGATTTGAATTTAATTTTAACTTTAATTTAAGTGGTGACATGTAAAAATCTCGGCCTATGTGCTCATACCCATTGGTGGGTACGTGGTGGGTACGTTTCGTACCCACCACGTACCCCCCACGTCCCCTACAATGAACTTCCGCTCTCCTGGGCTCAAATTATTTTTTTTGAATCTGTTTTAGGATTTGAATTTAATTTTAACTTTAATTTAAGTGGTGACATGTAAAAATCTCGGCCTATGTGCTCATACCCATTGGTGGGTACGTGGTGGGTACGTTTCGTACCCACCACGTACCCCCCACGTCCCCTACAATGAACTTCCGCTCTCCTGGGCTCAAATTATTTTTTTTGAATCTGTTTTAGGATTTGAATTTAATTTTAACTTTAATTTAAGTGGTGACATGTAAAAATCTCGGCCTATGTGCTCATACCTATTGGTGGGTACGTGGTGGGTACGTTTCGTACCCACCACGTACCCCCCACGTCCCCTACAATGAACTTCCGCTCTCCTGATCTCAAATTATTTTTTTAATCTGTTTTAGGATTTGAACTTAATTTTAACTTTAATTTAAGTGGTGACATGTAAAAATCTCAGCCTATGTGCTCATACCCATTGGTGGGTACGTGGTGGGTACGTTCGTACCCACCACGTACCCCTCACGTCCCCTACAATGAACTTCCGCTCTCCTGATCTCAAATTATTTTTTTTGAATCTGTTTTAGGATTTGAATTTAATTTTAACTTTAATTTAAGTGGTGACATGTAAAAATCTCGGCCTATGTGCTCATACCCATTGGTGGGTACGTGGTGGGTACGTTTCGTACCCACCACGTACCCCCCACGTCCCCTACAATGAACTTCCGCTCTCCTGGGCTCAAATTATTTTTTTTGAATCTGTTTTAGGATTTGAACTTAATTTTAACTTTAATTTAAGTGGTGACATGTAAAAATCTCAGCCTATGTGCTCATACCCATTGGTGGGTACGTGGTGGGTACGTTCGTACCCACCACGTACCCCCCACGTCCCCTACAATGAACTTCCGCTCTCCTGGGCTCAAATTATTTTTTTTGAATCTGTTTTAGGATTTGAACTTAATTTTAACTTTAATTTAAGTGGTGACATGTAAAAATCTCAGCCTATGTGCTCATACCCATTGGTGGGTACGTGGTGGGTACGTTCGTACCCACCACGTACCCCTCACGTCCCCTACAATGAACTTCCGCTCTCCTGATCTCAAATTATTTTTTTTGAATCTGTTTTAGGATTTGAATTTAATTTTAACTTTAATTTAAGTGGTGACATGTAAAAATCTCGGCCTATGTGCTCATACCCATTGGTGGGTACGTGGTGGGTACGTTTCGTACCCACCACGTACCCCCCACGTCCCCTACAATGAACTTCCGCTCTCCTGGGCTCAAATTATTTTTTTTGAATCTGTTTTAGGATTTGAATTTAATTTTAACTTTAATTTAAGTGGTGACATGTAAAAATCTCGGCCTATGTGCTCATACCCATTGGTGGGTACGTGGTGGGTACGTTTCGTACCCACCACGTACCCCCCACGTCCCCTACAATGAACTTCCGCTCTCCTGGGCTCAAATTATTTTTTTTGAATCTGTTTTAGGATTTGAATTTAATTTTAACTTTAATTTAAGTGGTGACATGTAAAAATCTCGGCCTATGTGCTCATACCCATTGGTGGGTACGTGGTGGGTACGTTTCGTACCCACCACGTACCCCCCACGTCCCCTACAATGAACTTCCGCTCTCCTGGGCTCAAATTATTTTTTTTTAATCTGTTTTAGGATTTGAATTTAATTTTAACTTTAATTTAAGTGGTGACATGTAAAAATCTCAGCCTATGTGCTCATACCCATTGGTGGGTACGTGGTGGGTACGTTCGTACCCACCACGCACCCCCCACGTCCCCTACAATGAACTTCCGCTCTCCTGATCTCAAATTATTTTTTTTTAATCTGTTTTAGGATTTGAACTTAATTTTAACTTTAATTTAAGTGGTGACAAGTAAAAATCTCGGCCTATGTGCTCATACCCATTGGTGGGTACGTGGTGGGTACGTTCGTACCCACCACGTACCCCCCACGTCCCCTACAATGAACTTCCGCTCTCCTGATCTCAAATTATTTTTTTTGAATCTGTTTTAGGATTTGAATTTAATTTTAACTTTAATTTAAGTGGTGACATGTAAAAATCTCAGCCTATGTGCTCATACCCATTGGTGGGTACGTGGTGGGTACGTTTCGTACCCACCACGTACCCGCCACGTCCCCTACAATGAACTTCCGCTCTCCTGGGCTCAAATTATTGTTTTTGAATCTGTTTTAGGATTTGAATTTAATTTTAACTTTAATTTAAGTGGTGACATGTAAAAATCTCGGCCTATGTGCTCATACCCATTGGTGGGTACGTGGTGGGTACGTTTCGTACCCACCACGTACCCCCCACGTCCCCTACAATGAACTTCCGCTCTCCTGGGCTCAAATTATTTTTTTTGAATCTGTTTTAGGATTTGAATTTAATTTTAACTTTAATTTAAGTGGTGACATGTAAAAATCTCGGCCTATGTGCTCATACCCATTGGTGGGTACGTGGTGGGTACGTTTCGTACCCACCACGTACCCCCCACGTCCCCTACAATAAACTTCCGCTCTCTTGGGCTCAAATTATTTTTTTTGAATCTGTTTTAGGATTTGAATTTAATTTTAACTTTAATTTAAGTGGTGACATGTAAAAATCTCGGCCTATGTGCTCATACCCATTGGTGGGTACGTGGTGGGTACGTTTCGTACCCACCACGTACCCCCCACGTCCCCTACAATGAACTTCCGCTCTCCTGGGCTCAAATTATTTTTTTTGAATCTGTTTTAGGATTTGAACTTAATTTTAACTTTAATTTAAGTGGTGACATGTAAAAATCTCGGCCTATGTGCTCATACACATTGGTGGGTACGTGGTGGGTACGTTCGTACCCACCACGTACCCCTCACGTCCCCTACAATGAACTTCCGCTCTCCTGATCTCAAATTATTTTTTTTGAATCTGTTTTAGGATTTGAATTTAATTTTAACTTTAATTTAAGTGGTGACATGTAAAAATCTCGGCCTATGTGCTCATACCCATTGGTGGGTACGTGGTGGGTACGTTTCGTACCCACCACGTACCCCCCACGTCCCCTACAATGAACTTCCGCTCTCCTGGGCTCAAATTATTTTTTTTGAATCTGTTTTAGGATTTGAATTTAATTTTAACTTTAATTTAAGTGGTGACATGTAAAAATCTCGGCCTATGTGCTCATACCCATTGGTGGGTACGTGGTGGGTACGTTTCGTACCCACCACGTACCCCCCACGTCCCCTACAATGAACTTCCGCTCTCCTGGGCTCAAATTATTTTTTTTGAATCTGTTTTAGGATTTGAATTTAATTTTAACTTTAATTAAAGTGGTGACATGTAAAAATCTCGGCCTATGTGCTCATACCCATTGGTGGGTACGTGGTGGGTACGTTTCGTACCCACCACGTACCCCCCACGTCCCCTACAATGAACTTCCGCTCTCCTGGGCTCAAATTATTTTTTTTTAATCTGTTTTAGGATTTGAATTTAATTTTAACTTTAATTTAAGTGGTGACATGTAAAAATCTCAGCCTATGTGCTCATACCCATTGGTGGGTACGTGGTGGGTACGTTCGTACCCACCACGTACCCCCCACGTCCCCTACAATGAACTTCCGCTCTCCTGATCTCAAATTATTTTTTTTTAATCTGTTTTAGGATTTGAACTTAATTTTAACTTTAATTTAAGTGGTGACATGTAAAAATCTCGGCCTATGTGCTCATACCCATTGGTGGGTACGTGGTGGGTACGTTCGTACCCACCACGTACCCCCCACGTCCCCTACAATGAACTTCCGCTCTCCTGATCTCAAATTATTTTTTTTGAATCTGTTTTAGGATTTGAATTTAATTTTAACTTTAATTTAAGTGGTGACATGTAAAAATCTCGGCCTATGTGCTCATACCCATTGGTGGGTACGTGGTGGGTACGTTTCGTACCCACCACGTACCCCCCACGTCCCCTACAATGAACTTCCGCTCTCCTGGGCTCAAATTATTTTTTTTGAATCTGTTTTAGGATTTGAATTTAATTTTAACTTTAATTTAAGTGGTGACATGTAAAAATCTCGGCCTATGTGCTCATACCCATTGGTGGGTACGTGGTGGGTACGTTTCGTACCCACCACGTACCCCCCACGTCCCCTACAATGAACTTCCGCTCTCCTGGGCTCAAATTATTTTTTTTGAATCTGTTTTAGGATTTGAATTTAATTTTAACTTTAATTTAACTGGTGACATGTAAAAATCTCGGCCTATGTGCTCATACCCATTGGTGGGTACGTGGTGGGTACGTTTCGTACCCACCACGTACCCCCCACGTCCCCTACAATGAACTTCCGCTCTCCTGGGCTCAAATTATTTTTTTTGAATCTGTTTTAGGATTTGAATTTAATTTTAACTTTAATTTAAGTGGTGACATGTAAAAATCTCGGCCTATGTGCTCATACCCATTGGTGGGTACGTGGTGGGTACGTTTCGTACCCACCACGTACCCCCCACGTCCCCTACAATGAACTTCCGCTCTCCTGGGCTCAAATTATTTTTTTTGAATCTGTTTTAGGATTTGAATTTAATTTTAACTTTAATTTAAGTGGTGACATGTAAAAATCTCGGCCTATGTGCTCATACCCATTGGTGGGTACGTGGTGGGTACGTTTCGTACCCACCACGTACCCCCCACGTCCCCTACAATGAACTTCCGCTCTCCTGGGCTCAAATTATTTTTTTTGAATCTGTTTTAGGATTTGAACTTAATTTTAACTTTAATTTAAGTGGTGACATGTAAAAATCTCAGCCTATGTGCTCATACCCATTGGTGGGTACGTGGTGGGTACGTTCGTACCCACCACGTACCCCTCACGTCCCCTACAATGAACTTCCGCTCTCCTGATCTTAAATTATTTTTTTTGAATCTGTTTTAGGATTTGAATTTAATTTTAACTTTAATTTAAGTGGTGACATGTAAAAATCTCGGCCTATGTGCTCATACCCATTGGTGGGTACGTGGTGGGTACGTTTCGTACCCACCACGTACCCCCCACGTCCCCTACAATGAACTTCCGCTCTCCTGGGCTCAAATTATTTTTTTTGAATCTGTTTTAGGATTTGAATTTAATTTTAACTTTAATTTAAGTGGTGACATGTAAAAATCTCGGCCTATGTGCTCATACCCATTGGTGGGTACGTTTCGTACCCACCACGTACCCCCCACGTCCCCTACAATGAACTTCCGCTCTCCTGGGCTCAAATTATTTTTTTTGAATCTGTTTTAGGATTTGAATTTAATTTTAACTTTAATTTAAGTGGTGACATGTAAAAATCTCGGCCTATGTGCTCATACCCATTGGTGGGTACGTGGTGGGTACGTTTCGTACCCACCACGTACCCCCCACGTCCCCTACAATGAACTTCCGCTCTCCTGGGCTCAAATTATTTTTTTTGAATCTGTTTTAGGATTTGAACTTAATTTTAACTTTAATTTAAGTGGTGACATGTAAAAATCTCAGCCTATGTGCTCATACCCATTGGTGGGTACGTGGTGGGTACGTTCGTACCCACCACGTACCCCTCACGTCCCCTACAATGAACTTCCGCTCTCCTGATCTCAAATTATTTTTTTTGAATCTGTTTTAGGATTTGAATTTAATTTTAACTTTAATTTAAGTGGTGACATGTAAAAATCTCGGCCTATGTGCTCATACCCATTGGTGGGTACGTGGTGGGTACATTTCGTACCCACCACGTACCCCCCACGTCCCCTACAATGAACTTCCGCTCTCCTGGGCTCAAATTATTTTTTTGAATCTGTTTTAGGATTTGAATTTAATTTTAACTTTAATTTAAGTGGTGACATGTAAAAATCTCAGCCTATGTGCTCATACCCATTGGTGGGTACGTGGTGGGTACGTTCGTACCCACCACGTACCCCTCACGTCCCCTACAATGAACTTCCGCTCTCCTGATCTCAAATTATTTTTTTTGAATCTGTTTTAGGATTTGAATTTAATTTTAACTTTAATTTAAGTGGTGACATGTAAAAATCTCGGCCTATGTGCTCATACCCATTGGTGGGTACATGGTGGGTACGTTTCGTACCCACCACGTACCCCCCACGTCCCCTACAATGAACTTCCGCTCTCCTGGGCTCAAATTATTTTTTTGAATCTGTTTTAGGATTTGAATTTAATTTTAACTTTAATTTAAGTAGTGACATGTAAAAATCTCAGCCTATGTGCTCATACCCATTGGTGGGTACGTGGTGGGTACGTTCGTACCCACCACGTACCCCTCACGTCCCCTACAATGAACTTCCGCTCTCCTGATCTCAAATTATTTTTTTTGAATCTGTTTTAGGATTTGAATTTAATTTTAACTTTAATTTAAGTGGTGACATGTAAAAATCTCGGCCTATGTGCTCATACCCATTGGTGGGTACATGGTGGGTACGTTTCGTACCCACCACGTACCCCCCACGTCCCCTACAATAAACTTCCGCTCTCTTGGGCTCAAATTATTTTTTTTGAATCTGTTTTAGGATTTGAATTTAATTTTAACTTTAATTTAAGTGGTGACATGTAAAAATCTCGGCCTATGTGCTCATACCCATTGGTGGGTACGTGGTGGGTACGTTTCGTACCCACCACGTACCCCCCCGTCCCCTACAATGAACTTCCGCTCTCCTGGGCTCAAATTATTTTTTTTGAATCTGTTTTAGGATTTGAACTTAATTTTAACTTTAATTTAAGTGGTGACATGTAAAAATCTCAGCCTATGTGCTCATACACATTGGTGGGTACGTGGTGGGTACGTTCGTACCCACCACGTACCCCTCACGTCCCCTACAATGAACTTCCGCTCTCCTGATCTCAAATTATTTTTTTTGAATCTGTTTTAGGATTTGAATTTAATTTTAACTTTAATTTAAGTGGTGACATGTAAAAATCTCGGCCTATGTGCTCATACCCATTGGTGGGTACGTGGTGGGTACGTTTCGTACCCACCACGTACCCCCCACGTCCCCTACAATGAACTTCCGCTCTCCTGGGCTCAAATTATTTTTTTTGAATCACCACGTCCCCTACAATGAACTTCCGCTCTCCTGGGCTCAAATTATTTTTTTTTAATCTGTTTTAGGATTTGAATTTAATTTTAACTTTAATTTAAGTGGTGACATGTAAAAATCTCAGCCTATGTGCTCATACCCATTGGTGGGTACGTGGTGGGTACGTTCGTACCCACCACGTACCCCTCACGTCCCCTACAATGAACTTCCGCTCTCCTGATCTCAAATTATTTTTTTTGAATCTGTTTTAGGATTTGAATTTAATTTTAACTTTAATTTAAGTGGTGACATGTAAAAATCTCGGCCTATGTGCTCATACCCATTGGTGGGTACATGGTGGGTACGTTTCGTACCCACCACGTACCCCCCACGTCCCCTACAATAAACTTCCGCTCTCTTGGGCTCAAATTATTTTTTTTGAATCTGTTTTAGGATTTGAATTTAATTTTAACTTTAATTTAAGTGGTGACATGTAAAAATCTCGGCCTATGTGCTCATACCCATTGGTGGGTACGTGGTGGGTACGTTTCGTACCCACCACGTACCCCCCACGTCCCCTACAATGAACTTCCGCTCTCCTGGGCTCAAATTATTTTTTTTGAATCTGTTTTAGGATTTGAACTTAATTTTAACTTTAATTTAAGTGGTGACATGTAAAAATCTCAGCCTATGTGCTCATACACATTGGTGGGTACGTGGTGGGTACGTTCGTACCCACCACGTACCCCTCACGTCCCCTACAATGAACTTCCGCTCTCCTGATCTCAAATTATTTTTTTTGAATCTGTTTTAGGATTTGAATTTAATTTTAACTTTAATTTAAGTGGTGACATGTAAAAATCTCGGCCTATGTGCTCATACCCATTGGTGGGTACGTGGTGGGTACGTTTCGTACCCACCACGTACCCCCCACGTCCCCTACAATGAACTTCCGCTCTCCTGGGCTCAAATTATTTTTTTTGAATCACCACGTCCCCTACAATGAACTTCCGCTCTCCTGGGCTCAAATTATTTTTTTTTAATCTGTTTTAGGATTTGAATTTAATTTTAACTTTAATTTAAGTGGTGACATGTAAAAATCTCAGCCTATGTGCTCATACCCATTGGTGGGTACGTGGTGGGTACGTTCGTACCCACCACGTACCCCCCACGTCCCCTACAATGAACTTCCGCTCTCCTGATCTCAAATTATTTTTTTTTAATCTGTTTTAGGATTTGAACTTAATTTTAACTTTAATTTAAGTGGTGACATGTAAAAATCTCGGCCTATGTGCTCATACCCATTGGTGGGTACGTGGTGGGTACGTTCGTACCCACCACGTACCCCCCACGTCCCCTACAATGAACTTCCGCTCTCCTGATCTCAAATTATTTTTTTTGAATCTGTTTTAGGATTTGAATTTAATTTTAACTTTAATTTAAGTGGTGACATGTAAAAATCTCGGCCTATGTGCTCATACCCATTGGTGGGTACGTGGTGGGTACGTTTCGTACCCACCACGTACCCCCCACGTCCCCTACAATGAACTTCCGCTCTCCTGGGCTCAAATTATTTTTTTTGAATCTGTTTTAGGATTTGAATTTAATTTTAACTTTAATTTAAGTGGTGACATGTAAAAATCTCGGCCTATGTGCTCATACCCATTGGTGGGTACGTGGTGGGTACGTTTCGTACCCACCACGTACCCCCCACGTCCCCTACAATGAACTTCCGCTCTCCTGGGCTCAAATTATTTTTTTTGAATCTGTTTTAGGATTTGAATTTAATTTTAACTTTAATTTAACTGGTGACATGTAAAAATCTCGGCCTATGTGCTCATACCCATTGGTGGGTACGTGGTGGGTACGTTCGTACCCACCACGTACCCCTCACGTCCCCTACAATGAACTTCCGCTCTCCTGATCTCAAATTATTTTTTTTGAATCTGTTTTAGGATTTGAATTTAATTTTAACTTTAATTTAAGTGGTGACATGTAAAAATCTCGGCCTATGTGCTCATACCCATTGGTGGGTACGTGGTGGGTACGTTTCGTACCCACCACGTACCCCCCACGTCCCCTACAATGAACTTCCGCTCTCCTGGGCTCAAATTATTTTTTTTGAATCTGTTTTAGGATTTGAATTTAATTTTAACTTTAATTTAAGTGGTGACATGTAAAAATCTCGGCCTATGTGCTCATACCCATTGGTGGGTACGTTTCGTACCCACCACGTACCCCCCACGTCCCCTACAATGAACTTCCGCTCTCCTGGGCTCAAATTATTTTTTTTGAATCTGTTTTAGGATTTGAATTTAATTTTAACTTTAATTTAAGTGGTGACATGTAAAAATCTCGGCCTATGTGCTCATACCCATTGGTGGGTACGTGGTGGGTACGTTTCGTACCCACCACGTACCCCCCACGTCCCCTACAATGAACTTCCGCTCTCCTGGGCTCAAATTATTTTTTTTGAATCTGTTTTAGGATTTGAACTTAATTTTAACTTTAATTTAAGTGGTGACATGTAAAAATCTCAGCCTATGTGCTCATACCCATTGGTGGGTACGTGGTGGGTACGTTCGTACCCACCACGTACCCCTCACGTCCCCTACAATGAACTTCCGCTCTCCTGATCTCAAATTATTTTTTTTGAATCTGTTTTAGGATTTGAATTTAATTTTAACTTTAATTTAAGTGGTGACATGTAAAAATCTCGGCCTATGTGCTCATACCCATTGGTGGGTACGTGGTGGGTACGTTTCGTACCCACCACGTACCCCCCACGTCCCCTACAATGAACTTCCGCTCTCCTGGGCTCAAATTATTTTTTTGAATCTGTTTTAGGATTTGAATTTAATTTTAACTTTAATTTAAGTGGTGACATGTAAAAATCTCAGCCTATGTGCTCATACCCATTGGTGGGTACGTGGTGGGTACGTTCGTACCCACCACGTACCCCTCACGTCCCCTACAATGAACTTCCGCTCTCCTGATCTCAAATTATTTTTTTTGAATCTGTTTTAGGATTTGAATTTAATTTTAACTTTAATTTAAGTGGTGACATGTAAAAATCTCGGCCTATGTGCTCATACCCATTGGTGGGTACATGGTGGGTACGTTTCGTACCCACCACGTACCCCCCACGTCCCCTACAATGAACTTCCGCTCTCCTGGGCTCAAATTATTTTTTTTGAATCTGTTTTAGGATTTGAATTTAATTTTAACTTTAATTTAAGTGGTGACATGTAAAAATCTCGGCCTATGTGCTCATACCCATTGGTGGGTACATGGTGGGTACGTTTCGTACCCACCACGTACCCCCCACGTCCCCTACAATGAACTTCCGCTCTCCTGGGCTCAAATTATTTTTTTTGAATCTGTTTTAGGATTTGAATTTAATTTTAACTTTAATTTAAGTGGTGACATGTAAAAATCTCGGCCTATGTGCTCATACCCATTGGTGGGTACGTGGTGGGTACGTTTCGTACCCACCACGTACCCCTCACGTCCCCTACAATGAACTTCCGCTCTCCTGATCTCAAATTATTTTTTTTGAATCTGTTTTAGGATTTGAATTTAATTTTAACTTTAATTTAAGTGGTGACATGTAAAAATCTCGGCCTATGTGCTCATACCCATTGGTGGGTACGTGGTGGGTACGTTTCGTACCCACCACGTACCCCCCACGTCCCCTACAATGAACTTCCGCTCTCCTGGGCTCAAATTATTTTTTTTGAATCTGTTTTAGGATTTGAATTTAATTTTAACTTTAATTTAACTGGTGACATGTAAAAATCTCGGCCTATGTGCTCATACCCATTGGTGGGTACGTGGTGGGTACGTTCGTACCCACCACGTACCCCTCACGTCCCCTACAATGAACTTCCGCTCTCCTGATCTCAAATTATTTTTTTTGAATCTGTTTTAGGATTTGAATTTAATTTTAACTTTAATTTAAGTGGTGACATGTAAAAATCTCGGCCTATGTGCTCATACCCATTGGTGGGTACGTGGTGGGTACGTTTCGTACCCACCACGTACCCCCCACGTCCCCTACAATGAACTTCCGCTCTCCTGGGCTCAAATTATTTTTTTTGAATCTGTTTTAGGATTTGAATTTAATTTTAACTTTAATTTAAGTGGTGACATGTAAAAATCTCGGCCTATGTGCTCATACCCATTGGTGGGTACGTTTCGTACCCACCACGTACCCCCCACGTCCCCTACAATGAACTTCCGCTCTCCTGGGCTCAAATTATTTTTTTTGAATCTGTTTTAGGATTTGAATTTAATTTTAACTTTAATTTAAGTGGTGACATGTAAAAATCTCGGCCTATGTGCTCATACCCATTGGTGGGTACGTGGTGGGTACGTTTCGTACCCACCACATACCCCCCACGTCCCCTACAATGAACTTCCGCTCTCCTGGGCTCAAATTATTTTTTTTGAATCTGTTTTAGGATTTGAACTTAATTTTAACTTTAATTTAAGTGGTGACATGTAAAAATCTCAGCCTATGTGCTCATACCCATTGGTGGGTACGTGGTGGGTACGTTCGTACCCACCACGTACCCCTCACGTCCCCTACAATGAACTTCCGCTCTCCTGATCTCAAATTATTTTTTTTGAATCTGTTTTAGGATTTGAATTTAATTTTAACTTTAATTTAAGTGGTGACATGTAAAAATCTCGGCCTATGTGCTCATACCCATTGGTGGGTACGTGGTGGGTACGTTTCGTACCCACCACGTACCCCCCACGTCCCCTACAATGAACTTCCGCTCTCCTGGGCTCAAATTATTTTTTTGAATCTGTTTTAGGATTTGAATTTAATTTTAACTTTAATTTAAGTGGTGACATGTAAAAATCTCAGCCTATGTGCTCATACCCATTGGTGGGTACGTGGTGGGTACGTTCGTACCCACCACGTACCCCTCACGTCCCCTACAATGAACTTCCGCTCTCCTGATCTCAAATTATTTTTTTTGAATCTGTTTTAGGATTTGAATTTAATTTTAACTTTAATTTAAGTGGTGACATGTAAAAATCTCGGCCTATGTGCTCATACCCATTGGTGGGTACATGGTGGGTACGTTTCGTACCCACCACGTACCCCCCACGTCCCCTACAATAAACTTCCGCTCTCTTGGGCTCAAATTATTTTTTTTGAATCTGTTTTAGGATTTGAATTTAATTTTAACTTTAATTTAAGTGGTGACATGTAAAAATCTCGGCCTATGTGCTCATACCCATTGGTGGGTACGTGGTGGGTACGTTTTGTACCCACCACGTACCCCCCACGTCCCCTACAATGAACTTCCGCTCTCCTGGGCTCAAATTATTTTTTTTGAATCTGTTTTAGGATTTGAACTTAATTTTAACTTTAATTTAAGTGGTGACATGTAAAAATCTCAGCCTATGTGCTCATACACATTGGTGGGTACGTGGTGGGTACGTTCGTACCCACCACGTACCCCTCACGTCCCCTACAATGAACTTCCGCTCTCCTGATCTCAAATTATTTTTTTTGAATCTGTTTTAGGATTTGAATTTAATTTTAACTTTAATTTAAGTGGTGACATGTAAAAATCTCGGCCTATGTGCTCATACCCATTGGTGGGTACGTGGTGGGTACGTTTCGTACCCACCACGTACCCCCCACGTCCCCTACAATGAACTTCCGCTCTCCTGGGCTCAAATTATTTTTTTTGAATCTGTTTTAGGATTTGAATTTAATTTTAACTTTAATTTAAGTGGTGACATGTAAAAATCTCGGCCTATGTGCTCATACCCATTGGTGGGTACGTGGTGGGTACGTTTCGTACCCACCACGTACCCCCCACGTCCCCTACAATGAACTTCCGCTCTCCTGGGCTCAAATTATTTTTTTTGAATCTGTTTTAGGATTTGAATTTAATTTTAACTTTAATTTAAGTGGTGACATGTAAAAATCTCGGCCTATGTGCTCATACCCATTGGTGGGTACGTGGTGGGTACGTTTCGTACCCACCACGTACCCCCCACGTCCCCTACAATGAACTTCCGCTCTCCTGGGCTCAAATTATTTTTTTTTAATCTGTTTTAGGATTTGAATTTAATTTTAACTTTAATTTAAGTGGTGACATGTAAAAATCTCAGCCTATGTGCTCATACCCATTGGTGGGTACGTGGTGGGTACGTTTGTACCCACCACGTACCCCCCACGTCCCCTACAATGAACTTCCGCTCTCCTGATCTCAAATTATTTTTTTTTAATCTGTTTTAGGATTTGAACTTAATTTTAACTTTAATTTAAGTGGTGACATGTAAAAATCTCGGCCTATGTGCTCATACCCATTGGTGGGTACGTGGTGGGTACGTTCGTACCCACCACGTACCCCCCACGTCCCCTACAATGAACTTCCGCTCTCCTGATCTCAAATTATTTTTTTTGAATCTGTTTTAGGATTTGAATTTAATTTTAACTTTAATTTAAGTGGTGACATGTAAAAATCTCGGCCTATGTGCTCATACCCATTGGTGGGTACGTGGTGGGTACGTTTCGTACCCACCACGTACCCCCCACGTCCCCTACAATGAACTTCCGCTCTCCTGGGCTCAAATTATTTTTTTTGAATCTGTTTTAGGATTTGAATTTAATTTTAACTTTAATTTAAGTGGTGACATGTAAAAATCTCGGCCTATGTGCTCATACCCATTGGTGGGTACGTGGTGGGTACGTTTCGTACCCACCACGTACCCCCCACGTCCCCTACAATGAACTTCCGCTCTCCTGGGCTCAAATTATTTTTTTTGAATCTGTTTTAGGATTTGAATTTAATTTTAACTTTAATTTAACTGGTGACATGTAAAAATCTCGGCCTATGTGCTCATACCCATTGGTGGGTACGTGGTGGGTACGTTTCGTACCCACCACGTACCCCCCACGTCCCCTACAATGAACTTCCGCTCTCCTGGGCTCAAATTATTTTTTTTGAATCTGTTTTAGGATTTGAATTTAATTTTAACTTTAATTTAAGTGGTGACATGTAAAAATCTCGGCCTATGTGCTCATACCCATTGGTGGGTACGTGGTGGGTACGTTTCGTACCCACCACGTACCCCCCACGTCCCCTACAATGAACTTCCGCTCTCCTGGGCTCAAATTATTTTTTTTGAATCTGTTTTAGGATTTGAATTTAATTTTAACTTTAATTTAAGTGGTGACATGTAAAAATCTCGGCCTATGTGCTCATACCCATTGATGGGTACGTGGTGGGTACGTTTCGTACCCACCACGTACCCCCCACGTCCCCTACAATGAACTTCCGCTCTCCTGGGCTCAAATTATTTTTTTTGAATCTGTTTTAGGATTTGAACTTAATTTTAACTTTAATTTAAGTGGTGACATGTAAAAATCTCAGCCTATGTGCTCATACCCATTGGTGGGTACGTGGTGGGTACGTTCGTACCCACCACGTACCCCTCACGTCCCCTACAATGAACTTCCGCTCTCCTGATCTCAAATTATTTTTTTTGAATCTGTTTTAGGATTTGAATTTAATTTTAACTTTAATTTAAGTGGTGACATGTAAAAATCTCGGCCTATGTGCTCATACCCATTGGTGGGTACGTGGTGGGTACGTTTCGTACCCACCACGTACCCCCCACGTCCCCTACAATGAACTTCCGCTCTCCTGGGCTCAAATTATTTTTTTTGAATCTGTTTTAGGATTTGAATTTAATTTTAACTTTAATTTAAGTGGTGACATGTAAAAATCTCGGCCTATGTGCTCATACCCATTGGTGGGTACGTTTCGTACCCACCACGTACCCCCCACGTCCCCTACAATGAACTTCCGCTCTCCTGGGCTCAAATTATTTTTTTTGAATCTGTTTTAGGATTTGAATTTAATTTTAACTTTAATTTAAGTGGTGACATGTAAAAATCTCGGCCTATGTGCTCATACCCATTGGTGGGTACGTGGTGGGTACGTTTCGTACCCACCACGTACCCCCCACGTCCCCTACAATGAACTTCCGCTCTCCTGGGCTCAAATTATTTTTTTTGAATCTGTTTTAGGATTTGAACTTAATTTTAACTTTAATTTAAGTGGTGACATGTAAAAATCTCAGCCTATGTGCTCATACCCATTGGTGGGTACGTGGTGGGTACGTTCGTACCCACCACGTACCCCTCACGTCCCCTACAATGAACTTCCGCTCTCCTGATCTCAAATTATTTTTTTTGAATCTGTTTTAGGATTTGAATTTAATTTTAACTTTAATTTAAGTGGTGACATGTAAAAATCTCGGCCTATGTGCTCATACCCATTGGTGGGTACGTGGTGGGTACGTTTCGTACCCACCACGTACCCCCCACGTCCCCTACAATGAACTTCCGCTCTCCTGGGCTCAAATTATTTTTTTGAATCTGTTTTAGGATTTGAATTTAATTTTAACTTTAATTTAAGTGGTGACATGTAAAAATCTCAGCCTATGTGCTCATACCCATTGGTGGGTACGTGGTGGGTACGTTCGTACCCACCACGTACCCCTCACGTCCCCTACAATGTACTTCCGCTCTCCTGATCTCAAATTATTTTTTTTGAATCTGTTTTAGGATTTGAATTTAATTTTAACTTTAATTTAAGTGGTGACATGTAAAAATCTCGGCCTATGTGCTCATACCCATTGGTGGGTACATGGTGGGTACGTTTCGTACCCACCACGTACCCCCCACGTCCCCTACAATGAACTTCCGCTCTCCTGGGCTCAAATTATTTTTTTGAATCTGTTTTAGGATTTGAATTTAATTTTAACTTTAATTTAAGTAGTGACATGTAAAAATCTCAGCCTATGTGCTCATACCCATTGGTGGGTACGTGGTGGGTACGTTCGTACCCACCACGTACCCCTCACGTCCCCTACAATGAACTTCCGCTCTCCTGATCTCAAATTATTTTTTTTGAATCTGTTTTAGGATTTGAATTTAATTTTAACTTTAATTTAAGTGGTGACATGTAAAAATCTCGGCCTATGTGCTCATACCCATTGGTGGGTACATGGTGGGTACGTTTCGTACCCACCACGTACCCCCCACGTCCCCTACAATAAACTTCCGCTCTCTTGGGCTCAAATTATTTTTTTTGAATCTGTTTTAGGATTTGAATTTAATTTTAACTTTAATTTAAGTGGTGACATGTAAAAATCTCGGCCTATGTGCTCATACCCATTGGTGGGTACGTGGTGGGTACGTTTCGTACCCACCACGTACCCCCCACGTCCCCTACAATGAACTTCCGCTCTCCTGGGCTCAAATTATTTTTTTTGAATCTGTTTTAGGATTTGAACTTAATTTTAACTTTAATTTAAGTGGTGACATGTAAAAATCTCAGCCTATGTGCTCATACACATTGGTGGGTACGTGGTGGGTACGTTCGTACCCACCACGTACCCCTCACGTCCCCTACAATGAACTTCCGCTCTCCTGATCTCAAATTATTTTTTTTGAATCTGTTTTAGGATTTGAATTTAATTTTAACTTTAATTTAAGTGGTGACATGTAAAAATCTCGGCCTATGTGCTCATACCCATTGGTGGGTACGTGGTGGGTACGTTTCGTACCCACCACGTACCCCCCACGTCCCCTACAATGAACTTCCGCTCTCCTGGGCTCAAATTATTTTTTTTGAATCTGTTTTAGGATTTGAATTTAATTTTAACTTTAATTTAAGTGGTGACATGTAAAAATCTCGGCCTATGTGCTCATACCCATTGGTGGGTACGTGGTGGGTACGTTTCGTACCCACCACGTACCCCCCACGTCCCCTACAATGAACTTCCGCTCTCCTGGGCTCAAATTATTTTTTTTGAATCTGTTTTAGGATTTGAATTTAATTTTAACTTTAATTTAAGTGGTGACATGTAAAAATCTCGGCCTATGTGCTCATACCCATTGGTGGGTACGTGGTGGGTACGTTTCGTACCCACCACGTACCCCCCACGTCCCCTACAATGAACTTCCGCTCTCCTGGGCTCAAATTATTTTTTTTTAATCTGTTTTAGGATTTGAATTTAATTTTAACTTTAATTTAAGTGGTGACATGTAAAAATCTCAGCCTATGTGCTCATACCCATTGGTGGGTACGTGGTGGGTACGTTTGTACCCACCACGTACCCCCCACGTCCCCTACAATGAACTTCCGCTCTCCTGATCTCAAATTATTTTTTTTTAATCTGTTTTAGGATTTGAACTTAATTTTAACTTTAATTTAAGTGGTGACATGTAAAAATCTCGGCCTATGTGCTCATACCCATTGGTGGGTACGTGGTGGGTACGTTCGTACCCACCACGTACCCCCCACGTCCCCTACAATGAACTTCCGCTCTCCTGATCTCAAATTATTTTTTTTGAATCTGTTTTAGGATTTGAATTTAATTTTAACTTTAATTTAAGTGGTGACATGTAAAAATCTCGGCCTATGTGCTCATACCCATTGGTGGGTACGTGGTGGGTACGTTTCGTACCCACCACGTACCCCCCACGTCCCCTACAATGAACTTCCGCTCTCCTGGGCTCAAATTATTTTTTTTGAATCTGTTTTAGGATTTGAATTTAATTTTAACTTTAATTTAAGTGGTGACATGTAAAAATCTCGGCCTATGTGCTCATACCCATTGGTGGGTACGTGGTGGGTACGTTTCGTACCCACCACGTACCCCCCACGTCCCCTACAATGAACTTCCGCTCTCCTGGGCTCAAATTATTTTTTTTGAATCTGTTTTAGGATTTGAATTTAATTTTAACTTTAATTTAAGTGGTGACATGTAAAAATCTCGGCCTATGTGCTCATACCCATTGGTGGGTACGTGGTGGGTACGTTTCGTACCCACCACGTACCCCCCACGTCCCCTACAATGAACTTCCGCTCTCCTGGGCTCAAATTATTTTTTTTGAATCTGTTTTAGGATTTGAATTTAATTTTAACTTTAATTTAAGTGGTGACATGTAAAAATCTCGGCCTATGTGCTCATACCCATTGGTGGGTACGTGATGGGTACGTTTCGTACCCACCACGTACCCCCCACGTCCCCTACAATGAACTTCCGCTCTCCTGGGCTCAAATTATTTTTTTTGAATCTGTTTTAGGATTTGAATTTAATTTTAACTTTAATTTAAGTGGTGACATGTAAAAATCTCGGCCTATGTGCTCATACCCATTGGTGGGTACGTGGTGGGTACGTTTCGTACCCACCACGTACCCCCCACGTCCCCTACAATGAACTTCCGCTCTCCTGGGCTCAAATTATTTTTTTTGAATCTGTTTTAGGATTTGAACTTAATTTTAACTTTAATTTAAGTGGTGACATGTAAAAATCTCAGCCTATGTGCTCATACCCATTGGTGGGTACGTGGTGGGTACGTTCGTACCCACCACGTACCCCTCACGTCCCCTACAATGAACTTCCGCTCTCCTGATCTCAAATTATTTTTTTTGAATCTGTTTTAGGATTTGAATTTAATTTTAACTTTAATTTAAGTGGTGACATGTAAAAATCTCGGCCTATGTGCTCATACCCATTGGTGGGTACGTGGTGGGTACGTTTCGTACCCACCACGTACCCCCCACGTCCCCTACAATGAACTTCCGCTCTCCTGGGCTCAAATTATTTTTTTTGAATCTGTTTTAGGATTTGAATTTAATTTTAACTTTAATTTAAGTGGTGACATGTAAAAATCTCGGCCTATGTGCTCATACCCATTGGTGGGTACGTTTCGTACCCACCACGTACCCCCCACGTCCCCTACAATGAACTTCCGCTCTCCTGGGCTCAAATTATTTTTTTTGAATCTGTTTTAGGATTTGAATTTAATTTTAACTTTAATTTAAGTGGTGACATGTAAAAATCTCGGCCTATGTGCTCATACCCATTGGTGGGTACGTGGTGGGTACGTTTCGTACCCACCACGTACCCCCCACGTCCCCTACAATGAACTTCCGCTCTCCTGGGCTCAAATTATTTTTTTTGAATCTGTTTTAGGATTTGAACTTAATTTTAACTTTAATTTAAGTGGTGACATGTAAAAATCTCAGCCTATGTGCTCATACTCATTGGTGGGTACGTGGTGGGTACGTTCGTACCCACCACGTACCCCTCACGTCCCCTACAATGAACTTCCGCTCTCCTGATCTCAAATTATTTTTTTTGAATCTGTTTTAGGATTTGAATTTAATTTTAACTTTAATTTAAGTGGTGACATGTAAAAATCTCGGCCTATGTGCTCATACCCATTGGTGGGTACGTGGTGGGTACGTTTCGTACCCACCACGTACCCCCCACGTCCCCTACAATGAACTTCCGCTCTCCTGGGCTCAAATTATTTTTTTGAATCTGTTTTAGGATTTGAATTTAATTTTAACTTTAATTTAAGTGGTGACATGTAAAAATCTCAGCCTATGTGCTCATACCCATTGGTGGGTACGTGGTGGGTACGTTCGTACCCACCACGTACCCCTCACGTCCCCTACAATGAACTTCCGCTCTCCTGATCCCAAATTATTTTTTTTGAATCTGTTTTAGGATTTGAATTTAATTTTAACTTTAATTTAAGTGGTGACATGTAAAAATCTCGGCCTATGTGCTCATACTCATTGGTGGGTACATGGTGGGTACGTTTCGTACCCACCACGTACCCCCCACGTCCCCTACAATGAACTTCCGCTCTCCTGGGCTCAAATTATTTTTTTTGAATCTGTTTTAGGATTTGAATTTAATTTTAACTTTAATTTAAGTGGTGACATGTAAAAATCTCGGCCTATGTGCTCATACCCATTGGTGGGTACGTGGTGGGTACGTTTCGTACCCACCACGTACCCCCCACGTCCCCTACAATGAACTTCCGCTCTCCTGGGCTCAAATTATTTTTTTTGAATCTGTTTTAGGATTTGAATTTAATTTTAACTTTAATTTAAGTGGTGACATGTAAAAATCTCGGCCTATGTGCTCATACCCATTGGTGGGTACGTGGTGGGTACGTTTCGTACCCACCACGTACCCCCCACGTCCCCTACAATGAACTTCCGCTCTCCTGGGCTCAAATTATTTTTTTTGAATCTGTTTTAGGATTTGAATTTAATTTTAACTTTAATTTAAGTGGTGACATGTAAAAATCTCGGCCTATGTGCTCATACCCATTGGTGGGTACGTGGTGGGTACGTTTCGTACCCACCACGTACCCCCCACGTCCCCTACAATGAACTTCCGCTCTCCTGGGCTCAAATTATTTTTTTTCAATCTGTTTTAGGATTTGAACTTAATTTTAACTTTAATTTAAGTGGTGACATGTAAAAATCTCAGCCTATGTGCTCATACCCATTGGTGGGTACGTGGTGGGTACGTTCATACCCACCACGTACCCCTCACGTCCCCTACAATGAACTTCCGCTCTCCTGATCTCAAATTATTTTTTTTGAATCTGTTATAGGATTTGAATTTAATTTTAACTTTAATTTAAGTGGTGACATGTAAAAATCTCGGCCTATGTGCTCATACCCATTGGTGGGTACGTGGTGGGTACGTTTCGTACCCACCACGTACCCCCCACGTCCCCTACAATGAACTTCCGCTCTCCTGGGCTCAAATTATTTTTTTTGAATCTGTTTTAGGATTTGAATTTAATTTTAACTTTAATTTAAGTGGTGACATGTAAAAATCTCGGCCTATGTGCTCATACCCATTGGTGGGTACGTGGTGGGTACGTTTCGTACCCACCACGTACCCCCCACGTCCCCTACAATGAACTTCCGCTCTCCTGGGCTCAAATTATTTTTTTTGAATCTGTTTTAGGATTTGAATTTAATTTTAACTTTAATTTAAGTGGTGACATGTAAAAATCTCGGCCTATGTGCTCATACCCATTGGTGGGTACGTGGTGGGTACGTTTCGTACCCACCACGTACCCCCCACGTCCCCTACAATGAACTTCCGCTCTCCTGGGCTCAAATTATTTTTTTTGAATCTGTTTTAGGATTTGAATTTAATTTTAACTTTAATTTAAGTGGTGACATGTAAAAATCTCGGCCTATGTGCTCATACCCATTGGTGGGTACGTGGTGGGTACGTTTCGTACCCACCACGTACCCCCCACGTCCCCTACAATGAACTTCCGCTCTCCTGGGCTCAAATTATTTTTTTTGAATCTGTTTTAGGATTTGAATTTAATTTTAACTTTAATTTAAGTGGTGACATGTAAAAATCTCGGCCTATGTGCTCATACCCATTGGTGGGTACGTGGTGGGTACGTTTCGTACCCACCACGTACCCCCCACGTCCCCTACAATGAACTTCCGCTCTCCTGGGCTCAAATTATTTTTTTTGAATCTGTTTTAGGATTTGAACTTAATTTTAACTTTAATTTAAGTGGTGACATGTAAAAATCTCAGCCTATGTGCTCATACCCATTGGTGGGTACGTGGTGGGTACGTTCGTACCCACCACGTACCCCTCACGTCCCCTACAATGAACTTCCGCTCTCCTGATCTCAAATTATTTTTTTTGAATCTGTTTTAGGATTTGAATTTAATTTTAACTTTAATTTAAGTGGTGACATGTAAAAATCTCGGCCTATGTGCTCATACCCATTGGTGGGTACGTGGTGGGTACGTTTCGTACCCACCACGTACCCCCCACGTCCCCTACAATGAACTTCCGCTCTCCTGGGCTCAAATTATTTTTTTTGAATCTGTTTTAGGATTTGAATTTAATTTTAACTTTAATTTAAGTGGTGACATGTAAAAATCTCGGCCTATGTGCTCATACCCATTGGTGGGTACGTGGTGGGTACGTTCGTACCCACCACGTACCCCTCACGTCCCCTACAATGAACTTCCGCTCTCCTGATCTCAAATTATTTTTTTTGAATCTGTTTTAGGATTTGAATTTAATTTTAACTTTAATTTAAGTGGTGACATGTAAAAATCTCGGCCTATGTGCTCATACCCATTGGTGGGTACGTGGTGGGTACGTTTCGTACCCACCACGTACCCCCCACGTCCCCTACAATGAACTTCCGCTCTCCTGGGCTCAAATTATTTTTTTTGAATCTGTTTTAGGATTTGAATTTAATTTTAACTTCAATTTAAGTGGTGACATGTAAAAATCTCGGCCTATGTGCTCATACCCATTGGTGGGTACGTGGTGGGTACGTTTCGTACCCACCACGTACCCCCCACGTCCCCTACAATGAACTTCCGCTCTCCTGGGCTCAAATTATTTTTTTTGAATCTGTTTTAGGATTTGAATTTAATTTTAACTTTAATTTAAGTGGTGACATGTAAAAATCTCGGCCTATGTGCTCATACCCATTGGTGGGTACGTGGTGGGTACGTTTCGTACCCACCACGTACCCCCCACGTCCCCTACAATGAACTTCCGCTCTCCTGGGCTCAAATTATTTTTTTTGAATCTGTTTTAGGATTTGAATTTAATTTTAACTTTAATTTAAGTGGTGACATGTAAAAATCTCGGCCTATGTGCTCATACCCATTGGTGGGTACGTGGTGGGTACGTTTCGTACCCACCACGTACCCCCCACGTCCCCTACAATGAACTTCCGCTCTCCTGGGCTCAAATTATTTTTTTTCAATCTGTTTTAGGATTTGAACTTAATTTTAACTTTAATTTAAGTGGTGACATGTAAAAATCTCAGCCTATGTGCTCATACCCATTGGTGGGTACGTGGTGGGTACGTTTATACCCACCACGTACCCCTCACGTCCCCTACAATGAACTTCCGCTCTCCTGATCTCAAATTATTTTTTTTGAATCTGTTTTAGGATTTGAATTTAATTTTAACTTTAATTTAAGTGGTGACATGTAAAAATCTCGGCCTATGTGCTCATACCCATTGGTGGGTACGTGGTGGGTACGTTTCGTACCCACCACGTACCCCCCACGTCCCCTACAATGAACTTCCGCTCTCCTGGGCTCAAATTATTTTTTTTGAATCTGTTTTAGGATTTGAATTTAATTTTAACTTTAATTTAAGTGGTGACATGTAAAAATCTCGGCCTATGTGCTCATACCCATTGGTGGGTACGTGGTGGGTACGTTTCGTACCCACCACGTACCCCCCACGTCCCCTACAATGAACTTCCGCTCTCCTGGGTTCAAATTATTTTTTTTTAATCTGTTTTAGGATTTGAATTTAATTTTAACTTTAATTTAAGTGGTGACATGTAAAAATCTCGGCCTATGTGCTCATACCCATTGGTGGGTACGTGGTGGGTACGTTTCGTACCCACCACGTACCCCCCACGTCCCCTACAATGAACTTCCGCTCTCCTGGGCTCAAATTATTTTTTTTGAATCTGTTTTAGGATTTGAATTTAATTTTAACTTTAATTTAAGTGGTGACATGTAAAAATCTCGGCCTATGTGCTCATACCCATTGGTGGGTACGTGGTGGGTACGTTTCGTACCCACCACGTACCCCCCACGTCCCCTACAATGAACTTCCGCTCTCCTGGGTTCAAATTATTTTTTTTTAATCTGTTTTAGGATTTGAATTTAATTTTAACTTTAATTTAAGTGGTGACATGTAAAAATCTCGGCCTATGTGCTCATACCCATTGGTGGGTACGTGGTGGGTACGTTTCGTACCCACCACGTACCCCCCACGTCCCCTACAATGAACTTCCGCTCTCCTGGGCTCAAATTATTTTTTTTGAATCTGTTTTAGGATTTGAATTTAATTTTAACTTTAATTTAAGTGGTGACATGTAAAAATCTCGGCCTATGTGCTCATACCCATTGGTGGGTACGTGGTGGGTACGTTTCGTACCCACCACGTACCCCCCACGTCCCCTACAATGAACTTCCGCTCTCCTGGGCTCAAATTATTTTTTTTGAATCTGTTTTAGGATTTGAATTTAATTTTAACTTTAATTTAAGTGGTGACATGTAAAAATCTCGGCCTATGTGCTCATACCCATTGGTGGGTACGTGGTGGGTACGTTTCGTACCCACCACGTACCCCCCACGTCCCCTACAATGAACTTCCGCTCTCCTGGGCTCAAATTATTTTTTTTGAATCTGTTTTAGGATTTGAACTTAATTTTAACTTTAATTTAAGTGGTGACATGTAAAAATCTCAGCCTATGTGCTCATACCCATTGGTGGGTACGTGGTGGGTACGTTCGTACCCACCACGTACCCCTCACGTCCCCTACAATGAACTTCCGCTCTCCTGATCTCAAATTATTTTTTTTGAATCTGTTTTAGGATTTGAATTTAATTTTAACTTTAATTTAAGTGGTGACATGTAAAAATCTCGGCCTATGTGCTCATACCCATTGGTGGGTACGTGGTGGGTACGTTTCGTACCCATAACGTACCCCCCACGTCCCCTACAATGAACTTCCGCTCTCCTGGGCTCAAATTATTTTTTTTGAATCTGTTTTAGGATTTGAATTTAATTTTAACTTTAATTTAAGTGGTGGCATGTAAAAATCTCGGCCTATGTGCTCATACCCATTGGTGGGTACGTGGTGGGTACGTTTCGTACCCACCACGTACCCACCACGTACCCCCCACGTCCCCTACAATGAACTTCCGCTCTCCTGGGCTCAAATTATTTTTTTTGAATCTGTTTTAGGATTTGAACTTAATTTTAACTTTAATTTAAGTGGTGACATGTAAAAATCTCAGCCTATGTGCTCATACCCATTGGTGGGTACGTGGTGGGTACGTTCGTACCCACCACGTACCCCTCACGTCCCCTACAATGAACTTCCGCTCTCCTGATCTCAAATTATTTTTTTTGAATCTGTTTTAGGATTTGAATTTAATTTTAACTTTAATTTAAGTGGTGACATGTAAAAATCTCGGCCTATGTGCTCATACCCATTGGTGGGTACGTGGTGGGTACGTTTCGTACCCATAACGTACCCCCCACGTCCCCTACAATGAACTTCCGCTCTCCTGGGCTCAAATTATTTTTTTTGAATCTGTTTTAGGATTTGAATTTAATTTTAACTTTAATTTAAGTGGTGGCATGTAAAAATCTCGGCCTATGTGCTCATACCCATTGGTGGGTACGTGGTGGGTACGTTTCGTACCCACCACGTACCCCCCACGTCCCCTACAATGAACTTCCGCTCTCCTGGGCTCAAATTATTTTTTTTGAATCTGTTTTAGGATTTGAACTTAATTTTAACTTTAATTTAAGTGGTGACATGTAAAAATCTCAGCCTATGTGCTCATACCCATTGGTGGGTACGTGGTGGGTACGTTCGTACCCACCACGTACCCCTCACGTCCCCTACAATGAACTTCCGCTCTCCTGATCTCAAATTATTTTTTTTGAATCTGTTTTAGGATTTGAATTTAATTTTAACTTTAATTTAAGTGGTGACATGTAAAAATCTCGGCCTATGTGCTCATACCCATTGGTGGGTACGTGGTGGGTACGTTTCGTACCCACCACGTACCCCCCACGTCCCCTACAATGAACTTCCGCTCTCCTGGGTTCAAATTATTTTTTTTTAATCTGTTTTAGGATTTGAATTTAATTTTAACTTTAATTTAAGTGGTGACATGTAAAAATCTCGGCCTATGTGCTCATACCCATTGGTGGGTACGTGGTGGGTACGTTTCGTACCCACCACGTACCCCCCACGTCCCCTACAATGAACTTCCGCTCTCCTGGGCTCAAATTATTTTTTTTGAATCTGTTTTAGGATTTGAATTTAATTTTAACTTTAATTTAAGTGGTGACATGTAAAAATCTCGGCCTATGTGCTCATACCCATTGGTGGGTACGTGGTGGGTACGTTTCGTACCCACCACGTACCCCCCACGTCCCCTACAATGAACTTCCGCTCTCCTGGGCTCAAATTATTTTTTTTGAATCTGTTTTAGGATTTGAACTTAATTTTAACTTTAATTTAAGTGGTGACATGTAAAAATCTCAGCCTATGTGCTCATACCCATTGGTGGGTACGTGGTGGGTACGTTCGTACCCACCACGTACCCCTCACGTCCCCTACAATGAACTTCCGCTCTCCTGATCTCAAATTATTTTTTTTGAATCTGTTTTAGGATTTGAATTTAATTTTAACTTTAATTTAAGTGGTGACATGTAAAAATCTCGGCCTATGTGCTCATACCCATTGGTGGGTACGTGGTGGGTACGTTTCGTACCCATAACGTACCCCCCACGTCCCCTACAATGAACTTCCGCTCTCCTGGGCTCAAATTATTTTTTTTGAATCTGTTTTAGGATTTGAATTTAATTTTAACTTTAATTTAAGTGGTGGCATGTAAAAATCTCGGCCTATGTGCTCATACCCATTGGTGGGTACGTGGTGGGTACGTTTCGTACCCACCACGTACCCCCCACGTCCCCTACAATGAACTTCCGCTCTCCTGGGCTCAAATTTTTTTTTTTGAATCTGTTTTAGGATTTGAATTTAATTTTAACTTTAATTTAAGTGGTGACATGTAAAAATCTCGGCCTATGTGCTCATACCCATTGGTGGGTACGTGGTGGGTACGTTTCGTACCCACCACGTACCCCCCACGTCCCCTACAATGAACTTCCGCTCTCCTGGGCTCAAATTATTTTTTTTGAATCTGTTTTAGGATTTGAATTTAATTTTAACTTTAATTTAAGTGGTGACATGTAAAAATCTCGGCCTATGTGCTCATACCCATTGGTGGGTACGTGGTGGGTACGTTTCGTACCCACCACGTACCCCCCACGTCCCCTACAATGAACTTCCGCTCTCCTGGGCTCAAATTATTTTTTTTGAATCTGTTTTAGGATTTGAATTTAATTTTAACTTTAATTTAAGTGGTGACATGTAAAAATCTCGGCCTATGTGCTCATACCCATTGGTGGGTACGTGGTGGGTACGTTTCGTACCCACCACGTACCCCCCACGTCCCCTACAATGAACTTCCGCTCTCCTGGGCTCAAATTATTTTTTTTGAATCTGTTTTAGGATTTGAATTTAATTTTAACTTTAATTTAAGTGGTGGCATGTAAAAATCTCGGCCTATGTGCTCATACCCATTGGTGGGTACGTGGTGGGTACGTTTCGTACCCACCACGTACCCCCCACGTCCCCTACAATGAACTTCCGCTCTCCTGGGCTCAAATTATTTTTTTTGAATCTGTTTTAGGATTTGAACTTAATTTTAACTTTAATTTAAGTGGTGACATGTAAAAATCTCAGCCTATGTGCTCATACCCATTGGTGGGTACGTGGTGGGTACGTTCGTACCCACCACGTACCCCTCACGTCCCCTACAATGAACTTCCGCTCTCCTGATCTCAAATTATTTTTTTTGAATCTGTTTTAGGATTTGAATTTAATTTTAACTTTAATTTAAGTGGTGACATGTAAAAATCTCGGCCTATGTGCTCATACCCATTGGTGGGTACGTGGTGGGTACGTTTCGTACCCACCACGTACCCCCCACGTCCCCTACAATGAACTTCCGCTCTCCTGGGTTCAAATTATTTTTTTTTAATCTGTTTTAGGATTTGAATTTAATTTTAACTTTAATTTAAGTGGTGACATGTAAAAATCTCGGCCTATGTGCTCATACCCATTGGTGGGTACGTGGTGGGTACGTTTCGTACCCACCACGTACCCCCCACGTCCCCTACAATGAACTTCCGCTCTCCTGGGCTCAAATTATTTTTTTTGAATCTGTTTTAGGATTTGAATTTAATTTTAACTTTAATTTAAGTGGTGACATGTAAAAATCTCGGCCTATGTGCTCATACCCATTGGTGGGTACGTGGTGGGTACGTTTCGTACCCATAACGTACCCCCCACGTCCCCTACAATGAACTTCCGCTCTCCTGGGCTCAAATTATTTTTTTTGAATCTGTTTTAGGATTTGAATTTAATTTTAACTTTAATTTAAGTGGTGGCATGTAAAAATCTCGGCCTATGTGCTCATACCCATTGGTGGGTACGTGGTGGGTACGTTTCGTACCCACCACGTACCCCCCACGTCCCCTACAATGAACTTCCGCTCTCCTGGGCTCAAATTATTTTTTTTGAATCTGTTTTAGGATTTGAACTTAATTTTAACTTTAATTTAAGTGGTGACATGTAAAAATCTCAGCCTATGTGCTCATACCCATTGGTGGGTACGTGGTGGGTACGTTCGTACCCACCACGTACCCCTCACGTCCCCTACAATGAACTTCCGCTCTCCTGATCTCAAATTATTTTTTTTGAATCTGTTTTAGGATTTGAATTTAATTTTAACTTTAATTTAAGTGGTGACATGTAAAAATCTCGGCCTATGTGCTCATACCCATTGGTGGGTACGTGGTGGGTACGTTTCGTACCCACCACGTACCCCCCACGTCCCCTACAATGAACTTCCGCTCTCCTGGGTTCAAATTATTTTTTTTTAATCTGTTTTAGGATTTGAATTTAATTTTAACTTTAATTTAAGTGGTGACATGTAAAAATCTCGGCCTATGTGCTCATACCCATTGGTGGGTACGTGGTGGGTACGTTTCGTACCCACCACGTACCCCCCACGTCCCCTACAATGAACTTCCGCTCTCCTGGGCTCAAATTATTTTTTTTGAATCTGTTTTAGGATTTGAATTTAATTTTAACTTTAATTTAAGTGGTGACATGTAAAAATCTCGGCCTATGTGCTCATACCCATTGGTGGGTACGTGGTGGGTACGTTTCGTACCCACCACGTACCCCCCACGTCCCCTACAATGAACTTCCGCTCTCCTGGGCTCAAATTATTTTTTTTGAATCTGTTTTAGGATTTGAACTTAATTTTAACTTTAATTTAAGTGGTGACATGTAAAAATCTCAGCCTATGTGCTCATACCCATTGGTGGGTACGTGGTGGGTACGTTCGTACCCACCACGTACCCCTCACGTCCCCTACAATGAACTTCCGCTCTCCTGATCTCAAATTATTTTTTTTGAATCTGTTTTAGGATTTGAATTTAATTTTAACTTTAATTTAAGTGGTGACATGTAAAAATCTCGGCCTATGTGCTCATACCCATTGGTGGGTACGTGGTGGGTACGTTTCGTACCCATAACGTACCCCCCACGTCCCCTACAATGAACTTCCGCTCTCCTGGGCTCAAATTATTTTTTTTGAATCTGTTTTAGGATTTGAATTTAATTTTAACTTTAATTTAAGTGGTGGCATGTAAAAATCTCGGCCTATGTGCTCATACCCATTGGTGGGTACGTGGTGGGTACGTTTCGTACCCACCACGTACCCCCCACGTCCCCTACAATGAACTTCCGCTCTCCTGGGCTCAAATTTTTTTTTTTGAATCTGTTTTAGGATTTGAATTTAATTTTAACTTTAATTTAAGTGGTGACATGTAAAAATCTCGGCCTATGTGCTCATACCCATTGGTGGGTACGTGGTGGGTACGTTTCGTACCCACCACGTACCCCCCACGTCCCCTACAATGAACTTCCGCTCTCCTGGGCTCAAATTATTTTTTTTGAATCTGTTTTAGGATTTGAATTTAATTTTAACTTTAATTTAAGTGGTGACATGTAAAAATCTCGGCCTATGTGCTCATACCCATTGGTGGGTACGTGGTGGGTACGTTTCGTACCCACCACGTACCCCCCACGTCCCCTACAATGAACTTCCGCTCTCCTGGGCTCAAATTATTTTTTTTGAATCTGTTTTAGGATTTGAATTTAATTTTAACTTTAATTTAAGTGGTGACATGTAAAAATCTCGGCCTATGTGCTCATACCCATTGGTGGGTACGTGGTGGGTACGTTTCGTACCCACCACGTACCCCCCACGTCCCCTACAATGAACTTCCGCTCTCCTGGGCTCAAATTATTTTTTTTGAATCTGTTTTAGGATTTGAATTTAATTTTAACTTTAATTTAAGTGGTGACATGTAAAAATCTCAGCCTATGTGCTCATACCCATTGGTGGGTACGTGGTGGGTACGTTCGTACCCACCACGTACCCCTCACGTCCCCTACAATGAACTTCCGCTCTCCTGATCTCAAATTATTTTTTTTGAATCTGTTTTAGGATTTGAATTTAATTTTAACTTTAATTTAAGTGGTGACATGTAAAAATCTCGGCCTATGTGCTCATACCCATTGGTGGGTACGTGGTGGGTACGTTTCGTACCCACCACGTACCCCCCACGTCCCCTACAATGAACTTCCGCTCTCCTGGGCTCAAATTATTTTTTTTGAATCTGTTTTAGGATTTGAATTTAATTTTAACTTTAATTTAAGTGGTGACATGTAAAAATCTCGGCCTATGTGCTCATACCCATTGGTGGGTACGTGGTGGGTACGTTTCGTACCCACCACGTACCCCCCACGTCCCCTACAATGAACTTCCGCTCTCCTGGGCTCAAATTATTTTTTTTGAATCTGTTTTAGGATTTGAATTTAATTTTAACTTTAATTTAAGTGGTGACATGTAAAAATCTCGGCCTATGTGCTCATACCCATTGGTGGGTACGTGGTGGGTACGTTTCGTACCCACCACGTACCCCCCACGTCCCCTACAATGAACTTCCGCTCTCCTGGGCTCAAATTATTTTTTTTGAATCTGTTTTAGGATTTGAATTTAATTTTAACTTTAATTTAAGTGGTGACATGTAAAAATCTCGGCCTATGTGCTCATACCCATTGGTGGGTACGTGGTGGGTACGTTTCGTACCCACCACGTACCCCCCACGTCCCCTACAATGAACTTCCACTCTCCTGGGCTCAAATTATTTTTTTTGAATCTGTTTTAGGATTTGAATTTAATTTTAACTTTAATTTAAGTGGTGACATGTAAAAATCTCGGCCTATGTGCTCATACCCATTGGTGGGTACGTGGTGGGTACGTTTCGTACCCACCACGTACCCCCCACGTCCCCTACAATGAACTTCCGCTCTCCTGGGCTCAAATTATTTTTTTTGAATCTGTTTTAGGATTTGAATTTAATTTTAACTTTAATTTAAGTGGTGACATGTAAAAATCTCAGCCTATGTGCTCATACCCATTGGTGGGTACGTGGTGGGTACGTTCGTACCCACCACGTACCCCTCACGTCCCCTACAATGAACTTCCGCTCTCCTGATCTCAAATTATTTTTTTTGAATCTGTTTTAGGATTTGAATTTAATTTTAACTTTAATTTAAGTGGTGACATGTAAAAATCTCGGCCTATGTGCTCATACCCATTGGTGGGTACGTGGTGGGTACGTTTCGTACCCACCACGTACCCCCCACGTCCCCTACAATGAACTTCCGCTCTCCTGGGCTCAAATTATTTTTTTTGAATCTGTTTTAGGATTTGAATTTAATTTTAACTTTAATTTAAGTGGTGACATGTAAAAATCTCAGCCTATGTGCTCATACCCATTGGTGGGTACGTGGTGGGTACGTTTCGTACCCACCACGTACCCCCCACGTCCCCTACAATGAACTTCCGCTCTCCTGGGCTCAAATTATTTTTTTTGAATCTGTTTTAGGATTTGAATTTAATTTTAACTTTAATTTAAGTGGTGACATGTAAAAATCTCGGCCTATGTGCTCATACCCATTGGTGGGTACGTGGTGGGTACGTTTCGTACCCACCACGTACCCCCCACGTCCCCTACAATGAACTTCCGCTCTCCTGGGCTCAAATTATTTTTTTTGAATCTGTTTTAGGATTTGAATTTAATTTTAACTTTAATTTAAGTGGTGACATGTAAAAATCTCGGCCTATGTGCTCATACCCATTGGTGGGTACGTGGTGGGTACGTTTCGTACCCACCACGTACCCCCCACGTCCCCTACAATGAACTTCCGCTCTCCTGGGCTCAAATTATTTTTTTTGAATCTGTTTTAGGATTTGAATTTAATTTTAACTTTAATTTAAGTGGTGACATGTAAAAATCTCGGCCTATGTGCTCATACCCATTGGTGGGTACGTGGTGGGTACGTTTCGTACCCACCACGTACCCCCCACGTCCCCTACAATGAACTTCCGCTCTCCTGGGCTCAAATTATTTTTTTTGAATCTGTTTTAGGATTTGAATTTAATTTTAACTTTAATTTAAGTGGTGACATGTAAAAATCTCGGCCTATGTGCTCATACCCATTGGTGGGTACGTGGTGGGTACGTTTCGTACCCACCACGTACCCCCCACGTCCCCTACAATGAACTTCCGCTCTCCTGGGCTCAAATTATTTTTTTTGAATCTGTTTTAGGATTTGAATTTAATTTTAACTTTAATTTAAGTGGTGACATGTAAAAATCTCAGCCTATGTGCTCATACCCATTGGTGGGTACGTGGTGGGTACGTTCGTACCCACCACGTACCCCTCACGTCCCCTACAATGAACTTCCGCTCTTCTGATCTCAAATTATTTTTTTTGAATCTGTTTTAGGATTTGAATTTAATTTTAACTTTAATTTAAGTGGTGACATGTAAAAATCTCGGCCTATGTGCTCATACCCATTGGTGGGTACGTGGTGGGTACGTTTCGTACCCACCACGTACCCCCCACGTCCCCTACAATGAACTTCCGCTCTCCTGGGCTCAAATTATTTTTTTTGAATCTGTTTTAGGATTTGAATTTAATTTTAACTTTAATTTAAGTGGTGACATGTAAAAATCTCAGCCTATGTGCTCATACCCATTGGTGGGTACCCCCCACGTCCCCTACAATGAACTTCCGCTCTCCTGGGCTCAAATTATTTTTTTTGAATCTGTTTTAGGATTTGAATTTAATTTTAACTTTAATTTAAGTGGTGACATGTAAAAATCTCGGCCTATGTGCTCATACCCATTGGTGGGTACGTGGTGGGTACGTTTCGTACCCACCACGTACCCCCCACGTCCCCTACAATGAACTTCCGCTCTCCTGGGCTCAAATTATTTTTTTTGAATCTGTTTTAGGATTTGAATTTAATTTTAACTTTAATTTAAGTGGTGACATGTAAAAATCTCGGCCTATGTGCTCATACCCATTGGTGGGTACGTGGTGGGTACGTTTCGTACCCACCACGTACCCCCCACGTCCCCTACAATGAACTTCCGCTCTCCTGGGCTCAAATTATTTTTTTTGAATCTGTTTTAGGATTTGAATTTAATTTTAACTTTAATTTAAGTGGTGACATGTAAAAATCTCGGCCTATGTGCTCATACCCATTGGTGGGTACGTGGTGGGTACGTTTCGTACCCACCACGTACCCCCCACGTCCCCTACAATGAACTTCCGCTCTCCTGGGCTCAAATTATTTTTTTTGAATCTGTTTTAGGATTTGTAACGAACGGCCTGCAATTACACGTCACCCGTCACACGTCATTCCTTGTTGGTAATATACACCAAGTTTACCAAAATACACAGTATGTACACAAACGTACCAAAATACAGCGAATGTACACAAAACCTACAACGAGACTTCGAATGTAGGTAAAACTTACATAAAATACATCGAATGTGCACGAAGTACAAGATATCCAATGGGCAACGCTACATGCGCATGCGATGACATGCACTTTCCTAAAGCCACGAAGGAATAAAAAAATAAGGTGTGGACGATTCGTGAAGGCAGTGCGCAGTGCGCAAAAAGAACAAACATCACAGTCTGGAACCAGAACTCGACCGCGCTGGTCGTTTTGAAAAAGAAAAAAAAAAAAAACCGGTGTGATTAAGTAATTGAGTGCGACACAAAAAAAAAGGAATTCGGAACCCGGAGGAGCCGAACAAGATATAAAAAGGGCCCTGGACAGGCACCCAACCCCCCCCCCCCCGAGACAGGACGGAGTTTCGGGGTTTGTTTTTGCGAGAGGTGCGGACCCAGCAACCCCAACATGTAAGGCTTTGTATTATATCTATTTTCCTTTTTTTTTATTTATGCTGTGGAAAAAAAATAAAAAGAAAAAAAAAAAAAAAACTTTGTGCGCCGCGCCGGGCGAAATACGCCGACAATCAAGAAAAATTTGAAAATAAATCTTATAATGTGAATCCTCGAGTTGTCTTGTTTGTCGCTTGTGCGTACTGTGTCCGTGTGGAATATCGTGGTAATTATTTTTTTTGGTTATGTTAGTTCTTTCTCGAAGATTTTCGTCCCGTAAATTTTTCTTTTCTCTGATGATTCACTTGCAATTCCGAAGGATTCGGGTAGTGCTATTGGTTCCCAGTTTGTGGACTAAGGGACCCCAAGGGTTTCGTGTTCGGCAAACAGTCCGAAGAGTCCTCTGGTAGCCCCGTCGAAACCCCAGTGAGGCGAATACGGGCTATTTAAGTGTTGTACAACCCCAATTGGTTACCGAAAGAACATGTACATGCCCTAAAAAGGGAAATAAAAAGAAAAAAAAAAGGTGTATCAAGTGCAATAAAGCCGCGTTTCACGCGTAATTCAGCTCCATTGGTTGCTTCATTGGTAATTTTCAAGCCACGCGGTAGATAAAATTCCGCTATTAGTACCGATAATTTTCCCCCAAGCGGGTATACAACCGTTGAGCCCGGACCAGGTACCGCTTAGCGCATACCGTTATGCGACGCTCAACCGCGTGTTCGCGACATGATTTTCGGTATTTTGTCACGCGGCGTTTAAGAAGATTGGGTACCGTTTCTCTTTTAGCCGGTCTGAACGTCCCTTTTGGGATTTCCTGTAAGACATAGGCGGAGAAACATTCGGTATAAATGGGTAAATCTGTGGAGTTTAGGCATTGCAAGCCCACATCGTCTGGCTCTTTCGGTCCATTCTCTTTGTTTGTGCTTTTCGCGTTTTTATAGCTTGGAAATTTAGGACCACGAGATGTTGCAGTAGTGAGATTACGCCGGCTGGATCCATGTTAGCCATCCGACGAGTTTGTTCTTCTTGGTTTTTTTTGTGCCGAAATACCCTCCTTTGTACAGGACAGGCATACGTTTCTTGCGGATGATATAATTCCACACAGGAAGGAAATTACTGGCAGGAGTTTATCCTTTGGAGGTTAGGTTACCTGAAAGCATGCTCTACCTATAAAAGTAAACGCAGTTACGTCAAAATACGGACCCCAATTACCCTCCCAGGAGTATTTTCTACCTTTTTTTTGGAATTTCAGCCCCCATATTAGGCAGCAGAAGGACCCACTCGGACCAACGAGATATATGTTGGGCAACAGCATGGTCGAACACATGCCTTTCTTTTGTGTGAAGCACATTTTAGGGCTTACGTAGTTTTTTTTGCATTTGTACCGTCCCCTTTTCTAAGGTAGCCGCAATCCTATCGGAAATTCTTAATGCGGAATACCTCAGAGAAAATATTTTAGGAACCATGTTAATTGATAGATGTTGGTTTAGTTTTTTTTTGTTGTTTTAGTACAAAGCGAGAGCGATACGGGCGGATTTATGGAATACAGCGTCGGTATGAGGGGAAAATCAAAAAACTCATACATTCTATCGCCTATATATGCGTTGGGCCCGTTCCTACGGCACCTAACGTATGCCGAAGCACATGTAGCCTATCGAGCCTGATTCAGGGCGTGTTTTATATTTGTTTGTGCGTTAATTTCTGGTGTCCTTACGTGGCACCATACATTACATGGCGCCCAACGAAGTGTTTTAGGTGGCGTCAGCGGACAGCGCACATTATATGGCACCCAACGCCGTGTCAAGAGGGCATAGCACACGTTTTAAGGCACTCTGTCGGGTGCATAGGGCCCATATTTTATGGTACCCAACGGCGTCTTTATCCAACGCCATACATTAAATAAGGCCCACACGATTTTGGGATTAGGATTTATATTATATGGCGTTTGGAATTTTGTATTATACGACGTATAGGTACTATCAAGATCGAGTACAGGCATTTGTTAGGCCCTATTCGATGAGCCTTGTGGCTCTATTTACTTCAACTCTTTTGAGTTATTTTTACCATCTCAATGATATATAGGATTGAGTATGGCATCGGCCTTCCCGTCGGAAAGTCTATATTCCTGTGCTTTTCCACCTTCATTTCCTATCTTCTCATTTCCATTTTCATTTCCACAGTCTGTTATTCCCTCCTTCCTTTTTCCTTCACCTTCCAGCCCGCTGAAGATAGAGTTCGAACTCCTCAATTCGAACTTTCAGCCCAAACCGTGCATAAATACGTTTTGTCCATGGTTAAAGGTAGCCACTCACGCCCCTTCCGACGAGCTACGCACGTGCTAAAGCTAGATGCACGCTACCTATCGGGAAACCATGGGACTAAAGTCACCCAACTGTGGCTTGGTCACCGGCTGACAATTGTCTTCGCGGCGTGTGTTTGTCCGGTCCAATTTGGAATAGTTGATGACGGAGACAATCTCCCATCATTTGTTTCAAAGCGGGCTGAGAGATGAATACATGCTGATGGTTAAGACGATTACTTGGGTAGTAATGTCGTTGATGGTTTGATGGTACGGATACTATGGCGTGATTTCGGTCATGTCATAGCGCCTCAAATCTATTCAGCATTACTACGCCAAAAACATGCTTGTGTACATTATATGGCGCCCAACGGGCAGGCAACTTCTGGCTGATGGAAAATATCTATCAGTACATCACTCCTTCACGGATTAAGGATGTACAGAATTTGCTGCAGCCCGACTTAGACGTTTGTTATATCAGTCTGATATAACCGTGGTATTAATTGCTTTCAGGCAATATGATAAAATCCTTAGAATATTTTTTTTTTGTGTAAAAATAGCCCCAATTCCAGCCTTTTCGGCTTACTAAGGTAAAATTTGTAAATTTGTTAAGTTATTTGTATCCTTTCCAGGCACAGGGGTTGGATGCTAAGCCGGTATGCATATGGTGAGATCATGCTATGAAAGGAGTTCCTCTGGATCACGGACTCTCATGGCTCACCCTCTAGAGACAACCGGGGCAGATGAAGAACGGGATTTTGTTAGTATGGCTGTGAATCAGCGGTCTTTACCGTTGTACCAGATACGGGACTTAATCAGCTGGGGGCGATCACGATCTCGAGTCCATGCGCTGGAAGTAAGATGGGTTAAGTTATCAGCGGGATTGACACTTGACTTGGCGAGCTTGAGCACAGAGGTGCAAGCTCAACCCTTGGCTCCCTTGATAACTCAGCCTTGCAAGCTTCGATAAGCGAATCCAGACAAAAGCGTTGTCGTGATCGACTCAAACTCCCTCCGTACACCCACCTTTCGATCGGGAGCTTGCAGTGACTGGACGAACTTGATACTGAAGGTTACGACTTGACTGTCAATTCAATTATGGAGATGGATCAGACACGTATAACTGAAGGTTGATATTCGTCGAACCTTGCAGAATTTCGTAGTACAGTACTGATCAAGTAATGGCCATCTGTTCGATTTTGTAAAATCGCTCAGAGAAGTTGTGACATTAGTCATGATTTCAAATGATGGGGACAAATTATTGCGTTCCTATTGTTAATTATAAACCTTATCTATATGATGGAGACAAATTATTGCGTCTCTTTTTATTATGGATATCTCTCACATATCATTATAGGAAGTACATCGAGTTAAGGGTTAGCAGATGCTACTGGTGATAGCGATGCTCATCCAAAAACCGTGCTCTAAATTAACGTTATAGTTAGTAGTATAGATTACAGTTATTTCGTTGTTGCTGAAAAGAATTAAATTATTACTTTTTTTGCATATTCAGTGTTAAATGTCTAATGTTTAAGGTTAAATATTAATTCTTTATTGTTTAGGATTTAATGTTAAAGATTAAATATGTATAGATTAATGATGATAGATAATTTTAGAACTTAAAATAGTTTAAATACGGCATAAATTAGGATAATATAGATTATTACTAATAGGGTTAAATACTAAGTGTTTAATGTTTAGGACTCTAAGTTAAATGTTTAATGTTCAATGTTTAGGATAAAGTGTTAAAGGTATTCAGTGATAAAATATAATATATTGACCCATTACCCATAGGTAATTGCATAAGGAATATTTTAATATGATAAAGAACAAATAATAGATAAAATGAATCGTAAAACCTAGTTATTTAGGGTGGTAATTGGTTGATTTCTTCAATTTTTTTTAAACAATGATTTCATTGTTCACCTACCAAGGAAAAAAAATAAATAAATAACTAATAACTAATAGCCTTTTGGGTGTGAGCAATTAAATCATGCTCCCTATAGACGGTAGTAGAGCATAATAATGGTGTTTGATCAATGGTGACGGTTGAATATTGGAATGTGAAAAAAAATATAAAGAATCAGTTAACTCATCGCTCAATTCCATTCAACATGAGGACTGGATGGAGTTTTTTTTTTATTATTTTATTTTCAGAACCTGAGAAACTGCAAGACACAGCATCAGCACGGTTAACTTGGTAATAGGGATTACCACGATAAAGTGTATACGATATGAGACGAGGAAATGACTAATTCGGAAGAGTAGAATCTTCCTTCCAGAATTAAATAATATTCACCAGGCCAACGGAGTCGCAGTTAAGTCTTCAACATTGGTTAATGGATTTTGACACGGCCATAAAGACAGAAGGAGTAAAAAGGAAGGAATTACCTCTGCTTACAGATAGTGTTCGTATATCTTAAACGAGTCCTTTACATGAAATCTGACCTCTAGGAACTGATCTGGTAAATAAAGCTTCCTTTTGATTGTGTGCTTGCCCAAAATTTTAGGATAATTTAGGTAGAGGATAAAAACATCCATAAACGGTCCGCGCTGTGGAAAAATCTACGAAAACTTAGCGATGAGCCGGCAGAACTCATCCCTGGTTTACAATCGCGAATCTCTTCAAGAATCCGAGTCTGAACACTTCAAGGTCATAACCTCAGCAATAGGTCAAAAATCTTCAAAATTAAATGGTTTCAGTACCATCTCTTCTCCTACTCCTCAAATAATCATCAAGACCAAGTTTTTTTTTAAAAGAAAAAAAAATCTACAGCCCCTTGACGGCGCTGAAATGTCAGCCACCGAATCTAAATTCATAAAATCTATATCCATTCACCAGCAAAATTTAAGTCCGTGAGAAGCTAACTATAGCAAAGTGCGAAAACGTGTTTATAAAGACAAACCGTCGTACCAGACGCATTATCTCAACCATTCGCAGTTGACAAACCGAAACCAGGATCCCTGTTGAATCTTCTATATCGTTGGGCTTAGACGTAGTTAACAAAATAATCATAAACGAAATAATTCCTTCTGTAATTCCAGAAGTTGATCTTGCTTCTCCCTGGTTTTCATCTAGAAAATATAAAAACTTAATTACATCAGTAGAAAGTAATCCAAATAAGTTATCCGACATCAAAAGTGCGAAGGGATACTTGTATAAATTTATGACTAGGGCAGCAGACTCTAATGTCATCTCAACTTCCTCATGGAAACTGTGGGTGCCTGAAGAATTAACCAATAATCTGATTATTGCATCACATAAACCACCCGTAGCAACTCACGAAGAAATAGGTAAAACTTTAGATCGTCTACGTACCAAATATTACTGGCCTGGCATGACCAAGAAGTAAAAATTTATATCGGAAAATGTGACATTTGCAAGCAGCCAAAAGCTTCAAACGTTGTTTTAAGACCATCAATGAAAGCTCAATTAACACCAAGTAGAGCTTGGTAAAGAGTTTACATTGATCGTATGGGTCCATATCCTCGCTCAAAATCGGGAAACACGTCGTTAATCATTGTACTAGACCAATTCACTAAATACGTCTTATTGAAACCCATACGTAATGCAACTACCCGTCCTATTATTAACTACCTCAAAAATGAAGTATTTCATGTATACGGCGTACCTGAACATTTGTTCTCAGACAATGGGGTTCAATTTACCTCCAAGGAATTCGCTTCGCTCATGACCACTTATGGAATCATACACACCACTACGGCGTTGTATTCTCCACAAGCGAATGCATCCGAGCGAGTAAATCGTTCCATATTAGCTGCGATCAGATCTTATCTAGTTGATAAGCATAACGAATGGGATGTATACATTAGCGAAATAGCCTGCGCACTTCGGACATCGACACACGCAGCAACCGGATTCTCGCCCTATTATTTAAATTTCGGGGAAAACATGATATTGCACGGTTCTGCGTATCCATTACTTGAGCGTATACAGAGTCTGCAAGGCGAAAACGCAACTTGTTTGACTATGCCCGATAGTATGCACTGCATACGAGAAAATGTCAGAACTAAATTGCAAGAAACGCACCGAAAATACGCTTCGCGATACAACCTAAAGTCGCGCGAAACAAATTTCGCCCCGGGGCAAGAAATATTCAGACGTAATTTCACGCAAAGTGATGCCACTAAAGGATATAACGCAAAGTTAGCACCAAAGTTCGTAAAATGCCGTGTATTATGTAAAATCGGAAACGCTATGTACGCGATAGAGAACCGCCAAGGTAAATTCATCGGGAATTTCCACGCGAAAGATTTAAGATCTTAATGCGGTCGAGACATAAATTAACAACCTTTTTTTACTAACATACCCGGTAATAAAAGCTAGCAGACTACGCTAAGATCGGAATTCTCGTCGAATTAGACCGACTTAATCACCTCGTATAGCTTGTAGATAGCACGATTATAATATTTGCAACTGAAAAGTCACAATCTCACTAATTATTGGCAATAATACTAGTGAGGGAGCAAGGAAGCTCCGCTCGCATTCTTCCGAGCCGGTATGCTAGAACAAATAAGTAACGTAAGATCCATTTTAAAAGAAAAGAAAAAAAAAATTTTACAAAAACTAAATACAGCACCAAACGGAAAGTTGCTTCAGTTAAATCGGGACCTCCTTCAGAGGAAAGTATGCATCGGAACTGCAAGAATTTTCTCCCGGGTTTAGTGCTACCAACTTGATGCCGCGACTTGATAATACGTGTTCGAAAAGTTACGCATTTCGAGCATTCCGACACGTAATGGTAGATGCTTTCTTTTGAATAAAAACAAATACCTGTAAACGACAATTAGCCACAATAAAGCTTGCTGAAGGACCCGTAGAAATCCGGCATCCTGCAGCAAACTTATATACTCCTCAGACTTGCGGATATTAACTTAAAATAAGACCTTAAATAAACAATTAGCGAATTGTTTATCTAACGTCATAATGAAACTTGCACCTGTCAGTAAGACATTGTAAATAATGACCGTGAGTTATAGAAAAAGGGATAAGCAACTTTTAGCTACCCAGCATAAATAATAACCGCGAATTGCATTAAAACTTTGAAATGTCGATTAGACAACTATTGCCGTCACGTTCACTCTCTTCTCAACCGATGAAAAGAAATTTACAACCTAATAGCGGAGTTAATACGAAATCAAACCAAAACCGACTCCATATCATCTAATCTCCTTTTTGTCCCGTTACTAATACTTTATGTTACTGTTCAACTTAATTAAATATCTTGATTATCAAGAATGAAGAAAACTTTGATAAATAATAACTATAAAATTAATTAGAAGAATCAGTTACATTAGAATTTATCCATTCATTAGACTATAAAATGAAATATAAATGTAAATGAAACTTAATGTTTAAATTGGCAGTAAAGCTAAATGAATTTTCATTGTATAGTATGAAGTTATTATAAGATTTAATTTTCTTTTGTTTTAAGAATTTGCCCTACCTAAAACATTATAAATATTTAAGATTTACGTATGTAGTAGGATTATTTATTAAGATGACAATTTGCCATTAGGTTGTAAGCATTTCCTGGAAATGTTAATGTATACCTATATTGAATATTGAATTTTGGAAAAAGTAAATATTGTTAGATATAAGGATGATACCGAAAACAAAATAAGAAGCACCAACTACCACACAACGCCAACTGATCCTACGAGGAAATTACGGCGCCTAAAGCGCGGACATACCGCCTTCACGCAGTCATAAACTTAACGCCTAATACAAAAATTTTAATAACAGTCGATAAACTTTCGAAGCAGCATTATATTTACAAACGACGATCTAACAACGCCATGCTTGCAGATATACCCAATTAAACAACACATCAAATATAATTAACACGTCAAGCAAAATAATTTCGACGTCGTAACCTGTTACGAACTACATTAGCAGAACTTATTGTGGAGCCAACATCGTATAAAGGTGCTCCGTCTATCAGCTTCCTGGTGCTTCAGCCGGACCTAGCTTAGGAACCGACCTTATAGAGGTACGCAACGAAAATTATGCCCGGCTAGCTCAGTCGGTAGAGCATGAGACTCTTAATCACAGGGTCATGGGTCGAGCCACACGTTTGGCAACAGCAGTCAGCACGTCACAAACGCCTGAAGATCACATCGGATGAAGCCGTTCCCTTTTCTCAGCTTCTGACCGTCGGTAGGACCTAGGTCAGCAACCTGATGGGTGTAACGAACGGCCTGCAATTACACGTCACCCGTCACACGTCATTCCTTGTTGGTAATATACACCAAGTTTACCAAAATACACAGTATGTACACAAACGTACCAAAATACAGCGAATGTACACAAAACCTACAACGAGACTTCGAATGTAGGTAAAACTTACATAAAATACATCGAATGTGCACGAAGTACAAGATATCCAATGGGCAACGCTACATGCGCATGCGATGACATGCACTTTCCTAAAGCCACGAAGGAATAAAAAAATAAGGTGTGGACGATTCGTGAAGGCAGTGCGCAGTGCGCAAAAAGAACAAACATCACAGTCTGGAACCAGAACTCGACCGCGCTGGTCGTTTTGAAAAAGAAAAAAAAAAAAAACCGGTGTGATTAAGTAATTGAGTGCGACACAAAAAAAAAGGAATTCGGAACCCGGAGGAGCCGAACAAGATATAAAAAGGGCCCTGGACAGGCACCCAACCCCCCCCCCCCGAGACAGGACGGAGTTTCGGGGTTTGTTTTTGCGAGAGGTGCGGACCCAGCAACCCCAACATGTAAGGCTTTGTATTATATCTATTTTCCTTTTTTTTTATTTATGCTGTGGAAAAAAAATAAAAAGAAAAAAAAAAAAAAAACTTTGTGCGCCGCGCCGGGCGAAATACGCCGACAATCAAGAAAAATTTGAAAATAAATCTTATAATGTGAATCCTCGAGTTGTCTTGTTTGTCGCTTGTGCGTACTGTGTCCGTGTGGAATATCGTGGTAATTATTTTTTTTGGTTATGTTAGTTCTTTCTCGAAGATTTTCGTCCCGTAAATTTTTCTTTTCTCTGATGATTCACTTGCAATTCCGAAGGATTCGGGTAGTGCTATTGGTTCCCAGTTTGTGGACTAAGGGACCCCAAGGGTTTCGTGTTCGGCAAACAGTCCGAAGAGTCCTCTGGTAGCCCCGTCGAAACCCCAGTGAGGCGAATACGGGCTATTTAAGTGTTGTACAACCCCAATTGGTTACCGAAAGAACATGTACATGCCCTAAAAAGGGAAATAAAAAGAAAAAAAAAAGGTGTATCAAGTGCAATAAAGCCGCGTTTCACGCGTAATTCAGCTCCATTGGTTGCTTCATTGGTAATTTTCAAGCCACGCGGTAGATAAAATTCCGCTATTAGTACCGATAATTTTCCCCCAAGCGGGTATACAACCGTTGAGCCCGGACCAGGTACCGCTTAGCGCATACCGTTATGCGACGCTCAACCGCGTGTTCGCGACATGATTTTCGGTATTTTGTCACGCGGCGTTTAAGAAGATTGGGTACCGTTTCTCTTTTAGCCGGTCTGAACGTCCCTTTTGGGATTTCCTGTAAGACATAGGCGGAGAAACATTCGGTATAAATGGGTAAATCTGTGGAGTTTAGGCATTGCAAGCCCACATCGTCTGGCTCTTTCGGTCCATTCTCTTTGTTTGTGCTTTTCGCGTTTTTATAGCTTGGAAATTTAGGACCACGAGATGTTGCAGTAGTGAGATTACGCCGGCTGGATCCATGTTAGCCATCCGACGAGTTTGTTCTTCTTGGTTTTTTTTGTGCCGAAATACCCTCCTTTGTACAGGACAGGCATACGTTTCTTGCGGATGATATAATTCCACACAGGAAGGAAATTACTGGCAGGAGTTTATCCTTTGGAGGTTAGGTTACCTGAAAGCATGCTCTACCTATAAAAGTAAACGCAGTTACGTCAAAATACGGACCCCAATTACCCTCCCAGGAGTATTTTCTACCTTTTTTTTGGAATTTCAGCCCCCATATTAGGCAGCAGAAGGACCCACTCGGACCAACGAGATATATGTTGGGCAACAGCATGGTCGAACACATGCCTTTCTTTTGTGTGAAGCACATTTTAGGGCTTACGTAGTTTTTTTTGCATTTGTACCGTCCCCTTTTCTAAGGTAGCCGCAATCCTATCGGAAATTCTTAATGCGGAATACCTCAGAGAAAATATTTTAGGAACCATGTTAATTGATAGATGTTGGTTTAGTTTTTTTTTTTTGTTTTAGTACAAAGCGAGAGCGATACGGGCGGATTTATGGAATACAGCGTCGGTATGAGGGGAAAATCAAAAAACTCATACATTCTATCGCCTATATATGCGTTGGGCCCGTTCCTACGGCACCTAACGTATGCCGAAGCACATGTAGCCTATCGAGCCTGATTCAGGGCGTGTTTTATATTTGTTTGTGCGTTAATTTCTGGTGTCCTTACGTGGCACCATACATTACATGGCGCCCAACGAAGTGTTTTAGGTGGCGTCAGCGGACAGCGCACATTATATGGCACCCAACGCCGTGTCAAGAGGGCATAGCACACGTTTTAAGGCACTCTGTCGGGTGCATAGGGCCCATATTTTATGGTACCCAACGGCGTCTTTATCCAACGCCATACATTAAATAAGGCCCACACGATTTTGGGATTAGGATTTATATTATATGGCGTTTGGAATTTTGTATTATACGACGTATAGGTACTATCAAGATCGAGTACAGGCATTTGTTAGGCCCTATTCGATGAGCCTTGTGGCTCTATTTACTTCAACTCTTTTGAGTTATTTTTACCATCTCAATGATATATAGGATTGAGTATGGCATCGGCCTTCCCGTCGGAAAGTCTATATTCCTGTGCTTTTCCACCTTCATTTCCTATCTTCTCATTTCCATTTTCATTTCCACAGTCTGTTATTCCCTCCTTCCTTTTTCCTTCACCTTCCAGCCCGCTGAAGATAGAGTTCGAACTCCTCAATTCGAACTTTCAGCCCAAACCGTGCATAAATACGTTTTGTCCATGGTTAAAGGTAGCCACTCACGCCCCTTCCGACGAGCTACGCACGTGCTAAAGCTAGATGCACGCTACCTATCGGGAAACCATGGGACTAAAGTCACCCAACTGTGGCTTGGTCACCGGCTGACAATTGTCTTCGCGGCGTGTGTTTGTCCGGTCCAATTTGGAATAGTTGATGACGGAGACAATCTCCCATCATTTGTTTCAAAGCGGGCTGAGAGATGAATACATGCTGATGGTTAAGACGATTACTTGGGTAGTAATGTCGTTGATGGTTTGATGGTACGGATACTATGGCGTGATTTCGGTCATGTCATAGCGCCTCAAATCTATTCAGCATTACTACGCCAAAAACATGCTTGTGTACATTATAGATTTGAACTTAATTTTAACTTTAATTTAAGTGGTGACATGTAAAAATCTCAGCCTATGTGCTCATACCCATTGGTGGGTACGTGGTGGGTACGTTCGTACCCACCACGTACCCCTCACGTCCCCTACAATGAACTTCCGCTCTCCTGATCTCAAATTATTTTTTTTGAATCTGTTTTAGGATTTGAATTTAATTTTAACTTTAATTTAAGTGGTGACATGTAAAAATCTCGGCCTATGTGCTCATACCCATTGGTGGGTACGTGGTGGGTACGTTTCGTACCCACCACGTACCCCCCACGTCCCCTACAATGAACTTCCGCTCTCCTGGGCTCAAATTATTTTTTTTGAATCTGTTTTAGGATTTGAATTTAATTTTAACTTTAATTTAAGTGGTGACATGTAAAAATCTCAGCCTATGTGCTCATACCCATTGGTGGGTACGTGGTGGGTACGTTTCGTACCCACCACGTACCCCCCACGTCCCCTACAATGAACTTCCGCTCTCCTGGGCTCAAATTATTTTTTTTGAATCTGTTTTAGGATTTGAATTTAATTTTAACTTTAATTTAAGTGGTGACATGTAAAAATCTCGGCCTATGTGCTCATACCCATTGGTGGGTACGTGGTGGGTACGTTTCGTACCCACCACGTACCCCCCACGTCCCCTACAATGAACTTCCGCTCTCCTGGGCTCAAATTATTTTTTTTGAATCTGTTTTAGGATTTGAATTTAATTTTAACTTTAATTTAAGTGGTGACATGTAAAAATCTCGGCCTATGTGCTCATACCCATTGGTGGGTACGTGGTGGGTACGTTTCGTACCCACCACGTACCCCCCACGTCCCCTACAATGAACTTCCGCTCTCCTGGGCTCAAATTATTTTTTTTGAATCTGTTTTAGGATTTGAATTTAATTTTAACTTTAATTTAAGTGGTGACATGTAAAAATCTCGGCCTATGTGCTCATACCCATTGGTGGGTACGTGGTGGGTACGTTTCGTACCCACCACGTACCCCCCACGTCCCCTACAATGAACTTCCGCTCTCCTGGGCTCAAATTATTTTTTTTGAATCTGTTTTAGGATTTGAACTTAATTTTAACTTTAATTTAAGTGGTGACATGTAAAAATCTCAGCCTATGTGCTCATACCCATTGGTGGGTACGTGGTGGGTACGTTCGTACCCACCACGTACCCCTCACGTCCCCTACAATGAACTTCCGCTCTCCTGATCTCAAATTATTTTTTTTTAATCTGTTTTAGGATTTGAATTTAATTTTAACTTTAATTTAAGTGGTGACATGTAAAAATCTCGGCCTATGTGCTCATACCCATTGGTGGGTACGTGGTGGGTACGTTTCGTACCCACCACGTACCCCCCACGTCCCCTACAATGAACTTCCGCTCTCCTGGGCTCAAATTATTTTTTTTGAATCTGTTTTAGGATTTGAATTTAATTTTAACTTTAATTTAAGTGGTGACATGTAAAAATCTCAGCCTATGTGCTCATACCCATTGGTGGGTACGTGGTGGGTACGTTTCGTACCCACCACGTACCCCCCACGTCCCCTACAATAAACTTCCGCTCTCCTGGGCTCAAATTATTTTTTTTGAATCTGTTTTAGGATTTGAATTTAATTTTAACTTTAATTTAAGTGGTGACATGTAAAAATCTCGGCCTATGTGCTCATACCCATTGGTGGGTACGTGGTGGGTACGTTCGTACCCACCACGTACCCCTCACGTCCCCTACAATGAACTTCCGCTCTCCTGATCTCAAATTATTTTTTTTTAATCTGTTTTAGGATTTGAATTTAATTTTAACTTTAATTTAAGTGGTGACATGTAAAAATCTCGGCCTATGTGCTCATACCCATTGGTGGGTACGTGGTGGGTACGTTTCGTACCCACCACGTACCCCCCACGTCCCCTACAATGAACTTCCGCTCTCCTGGGCTCAAATTATTTTTTTTGAATCTGTTTTAGGATTTGAATTTAATTTTAACTTTAATTTAAGTGGTGACATGTAAAAATCTCGGCCTATGTGCTCATACCCATTGGTGGGTACGTGGTGGGTACGTTTCGTACCCACTACGTACCCCCCACGTCCCCTACAATGAACTTCCGCTCTCCTGGGCTCAAATTATTTTTTTTGAATCTGTTTTAGGATTTGAATTTAATTTTAACTTTAATTTAAGTGGTGACATGTAAAAATCTCGGCCTATGTGCTCATACCCATTGGTGGGTACGTTTCGTACCCACCACGTACCCCCCACGTCCCCTACAATGAACTTCCGCTCTCCTGGGCTCAAATTATTTTTTTTGAATCTGTTTTAGGATTTGAACTTAATTTTAACTTTAATTTAAGTGGTGACATGTAAAAATCTCAGCCTATGTGCTCATTCCCATTGGTGGGTACGTGGTGGGTACGTTCGTACCCACCACGTACCCCTCACGTCCCCTACAATGAACTTCCGCTCTCCTGATCTCAAATTATTTTTTTTGAATCTGTTTTAGGATTTGAATTTAATTTTAACTTTAATTTAAGTGGTGACATGTAAAAATCTCGGCCTATGTGCTCATACCCATTGGTGGGTACGTGGTGGGTACGTTTCGTACCCACCACGTACCCCCCACGTCCCCTACAATGAACTTCCGCTCTCCTGGGCTCAAATTATTTTTTTTGAATCTGTTTTAGGATTTGAATTTAATTTTAACTTTAATTTAAGTGGTGACATGTAAAAATCTCAGCCTATGTGCTCATACCCATTGGTGGGTACGTGGTGGGTACGTTTCGTACCCACCACGTACCCCCCACGTCCCCTACAATGAACTTCCGCTCTCCTGGGCTCAAATTATTTTTTTTGAATCTGTTTTAGGATTTGAATTTAATTTTAACTTTAATTTAAGTGGTGACATGTAAAAATCTCGGCCTATGTGCTCATACCCATTGGTGGGTACGTGGTGGGTACGTTTCGTACCCACCACGTACCCCCCACGTCCCCTACAATGAACTTCCGCTCTCCTGGGCTCAAATTATTTTTTTTGAATCTGTTTTAGGATTTGAATTTAATTTTAACTTTAATTTAAGTGGTGACATGTAAAAATCTCGGCCTATGTGCTCATACCCATTGGTGGGTACGTGGTGGGTACGTTTCGTACCCACCACGTACCCCCCACGTCCCCTACAATGAACTTCCGCTCTCCTGGGCTCAAATTATTTTTTTTGAATCTGTTTTAGGATTTGAATTTAATTTTAACTTTAATTTAAGTGGTGACATGTAAAAATCTCGGCCTATGTGCTCATACCCATTGGTGGGTACGTGGTGGGTACGTTTCGTACCCACCACGTACCCCCCACGTCCCCTACAATGAACTTCCGCTCTCCTGGGCTCAAATTATTTTTTTTGAATCTGTTTTAGGATTTGAACTTAATTTTAACTTTAATTTAAGTGGTGACATGTAAAAATCTCAGCCTATGTGCTCATACCCATTGGTGGGTACGTGGTGGGTACGTTCGTACCCACCACGTACCCCTCACGTCCCCTACAATGAACTTCCGCTCTCCTGATCTCAAATTATTTTTTTTGAATCTGTTTTAGGATTTGAATTTAATTTTAACTTTAATTTAAGTGGTGACATGTAAAAATCTCGGCCTATGTGCTCATACCCATTGGTGGGTACGTGGTGGGTACGTTTCGTACCCACCACGTACCCCCCACGTCCCCTACAATGAACTTCCGCTCTCCTGGGCTCAAATTATTTTTTTTGAATCTGTTTTAGGATTTGAATTTAATTTTAACTTTAATTTAAGTGGTGACATGTAAAAATCTCGGCCTATGTGCTCATACCCATTGGTGGGTACGTGGTGGGTACGTTCGTACCCACCACGTACCCCTCACGTCCCCTACAATGAACTTCCGCTCTCCTGATCTCAAATTATTTTTTTTTAATCTGTTTTAGGATTTGAATTTAATTTTAACTTTAATTTAAGTGGTGACATGTAAAAATCTCGGCCTATGTGCTCATACCCATTGGTGGGTACGTGGTGGGTACGTTTCGTACCCACCACGTACCCCCCACGTCCCCTACAATGAACTTCCGCTCTCCTGGGCTCAAATAATTTTTTTTGAATCTGTTTTAGGATTTGAATTTAATTTTAACTTTAATTTAAGTGGTGACATGTAAAAATCTCGGCCTATGTGCTCATACCCATTGGTGGGTACGTGGTGGGTACGTTTCGTACCCACTACGTACCCCCCACGTCCCCTACAATGAACTTCCGCTCTCCTGGGCTCAAATTATTTTTTTTGAATCTGTTTTAGGATTTGAATTTAATTTTAACTTTAATTTAAGTGGTGACATGTAAAAATCTCGGCCTATGTGCTCATACCCATTGGTGGGTACGTGGTGGGTACGTTTCGTACCCACCACGTACCCCCCACGTCCCCTACAATGAACTTCCGCTCTCCTGGGCTCAAATTATTTTTTTTGAATCTGTTTTAGGATTTGAACTTAATTTTAACTTTAATTTAAGTGGTGACATGTAAAAATCTCAGCCTATGTGCTCATTCCCATTGGTGGGTACGTGGTGGGTACGTTCGTACCCACCACGTACCCCTCACGTCCCCTACAATGAACTTCCGCTCTCCTGATCTCAAATTATTTTTTTTGAATCTGTTTTAGGATTTGAATTTAATTTTAACTTTAATTTAAGTGGTGACATGTAAAAATCTCGGCCTATGTGCTCATACCCATTGGTGGGTACGTGGTGGGTACGTTTCGTACCCACCACGTACCCCCCACGTCCCCTACAATGAACTTCCGCTCTCCTGGGCTCAAATTATTTTTTTTGAATCTGTTTTAGGATTTGAATTTAATTTTAACTTTAATTTAAGTGGTGACATGTAAAAATCTCAGCCTATGTGCTCATACCCATTGGTGGGTACGTGGTGGGTACGTTTCGTACCCACCACGTACCCCCCACGTCCCCTACAATGAACTTCCGCTCTCCTGGGCTCAAATTATTTTTTTTGAATCTGTTTTAGGATTTGAATTTAATTTTAACTTTAATTTAAGTGGTGACATGTAAAAATCTCGGCCTATGTGCTCATACCCATTGGTGGGTACGTGGTGGGTACGTTTCGTACCCACCACGTACCCCCCACGTCCCCTACAATGAACTTCCGCTCTCCTGGGCTCAAATTATTTTTTTTGAATCTGTTTTAGGATTTGAATTTAATTTTAACTTTAATTTAAGTGGTGACATGTAAAAATCTCGGCCTATGTGCTCATACCCATTGGTGGGTACGTGGTGGGTACGTTTCGTACCCACCACGTACCCCCCACGTCCCCTACAATGAACTTCCGCTCTCCTGGGCTCAAATTATTTTTTTTGAATCTGTTTTAGGATTTGAATTTAATTTTAACTTTAATTTAAGTGGTGACATGTAAAAATCTCGGCCTATGTGCTCATACCCATTGGTGGGTACGTGGTGGGTACGTTTCGTACCCACCACGTACCCCCCACGTCCCCTACAATGAACTTCCGCTCTCCTTGGCTCAAATTATTTTTTTTGAATCTGTTTTAGGATTTGAACTTAATTTTAACTTTAATTTAAGTGGTGACATGTAAAAATCTCAGCCTATGTGCTCATACCCATTGGTGGGTACGTGGTGGGTACGTTCGTACCCACCACGTACCCCTCACGTCCCCTACAATGAACTTCCGCTCTCCTGATCTCAAATTATTTTTTTTGAATCTGTTTTAGGATTTGAATTTAATTTTAACTTTAATTTAAGTGGTGACATGTAAAAATCTCGGCCTATGTGCTCATACCCATTGGTGGGTACGTGGTGGGTACGTTTCGTACCCACCACGTACCCCCCACGTCCCCTACAATGAACTTCCGCTCTCCTGGGCTCAAATTATTTTTTTTGAATCTGTTTTAGGATTTGAATTTAATTTTAACTTTAATTTAAGTGGTGACATGTAAAAATCTCGGCCTATGTGCTCATACCCATTGGTGGGTACGTGGTGGGTACGTTCGTACCCACCACGTACCCCTCACGTCCCCTACAATGAACTTCCGCTCTCCTGATCTCAAATTATTTTTTTTTAATCTGTTTTAGGATTTGAATTTAATTTTAACTTTAATTTAAGTGGTGACATGTAAAAATCTCGGCCTATGTGCTCATACCCATTGGTGGGTACGTGGTGGGTACGTTTCGTACCCACCACGTACCCCCCACGTCCCCTACAATGAACTTCCGCTCTCCTGGGCTCAAATTATTTTTTTTGAATCTGTTTTAGGATTTGAATTTAATTTTAACTTTAATTTAAGTGGTGACATGTAAAAATCTCGGCCTATGTGCTCATACCCATTGGTGGGTACGTGGTGGGTACGTTTCGTACCCACTACGTACCCCCCACGTCCCCTACAATGAACTTCCGCTCTCCTGGGCTCAAATTATTTTTTTTGAATCTGTTTTAGGATTTGAATTTAATTTTAACTTTAATTTAAGTGGTGACATGTAAAAATCTCGGCCTATGTGCTCATACCCATTGGTGGGTACGTGGTGGGTACGTTTCGTACCCACCACGTACCCCCCACGTCCCCTACAATGAACTTCCGCTCTCCTGGGCTCAAATTATTTTTTTTGAATCTGTTTTAGGATTTGAATTTAATTTTAACTTTAATTTAAGTGGTGACATGTAAAAATCTCAGCCTATGTGCTCATACCCATTGGTGGGTATGTGGTGGGTACGTTTCGTACCCACCACGTACCCCCCACGTCCCCTACAATGAACTTCCGCTCTCCTGGGCTCAAATTATTTTTTTTGAATCTGTTTTAGGATTTGAATTTAATTTTAACTTTAATTTAAGTGGTGACATGTAAAAATCTCGGCCTATGTGCTCATACCCATTGGTGGGTACGTGGTGGGTACGTTTCGTACCCACCACGTACCCCCCACGTCCCCTACAATGAACTTCCGCTCTCCTGGGCTCAAATTATTTTTTTTGAATCTGTTTTAGGATTTGAACTTAATTTTAACTTTAATTTAAGTGGTGACATGTAAAAATCTCAGCCTATGTGCTCATACCCATTGGTGGGTACGTGGTGGGTACGTTCGTACCCACCACGTACCCCTCAGGTCCCCTACAATGAACTTCCGCTCTCCTGATCTCAAATTATTTTTTTTGAATCTGTTTTAGGATTTGAATTTAATTTTAACTTTAATTTAAGTGGTGACATGTAAAAATCTCGGCCTATGTGCTCATACCCATTGGTGGGTACGTGGTGGGTACGTTTCGTACCCACCACGTACCCCCCACGTCCCCTACAATGAACTTCCGCTCTCCTGGGCTCAAATTATTTTTTTTGAATCTGTTTTAGGATTTGAATTTAATTTTAACTTTAATTTAAGTGGTGACATGTAAAAATCTCAGCCTATGTGCTCATACCCATTGGTGGGTACGTGGTGGGTACGTTTCGTACCCACCACGTACCCCCCACGTCCCCTACAATGAACTTCCGCTCTCCTGGGCTCAAATTATTTTTTTTGAATCTGTTTTAGGATTTGAATTTAATTTTAACTTTAATTTAAGTGGTGACATGTAAAAATCTCGGCCTATGTGCTCATACCCATTGGTGGGTACGTGGTGGGTACGTTTCGTACCCACCACGTACCCCCCACGTCCCCTACAATGAACTTCCGCTCTCCTGGGCTCAAATTATTTTTTTTTAATCTGTTTTAGGATTTGAATTTAATTTTAACTTTAATTTAAGTGGTGACATGTAAAAATCTCGGCCTATGTGCTCATACCCATTGGTGGGTACGTGGTGGGTACGTTTCGTACCCACCACGTACCCCCCACGTCCCCTACAATGAACTTCCGCTCTCCTGGGCTCAAATTATTTTTTTTGAATCTGTTTTAGGATTTGAATTTAATTTTAACTTTAATTTAAGTGGTGACATGTAAAAATCTCGGCCTATGTGCTCATACCCATTGGTGGGTACGTGGTGGGTACGTTTCGTACCCACCACGTACCCCCCACGTCCCCTACAATGAACTTCCGCTCTCCTGGGCTCAAATTATTTTTTTTGAATCTGTTTTAGGATTTGAATTTAATTTTAACTTTAATTTAAGTGGTGACATGTAAAAATCTCGGCCTATGTGCTCATACCCATTGGTGGGTACGTGGTGGGTACGTTTCGTACCCACCACGTACCCCCCACGTCCCCTACAATGAACTTCCGCTCTCCTGGGCTCAAATTATTTTTTTTGAATCTGTTTTAGGATTTGAATTTAATTTTAACTTTAATTTAAGTGGTGACATGTAAAAATCTCAGCCTATGTGCTCATACCCATTGGTGGGTACGTGGTGGGTACGTTCGTACCCACCACGTACCCCTCACGTCCCCTACAATGAACTTCCGCTCTCCTGATCTCAAATTATTTTTTTTGAATCTGTTTTAGGATTTGAATTTAATTTTAACTTTAATTTAAGTGGTGACATGTAAAAATCTCGGCCTATGTGCTCATACCCATTGGTGGGTACGTGGTGGGTACGTTTCGTACCCACCACGTACCCCTCACGTCCCCTACAATGAACTTCCGCTCTCCTGGGCTCAAATTATTTTTTTTGAATCTGTTTTAGGATTTGAATTTAATTTTAACTTTAATTTAAGTGGTGACATGTAAAAATCTCGGCCTATGTGCTCATACCCATTGGTGGGTACGTGGTGGGTACGTTTCGTACCCACCACGTACCCCCCACGTCCCCTACAATGAACTTCCGCTCTCCTGGGCTCAAATTATTTTTTTTGAATCTGTTTTAGGATTTGAATTTAATTTTAACTTTAATTTAAGTGGTGACATGTAAAAATCTCGGCCTATATGCTCATACCCATTGGTGGGTACGTGGTGGGTACGTTTCGTACCCACCACGTACCCCCCACGTCCCCTACAATGAACTTCCGCTCTCCTGGGCTCAAATTATTTTTTATGAATCTGTTTTAGGATTTGAATTTAATTTTAACTTTAATTTAAGTGGTGACATGTAAAAATCTCGGCCTATGTGCTCATACCCATTGGTGGGTACGTGGTGGGTACGTTTCGTACCCACCACGTACCCCCCACGTCCCCTACAATGAACTTCCGCTCTCCTGGGCTCAAATTATTTTTTTTGAATCTGTTTTAGGATTTGAATTTAATTTTAACTTTAATTTAAGTGGTGACATGTAAAAATCTCGGCCTATGTGCTCATACCCATTGGTGGGTACGTGGTGGGTACGTTCGTACCCACCACGTACCCCTCACGTCCCCTACAATGAACTTCCGCTCTCCTGATCTCAAATTATTTTTTTTGAATCTGTTTTAGGATTTGAATTTAATTTTAACTTTAATTTAAGTGGTGACATGTAAAAATCTCGGCCTATGTGCTCATACCCATTGGTGGGTACGTGGTGGGTACGTTTCGTACCCACCACGTACCCCCCACGTCCCCTACAATGAACTTCCGCTCTCCTGGGCTCAAATTATTTTTTTTGAATCTGTTTTAGGATTTGAATTTAATTTTAACTTTAATTTAAGTGGTGACATGTAAAAATCTCGGCCTATGTGCTCATACCCATTGGTGGGTACGTGGTGGGTACGTTTCGTACCCACCACGTACCCCCCACGTCCCCTACAATGAACTTCCGCTCTCCTGGGCTCAAATTATTTTTTATGAATCTGTTTTAGGATTTGAATTTAATTTTAACTTTAATTTAAGTGGTGACATGTAAAAATCTCGGCCTATGTGCTCATACCCATTGGTGGGTACGTGGTGGGTACGTTTCGTACCCACCACGTACCCCCCACGTCCCCTACAATGAACTTCCGCTCTCCTGGGCTCAAATTATTTTTTTTGAATCTGTTTTAGGATTTGAATTTAATTTTAACTTTAATTTAAGTGGTGACATGTAAAAATCTCGGCCTATGTGCTCATACCCATTGGTGGGTACGTGGTGGGTACGTTCGTACCCACCACGTACCCCTCACGTCCCCTACAATGAACTTCCGCTCTCCTGATCTCAAATTATTTTTTTTGAATCTGTTTTAGGATTTGAATTTAATTTTAACTTTAATTTAAGTGGTGACATGTAAAAATCTCGGCCTATGTGCTCATACCCATTGGTGGGTACGTGGTGGGTACGTTTCGTACCCACCACGTACCCCCCACGTCCCCTACAATGAACTTCCGCTCTCCTGGGCTCAAATTATTTTTTTTGAATCTGTTTTAGGATTTGAATTTAATTTTAACTTTAATTTAAGTGGTGACATGTAAAAATCTCGGCCTATGTGCTCATACCCATTGGCGGGTACGTGGTGGGTACGTTCGTACCCACCACGTACCCCTCACGTCCCCTACAATGAACTTCCGCTCTCCTGATCTCAAATTATTTTTTTTGAATCTGTTTTAGGATTTGAATTTAATTTTAACTTTAATTTAAGTGGTGACATGTAAAAATCTCGGCCTATGTGCTCATACCCATTGGTGGGTACGTGGTGGGTACGTTTCGTACCCACCACGTACCCCCCACGTCCCCTACAATGAACTTCCGCTCTCCTGGGCTCAAATTATTTTTTTTGAATCTGTTTTAGGATTTGAATTTAATTTTAACTTTAATTTAAGTGGTGACATGTAAAAATCTCAGCCTATGTGCTCATACCCATTGGTGGGTACGTGGTGGGTACGTTTCGTACCCACCACGTACCCCCCACGTCCCCTACAATGAACTTCCGCTCTCCTGGGCTCAAATTATTTTTTTTGAATCTGTTTTAGGATTTGAATTTAATTTTAACTTTAATTTAAGTGGTGACATGTAAAAATCTCGGCCTATGTGCTCATACCCATTGGTGGGTACGTGGTGGATACGTTTCGTACCCACCACGTACCCCCCACGTCCCCTACAATGAACTTCCGCTCTCCTGGGCTCAAATTATTTTTTTTGAATCTGTTTTAGGATTTGAATTTAATTTTAACTTTAATTTAAGTGGTGACATGTAAAAATCTCGACCTATGTGCTCATACCCATTGGTGGGTACGTGGTGGGTACGTTTCGTACCCACCACGTACCCCCCACGTCCCCTACAATGAACTTCCGCTCTCCTGGGCTCAAATTATTTTTTTTTAATCTGTTTTAGGATTTGAATTTAATTTTAACTTTAATTTAAGTGGTGACATGTAAAAATCTCAGCCTATGTGCTCATACCCATTGGTGGGTACGTGGTGGGTACGTTTCGTACCCACCACGTACCCCCCACGTCCCCTACAATGAACTTCCGCTCTCCTGGGCTCAAATTATTTTTTTTGAATCTGTTTTAGGATTTGAACTTAATTTTAACTTTAATTTAAGTGGTGACATGTAAAAATCTCAGCCTATGTGCTCATACCCATTGGTGGGTACGTGGTGGGTACGTTCGTACCCACCACGTACCCCTCACGTCCCCTACAATGAACTTCCGCTCTCCTGATCTCAAATTATTTTTTTTGAATCTGTTTTAGGATTTGAATTTAATTTTAACTTTAATTTAAGTGGTGACATGTAAAAATCTCGGCCTATGTGCTCATACCCATTGGTGGGTACGTGGTGGGTACGTTTCGTACCCACCACGTACCCCCCACGTCCCCTACAATGAACTTCCGCTCTCCTGGGCTCAAATTATTTTTTTTGAATCTGTTTTAGGATTTGAATTTAATTTTAACTTTAATTTAAGTGGTGACATGTAAAAATCTCGGCCTATGTGCTCATACCCATTGGTGGGTACGTGGTGGGTACGTTCGTACCCACCACGTACCCACCACGTCCCCTACAATGAACTTCCGCTCTCCTGATCTCAAATTATTTTTTTTTAATCTGTTTTAGGATTTGAACTTAATTTTAACTTTAATTTAAGTGGTGACATGTAAAAATCTCGGCCTATGTGCTCATACCCATTGGTGGGTACGTGGTGGGTACGTTCGTACCCACCACGTACCCCTCACGTCCCCTACAATGAACTTCCGCTCTCCTGATCTCAAATTATTTTTTTTTAATCTGTTTTAGGATTTGAATTTAATTTTAACTTTAATTTAAGTGGTGACATGTAAAAATCTCGGCCTCTGTGCTCATACTCATTGGTGGGTACGTGGTGGGTACGTTTCGTACCCACCACGTACCCCCCACGTCCCCTACAATGAACTTCCGCTCTCCTGGGCTCAAATTATTTTTTTTGAATCTGTTTTAGGATTTGAATTTAATTTTAACTTTAATTTAAGTGGTGACATGTAAAAATCTCGGCCTATGTGCTCATACCCATTGGTGGGTACGTGGTGGGTACGTTTCGTACCCACCACGTACCCCCCACGTCCCCTACAATGAACTTCCGCTCTCCTGGGCTCAAATTATTTTTTTTGAATCTGTTTTAGGATTTGAATTTAATTTTAACTTTAATTTAAGTGGTGACATGTAAAAATCTCGGCCTATGTGCTCATACCCATTGGTGGGTACGTGGTGGGTACGTTTCGTACCCACCACGTACCCCCCACGTCCCCTACAATGAACTTCCGCTCTCCTGGGCTCAAATTATTTTTTTTGAATCTGTTTTAGGATTTGAATTTAATTTTAACTTTAATTTAAGTGGTGACATGTAAAAATCTCGGCCTATGTGCTCATACCCATTGGTGGGTACGTGGTGGGTACGTTTCGTACCCACCACGTACCCCCCACGTCCCCTACAATGAACTTCCGCTCTCCTGGGCTCAAATTATTTTTTTTGAATCTGTTTTAGGATTTGAACTTAATTTTAACTTTAATTTAAGTGGTGACATGTAAAAATCTCAGCCTATGTGCTCATACCCATTGGTGGGTACGTGGTGGGTACGTTCGTACCCACCACGTACCCCTCACGTCCCCTACAATGAACTTCCGCTCTCCTGATCTCAAATTATTTTTTTTGAATCTGTTTTAGGATTTGAATTTAATTTTAACTTTAATTTAAGTGGTGACATGTAAAAATCTCGGCCTATGTGCTCATACCCATTGGTGGGTACGTGGTGGGTACGTTTCGTACCCACCACGTACCCCCCACGTCCCCTACAATGAACTTCCGCTCTCCTGGGCTCAAATTATTTTTTTTGAATCTGTTTTAGGATTTGAATTTAATTTTAACTTTAATTTAAGTGGTGACATGTAAAAATCTCGGCCTATGTGCTCATACCCATTGGTGGGTACGTGGTGGGTACGTTTCGTACCCACCACGTACCCCCCACGTCCCCTACAATGAACTTCCGCTCTCCTGGGCTCAAATTATTTTTTTTGAATCTGTTTTAGGATTTGAATTTAATTTTAACTTTAATTTAAGTGGTGACATGTAAAAATCTCGGCCTATGTGCTCATACCCATTGGTGGGTACGTGGTGGGTACGTTTCGTACCCACCACGTACCCCCCACGTCCCCTACAATGAACTTCCGCTCTCCTGGGCTCAAATTATTTTTTTTGAATCTGTTTTAGGATTTGAATTTAATTTTAACTTTAATTTAAGTGGTGACATGTAAAAATCTCGGCCTATGTGCTCATACCCATTGGTGGGTACGTGGTGGGTACGTTTCGTACCCACCACGTACCCCCCACGTCCCCTACAATGAACTTCCGCTCTCCTGGGCTCAAATTATTTTTTTTGAATCTGTTTTAGGATTTGAATTTAATTTTAACTTTAATTTAAGTGGTGACATGTAAAAATCTCGGCCTATGTGCTCATACCCATTGGTGGGTACGTGGTGGGTACGTTTCGTACCCACCACGTACCCCCCACGTCCCCTACAATGAACTTCCGCTCTCCTGGGCTCAAATTATTTTTTTTGAATCTGTTTTAGGATTTGAATTTAATTTTAACTTTAATTTAAGTGGTGACATGTAAAAATCTCGGCCTATGTGCTCATACCCATTGGTGGGTACGTGGTGGGTACGTTTCGTACCCACCACGTACCCCCCACGTCCCCTACAATGAACTTCCGCTCTCCTGGGCTCAAATTATTTTTTTTGAATCTGTTTTAGGATTTGAATTTAATTTTAACTTTAATTTAAGTGGTGACATGTAAAAATCTCGGCCTATGTGCTCATACCCATTGGTGGGTACGTGGTGGGTACGTTTCGTACCCACCACGTACCCCCCACGTCCCCTACAATGAACTTCCGCTCTCCTGGGCTCAAATTATTTTTTTTGAATCTGTTTTAGGATTTGAATTTAATTTTAACTTTAATTTAAGTGGTGACATGTAAAAATCTCGGCCTATGTGCTCATACCCATTGGTGGGTACGTGGTGGGTACGTTTCGTACCCACCACGTACCCCCCACGTCCCCTACAATGAACTTCCGCTCTCCTGGGCTCAAATTATTTTTTTTTAATCTGTTTTAGGATTTGAATTTAATTTTAACTTTAATTTAAGTGGTGACATGTAAAAATCTCGGCCTATGTGCTCATACCCATTGGTGGGTACGTGGTGGGTACGTTCGTACCCACCACGTACCCCTCACGTCCCCTACAATGAACTTCCGCTCTCCTGATCTCAAATTATTTTTTTTGAATCTGTTTTAGGATTTGAATTTAATTTTAACTTTAATTTAAGTGGTGACATGTAAAAATCTCAGCCTATGTGCTCATACCCATTGGTGGGTACGTGGTGGGTACGTTTCGTACCCACCACGTACCCCCCACGTCCCCTACAATGAACTTCCGCTCTCCTGGGCTCAAATTATTTTTTTTGAATCTGTTTTAGGATTTGAACTTAATTTTAACTTTAATTTAAGTGGTGACATGTAAAAATCTCAGCCTATGTGCTCATACCCATTGGTGGGTACGTGGTGGGTACGTTCGTACCCACCACGTACCCCCCACGTCCCCTACAATGAACTTCCGCTCTCCTGGGCTCAAATTATTTTTTTTGAATCTGTTTTAGGATTTGAACTTAATTTTAACTTTAATTTAAGTGGTGACATGTAAAAATCTCAGCCTATGTGCTCATACCCATTGGTGGGTACGTGGGGGGTACGTTCGTACCCACCACGTACCCCTCACGTCCCCTACAATGAACTTCCGCTCTCCTGATCTCAAATTATTTTTTTTGAATCTGTTTTAGGATTTGAATTTAATTTTAACTTTAATTTAAGTGGTGACATGTAAAAATCTCGGCCTATGTGCTCATACCCATTGGTGGGTACGTGGTGGGTACGTTTCGTACCCACCACGTACCCCCCACGTCCCCTACAATGAACTTCCGCTCTCCTGGGCTCAAATTATTTTTTTTGAATCTGTTTTGGGATTTGAATTTAATTTTAACTTTAATTTAAGTGGTGACATGTAAAAATCTCAGCCTATGTGCTCATACCCATTGGTGGGTACGTGGTGGGTACGTTTCGTACCCACCACGTACCCCCACGTCCCCTACAATGAACTTCCGCTCTCCTGGGCTCAAATTATTTTTTTTGAATCTGTTTTAGGATTTGAATTTAATTTTAACTTTAATTTAAGTGGTGACATGTAAATATCTCGGCCTATGTGCTCATACCCATTGGTGGGTACGTGGTGGGTACGTTTCGTACCCACCACGTACCCCCCACGTCCCCTACAATGAACTTCCGCTCTCCTGGGCTCAAATTATTTTTTTTGAATCTGTTTTAGGATTTGAACTTAATTTTAACTTTAATTTAAGTGGTGACATGTAAAAATCTCAGCCTATGTGCTCATACCCATTGGTGGGTACGTGGTGGGTACGTTCGTACCCACCACGTACCCCCCACGTCCCCTACAATGAACTTCCGCTCTCCTGGGCTCAAATTATTTTTTTTGAATCTGTTTTAGGATTTGAATTTAATTTTAACTTTAATTTAAGTGGTGACATGTAAAAATCTCAGCCTATGTGCTCATAATCATTGGTGGGTACGTGGTGGGTACGTTCGTACCCACCACGTACCCCTCACGTCCCCTACAATGAACTTCCGCTCTCCTGATCTCAAATTATTTTTTTTGAATCTGTTTTAGGATTTGAATTTAATTTTAACTTTAATTTAAGTGGTGACATGTAAAAATCTCGGCCTATGTGCTCATACCCATTGGTGGGTACGTGGTGGGTACGTTTCGTACCCACCACGTACCCCCCACGTCCCCTACAATGAACTTCCGCTCTCCTGATCTCAAATTATTTTTTTTGAATCTGTTTTAGGATTTGAATTTAATTTTAACTTTAATTTAAGTGGTGACATGTAAAAATCTCGGCCTATGTGCTCATACCCATTGGTGGGTACGTGGTGGGTACGTTCGTACCCACCACGTACCCCTCACGTCCCCTACAATGAACTTCCGCTCTCCTGATCTCAAATTATTTTTTTTGAATCTGTTTTAGGATTTGAATTTAATTTTAACTTTAATTTAAGTGGTGACATGTAAAAATCTCGGCCTATGTGCTCATACCCATTGGTGGGTACGTGGTGGGTACGTTTCGTACCCACCACGTACCCCCCACGTCCCCTACAATGAACTTCCGCTCTCCTGGGCTCAAATTATTTTTTTTGAATCTGTTTTAGGATTTGAACTTAATTTTAACTTTAATTTAAGTGGTGACATGTAAAAATCTCGGCCTATGTGCTCATACCCATTGGTGGGTACGTGGTGGGTACGAACGTACCCCTCACGTCCCCTACAATGAACTTCCGCTCTCCTGATCTCAAATTATTTTTTTTGAATCTGTTTTAGGATTTGAATTTAATTTTAACTTTAATTTAAGTGGTGACATGTAAAAATCTCAGCCTATGTGCTCATACCCATTGGTGGGTACGTGGTGGGTACGTTCGTACCCACCACGTACCCCCCACGTCCCCTACAATGAACTTCCGCTCTCCTGGGCTCAAATTATTTTTTTTGAATCTGTTTTAGGATTTGAACTTAATTTTAACTTTAATTTAAGTGGTGACATGTAAAAATCTCAGCCTATGTGCTCATACCCATTGGTGGGTACGTGGTGGGTACGAACGTACCCCTCACGTCCCCTACAATGAACTTCCGCTCTCCTGATCTCAAATTATTTTTTTTGAATCTGTTTTAGGATTTGAATTTAATTTTAACTTTAATTTAAGTGGTGACATGTAAAAATCTCGGCCTATGTGCTCATACCCATTGGTGGGTACGTGGTGGGTACGTTTCGTACCCACCACGTACCCCCCACGTCCCCTACAATGAACTTCCGCTCTCCTGGGCTCAAATTATTTTTTTTGAATCTGTTTTAGGATTTGAATTTAATTTTAACTTTAATTTAAGTGGTGACATGTAAAAATCTCGGCCTATGTGCTCATACCCATTGGTGGGTACGTGGTGGGTACGTTTCGTACCCACCACGTACCCCCCACGCCCCCCGAATGAATTTCCGCTCTCCTGGGCTCAAATTTTTGTTTTTTTAAATCTGTTTGCGGATTTGAATTTAATTTTAATTTTAATTTAAGTGGTCACTTGTAAAAATCTCAGCCTATGCGCTCATACCCCTTGGGGGGTACGTGGTGGGTACGTTTCGTACCCACCACGTTTCTCCCACGCCCCCGAATGAATTTCCGCTCTCCTGGGCTCAAATTTTTGTTTTTTTAAATCTGTTTGCGGATTTGAATTTAATTTTAATTTTAATTTAAGTGGTCACTTGTAAAAATCTCAGCCTATGCGCTCATACCCATTGGGGGGTACGTGATGGGTACGATTCGTACCCACCACGTACCCCCCCCGCCCCCCGAATGAATTTCCGCTCTCCAGGGCTCAAATTTTTGTTTTTTTAAATCTGTTTGCGGATTTGAATTTAATTTTAATTTTAATTTAAGTGGTCACTTGTAAAAATCTCAGCCTATGCGCTCATACCCATTGGTGGGTACGTGGTGGGTACGTTTCGTACCCACCACGTACCCCCCACGCCCCCCGAATGAATTTCCGCTCTCCTGGGCTCAAATTTTTGTTTTTTTAAATCTGTTTGCGGATTTGAATTTAATTTTAATTTTAATTTAAGTGGTCACTTGTAAAAATCTCAGCCTATGCGCTCATACCCATTGGGGGGTACGTGATGGGTACGATTCGTACCCACCACGTACCCCCCACGCCTTCCGAATGGATTTCCGCTCTCCTGGGCTCAAATTTTAGTTTTTTTAAATCTGTTTGCAGATTTGAATTTAATTTTAATTTTAATTTAAGTGGTCACTTGTAAAAATCTCATCCTATGCGCTCATACCCAGTATGGGGTACGTATGGGGTACGATCGTACCCCATACGTACCCTATACGTACTCCACGCCCCCAAAATGAACTTCCGCTCTCCTGGGCTCAAATTTCTGTTTTTTTAAATCTGTTTGCGGATTTGAATTTAATTTTAATTTTAATTTAAGTGGTCACTTGTAAAAATCTCATCCTATGCGCTCATACCCAGTATGGGGTACGTATGGGGTAAGATCGTACCCCATAGGTACCCTATACGTACTCCACGCCCCCAAAATGAACTTCCGCTCTCCTGGGCTCAAATTTCTGTTTTTTTAAATCTGTTTGCGGATTTGAATTTAATTTTAATTTTAATTTAAGTGGTCACTTGTAAAAATCTCATCCTATGCGCTCATACCCAGTATGGGGTACGATCGTACCCCATACGTACCCTATACGTACTCCACGCCCCCAAAATGAACTTCCGCTCTCCTGGGCTCAAATTTTTGTTTTTTTAAATCTGTTTGCGGATTTGAATTTAATTTTAATTTTAATTTAAGTGGTCACTTGTAAAAATCTCATCCTATGCGCTCATACCCATTTGGGGGGTACGTGGTGGGTACGATTCGTACCCACCACGTACCCCCCACGCCCCCGAATGAATTTCCGCTCTCCTGGGCTCAAATTGTTGTTTTTTTAAATCTGTTTGCGGATTTGAATTTAATTTTAATTTTAATTTAAGTGGTCACTTGTAAAAATCTCAGCCTATGCGCTCATACCCCTTGGGGGGTACGTGGTGGGTACGTTTCGTACCCACCACGTACCTCCCACGCCCCCGAATGAATTTCCGCTCTCCTGGGCTCAAATTTTTGTTTTTTTAAATCTGTTTGCGGATTTGAATTTAATTTTAATTTTAATTTAAGTGGTCAGTTGTAAAAATCTCAGCCTATGCGCTCATACCCCTTGGGGGGTACGTGGTGGGTACGTTTCGTACCCACCACGTACCCCCCACGCCCCCCGAATGAATTTCCGCTCTCCAGGGCTCAAATTTTTGTTTTTTTAAATCTGTTTGCGGATTTGAATTTAATTTTAATTTTAATTTAAGTGGTCAGTTGTAAAAATCTCAGCCTATGCGCTCATACCCCTTGGGGGGTACGTGGTGGGTACGTTTCGTACCCACCACGTACCCCCCACGCCCCCCGAATGAATTTCCGCTCTCCAGGGCTCAAATTTTTGTTTTTTTAAATCTGTTTGCGGATTTGAATTTAATTTTAATTTTAATTTAAGTGGTCACTTGTAAAAATCTCAGCCTATGCGCTCATACCCCTTGGGGGGTACGTGGTGGGTACGTTTCGTACCCACCACGTACCCCCCACGCCCCCCGAATGAATTTCCGCTCTCCAGGGCTCAAATTTTTGTTTTTTTAAATCTGTTTGCGGATTTGAATTTAATTTTAATTTTAATTTAAGTGGTCACTTGTAAAAATCTCAGCCTATGCGCTCATACCCCTTGGGGGGTACGTGGTGGGTACGTTTCGTATCCACCACGTACCCCCCACGCCCCCCGAATGAATTTCCGCTCTCCAGGGCTCAAATTTTTGTTTTTTTAAATCTGTTTGCGGATTTGAATTTAATTTTAATTTTAATTTAAGTGGTCACTTGTAAAAATCTCAGCCTATGCGCTCATACCCATTGGGGGGTACGTGGTGGGTACGATTCGTACTCACCACGTACCCCCCACGCCCCCCGAATGAATTTCCGCTCTCCAGGGCTCAAATTTTTGTTTTTTTAAATCTGTTTGCGGATTTGAATTTAATTTTAATTTTAATTTAAGTGGTCACTTGTAAAAATCTCAGCCTATGCGCTCATACCCATTGGGGGGTACGTGGTGGGTACGATTCGTACCCACCACGTACCCCCCACGCCCCCCGAATGAATTTCCGCTCTCCTGGGCTCAAATTTTTGTTTTTTACTTTATTATTTTAATAATACAGTATTGTTTTCGATTTTTAAAAAAAAAAAATTTGCTACCCTCAAAATTTTTTTTTTCACGTTTCATGACGAGTAGACACGAAAAAAGCAATAAAAAATTTCAGTCCGTCTGTCCGCCGTACGCCGTACGCCGTACGCCGTACGCCGTACGCCGTACGCCGTACGTCGACCGCTGTACGCAAAATCGTTTGAAGGCTCGTAGCTCCCAAACCCTTTAAGCTATTAAATTAAAATTTTTTTTATGAATAGACTGGGTAGGCCCCTTAAGTAGCCAAATTTGGAGGGTGGGGGTGTGAGGGGGGAGGAGGGGGAAGTGTTTTAGACGGAAAATTTTGGTTTCTAGATCGCAGTAACCGCTTATGCTAGGAGGCTGAAATTTGAAATTTATATAAAGCTTCAGCAGTGGACCCATTTGCAAAAAAATTGCCGATATAGGTGAAGGGGTTTGGGAGTGGGGGGAAAAATAATGCGCCCGAAACGCAAAAAAGGTGAGATCGACACTTTCTAAAATCCATATCTCCTAAACGGTTAATGTCACAAAATTGAAACTTTATGAATATCTGTAGGTATACTAGGAGAATAGATCGGAAACAAAAATTTGAGTGGGGGCAGTGGCGTACGGGGGTGGGGGGTGAAAAACTTCAGATTGCGATATCTTACTAACCAATTGCACTAGATAAATAGAATTTGGTTTCTGTATAAAGGTTGACAAATGAAGTTTGCTGGAAACAAAATTTTTGAAGGGGGCGGTGGAGCATGAAAGTGGAGGGGATAAGAATTTTTCTAAAAAATCACGTCTCATATCTCAAGAACGGTGTAAGATAGAAGTAGGCCTAATAGACCCCTAGTAGAAAACAAAATTTTGGAAGTTTGGGTGTAAAGGGTGAGGGTGGGGGAGGGTGAAAAGGAAAAAGTTCCGATTTTAATATCTCGACAACCTATAATGATATAAAGCTGAAACTTCGTATTTAGATAGAGCTATATTAGTAGCATCTTGGAAAAATATAATTTTTTATAGGGGTAGTATGGTACAGGGGTGGGGGTGTTTTTCCTATCTATAGAACGGCTTATGCTACAAAGTTGAAACTTGGTACGTTTATGTAAATCAACTAGAAAACTAATTTAAATAAAAAAAAATTTCAAATTTCTAATGGCATTCAGAGGGGGGGCAAAAAAATGATCAGTGAAAATGGTATGCATATATTTTCACGGGTTTCGTCATATCTATTAGGTCTTCCCAAATATTTAATTCATTTTTATTCTACGGCTTCTTCATATAAATACCTAGAAAGTGTTTTCAGGATTTTTTAAAATTCGACCCCTAAGGGGGTGCAAAGAGGGTTGTAAAATTTTTCACGAATTCTACTATATCCCCACGTCTTATCAGATATGGAATATCTTTTCACTTTCACGTACTTGCGTAATAATCGCCTAAAACTTGTTTTTAAGTTTTTTCAGCCCCTAAGAGGGTATAAACGGGTTGAACACGTTTTCACGAGTTCCGTCATTTCTTTTAGAAGTGATAAGAAATTGAATTGGTTCCTACTTTCTCGTGCTGTCTTCATATTTATTTATTAACTCCTTTCAGGATTTTTGGATATTCAACCCCCAAGTGAGTGTAAGGAGGTTGCATATCTGATAATATATCGAATTCATTTTTACTTCCCAAGGTTTCCTATATAAAAAAGCCAAAAAGTCAATTTCAGTATTTTAGATATTCAATCCTAATGGGTGTAAGGGGGTAGTATGCTTTTCAAAGTTTCAACATATTTCTTAGGTTTGATGAGATATTAGATCGCTTTTCATTTCCACAGACTTTTTATATAATCGCCTACAAACCCATTTCTCGATTTTTGGATATTCAGCCCCCAAGGGTTTGCATATGTTTTCACAAATTTTGCCATCCCTTAGTTCTGATGAGATATAAAATTGGTTATTACGGCATTTGATGTAATGACCTTAAAACCAATTTCACCATTTTTCGAATTTCAAGAACCAAGGGGGTGTGAAGAGTTTGCTTACGTTTTCACAAATTTTTCAATATCCGTCTTGTCTCATGAGATATCAAGTTGCTTCTTATGAAATCGTCTAAAAACCTGTTTCACAATTTTTTTGAAATTCAAACCCCAAGTGGAAGTAATGGATTTGTATACGTTTTAACAATTCGACTATCTAATTCTGATAAGGCAACAAATTTGTCTTTAGTTCTATGGGCTTATAGTGTACATAATGTACTGAAATTCGAATAGTCTACACGGACTTTTTCAATGTATAAAATCTTGTTCTAAAAATCTCTATTTTAAATATTTTTATATTAAGAACAAAAATAATTTTCCAAGAAATCTAATAATCTCGAAGCAACTCATGATACACTCCGACTTTGACCGCTCCCGAACTTTGACCCGAAAAATAATAAAGTTTCGCCCAGACCATTGGCAGATTTTTATATTTTGTATTTGCCGCTTCCACTAGCCCTTAAAATTGTATTTTCTTATGACGAGGGGTGCATTATTTTTAGTAGCCCACGGGCGCCGATTATCTTAGGACGACCCTGCCGACAGCAAGCTGATTTGGTGCTTTTAGCCTCAACTGAACAAAATATAATATAACCTTTTTCGTCCGAGACTCCGTTCCATGCGTTACAAACTGTTCGGTCTGGATTACCTTTATGATTTCATCTATATAAAAAGCGTTAAAGTTCGGTTTTGTTGCTATTTATTATTTTGTTTTCTCGACGAAAGTGACTTGACAGAAATACACTCTGTTGCTCTGAGATTCAAAATATTTATTTATTTCATTCATAGATAAAAACACTCCTCTGACGAGTCTATGCCATGCGATGACGAAACAGCTCCTTCGGACCCAGTCCAACGCAGTCTTATAAAAAAAACGGGCCTATCCAGTGAAGGTTTTCCAACTGTCATGCCCTCAGGGACAGCGATTAATCAACAGTCGGGTATTTCGTGTTGGGGTTTCACACCAGTGGCGGCTCGCCACATGAGGCTAGTGAGGCTGAGCCTCACCATTTTACAGAGGAAAAAGCATCAAGTTACTAGGATTTTTTGTTTTAAAAATGTTACTTAATGACTTTTCGCAGTAAACCGACGTCCTTACTCATATAGTTTTAGTCCGATAAAGTCGTGTTTTAATATTCCAATTCGGCCTCACCTGCTGAGAAAGGTACGAGCCGCCACTGTTTCACACCAGAAACTCCACTGACGCCGGAAAACAACAGAAAACTTAAACAGATAAAAACATATTTTCCTTTTTTTGCATACCATAAAAAGTAATTGTTATTTTTTAAACTCGAACAAAAAAATAAACACGCAACTGAAAGAATCTAGCGACCCGTTAAACTCGGAATACAAATCAGCTGTCGAATTTAAAGCTCTTCGTCTAAAGTAAAATTCGAAACTGGCGGATTTCGATGCAACATCGTATAAAACTCTGACTTCAGATCGAATTTTAACAACCCTGGAGGGTTTTCTGAGGAGGACTTTCAAAAGGTAATAAAAAACCATTCAGTTCTTGGACAATATCATGTATGGTAAGACAAGTAAGCGTTAATTCATTCTTCGTCTTCATCCGCTGGCAGTTCCAACTTATTTTTTCTTTTTCAGCCTATGAACTACCTTTGGCGTTGCCTTAAAACTTTTTCAACGGATTGAACCTACTTATTGACACACTCCAGTTGCAGTTTACTTGGTCGTTTTTTCTTTTCCAGTTTTCAGCCAAGTTTTGTTATTAAGAACCTGCTGTTCTCGGATCTTGATTAGTAATTAAAAATGAAAAACAGTACTAGTGTTCCTTTATATATTTAAAAAAAATGCATTTATATAACGTTTTAAATCATACACACTACATGATATTATAAATATTATACCGGCGACAAAATTTTATTTCTATTTGATTTAAATGAAATCTTAAGTTCTATGAGCACATTACTGTTTGTTATTTGGAATTATCATTATTTTAATATTACTAAGCTCGATTTGTTTGTATGAATGTGTAAAAAAGGCTGCTTTAGTAAAATATCATTAAACCGAAAAAAAACTAAAATATATCTTTTTTTTATTTTACTTATTGCTTAGTGACTGTAAAAATAATTTCCATCCACCAATCCGTTTTTTTTAAATTTGAAACTAGTGCATGTGTTGCATGCGTAAGTTATTGCAAGCAACTTTTCATCTCGTTAAGGCACAATTTTTTTTGTAATTTTTCAATAGTACATTTTCAATAAATATAGATTTAAAAAAAAATAATAATAAAAAAAATTTCCAATAGGGAACGCATAATAAAAAATAAAAATTATTTCAAACTTTAAAAATTCACACTACTAAAATCATTTGGTTCGCTTTAATCAGATTTTGGTACTTTTCATGAATACAAAATTCCAGGGGGTAGGAGCAACAACTGCTCATTTTACTAATGTTTGTTTTATGTACAGAGCTACGTTTCGTATAAATATGAACTTCGTTTTGATTTTGTAAAGTATTCCTGCTAAATTTGATTTGTGTAAAAGTCTTGAATTGTATACGTTGTTATTAGTTTGTTCTTTGTCTCGATTTTCTACTTTACTGATGAGAACACTTGTCTCTCGACCGTTTCTTCTTGCCCTCAAGCGAAGCACTGCGCCTTGTGCCCTGAATAGGCATATACGGTGGTGCTGTAGTCGAACTATATCCTGCAATAAATATGAAAGTGTTTAATAAAATAGGAAATAAAAAAAATCACCAATATCCACCTAATGGAGACAGATTGAGTGTGGCATTTTGTTGATTCGCATTCGGATTTGTATAAGTTGGATCTATTATTGTTGCGATATTTCCAATGCTTTCGGGCGACTGATTGGATCTGAATGATCATAAAATCAAAGATTAAAAATTAAACTTAGTTAAAATATCAAATTTTACATACCGCACATACTGTTTATGCATGTCGTCATGCAGCGCTATCGAGTTGGGTCGATTTGCAGCTTTGATATCATCTTCAATGGGTAGAGTATAAATTTCATCATCTCTAATCGACATTATCGAATTATCAGCCGAATTTCGCATTTGATCGCGATGATAGTTACTGTCAATCGTACTACGACCACTGCCTAACAAGTCAATAGGATTCGAGTAGGAGTCGCCGTCAGGATGTATGTCAACTGTTCCTGGTGATTGAAGATCGGCCGGTGAACGATGTAATTGAGAATGCGGCTCAAAATCCGAATGGGGTCTGGACTGAATTTTTTTCAAGCGAGCTTTCTCCTTGGCTCTCTTCGCTTTAGCTCGTTCCTAGATACAAGACATACATTCATTTAGATACAAAAGAACAGAACAAAAATAAATTAATTACTCGTTCTTGTAACATTTTTGCGAGCTCTTTGTCCTGCGCTTCAATTGCCAATAATCTGTCCTTTTCTTCTTGTGTTAAGGATTCTCTTGCCTCCTCTTTTTGAAGACGTACAGCTAATTCCTACAGAATTACAAAAAAACACACCATTAAATAATAACGACTTTTAAAAAAAACATCTTTCAACGTACTGCATCTCGTTTCTCTTGCTCCAACTTCCTGTCCAAGTCCAAAAATTCCTCCGGCGGTATTCCCAATTTCTTCAGTGCCCCAACATTTTTAATATTCGCTACTGCCGGTTTATGTGATCGTAGACCATTTCCGCTGCTACTCTGTCGCGGATTATCAATGTTTCGAAAATCGTGCGATCGGACAAGTTCATCCGGACTACCCAGCTGAAGATTTTTCATTATGAAATCGTATTTCTCTGGCGATAACTGCAATTGGTGAGATTTTGAATGGCCTTCGATACGATCTAAATTTCCAAATGGCTCTGCAATGTGTTCTACGCTGTGCACACTATCGTTCAAATTATATTGTCTAATGCTTTCGGTTATATCAGAATGACGTGGGTTATTATCAGCAATACTTTGGTGTTCATTAAATGGAAATATTGAGGAATTGTTGTTGGAAGGAATAGGCGGTACTCGTTTGTTCGGTACAGCATATTTTGGAGGTGGCACAGGCGGAAGAGGCTTATACACGCTATTGACATTTTCATAAGCCTCCAATTGCTTCGGGATATTTGGTGGCGATCTAACGAATGATTCAACGAAAACATTGTCAATGTCGGAATGATGATGCTGGTGCAATTGATTTCTATGGAATGCATTTGGTATGGGGTAGTCGGCGTTTTTCACCTGAGATTCCTTTTCAATATAGACTCGCTGGAGGAAATATTATTAAAATCATTCATTATACCACCAACTAGATCATATAAGACGTTTAGAAATACCTGAAGCAGCCTGGCCATCGATTCATTTTCATTGCACTCCTTTAAACGTTCTCGTTCACGTTCGCGCTCGAGTTTATCAGCAATTTGTTTTGCCAGTTCAGCATCGGCGTGTTCTCTATAAAAAAATTTCATAGAACCATACATTCAAAAAATTGCTTCTGTTTTGTCTAGTTTACTTACTGTTCAATTAGTCTTCTCTGGTAAAGTTCAGCTTGTTTGACGGCATCTTCTTTTTCCTTGATTTGTTCGTGCAATGCTGTAGGAAAGTCCTGCCTTACAACAGCATTTCGAAATTTATTTCCATTGTAGAATTCATTTACTAAAAAGTTAGAATAGGAGCACAGAAAAACTAATATTATTCCATTTACTACAAAACGAACATATTCTTACTTTCTTGAGATTGAAGACGATAGGCTAATGCACCATCCTCTCGAACAAGCCATTCCTTACACACTGAAAAGAAATTTTAGAGAGGATTTTAAAAAAATTATATTTCTAGAAAAGGAGAGGAGGAACACTAAGCCCAATCTCTAAACCCATGTGGCCTAAAGTATCTACCCTTTCAATCATCTGGAAGATCAGTAAAAGCTGTGAAGCTAGGAAAGAAGCCTGCTTCAACTTAAGAGCAATATCAAAACAAATTATCAAACTTAATATACCTAAAGAAAGCCCTAGATCTTCAGCTGTATCTAGGAAGCCGTGTAGCCAGGCATATTTTTTAACGCCTGCATTACATGATAAAATTTTACAAAGAAATAAAGTTCACCTGGTGAGTCAATTTATACTTTATCCACTATCCAAGGAAGACGAAATTATTTCACGTTAAGGACACATCACCGCCACAAACCCAACTGAGGACAGCACATAGCAAATTATACAAACAATTAGATGCCTCCCTCAAGAAGAAAAAATCACGGCGTCTCTCAGATCATAGGCCAAGCTACAACTACAACTAATATTGGACCTTGGCCTATTCAACGGTAGAACATTCCTCTCATTCCTTCGTCCGAACTGAGTTTTTGTTTTCTCGAAGCTCCTCGACATAGTTCTTTTTTCGAGGATCGAAAAAGAGAGGAGATGGTTATGAAAGAAAATATATAAGAATGCAATTTTTGGAAATGGACATTGTTGAAAAGCAAGAAAGAAGCACATATCTGAAACGGTGAGTGAGATTCCTACCTACTCTCACGTTAGACACGTTATTCCAGCTTGCAATATATCAAAATCAGAATGGAGCTTTGCGAACGGGAAATATTACCGACAGTGAACGAAATGGCTGAGTAGTTGGCGAGAACAGGATCGAGTTAGCCAAAAGAGTAGAGGAAGACAGCTTTAGCCTCTAGGACTAAGGAAATACTAGATAGACTGTGGCCACTCTTTGGAATGCTAATGGGCAATTCTAGTGGAAACGAATGGGACATGCTAGAAGAATAAGGATAGCTGACACGGACATGTCAAGGTATTACCACGATCTACATGCGATGATAGGCAAGGATACGGATGCTATTGATAGTTATAATCAGGTGCGCTTGAAAAGGTCGGGATTCAACAGGAAATGATTGTATGTAGTAAGCTTACCAAGCGCGATGCGAATCTTTCGACCTTTCGTTTTGTAAATTTCAAAATTGGCGTTCCTTCGTCGTTTACCGGAATGGTTACAGATCCTACTTTCTGGCCATTTTCATGTTCCGGTTTCATCATTCTCTGTATACTATCAAAACGCGGGAGGTATTCGTACTAAAACTCGCGAGCTTTTCTTGCAATCTTCAAATCTTGAATACGATGTCATAATTCTAACAGAAACATGGTTAAACTCGCAGTTCTTCTCCTCTGAATTATTCGTCAACCAATACGTCGTATATCGTTGTGATCGTTCATCATCAATTGGCAGGCCGTGTGGTGGAGGTGTACTAATAGCGGTGAGCTCCCGTCTACATAGCACAGAGGTTGATCTACTTTGCAAAACTGACGATATCGAACAGCTTTGTGTAAGCGGAAATTTTAACGTATCCAAGAATTCATCTGAATGCACAATATTTTTTTGCGTTAGTTACATTCCGCCTAATAGTTCAAAGTCTTTATATAAAATCCATATTGATAATATAGAACTAATTGTGAACCAGCTCTCTGAACAACAATTTCCTTGCATTATTGGCGATTTTAACCTGAGTACTGTAAACTGGATCTTTGATGATGATCTGATGAAGTTGGTTCCATTTAATATTAGATCAGAATGTGAATTTCTTGTCACTGATTCGCTATACTCTATGGACCTTTTATATAATAGTCTTAATAGAATTTTGGATTTAGTGTTTACAAATAATCGGGAAAATTGTCGAACAGTACGAAGGAATCTTGTCAGTTTTTTTCAAGTCTGTGTATAATTTAGACGGGTCTGTACTAAACGGGCAGAGTAGTCTTAATTTTGATCATTTAGTACCATTAACTGACCTTGGTGCTATCCACTTGTCCAACGATGATGTGTTGTCTGCGTTGTTAACTCTCGACGCTGGTAAAGGGGCTGGTTATGACTTAATTCCTGCATCCTTTTTGAAATGCTGTGCGCTATCACTTCATGATCCCCTCACAATTTTATTCAATAAGTCGCTTACTTCCGGAAGATTTTTGAATGAATGGAAAATTTCATACGTGACACCTATTTTTAAGTCAGGTAAATAAGAACAAGAAGGAAATCGTTGTCCACCTTCTTTGCGAGTGTCCAGCCCTAGGAAGAGCCAGACTTCGCGCACTAAGCAAACCCTTCTTTAATAACCTTGATGAGATCTCGAATGGAGAATGGTTTGCCTTCTTGAACAGCTCTGGATGGATATGATAATCAAAACTATATATTCACTTCATCAGCCCTCAACGACCAGGTTAAACGAGTTGTGGTATCAAAACGGCGCTTCCTGTGCTAATTGGGCCCTGTTGACGGCAGACGGACCACCACGTAATCCAACCAACCAACCAGGTAAAAAGATTTCGGTTGAAAATTACAGACCCATCTCTAAGATCTCATCCATTCCGAAACATTTTGAAAGCATCGTTAAAGATAAGTTGTATTTCTCCATTAGAGAAAAAAATTACTAATTATCAACATGGATTCATTAAGGGTAGATCAACCTCATCTAACTTATCCATTTTTACTAATTTCTGCTTAAACTCCATTGGAAATGGTTGTCAAGTGGATGGCCGTGTTCACGGACTTTCAAAAGGCTTTTGACAGGGTTCACCATGGTTTACTGGTCAACAAAATGAAATCGCTTTTCCATTCAAACTTTCTCGAGTGGATTACTTCGTATCTCTATAGCAGGAAACAATCAGTAAAAATAAGTAACGTCACTTCATCGTTCATTGATGTAGTAGTAGTCATTTAGGACCGCTATTGTTCTTAATTTTTGTTAACGATATTCCCTTAATCTTAAAGCACTCACAGTGTCTTATGTCTGATGATGTGAAAATTTTTTCGAAGATCTCTTGCCTGGAGGACTGTCAAGGGCTTCAGAATAATTTAGGCCGCGGTCCGAATTACGCTTTCTGCGCTTTTTGCACGCATACAACCGGTCCGAATTGCGCTCACGATGCATACAATTTGCATGGTGGGGTAATTTCCTGGCGCTTACACTGCTCACGGTTTCGAGGATTGGCACTGTGAGTACACTGTGTGCACACGATCGGTCCGAATTATATGCGTCGTAAGCGTGCATACAATTCGGACCGACTGTAAGCATTGTTGGTAATGTAAGCACCTTGAGCGTCATTCGGACCGCGACCTTAGACGAATTCAGTTTATGGTGTATTTCAAATTCATTACGACTCAGTATTCCAAAATGTAAAATTTTTTCGGCATTTAGAACTTCTTCTCCACTATTATTTGATTACAGGATTGATGATTCACTGTTGGGTAGAACGAATGAAATTAAAGATCTTGGTGTCATATTTGATGAAAAACTGTCATTCAATTCTCATGTTGATTATGTCATATCTAAAGCTAACTCAATGTTGGGTTTTATTAATCGATCCTATGCAGATTTTCATGACCCTTATACTTTCTTCGTATCTCTAGTGCGTCCTATTTTGGAACATTGCGTCGTGGTTTGGGATCCATCATATGAGGTCCACATTAGTCGGATTGAAAAGATCCAAAGGAGGTTTACGAGATTTGCTCTACGTAGATTGAACTGGGCTTCGGCTTTACCTGCCTATGAGGCTAGATGTCATTTACGAGATATAATGACGTTAGCATTCGCGACTCAAACGTCAGTCGGTACTGACGTGCCCGATTGTACGACTTCCGATAGCGATTTCCGAGCGACCCTAAAGCGTTTGCGTTAGGAAAATACATCCGGTGCGACCCCCGTGCGCTTTTTTACTCCTAGAGGATCAATTTTTCAACCGAATCAGTACTATTAACAATTTATCAGCACTATAGTGTTTTGAGGTTAGGGCCGACGGCCCAACTTTTTGTGCCAGACTTTTGCGGCCTAATTCTTTTCCTTTAGTAAAGTGCTACGCGAACATTGACTTATAGTGTCTCACAGATTGTGCCCCCTCCCTCTCAAAGTGACTATTAACGTTTCGTAGCTCGCTCTGATAGTGGAAATAAACAATTGGTGGCCCGTCTGTCCGCCTGACATAAAGGTAATCAATTTAATTTTTGCACCAGACACTATCACACTAAATACGACCGACTACCGCTCTCTCCTGCTGGCATGACCAGCATAAACAAGTTTGCCGCCCTGGCGGAACCCCCCGACCCCCCTCACTCACCCTCCAACTCTCCCAAAAATAAGAGGCAGCGTTCTGCCAAACCCGCTGTATCTTCCGGTGAATATTCAGTGCAGTACCCGGACACGCTCCCTCTACCTAAACTATCCGCTACTCCCTCCCCTAAATTCGTTGTTGTTCAATCCACTACTCCAGAAAAGAAGTCACTACAACAGTACAACGTATTCATTGTCAAAAAAGGTATTGACCAAATCTCGACACTCTACACAAACGCTTCCTTTCTCAGGGATGGAAGCCTTCTGTTATTAGCGAACAATGAAACTATCGCTCAGAAATTCCTGAAAGCCTCCTCCATAAATGGTATCCCCATCAAAAGTAATCTTCACGGCAGGTTAAACACCTGCAAGGGGATTGTATATTCCTCCTCCACAAGATACTTGTCACAGGAGGATATATTAGAGGGACTAAAAGATCAACGAGTCGTTGAAGTTACACAGCTTAAAAAGCCACTTACCAACACCCCTACTGGACTCCTGATCATTACCTTCAACCTATATACTCTACCAGGGCACATTAATATAGGCTTTGAGAGGGTAGAGGTGAGGGAATACTTCCCGAACCCCCTCCGTTGCCGGAAGTGCCAGAAATTAGGGCATACGAAGAACCATTGCAATTCGACAGAGGACATATGTGACTCTTGCTCCGCGGCACTCCCGCATGAAAGTAAATGCACTCTCTCATTCTGTGTGAACTGCCAAGTTACCGGCCACAGCCCTTCCAGTAAAAATTGTCCTACCTTCGTACAGCAAAAGGACATCCTAAAAATCAGGACCCAGCGAAAATGTACGCAATATGAAGCAAAAAAAATATATTTTAAGAACAATCCGATCAACTCAGTCGCTTCTTATGCCCAAGTTTCCAAAACTACCACTAACCCCTCCGTCCACCAACTCCCCAAACCAGTCACCCCCTCAATCCCCGTTCCCAGCACAGCCCATCCTCCCCCACATAACCTCCCTACCCCTCAACCCACTACCCCCTCTTCGCTTACTACACCTTCCCCATCGCCCGCTACTCCCGCCACTAACGCTACTCCTACAAACAACACCCCGTCTACCAGCTCCGCTAACATACCTTCTAAACCGACCGTTCGCCCACCATCCAACACCACTCCCCTCACCTCAACACCTTCCACACAAGCAACCACCGCCCTCAACGAAAACACAAACCCCAATACTATCTCCCATCTACTATCTACTTCTAGAGTGCTAGCCACCCCGGAGAAGCAACAGGTCATTGAAGCTATCTCTCTAGGCCTCACCCCAAACTCGCGTTCTGTCCTTCAGGCCATCACCGAGATTCGCGACATAACCCATGCAGTAAATACTAGTCAACCTCCCAGTCTCATGTAGACTGTGGACCTCTCGGACGAGTCAGAAGACGAAGTCACACTATAGTGTTCCCATACGTGACACCATTGACACCACCCTCCTTTCACCCCTCCCGTAGCCTCTGTATCCTTCAGTGGAATATCAGAGGCCTGTTTGCCAATCGTCCCCACCTAGACATCCTTCTCGCCCGATACCAACCCCATATAATACTGTTGCAAGAAACAAATATTCTCCCGGGCGAAGAACCATCTCGGTTCGGAGCCTACTCTTATATTGGTTTTAATACCCAGCGAACGAGTCGACACGGAGGTGTCGCTATCCTGGTTCACAGCTCTATAGCCTTCGAACAGGTGGAGCTGAGTGTTGACATTCTGGCTTGTGCTGTCACGGTCAGATCTGTTCCTGAGCTGACTGTGGTGTCGGCGTATCTTGAGTGCGGGCAGGGGCTTTCCAATGCTGACCTGTCCAGTCTGTCAGATCAGCTTCCCGATAACACCATATATGGTGGCGATTTCAACGCTCATAGTCCCCTTTGGGGGGGTGAGCGTTGGGATAGCAGGGGGAGGTTGGTGGCGGATTGGATTGAGGACGCATCCCTTGTCCTCCTCAACGATGGCTCGCCCACTCTCATTTCGGCCAGATCATCCCTGACAGCCATCGACTTAACTCTCGCGCCCTCCAGGCTTGCTCCGTTTCTGTCATGGGAACTCCATTCTAACCCGGAAGGCAGTGACCACCTGCCAGTCATCATAAGATCGACTCAAGGATTGGCTAACTATCGACCAACCACCAGGTACGTCACTTCACGTGCCGATTGGGAAAAGTTTAGAGTGACCATGGACGAAGCGGCAGAGAGTTTCCCGGTTTCGGGTAACGTGAACCAGGAAGCCGCACGGTTAACTCGAATATTTCGCTCTGCAGCAGCTCCCTCAATACCAGTAACAAACCCCATCCCCCGTTCTCAACCACGCTGGATGAATAGAGATATCGTAAATGCCATTAAAGCCAAGAATAGAGCTTGGAAAAACTTCTACAGGCACCCGACGGATACAAACCTAGTCTCGTACCGTCGTGAGGCGGCTATTACCAAGAAAATGATTAAAGCTGCAAAAAGAGAAAACGGGAACTCTTTTGCTCGTTCCATCGATCCCAGCTCTAATCTAGCCGATGCTTGGAAAAAAGTTAAATCCGTCTTCGGGGGCAGACCTCCCAGTCTGATCCCCAACTTAACAACTGACCTAGGTTCTATTACCAATTCCTTGCATATCGCCAATCAACTTGCTCTATCCTGGACTGCATACTCTTCGGATTCGAACTTTTCTCCCGAACAACTTGCTGACAAAAGATCAGCCCCTCTTAACTTCACAGTCTATTCACCTGACCCAGATAAAAACATTGGCTACCCTATCTCTTTTGCGGAGCTAAGTTCGGTGCTTAGTTCCGGCAAGGGATCAGCACCAGGACATGACAGGATCACTTGCGAGATGATCAGGGAGTCCACCAATGGTCTGAAGTTCAGGCTAGTGGATCTCTATAACCTGATCCTGGCGCAAGGCTCTTTTCCGCACATGTGGAAGAGAGCTGTTCAAGTGCCCATCCGCAAGAAATCCAACACTTCTTCTTCAGCACCTACTTCCAAGGATCTCCGTCCTATTTCGCTGCTCCCTTGCCTGTCAAGGGTTTTCGAAAAGATCTTGGGCAGGAGACTTGGGCACCTTCTGGAGAGTGTTCTGTCGGACGAGCAGCACGGCTTTAGGCCGGGGAGAGGTACAACCTCTCTTCTGCTCGATCTCGAACATCATGCCAGACTAGCTCTCTCCAACAGTCAGGAGTACCATGCCCTATCCCTCGATCTGGAGAAGGCCTTTGACCGGGTAATCAAAACTGTCATCACTAAACAACTATCCATTTGGAGTATAGATACTCGCTTCATTCAGATCGTTGATAGCTTCCTCTCTTCTCGCTCCATTATGGTGAGAGTCAATGGATACACTTCCAATCACTACAGTGTTGACAATGTTCTACCACAAGGATCTCCTCTATCACCCTGTCTGTTCAATGTTTACATTCACTCCTTATCCCAACTCCTTTCCGACATCCCCCGCACCAATCACTATATTTACGCGGACAACCTAATCCTTACCACCTCCCAACCCCACCTGGACGACATTACTCGACAGATCAAGACGGCTATCGATGCCTGGTGTATCGAGACGGGTGCAAAAATGCCTTATCATAAAGGAGAACTCATTACAGTTTCGCGAAAACGTAGACCGGCCGTCACTGAAGCTCATTTCGACGACGTTACGCTCATTCCTCGCGCCGCGTGTAAGATACTGGGGGTCATCTTCACACCCAAACTGAACTGGAATTCTCACATTCGGGCAATCGTCACGGCCCTGGATAAAGTTCGCAACCTAATTCGGGTACTAGCCTCTAACAGCTTGCTAGTTAGCTCGTCTGCACTAATACACATCGCCCTTACGCTAATAAGAGGGTGCGTACAATACTGCCTTACTATATACGCCATAACCACACAGACTAATCTGCGCAACCTTCAAGTCGGAGTCAATAAGGTACTTCGAGCTGCCCTTGGCGCCTTTCGCACCACGCCTATCGAGTCGCTACTAATGGAGTCTGGATGCGACAGCATCACTACTCTTATCAAAAAGGCCCAAATAAATCTAGCGGCCAAAAGCGAGCTCGACCGAAGGAGTCCGCATCACCGGATCATCACCAGCACGGACGCTGTCACGTATCCTGAGACCATCAGAACCCTCTCTTCTGCGATATGGAGCGCCCGCGTTGTCCTCAGAGAATTATGTCCTAACACTCCCCCACCCATCCCTGTTTCGCCCCCTCCTCATCGCCCAACCCGCCGCCTCCCAACTTCCCTCCCTATCCCGTCCAGATACCCAAACAAATCTCACACCCCGGCCGCAATATACCAGCTTCTCCACAAGCGGCACCTGGAAGATTTACCCGGACGTGCCGCTTACTACACGGATGGGTCCAAGTCAAGCCATCAAACATCGGCCGCCTACATCACCCTACAGCCTCCTGCCGTCACTCCTACAAGTCATCGTGCCTTCAAATTGCACCCGGACTCGAGTGTATTCGAGGCCGAAGCCTTCGCCATTTTGCAAGCAGCGAACGCGGCTCTATCAGCCGCAGTTCCAGCGGTGATCTTCTCCGACTCGAGATCTGCTGTCGACGCCATACACAATTACCACTCTAAAGAACCAGCACTGCTACACATCCGAAGTCTCATCTCCGCCAACCCGGCCGGAACCCTTCTATGTTGGGTGCCAGGCCACGTTGGGATTGCTGGAAATGAAATGGCGGACCGACTAGCCAACCAGGATATCTCTAGTCACGAGGAAGAAACCATTCCTTCTTTCGTCAATTTCACCCGACGCACCGCCAGAAGAATTATGTCGGAGCAGCGAGCTGCAGCATGGGCCTCTAACTCCACCTTCCTTGCTCAACATTGGCGTGGCCCTCATCCACCGGTATATGACCCTCTACAAAATCGGAAGGAATCGGTTATACTCACCAGAGTCCGACTGGGTCATTCAAGGATGACCCACCAGCACTATATGTCGAGAACGCCGCAGCCAGGATGTGTAACCTGCCAGAAACCGCTGACGATGAGTCATATCCTGACTGAATGCCGCCTAACCAGGATATTCTTCAACCATTCCATTCCCCTCCTAAGCTCCCTTCTTGCCCCTTTGGACCCTGATCCCCTTTTTCAACTCCTCAACCATCTTCACCTCCGTCATAAAATTTAAGCTTACTGTTTTCGTTTGAATTACTTTTTGGCTGCAGACATGAATTACTTAGCTTTTATTATTTGCTTACTCATACTTCTTGTGCATTGTATACTAGTCGCTGTTCTTTTTGCTTATTTTATCCTTAATTTTTTTTCTTCAATTTTTAATTTTTATTTGCACTTTATTTATTTTCACTTAATTACTACTTAATTTCTTATATTTTTATATGTCGCTTGCAATTGAATTCCATTTTCGTTCTTACATCCTTTACAAAAAATTGTAACACGATTTTAATGCGACGTGCCATGTGCCCTCCGGGCTTGGCCGATAATAAGATGGGCCCCCTCATTTATGATGGATGCCACATCTCAAATAAATAAATAAATAAATAATGACGTTAAGGTCGCGCAGAACTTTCTTAAGCATTATGTTTGTCAGGGACTGTTTAACTTACAGTATAAATTCACCAGAACTTTTATCTCTTTACAAGCTCTATATACCTTCTAAAATTTTAAGGCCTAGATCTCTTCTTCACGTGGATCCACATCTTAATAGGTACGGATCTAATGAACCGATCTCTAGGTGTGTGCTTCACTTTAACTCTATCTCTAACATGATCGACCATAGTGACAGTAGATCTCTCTTTAAGAAGGCAGTAATTGATGGCCTAAAACGGTGTGATCTTTTTTAGTCTGTAGAATATATATATGTTCAGTAGATGATAATAAATAAATAATTACAGGGCATTGTAAGCTCAAAAAGCATCCTGCATACGATTGGACTGGTTTCAGACGATATTTGCAGATTGTGTGAAGAAGAAGAAAAAACTGCAGACCACGTTCTATGCCATTGCGAAGAACTCGCACACAGAAGACTCAGACTTCTTGGACATTACTTCCTAACACCATAGGAACTCATGTCTAACTCACTCAAGACCATATTAAAATTTATTGATATAACCGTCCTGAGTGAGTTATAATAAGGGAGGACAATCACAATAGGCCCACTGAGGCCGCAGTGAATCGGGATTTTAGACCGGCCTGCACCATCTACAATATATAATCAGGTGGTATGTACCCCCATGTCCGCTTAACTTTTCCTTCGCAGATCAAGAAAGCGATTCTGCCATCACCAGTTCCTTAATTGATTTGGTTATGAGTATTAAAGTGGCAGCATCAGCTTCGATAGCCTAGTGCGGGCGTGGGTAAGAGAGGTAATTAGTTCACATCCCACTCATGACATGGTTCTACGCTTCCACAAGCTTGAAGAGACAAAAGTTAGATCAGAAGAAGGGACGACCGTAACGTCACAAATTCGATCGAAGAAATATTACTAAAGGATCCAAGGCCTGAGATAGGCTTTTGCGCCTCAAAAGAAGAGTGACACTATCAAGGAAAGATTTCCTTTCCGAGTACCGATTACAAACTTAACCATTTTCAAGATTCTAATCTCATAGCCGTGATAGCTCGACCTAGAAACTTTTCTTGCCTACAATTTGAAGCGAAAAAAAAATTGATAACATATCGCTCGATTCACTGCCAAAAACGGTTGGTGTCGAACACCTTTTAACCACTTAAATAAATAATTCAGAGTAGCTGTAAACACACTTTATCAATAAAACTCGATTTGAGAACGCATGAGGCCGAGGCAGAAGACCAACAAAAATGTTATTCTAGAACAAATGTGACCTTCCTATCAATTACTTCATTTCAAGCCTAGATAATTTTGTAAAGCTTCTGCAAGTGCCCTATATGTGATTTGTCCGTGTTAACTCGGAATCGCTTAAAGAAATTGTGTAAATTATCGTGAAAACCTAAGCAAAAAAACACTGCTCATTATCTAAATATTATTTCCCACGGACAAACACTTGCGAAGAAGCCCTTCATCAATTTCCGCATAGCAAAGTTATTTTCTTTTACTTTTAAACCAGATTGGCAAAATGCGCGATAAAAATTGCGATACAAGACGACCGTGACTATCGGTTTCATTCCGCAGTCAACTCCATGTTCGACTCGGCAAAATCTAGAAAAAAAACAAAAAGATAAATATTTTACGAGTAGATTCTATATGGCGTGATAGTTAGTTGCACTCTTGGAAGTTAGCAAAATTATGGCTGTAGTTCCGTCAGTTCTAGTTTGGACAAACAGCTTGCGATTCCTTGTGGGATCGGGTCAGAATTTTCTCACAGTGGTTTCGTCTGTTAAAAAGGCCAATCGTAAAGTACCTATACAGCCATCCTTTTTTTTAAATGGTGAATATTGAAGATAAGGTTGTAGCTATACTTGGTCCATCTTGGGCTATCGAAATACCGTCAGAGGATCACTCCTAAAGGACAAGGGATATGACACACACTCCGATGGGGTAAAGATGTGGGATGGGATTGAAGTCTGCAATTGTTGGACGTTAAGGAGCAGAGAGGAGATCGCATCCAAGTACGTCCCTAATTGTTGACGCTCAGAAAAGAAAGATTGTCAAAATTTTGCAGTTCAACACGAAGCATGGATTTTTGCGAGAATCACTCCTCGTGCCACATTTCGACAACATCTTCAAATTAACAAAACTACCTTTCCGGGTTTCATTTCTGTAGTAAGCTTAAAAACTGAAAACCCTTCGAAAACTTTTTACCTTTCCCAGTCTTTTGGAAAGTTTCCTCGTGCGTGGAAAGTGGCGAATGCTCAGCATTTTCGGAAGAAGGAAAGAAAAACGAAACTCGTGGAATTATGTGCAAGGTCGAACAATACTTTGAAAAAAATCCACAAGATATCTGTTGATCTACCAGACGGAAGGACGCAGCGAACTCAAGGTGGGAGGCTGACGAGCTGTAGGATTTCTAGAGCATTTTGGCCAAGGGTGAAGTGGATGGAAGTGTAGGGAAATATTGGCATGGAATAGGGAAAGATTGCGGTTACTCGTCGGAATCTGACGGAACACTGCTTGCTAGGGAAGCATGCTGTACGTATGGGGATCACTGACTCTGACGTGTACAGGTACTGCCACGACCTATATGCTGAAGAGGATATCACCCACATTTTATGTGAATGTCAGGGCGGTTGCAAGGAGGGTATTGAAGTGGTTGGCAGTCTTTTCTTCGACAATTTGGAGAATCTGAAGTTGATAGGCATCACAAGCTGGTGAAATTTATCAGTGATCTAGGATGTTTTTGGGGTGACTAGTTTTCTGCGACGTTCCGAAGAGTCTTCCACTCAAAAAGGAGTTTAATATGAAAAACTACAAAACGATACAGCTCAAGCGGAAAATGACACACTACGCCGCACAAGGAGCCATATATGGGAACTTAAAAATAAACAAGAAAAACAAAGGCTACTGGCATTACATGGAACGCGCGACAGGAGAGATATGGCGAGTTTGGGCAATGCACTGAAAAAATCTGCAATCAACAGCAATTAAAAGTAAAAACTCATAGCTCTTGGAGAAAACTTAAGAAATATGGCAAAGATACACCGTACAAATCAGGATCTCGGCAATCCGAACATCATTAACGGAGGAGGACAATATGGTACAGCATCTTCTGAACCCAAAGCAACTAGATCCGCAAGGACAGTCGTCATCCCGGAACAATCAGACGAGGAACAAACAGCTTCAGAAATGCCTGGAATAAACAAACTACCGTCGACCATTATGGAGAAAGGTGAATTGACATAAAAATATATTCTCCACACTCTTCATTGAAGTTTGGGAATATTAAGAAGATCCTACCGAATAGAAGAAGGTCGTAATTTTTAAGACTCCAAGGAAAGGCGAAGAAGGATTACTTGAACTGTTCTCCTCAATAAAGGGTTTCAATACAGGGTCGTCTTGTGCTAACCACACAACACTTGAGTAATATTTCAGCAATTGGCGCTAGCTCGATGGAAAGACACTAGTTGCATCTTTCAGCTTTATATGAAAAAGGAAAGGTTGTAGTATGATAATCAGACGTAAGACATTCTTCCAAGAAGAGCCGATTCCATTGTCCTTGTGCAGGAATCGCGGTGGGGTTATCAGCACTTGGTGGTGATGGGTCTGTGTAGAGATAGATTGAAGGAAAAACTTCTGCTAATGCTAGAAATTTTAAACTTCCTTCGACGAATATTCTGAAAGTGCACATGTTAAAGGTAGAAATAAGGTACGAAAAGTGATACGACCACAAAGACCGAACACTTCATCGCTGTCTACACAATTCCATTCTTCCTTTACACGTTCGATCAGCAACTTTCGATTCTTTGGTCTTGGGTCCTTATGCAGCCTCTTTTAATCTTTCAATGGAATTTAGGACGGGCGAATTTCCGAGCCAACCTGTCCTTACGGTTGGAAGATAGTGTTTTGACCGCTGAATGCTTAATTTTGATGTGTGAAAAGGAGATCCTGCATATAAATTGACGAAACCGTTGGATATTGAATACTGTTTCCTGGACATTTCATAGATTGGTAGCATTTTTCGCCGTAAGTCTCTGCTTTCACCGATGATGATAAGTTCCGACTTTCCATTATGCCCTGACTACCATAATTTTAAGAACCTCCTTTGGCTTCTGCACTGGTTTAATTGCTTGCGGATCTGATGTTCGTATCTTGGAGCTTTGTTGGTTGGGTTTTGCGAAGTTTTTTATCAGTGATTCATCTGCACTTTGTTTTGTAACGACTCTTTTTCCGGGGTATGCTCATCGGGTGCCAGTGTCCGTTACAAAATATTTATTTCATTGATTGACTTCACTTTATTTACTCTAATTGATGACATATATTTGGTTATTTGATTTCCTGTGGGTTTTCTCCTTGCTTGCCTCTGCGCGTCTGCTCTTGACTTGCTCCAGATCGCCGCCTCTGCTCAACGTGATTTGATTGTAATCCTGCGGGTACGATTCCACTCGCCTTGCCTCGACTCTCTCTGCTCTGCTCCCTCTCTGTCTTCCTACATGCCCATTCTGCTGTTCGGTCTGTCGCTGCTTGGTTGGCTTCGTTGCTTGGTTTGTTGCTACCTGGCTCAACGTCGCGTGGTCCTTCGCTGCTTGGCTCATCGCTGCTTGGTTTTTGCTCTGTTGCTCGGGGTGTCTCTACCGAGCCCAACGTCGCGTCGTCCTTCGCTGCTTGGCTTTCTCCGATGTTTGGCCCTTGCTTTGTCTTCCCTATCTTCGTCCTACCCTGTCTTCGTCCTTCCCTGTCTTCGTCTCTCTGTGTGGCTTCTGCTTCGTTCGTCTCGGCTGCGCTGTGGCTACTGGTCGTGGTTCTGGCAAAGTTCGTCGTAGCTTGTCGTAGCTGGTTTTAGCCCGACTCCTGGCACGACTCTGCTTGCCTTAATTTGACTCTGTTTCTGATCGTCATCTCGTCTTCGCCCGCATGATCCGCTCGTCTTGGCTTCGCTGCGGTCATCTTGGCTTCGCTGCGTTCGTCTTGGCTTCGCTACGTCCGTCTTGGCTTCGCTGCGTTCGTCTTGGCTTCGCTGCGTTCGTCTTGGCTTCGCTGCGTTCGTCCTGTGCTTCGCTGCGTTCGTCCTGGCTTCGCCGCGTTCGTCTTGGCTTCGCAGCGTTCGTCCTGGCTTCGCTGCGTTCGTCTTGGCTTCGCTGCGGTCGTCTTGGCTTCGCTGCGGTCGTCTTGGCTTCGCTGCTGTCGTATTGGCCTTCACTGCTTGCGTCGGGTACGTCGCTGCTGTCGTCTTGGCCTTTGCTGCTCCGTCTTGTGCTTCGGCTTGGACTAGACCTAATTGACCCAAGACTTTCAAAGAGGAAGTGCAACTTCGCTAGCCTTACCCCGTCTGAGGGTCGCTTAGGACGACTGTCCGGTCAGTTTTCAATGTTGCTAGAAGAGGAAGTGCAACTTCGCTTGCCTTCTTTGCAGACTTGATCACTGCCACCGAGCTCCTCTTCTGGTTGACTCGTTCACAATATATTTAGTGACCAACATTCGCTGTCCATGAATTATGTTATGGAACAAATTTTGTGTGGGAGAAATTTTGCTTTTTTATAATTCGCGGCCGGGGTATGCTTGCCTCGGTATATAATCTCGCTGGGATTTCGTATACTTGTCGTCGGGTTCTCTGTCGCATTGCGTCGCCTGGGACGTTTTTGTGATCCCGCTGACCTTTTCCAGGTATATTCCGAAATTTTCTCCTTTTCAGCCTTTGTTGTGTGGCTTTTCAGATTCTGTGTTTCATGTTTGATGTATTGATCTTGTGTTGTATTCAAAGTTCTTAGCTCTTGTGTTGTATTTGTAATTCAAAATGCTTAGTCCCTAATTTTAATTTGTGTTGTATTTGTGCTTCGATTCACTCTTACATGTGTTAATTCAATGTTTGTGTGTGGAAATTTCACGTGGAAATTTCCGTCCTCACAGTTTCGTTCCCGTTTAACTATCCGTCGTAAATCCCTCGTCGATCAGACTTTTGCAGAAATTCGTCCAGTCACGAATATTGTTCTCAGTCAAAATAGATTTCATAGGTCAGACGTAAGCGTTTTTACCCGAAGTTCGACTTTCAATGAAGTCCTTTATCGTTATTCAACTTACTGTCTTGTGTTATTACTGCTATTCAGGTGACTATACGCCTATGGTCACAGTTCTGTTTCCTACACGAACTTAGTCCTTGACGAGAGTTCTTATTTTCCGCTTCTGTCTTACTGTAAGCACAGATGGCCTACCCCTTTATTTCTAGTTTTGTCCATTGAAACACAAAGCTTCAAGTTTCAGCTTACACAATTTATGTGATCGTAATAAGATTTATATGGGTTTTATTTTGTCACGCGGTAGCGGTCTCTATACTGGCTATTAAAGGGCTTTCCCGGTGGAAAGCCGTAATTAAAACTCCCAGGCCCGAAAGGGGCGAACAGGTCCTTGCCGTCCAACCCAGAGATGGATCGTGGGCGTGGTTCTTCAGTTTAAGAAACCCGTTCTCACAAGAATTTCCCCGACCGAACCACTAGTTCGGGGAAATTGAACCAAACCGAATCAATCACTATTCCATCTGGTGCATTCGAAGCATAGAGAAGATAATCCTTAACACCTCTTTTTCTATCGTATTTATATTCACTCTATTTTTCTTTCTTTTCAGGGCACCTGTAATATGTTGTATGTTTTCATCGGATAATATTGGACAACAGCCAAAAGGGTTCTGAAGTGAGATTAACTCTTTTTTGGGTCGCTGCAAACGAATATGACAATGAAAAAAATGTTGCTTAGTTCAAATTTTAGAGATGCGTGATGTGTGCTCAAAAAGGAATTTTCACGTTTTGAAAGGCTACGTTCTTGCGGTTTGCTGTTCCGATGGAGTGGCGATAGTCGTCTTCTGTCTTAGGAGAGCTAAGTTTATCGAGATTCTTAGTAATGTACTTTCGTCCAACTAAAATTTTTTTTAATAGATCATTGGCCTTTCCTCGGATCCCCATTTCCGACAATACTTCAAGTAATATTTTGTGATTTACAATGCCGAAGGCTTTTTTTAAACCTACAAATATCGCAGCAACGTATGAACCTTTGTCAAGACCTTCATTTATAAACTGTATCGCATCTATCAACGCTCACGTCGTATTGCTTCCTTCTTGAAATCCGTGTTGGTGAGCATCAAAACTAGAATATTTTCTTATAAATTGTAATAGCCTCCTGTTGATAACTTTTTCGAAGATTTTGCTGACCGCGCTGATTAGGGCTATTGGTCAACAGTTATTGGGATCTTTCTTTGAGCCGCATTTGTAGATGGGAGAGATAAGTGCTATTTTCAGGCAAGTAGGAAATGTTCCTTTGTTCAAATAGTAATTTATAACAATGCTAAGTGGAGTAGAAATGATCGATTTTAATGTTTTCAGATCGTTTGTTGTTATGCCGTCAATACCGGGTGATATGTTTGACTTAAGTTTCGCTATGATATTTTCTAATTCGGTGGTGTCTGTTGGAAGAGTGAACATTACATTCGATACCGTAGGGCAGCATATCCTTTGAAAGCTTTAATCCTTTTAGCCCCGCGGGGCTGCGCAAAAAGAAAGTTGGAGCGTAGCGCGCGTCAGCCAAACATGAACTCGAAAAGGGAGTTTTAATCTTTTAGCCCCGCAGTGCTACGCAAAAGGTAGTTGGAGAGTAGCGCGCGACAGCCAATCATGAACGCGAAAAGGGAGTCTTAATTCTTTTAGCCCAGCAGGGCTGCGCAAAAGGAAGTTGGAGCGTAGCGCGTGTCAGCCGAACATGAACGCGAAAAGGGAGTTTTAATCCTTTTAGCCCCGCAGGGCTACCGTAGAACCACGCGATCAAAATACGTGCCACGGAGTGGATTTTTTATTACGTATCTAAACAACGTAGTGGACCGTTACGGAATTTAAAAAAATACCTCTATTGTAATACCAAATAAACTTTCATGTTAAAAGTTGCATAATTTCTGAAAATTTGTATATGGCAATGCTAGTGTGAAATGTCAAGTTTGAAATATGTAGTGCGAAATAGTATGGCGGTTTGTACTGGGTAAGTGGCAACAAATATTTTAAATTCTAGTTTTTTTTACTTAAAGGAGATAAAAGGATGAAAATTTGATGGACAGATAACGGAAACAGATCCCAATCTGTTTTAAACATTAAATCCAACCGGTTAAAAAATTCATTCATTTTTTTTGGTTTGCCTCAGATAACGAACTTTTTTCAAATATTCAATAGGGACATAACAATTTTGTATTTAAAAAAAACACAGAATAATTGAGATAATTTCCAAACGTTACTCGTTCGTAAACTTTACCATGATAAAAATGTAAACCTTGACTGACATTTTGACAGAGACAGACCAGCAAAAAAGTTTAAGGGTGCGTTTGTATTAAAATACAAAATTGCTTTGTACCTATTGAATAACCCTTTAAGGCCGTGACACATTAAAAGCAGAAAGCAGCGGCAGAAACAGCGGCGTCGTCAGTGCTGCTTTTTGCTCTGCTTTATGAATTTAAATAAAATCAGAAGCAGAGAAGAATGTGTCCATGCTAACTACCACCGAAGGTAGAAGCACGGAATAGTGTGTCCATGCTAACTGTCAACAGTTGTTTGAGCGGACGAAAATATTTTGTTTCCGTTAATTATACTCTAGATGAAATCATATAGAGTATTATAAGTTTAATCCAGCCCAAAAGTTTGTAACGCATAGAACCAAGCTTCGGACGAAAAAAAGTTATATTTTATTTTTTGTTTATTTGTGGCCAAAAACCTCAAATCCGCTTGACGTCCGTCCATCCGTCCGTCTGTCCGTGAACACGATAACTCAAGAACGCCTTCACCTAGGATCTTGAAATTTTGAATCTGGATGTTTGGTTGAATTTGTAAGGCTAAGTTCGTTAACGGGCAAAATCGTCCTACTCCTTCGGGTAGCTGCCATACAAAATGTCCTTAAAACACGTGTTCAAGAATATTGGTCGATAACTTCAGAAGGGTTTAAGCTACGACATTGAAATTTTGTATGTGTTATTTTTCCAATAGTTGGAGCTAAATATATGATTATGAAGAAAATCCTATTAGTCCTTCGTGTAGCTGCCATATCCTGTCAAAACGTCTTCACTTAATTTACGGAACTTACAAGTAATCTTTTAGCTATGAATTGGAAATTTTGTACAAATTAATTTTGAGTAAAAACGAAGTTCGAGTTTACTAATCAGCGAAATCCGCTACGAATTTGAAATTTTGTACACGTTCATTTTTAAATGGTTCTAAGGAAAAGGATAAATATGTAAGAAATCGAGTGAGTCCTTCCTGCACCTCCCATATGAAAGTCCTTCAAAAAGGTTCAAGATATGAAATTGAACACTGAACATTGTCTTTTAGTTTTGAGTAGCAATCTAATAGCAATCCTTAATAAAGGACATAAAACTTGCACACACGTAATTTTACTTTATCCCCAACTACAATATAAATCGGAGTTCAGTATTCATCTAGAGTATTATACGATTGGCTTGCAGCCGATCGTGACTGCAGTATGTTTTTTCTGAGCTTTTCACTTAAAATTATCATTAAATACGAGTATATGGAAACAATTTTGACACATTTAATATTTAAATTGCTGACAACATTCCCAATTCTTAAGGGATTTACGTTGGTAGTACTGAAGCAGAAGCAGAAGCAGAATTTTAGAATTTAGAACGAAAAAGCAGCACTGTTTTCGTCTCTGCTTCTGCCGCTGCTTTTAATGTATCACGGTCTTTAAATATGGACATCACGTCCATCTTCTAAGCCTGCCCTTCTCTACAAAATGTTGTATGGTCGTCCTTGTAAACAAGCACCGAGAAAAGATAAATTGACTTCCAGACACCGGTTTGCCCTACCTTTTCCACCATGAGCAATGGCATTCTTTATTCTTTCCCGGGGTTGAATTTATTTATGCAAACGGCTTTGGCTATCAATTGCTTTATTTTGCTGGAAATGTGACGAGTTATTGAATTAATAGACCTGCTTAGAATCGAAATGTTTGCTTGAAGCCCCTTGGGCACCAAAGCTTAGCATTTCTATCCGAATCTTGAAATTAAATCGAATTCGACAGGTGTACGGCTAGATTCGAGCAGACCTATTGAATCCCCCCGTCCCCAACCAACCGAGGAGGATCCAGCGTCAATCGCTCAGGTGTTATCGTCGTCAAGAAATCCATTTAATTGCGCGTTTCCGACAAAACCTGTCCTGGACCCCGATAATAGGCACCTTGCTGTCCGCACTCGATCTGATCATCGCATTTTTCCGTTTCTGAGCTGATCGGTGAAAATGCAAATTTCTGAATGAACCGCGAACTTCCGTAGTGGCTGCTTCAGCTTGTAGCGTTAGTGATGCTCACTTTCTACAGAATTTCTTCACTTTCACCTTGTGTAGAAGAGCGACTCAGCTTCCAGCCCATCAGCCATCATGAAACCTTTTCCCCATCACTTTTTTTTTTGTTTAATAAAAAATCAATTAAATCAGCGTAGCATGACACTCGATTTAATTGGGAGTTAATTGCACGACATTTACTTGAAAGGAATCCAGGTGGAAGGGAAGCGGGTAGGACTTGCTGTTTTCGAGCCATGAATGGGACCGTGACCGTAACGTTGGAATTTCGTACGGGGCGGTATCCTCTCACCTTCTGTGACATGTCCCGATTTCGGCAAGGTTTCCTTCAGCTCCGTCATGTTCTTCGACGTTTTATTGCAGCAACAGCAGCAGTAGCAAACACAAAAAAAAACTCTTCCACGTAACACAACCCCTGCTCGCGTTTACATCGGGGCACAGGTAGGCAAAGAACTTTTACACCTCACTAAAACTCACAATCACTGCACAAATTCCTCGAATTAATTTGTCCGTTTGCTCGAAATTAGGTTGAGTTCTCGTTACGCAGCGGCGACGACACTTCTTGCGCGAATTCTTTAAAATTTACGCCCTCCTCGAAACCTCTTGGGTCTTGGCTCTTTCACAAAGTACAAAACACCGTACGCGACGCGAACGTACTACACTACAAAAAGTACAAACGAGAACGCGACGTACTGTACACCGTACGCGTACTATCGCACCAATACAACTGCGTTCTTTTTCTTTCAATCAACTTCACTTTTGCTGCCGTCTGCTTGTTTTCTTTCGTTCGTTCAACCAACAGTTCAGTTGCGAGCCGCTGTAACTAAAGCAAACAAAAGTCCAGTGACGGAGGCTAAAAAATTACCCAAACAGCAAACACAGTGGACGACAAACGAAGAGGATTTTCACTTTTGTAGTGAATATTTAGGTCTTTTCAGCAGTGTGATTTCTATTGATTGTTAAAAAAAACAACGCAGTCACGATCGGCTACAAGCCAATCGTATGATACTCTAGATGAAATACTGAACTCCGATTTATATTTTAGTTGGGAACATATCAAAAGAATGAGGAGTGCACATACAATTATTGCATGACCTTTTATTTACAGGTAGAAACTATTGTATAGTATAGTGGCTACTCGATGGATGGTTAAGGGCTCACATACCCCTGCACGCGCTGAAAACCGAGTAAATTTGAAAAATTATTACAAAGGTTATATGGTGAAAAAAAAATTTATTTGTTGAGTTCACACATCTTATTAACTATTCAGCTATAAAAAAAAAGAAATTTTTTTTTTTATTTTTTAATAGTAACATTGTTTTTTACGGGTATAAACGGACTACTTATGAAAACCATGGCGCCTCCTGGTCGGCATCATAACTTCACCAAAAAAAAATCAAATTGCAAAAATAAAAAAGAATCTTGTAAAATAATGTAGTAGTTATAGTCTGACGGAGGGAATTCTTATTTTTTTGAAAAATAAATAAGTTACAGAATTTCAAACTAATATAAAAAATAAAAATCTGTAAAAAAAAAATCTATTTTTTGAAAATGTCAGGGGTATATGAGCCCTTAAACGATTTCTTGAGTTATAGTGAGTTCAATAAATTAAGTTAGGACATTTTTACAGAATTTTTCCATGGCAGTACATGAAGGACTTATGGGATATTTTTCATATTAATAGATATTATGCTTTCAACTGCGACTATTATAAAATCCACGTATACAAAATTTCAAAGTCGTAACTTAAAGCGTTCTAAAGTTATCGTTCAATATTAGTGAACACATGTTTTAAGGACTTTTGTATTACAGCTACCCGAAGGAGTCGACGGATGACGCTAATTAATGAATTCAGTCTTGCTTTTGATATAAAACTATTCCCTGTAAAATTTTGAATTCCTGCTTTAACTCGTACTAGAGTAATAGTGGATTCTGTAACTTGCATAGATTTTTGAAAGGCTGCTAGGCTAGGATTTGGGGTTTTTGGCTACAACTGAACACAAAATAATATATAGGTAACTTTTTTTCGTCCGAGGCTCGCTTCTACGCGTTACAAATTTTTCGGGCTGGATTAAACTTATAATACCCGATATGATTTCATCTAGAGTATAAAAAATCTGCCAACAGTCTGGGCGCAATTTTATTATTTTATGGGTAGAAGTCCGAAACGTGTTTAATTTTGAGATGCGGTATTGGGTACTATGCGACTGACAACCTGAAAAATAACGTTCCAAATAGCCTCCTGGTTATTTCTTAAGTTGTCAATCGCATAGTACCTATACTTAAATCAGGTTTTTCCCCGAATACGTTTAAAGCTTATAGAAGTAAAAGTAAATTCAAAATCTCAATATACCTTAGGAATATATAAGAATTCGTGAATATGTACACAACCACTTTACACCCCCTTAGGGGTTGGATATCGAAAAATTTTGAAGAACGTTACTAGGCGCTTATATAAATAGCCCGCAGAAGTAAAATTGCTTTTATAGCTCGACATGTCTAAAATGTTTAACGAAATTCGTGGAAATGTGGATTCACGGACATTTTTTTTACTCAACCTCTGAACGCCAATAAAAATCTGAACTTTTTTTTGCTTTAGTTACTCTAATAGCACATCTACATATACGTACCAAGTTTCAACTTTCCAGCATAAGACGTTTCTGAGATATGAAAAACCACCCCTCACCCCAGTACCTTGCTACCCCTATGAAATTTTTTTTAGGATGTCTCTATAGTGGCTCTATATAATCCTAAATTTTTAGCTTTCCATTCATTACGGTTTTCGAGAAATAGAAATCAGAATTTTTTTCCTTTCCATCTCTTTTCACCATCACCCCCTACACCCCCACCCCTAAATTTTTTTTCCTACTAGAGGTCTACCGATCCCAACTCCTGTAAAATTTTCAAGTTCATATCTGATACGGTTTTTGAGATATAAAAATGACATTTTTTGAGAAATTGCTATCCCCCCACTTTCGTGCTCCACCTCCCTCTCAAAAAATTTACGTTCATTAGACTCCTCTTGTGATCCCATATACAGAAACTAAATTTTATCTTCCTGGTATAATTGGTTAGGAAGATATTGTAATCCAAAGTTTTTCAAAATTTAGATTTTAGACTTAAAATTCAAGTTTTTTAGGTCCACCGCCGATTAATTTAATCCACAATCTAAAGAAATGACATGCAGCTCCCGTTGTGCACAGCAAACGGATAGAGAACACATGTGAAAATATATTGATCCTAGAATTTACCTTATTACTCGCGATAATAGAAATATATTAATAAAAAACCAAAATGGTCGAAATTAGGAAGGTGGTCGGAAATAGGACACTTTACGTTACCTGCACGGTTAGAAATTTTGGAATAATTTGTAACATTTTCTATATCACATATATGATCACACCAAAATGGTATTAATTTGTAATACTTTCGAAGTATTAAATCCATAAATTAAGTCAACACAGTATTAAGAGATATTCTTGTCATGGTATATAATATGTAAAATAAAATGATTACAATTTAATAAATCAGTATTTAAAATAAATATCTGATTGATTAAATATTAATCTGCATATAGATTACATTTTAATAGGATGTTGTTGAAATCTAATACTTTTATTGCGATAAATTTAGGATGTAACGTATTACAATTTATATATGTAGGAATTAAAAATTGTAAATCGGAAGTAATACAGAATAAGGCTTATGGAATAAATTGTATTATTTATTAGCCAATAAATAATACAATACAATATAGATTAAAAATATAATCATTTAAAAATTATTACAATTTATTATTAATAATTAATTACATCACATGGTTTATTACCAAAATAAGTTTGAACTTTTTCATCACTTTCCGTGATATTAGCTTTGGAAAAGTAAGCCAAATGAATATAATAATTCTTCGAATTTAATATCTTTCCATGAGGATGACTTAATTTGTTGATGATTAAATGCTAGACTTTTGCAAATATTAATGAAATTAAATACGCACAATCGGATTTACTTAAAAGAAATTTTAGAGTCTAAAACATAAATTCTAAAACTTTAAATATGTAAAAAAAAATTAATGCGAACCTCGCTGTTGATTATAAGGCTAGGTCCAATGACATCATTCGAGCGTTTAAGTTTGGGAGTTTCCAAATTTTCACAGATTGGATTCAACTCGATTGTATGTAGCATAAAATAACCAGAAAATCTATACTGCTATCCTATTGGAAGGAGTTCATCGACAGGGATCACAGCATTATCCCGATCTTTTAAAATAAATGTTTCGTTGGAAGTGAACGCAAATTGTGATAAAACTAAAAGATCTTCTGATAAAAACAGATACATTATCATTAATATTTCACTTACTCGTTATTAACATGTCTTGCGAAGTTATTACACCTTCAACCGGATTAATTTCTACGAACTTAAAATTTAAGGAAAAACTTTCACATAAATTCATTGTGACGCCGTTTAAAAGAAAATAACACGCAATAAGTTTAAATCTAAACGCATTAAATTTTAATACAGAAGTATTAAACCAAAGCAAGCACGCATAAGCATGTACGGTAGTTATTCTTTTATAGGTTTATTTTGTAATCACGTTGTATTCGATCTGAAGCATTGATATTTTTTAATGCATGTTCTTAATATTTTTTAAACCTAAATGTTATAAAAAACTGGACATGTTCAAACATGTCGTTTTGTCTATATTTGCACAAGCGTATAATATAATCCTGCTTGTATTACGATTGTAACTTTTAGTTTTCAAGGAATAATTTTTATTCCAAAACTATACTACAAAGAAGTTGAACTAGATTCATAGATGTTAAACTATATTCCTTGAAGAATAATTTTACGTTTTTAATACAAAAGTAATATATTTTATTTCAAAAATATTAAAATATAAATTAATAAATTGAAAAGATTACCGCGTAATCATAAAAGTAATAAAATCTTTTGTATTACATCGTCTGGCTTTAAAAAAATTCCAAGATTTCTAACCGTGTGCGTTTAACGGTGATATGGGGACACTGAAAAAGCCCAATGGAGACTTCACCGTGGGGGAAAATGAAACAGCAAAGGTGCTACTAGACACGCACTTCCCAGGATGCCGTATTGTTAACACAGAGAACGAGGCATCACCGGTAATCCCTGGAGCATTCCGCTCCAATACCACGGACTGGCATCGGGCCTCTAATCTGTTCACCTACGGCAAAATCAAATGGGCTATACACTCCTTCGATCCCTTCAAATCGCCAGGCACTGACGGAATCCTTCCAGCCCTGCTTCAAAAGGGACTGGAAGAACTGCTCCCCTACCTACTGCAAATCTCCAGAGCGAGCTTTGCTCTGGGCTATATACCAAGTACGTGGAGACAGGCAAAGGTGGTCTTCATACCAAAGATAGGCAAAAGATCGCGCTTTGATCCAAATTCATTTAGACCCATCTGCCTAACATCTTTCCTTTTGAAAACCATGGAAAACATAACAGACCACTACCTGAGACACGAAGCACTTAGCAAGAAACCACTACACAGTAATCAATTTGCCTACCAAACCGGCAAATCGACAGAATCAGCACTCCTCCAAATTACAACGGAAATTGAGAAGGCAATTTCCGACAAAGAAATTGCGCTATGCGCATTTCTGAACATGGAAGGAGCATTCGACAACACATCCTACGACTGTATAAATAAGGCAATTGTCGACAGAGGAGTAGACTCTACCACAGCAAGGTGGATCGACCAAATGCTAAGTACACGGAAGATTCACACCTCCCTGGGAACGGACACCACAAGGGTCAAAGCAGGCAAAGGATGCCCGCAGGGAGGAGTACTATCGCCCCTTCTATGGTGTCTACTGAGCTTGCTCAGTCATAGCGGCCTTACAGTCCAAGGATATGCTGACGACTTAGTAAGCATGATTAAGGGCAAGTTTGAAGAAACCCTCAGCGACCTTATGCAGCAAGCACTAAGTAAAACACAAACATGGTGCCATGAGAAAAGCCTACAGGTCAATCCGGGCAAAACCACGATTGTGCCTTTTTCACGAAAGAGAGACCTGAGCAAAATAAAATCGCTCATGATGTACGAGACGAAAATCAAACTCGCTACAGAAGTAAAATATCTAGGAGTAATTCTGGATCAGAAACTCCTATGTAACAAGCACCTAGAAAAAGTATCAGAGAAAGCTACTACTGCTCTACTCTTGTGTAGACAAGTCGTAGGCAAAACCTGGGGCTTGAAACCCAAAATTGCCTTGTGGACCTATGCAGCTATTGTAAGACCTATGATAGCATACGGAGCATCAGTATGGTGGCAAAGAACAAAACTAGTAAGCACCAGGAGCAAACTGGACAAGCTCCAAAGGTTGGCATGTATCAACACGACAGGAGCAATGAGAACCTGCCCCACGGCATCTATGGAGGTTCTTTTAGATCTGACTCCGCTGCACATCTATATCGAATCGCAGGCAAGATTAGCCGCGATGAGAAACGAATTAAACGGCAACCCATCCAGAGTAAAAAGTGGACCTAATAATCTATCCAGACTTAGAAGTAGCATTCAAATGCTAGACATGCCTGTGGACCATATGACAAAGAGATATCGCTTCGAAATCCCTTTCAATTCCATAGTCTGCGACAAAGAGAACTGGGCAATGGACCCACCGCAGTTCGGACCGGATAGCATTGTATGGTATACCGATGGATCCAAGACGACTGAAGGCACCGGAGCTGGCATAAGCGGACCCCGTACCAGAATAACGGAATCCCTCGGTGAATATCCCATCGTTTTCCAGATGGAGGTCCATGCTATATCCAAGTCCATAGAAATAAACCTCGAAAGGGGTTAGCGATTAAAGCCTGGACTGCACAAACAGTAATCTCAAAACTGGTGTAGGAATGCCAAGAAAAATTATGTATCCTTAGTACCAACAACAGAATTCTCTTGTACTGGGTGCCCGGTCATGAGGGCATAGAGGGCAACGAAATAGCAGACCAACTTGCAAGAGACGGAGCAGCGGTCCGCCTTACTGGACCAGAGCCGTTCTGTGGATCTCAACCTGCTCCATTAAGAGGAGCATAAGGATATGGGAGGAACACACGAAATATCAACACTGGGACACACTGCCCAGACTTAGACAGGCCAAAAGATTCATACCGAACCACTCAACTAAAAGAAGCAAACAGCTTCTACAGTTTGATAGAAACAAAGTACGGGTAATAAACGGAATACTCACGGGTCACTCGTGCTTGAAAGATCATCTTAAAAGAATAGGAATCATAACCGATAACCTTTGCAGGTTCTGCCAACTGCAGGCAGAAACCTCAGAACATATTCTGTGCTACTGTGAGGCAGTCGCAACTCATCGCCACAAATGTTTCGGAGAACACTTTCTGGACCATAGTACCATTGCAAAAATAGACCTACACCAACTGGATAAATTCCTAAGAGAAATGAAGCTGAGTGAGGACCTCTAGGTTGAAACTGGAGAAAGATCTATGAGGTATAGCACAATAGACCACTGGTCGCGGTGCTTTGAGGAATCCCTCCACCTCCGATGAAATATAATCTAATCTAACGTCATATCGCATCGCGTAAGGCGCGGGTATGGCCCCATCATAACCATAAGGACAAGGAGATTCGTTACCAACTGGATTCACTTGTTTCGTTTTCTTTTTATTCAGTATGAGTTTTCCTGATCCAGATTCGATCTCATTCTCGTAACGGTTTTTACATTTTCATATTTTCTCATCTAATTTTTAGTTCTTTTTCTCCCCATCAACGCTTCACAAATATTACAAAATTCCTTCAATCGAGTGACACCCATTCGAATCACAAGTGACACTCAACCATAATTTTCAAGCCATCGAACTCACAGATGTCGCTCGTCGCGTCGCGAAGAACTAGTTCTTGCCACCGCTGAGCTTTACAAACGGGATGAAAGGCCGAAAATACACACTCCATACGTCGACGTCGCAGCAGCTTATTGCTTGCACTTGCGGCGGTGCATTCTATTCCATCGTTTCTCTACCCTTAGTACTTTCTCAGCCTTCGAATTGGAAATGTGGTTTCCGTTGCGAGTGCAGTTTTGTGCAGCAGGTTTTTTTTCCTTCTGTGGTTTTAAAGTAAGAAAAAAGTGATTTAAAGTAAATTTCCCGGAACTCATGTCCGTTATGAAAACTTCTAGACGGTATTTTCGCCGAAAAATTAAATTCGGTAGAAAATCGGTGAAAAAAAGAAACGAAAAAGAGAGATTTTTTTTTTCCTTTCTTTCTTCCAAGACCGAAAATTTACGAAAACGAACGGTTAAAAAAAAAAGAAAAATGCACAAAAGTGCAACGACGAGTGGTGAACTTTCTCCGCGAAATTTCTTTCGGGTAAAAGTGCACAGTGTGCTGATTGCTGAATGCAGAGGATTTAAATCGAGTCCGGGAAAAAATCCAGGTGCCGTTGGTGACGACGAAGACGCGGAACCGGAAACGGACGAAGAAGGTCTTTATATAGAAAAAACTGAAAAAGAAATTTTTTTTCCCATCATTTAACTTTTTAGCGAGTTGTGAAAAACACGATTTTTTCCCGAACCCAAGTCGGACGGGAAAAAAGTGTGAAAAATTTCAAATTTCGAATTATTGATCCTGCGCGTTGAATTTTCCGTCCAGGACAACCGAACGGTTCGGTTCCTTTGTGCTCGACGATGGCAGAGCCATCGGCATCGCTGCCACCGACCGCCGCGCGTTTGCCCTGGCGGTCGGCCTCGACGCTGACCAAATTGCAATAATTCCTGTGCAGTGCGTCCCCCGAATGCAGTTCGCGGACTTGCCGAGATTTCTTCATCTTGTTGTTGTTTTTCGCGAAGTCTTCTTGTGATAAATTTCGCGATTTTTTTTTTATTTTTTACACAATTTTCTTTTCGGATCGAATGTGAATGACCTTCTGGCGACGACTGTTGAGGATTTGGGAGAAGAAAAAAAAAAACGGAAGCAAAGGAAAGGAGCGTGGATCGATGACACGACCGCGCGAAAAGATCATAACGGCGAATAGAAAAGAAAGAAAAGCCACCTGAAAACGGCAAAAATTTCAAGAAAAAGCGACGGTAACTTTCGCAATTATGGCGTGCATTTGCGCGGGGTGGAAGGGGGTTCCCCCGCGCCGCGTCTTCCAAGTTCGGTCGTTTTTCACTGGTTTGGTCGCTTTCAGAAGCCCGGGGCCCGCACCGCGGCAGTCAGTACACGACGTCTTCGTTCGTTGTCCGTATGGCTCCGTTTATTGTGTATGTCGGTACGGGACGGCTGGGGGGGTACGGGCAATGGCACTGTGCGCCTCCACTGTACACCCGTGCACTGGTACAAGTATGAAATGCGAGTACAGTGCCATGCACTTTTGCACTTGTGTAACTTGTCGGGCTTTGGAAACGAAACGGGGCAAACCGAACGAAACTATATTTCCCACGAACACCATCAATCCTGCGGAGCATATGCACCTACACTAGTCGTTTACACTTTCACAAGTACTTTTTGAATATTATGCGGATAAGTGAGGAAGTAGCAACAAGAAATCAAAATGGACTCCGTCTCGTTCCCCGTCGCAACCGAAGCGAAATCGTCCAGACCCAGAGCACCAACTTTACGGCCAAGTTGCGCCTTTCGTCCGGCTCGAATTTAATTCACTTCCTCTTCGTTCGGTTTCGTTTTCGAATTCGCCGGTTTCTGGCCGCCACGAACGTTTCTTGTAGCTCAGCTCACCTGGATGTTTGCCAAGTTCAAGAATAAAAAAAAGAAAACTTTCCGAATCCAAAGTCTTGCGACAGGTCAGAAAACGGGGTTCATCCAGAAGCCGCGAGACGGAAATTCATTTTGGCTCGTCACAGAAGCCAACGAACCTCGTCTCGAAAAAGCTTCCATCGAGGGTGGGCCCCCGCCTACCAACAAGACACGAACTAAGATCTTCCCGTGTGACGGTTTACAGATACCGACCGGTGCCCCCCGGGGGTCAGTCAATGCTCAGTATCGGGCGGACCGCCCGATCCGGTCCGGTCCGTACACTACAGTTTGCACCTACAACAAACCCTACTATTCCACGACCTAACACACGACAGAGCACTTACCGTCAAATTTATCGCAAGACGACCCCGTCCCCCCCGTATCGCATCCACAGACTAGTCACAGACGGCCCTTATCGATTTACGAAGCATTTTTCCGCCAGACATGACGGCCGTACGTACAGCGTGTACATGTGGGGCTCAGCTCAGTCTGTCTCCATATCAACGTAACGTGCCGAGAAAAATACCGCCGTGCTGTGCCGTCTATGGAAACGATAACAAAGCCGTAGATTTGCAATGTCTTGCGAAAATTTAAAGAGTATCGTTTTGGCCGAGAAAATAATTCGAAATGCCGGGACACGGTTTTAGCCCCCGTACAGGGTGCAGGATGCTTGTTGTCTGTCTCGCAGATTTCGCAAGGGCTGGAAGTCGAAGTATCGCGACAGATTTCCTTCACAATCGACCTATCGACTTTACTTTAATACCACGTGGACGACGTGCGAAGGCATTGACATTCGACTGCTCTACGAAAGCCGACCTTCATGTCCGCTCCGGCGGTGTGCGGGAATTTCTCACGTATAACGTTCCAAAGATTGCAATTTCGGAATTATCATCACAATGGGCTAGGACATTTCTATAGTCCCGATGCACATTTCCAGGGCATTCGTGTGTTTTTATTATTTTGCCTATTGCGATAGGCCAGTTTTTTGCCCTGTTCCCTGCCCCCTTCCAAGTCTGTCTGTAAAGGCTCCTGTTGTTTTTCTCGTCTTGCGATTCATTGGCTTGGCCCCTTCGTGAGCGAGCATCCCGTTTACGTATTCCATGTCCATTCTTTGCACAAGGAATGGGAACTTGTGCGATTTAAGGTCAATGGCAGCAAAAATGTTATTCATGCCCGGCGATTCGAGTCTACAAAGTAAGGGAAGTGAGGGATTTGTTTTTGCGACAATGGCGAATTGAAGCACTTAAAACGCCGAGATTTTGTATTAATCGTCGTTTTTTTTCCAGGATAGACCGCGGCCAATGATGTGATACTCTAGATTAAATACTGAACTCCTATTTCGCAGTGGCGTAGCTATATTCGGGCAAGTTGTTGCAATTCACCGTAGGTCGCCTCCAAGCGCTCAGTGTCGGATCCAAGGGGGGTGCGGTGGGGGCGCCCCCCCTTTCTAAACAATATTTCCATATCATATCATCACGAATAATTTTTCCAATATTTTCACACTCAAGTATCTTTATTGTAGCTTAGTCCGTTCTCAACTTGAATATCTTTCACCAATCTGGAACCCATATTTTGAAGTACATGGTGGTCGGATTGAAGCAATCCAGCATAAATTTTTAAGGCTCATAGCTTTTAAGCTTAATATTACTATTAAAAGTTTAAGTTATGACGATCTGTTATCAACCCTACAACTTTCAACCTTGTCTAGCTGTACAGAACAAGCTGAACTCATTTTACTTTATTATTTCAATAATACAGTATTGTTATCGATTTTTAAAAAAAAAAAAATTTGCTACCCTCAAAATTTTTTTTTTTCACGTTTCATGACGAGAAGACACGAAAAAAGGAAAAAAAAATTTCAGTCCGTCTGTCCGCCGTACGCCGTACGCCGTACGTCGACCACTGTACGCAAAATCGTTTGAAGGCTCGTAGCTCGCAAACCCTTTGAGCTATTAAATTTAAATTTTTTTATGAATAGACTGGGTAGGCCCCTTGAGTGGCCAAATTTGGAGGAGTGAGGGTGTGAGGGGGGATGAGGGGGAAGTGTTTTAGACGGAAAATTTTGGTTTCTAGATCTCAGCAACCGCTTATGCTAGGAGGCTGAAATTTGGAATTTATATAGAGCTTCAGTAATGAACCCATTTTCAAAAAAATTGCCGATATAGGTGAAGGGGTTTGGGAGTGGGGGAAAAAACAAACTGCAGTCACGATCGGCTGCAAGCCAATCGTATAATACTCTAGATGAATACTGAACTCCGATTTATATTGTAGTTGGGGATAAAGTAGAATTACGTGTGTGCATGTTGTATGTCCTTTATTAAGGACTGCCATTAGATTGCTACTCAAAACTAAAAGACAATATTCAGTGTTTAATTTCATATCTTGAACTGGATAAGTCATCGAAAAAGAATGTCCTTTTTGAAGGACTTTCACATGGGAGGTGCAGGAAGGACTCACTCGATTTCTTACATATTTGTCCTTTTCCTTGGAACCATTTAAAAATGAACGTGTACAAAATTTCAAATTCGTAGCTTGAAGCGTTCAAAAGTTATCGAAAAATATTGTTGAACACGTGTCTTAAGGACATTTTGTATGGCAGCTACCAGAAGGAGTAAACGGATTTCGCTGATTAGTAAACTCGAACTTCGTTTTTACTCAAAACTAATTTGTACAAAATTTCCAATTCATAGCTAAAAGATTACTTGAGTTATAGTAAGTTCCGTAAATTAAGTGAAGACATTTTGACAGGATATTTGTATGGCAGCTACACGAAGGACAAATAGGATTTTCTTTATAATCATACATTTTGCTCCAACTATTGGAAAAATAACACATACAAAATTTCAATGTCGTAGCTTAAACCCTTCTGAAGTTATCGGCCAATATTCTTAAACACGTGTTTTAAGGACATTTTGTATGGCAGCTACCAGAAGGAGAAAAAGGATTAGGCTGATTAGTAAACTCGAACTTTGTTTTTACTTAAAATTAATTTGTACAAAATTTCCAATTCATAGCTAAAAGATTACTTGAGTTATAGTGAGTTTCGTAAATTAAGTGAATACATTTTGACAGGATATTTGTATGGCAGCTACACGAAGGACTAACAGGATTTTCTTCATAGTCATATATTTAGCTCCAACTATTGGAAAAATAACACATACAAAATTTCAATGTCGTAGCTTAAACCCTTCTGAAGTTATCGACCAATATTCTTGAAGACGTGTTTTAAGGACATTTTGTATGGCAGCTACCCGAAGGAGTAGGACGATTTTGCCCGTTAACAAACTTAGCCTTACAAATTCAACCAAACATCCAGATTCAAAATTTTAAGATCCTAAGTGAAGGCGTTCTTGAGTTATCGGACGGACGGACGGACGTCAAGCGGATTTGAGGTTTTTGGCCACAAATAAACAAAAAATAATATATAACTTTTTTCGTCCGAGGCTTGGTTCTATGCGTTACAAACTTTTGGGCTGGATTAAACTTATAATACTCTATATGATTTCATCTCGAGTATAACAATGCGTCCGAAACGCAAAAAAGGTGAGATCGACACATTCTAAAATCCATATCTCCTAAACGGTCAATGTCACAAAATTGAAACTTAATGAATATCTGTAGGTATACTAGGAGAATAGATCGGAAATAAAAATTTGAGTGAGGGCAGCGGCGTACGGGGGTGGGGGGTGAAAAACTTTAGATTACGATATCTCACAAACCAATTGCACTAGACAAATAACATTTGGTTTGTGTATAAAGGTTGACAAATGAAGTTTGATGAAAGTAAAATTTTTTAAGGGGGCGATGGAGCATGAAAGTGGAGGGGATAAGAATTTTTCTAAAAAATCACGTCTCATATCTCAAGAACAGTGTAAGATAGATGCTTCAAATTTTTATCAGAAGTAGGCCTAATAGACCCCTAGCGTGAAAAAAATATTGTACCCCTTAGATTTTTTAAATGAAAAACTGGGGTATCTAGGAAGCGCTATAAGCGATATAAAGAGGCTTATGAGAGTAAAATATTCGTGAGCAGCAACCAGCAAAATAAAAATTATGGGTATGTAATATAATAATAAAAATGCAAACTATTATATATATGTATGAAAATAAATGTAATAGAAAAAAACCTGCCAATGGTCTGAACAAAACTTTATTATTTTTCGGGTCAAAATTCGGAAGCGGTCAAAGTCGGAGTATATAATCACTTGTTTGGAGATTACGAGATTTCTTGGAAAGTTAATTTTGTTCTTAAAATAAAAATATTTAAAATAGAGATTTTTAGCCGATTTGACATTGAAAAGACCCGTGTAGACTATTCGAATTTCGGTGTCTTATGTACACTAAAAGCCCATAGAAGTAAGAACGAATTTGCTGCCTTATCAGACTTAAGAGATATGACGAATTGTTAAAACGTATACAAACCGATTATATCCACTTGATGGTAGAAATTCGAAAAAATTGTGAAACAGTTTTTAGCTGATTTCATAAAAAGCAATTTGTTATCTCATCAGACACTATGAATTTTAAAAATTTGTGAAAACGTAAGCAAACCCTTCACCATTGGTTTTTGAAATTCGAAAAATCGTGAAATTTTACATCTCATCAGAACTAATCGATGGAAAATTGTGAAAACATATGCAAACGCTTAGGGGTTGAATATCCAAAAATTTAAAAATGGGTTTGAATGCGATTATATAAAAAGTCTGTGGAAGTGAATAGCGATCTAATATCTCATTCAAACCTAAAAAAAAATGTCGCAGCTGTGAAAAGTATTCAACTCCCTTATACCCCTTAGGGTTGAATATCTAAAAATACTGAAATTAGCTTTTTGGCGATTATATTGGAAGCCTTAGGAAGTAAAAATGAAGTCGATATCCCATCAAATCTAAGCAATATGTAGGAATTTGTGAAAACATGTGCAACCTTCTAACACCCACTTGGAGGTTTAATATCCAAAAATCCTGAAAGCAGTTAATAGATAAATATGAAAATAGCGCGAGAAAGTAAAAACCAATTCAATTTCTTATGACTTATACCCTCTCAGGGGTTGAAAAAGGAAAGAACTTAATAACAGGTTTTAGGCGATTATTTCGCAGGCCCGTGAAAGTGAAAAAATATTCAATGTCTAATCAGACCTAAGAGATATAGCAGAATTCGTGAAAATGTATACAACCCCATTACACCACCCTAGGGGTCGAGTCTCAAAAATATTGAAAATACATACTTTCTAGGCATTTATGTGAGAAATCCATAGAATAAACATTAATTTAATATTTAAGAAGACCTAAGAGATATTATGAAATTTGTCAAAATATATGCATTCCATTTTCTTTTATCATTTCTTTTGCCCCACTTGTACGCCAATGGATATTTTAATTTTTTTTAACTGAATTGCTTAACTAGTAGATCAACATACACCCACCAAGTTTCATCTTTCTAGCATAAGCCATTCTATAGATTGGAAAAACACCACCCACCCTCGTACCCTATAAAAATATTATGGGTTCTCGAGATATAAAAAGGGAAAATATTTCTTTTTCGCCCTCCCCCACACTCTCCCCTTACACACACCTCCCAATTTTTTTTTATCCTATTACGGGTCTATTAGGTCTACTTCCCATAAAAATTTTAAGCAAGTATCTTGAAAGGTTCTTCAGATAAAATACGGGATTCTTAAGAAAAATTCCTATTCCCCCAACTTCCATGCCCACCACCCCCTTTAACAATTTTAATTTTATCAAACTCCATTTAATGACTTGTATACATACCAAATTTTATTTTTCAAGCGTAATTGGTTCGTGAGATATCGTAATCTAAAGTTTTTCACCCCCCACCCCTGGACGCCGCTCTTCCCACTCAAAATTTTATTTCTAGTATCCTAGTATATCTACAGTCCGACTTTAAGTTTCAATTTCATGACATTAACCGTGTAGGAGATATGGATTAAAGCATGGCGGCTCGCCACATGAGGCTAGTGAGGCTGAACCTTACCATTTTTTGTTTTGAAAATGTTACTTAATGACTTTCCGCAGTAAAATGACGTCTTTACTCACCTGCTAAGAAAGGCACGAGCCGCCACTGGATTGAAGAAAGAATCTCGGCTTTCGAGCTTTTCGAAGGTTTTTTTCCCCACATAATCCGATTCCCTAAAAAACAAGCTATAACATGTTAAATTGTGATTACTAGTTTTGAAGATATAACAGTTTTTATGAGGAGAGTACATGTCCAAAATTCTTTTCTTTACCATCCTTATCTCCTCGGATATTGAAAACTGACCCATTTTGTAGAACATGTTTTTTCTCAAAAAACAATACGGAATCATGCTGTTATGACCCTAGCTATTTTTGCGGCTTTAAAGCGGCTAGAAAATCCAAATGTAGAGGGATAGAGACTTTTACATACAATTTAGACATTGGTGTGAGAGAGACAGTCCGAACAGCAAAACTATGAGTAACTGTCAAAAAACAATCCATAACTGTCAAAAAAAAAGCGGCAACAAAGCGCATTCGAGCAGTGTTTCGCAACATTCTAGCAGTTAATCCAAGAAAAATCCACTGGCGGCTAGATTTTCCAACCGCTACAGACTAGTTTTTGACAGTTCGTTATGTATAAATTATGGAAAGTGTCATGTTATGTTATGAAACGCGCCAAGATCAGCATTGGCGTAACTAGGTAGGGGCCAGGGGGGGCCGGGCCCCCCAGATCGTTCGTGCCCCCCCCCCCCCTAGAATAATAATGTAATTATCTCTTCGTTCTAATCATCTATCGTCTTTCTCTCTTCTGAGGTGATCCTATGCAGAAAGGTAGAATTACGTTTCTTTTTCGGGCTGCAGACGTAGTTGATGCCGCCGCTGATCCATTGGTTTTTTTCTTTTAGAAGCCATGGATTCTATCACATCCTTTTCATAATCTTCAAAGGAAGCATAAATTTTATGCAGGCAGCCCAATTTGGAATTTAACGAAGAATGAAATTCTATAATTATGCTGAGAAAATTTTAAATTTAAAGTATAGCGCTGAATAAAAAAAAATATATTTTTTTATTACCTTCATTAATTTCGACCTTAAAGTTAATATCGCCTAACAGAGCTTCAGCTCTCAAAAGGCTTAAATTTAATGAAATTTTTCATGTATATTCAATCAATTCAATTAAAATAATTTATATGAATGTGCTTAATTCTTAATTTTATGCAATATATTATTATTATTATATTCTATTATATTTGTTTGTATTTTAGATACAATTCTGTTGAAAAGCCACCCACTATTCCCAAATATGCATAATGTATCTATTAAATGACGAGCCTGTTTACGCTCTCTTACGACTGCGCCTGATTGTGGTGACCTAGTAGACTGTTATTAAATGTGCACTTTTTTAATATTAATAAGCGGATTAATACCATTGATGAGCGATTTTCATTAACACTGTATGTACTTTACAGCGTTTTTATTGGCATTATATACGCCGCAATTGAACTTTTGGCCTGGCCCCCCCCAGACAAAAATCCTAGTTACGCCAATGAAGATCAGTATTTTTTATAACAAATCAGTTGTTAATTTCATCTACTAGATACCGGTAGCATCAGCAAAGGTATTTTTTTAACGGTAATCTCTTTCTCTCTATATTGGTCGCCTTGTCGCACGATTGACTTTTATTGCACTTTTATTGCACTTGAGAAATAGCCAGTGTCATAACAGCATCAATCCTTAAAATATTGCCACTCATGTACCGGACACTCTGAATAGTAGCCAGTATACCCACTAAACGTACACGATACAAGAAATTAAAAAACCATGTAATGCTGTTATGACACTGGCTATTTTCCTCGCTACAAAAAAGTACAATAATAGCCAATCGTGCGACAAGGCGAACAACGTTAAAAGAAAGAGATACCGCTCTTTCCGACGCTAGCGGCATCTAGTAAAGGAAATTAACAACTGGTTTGTTAAGAAAAATACCGGTTCGAGAGGGGGGGGGGGGTCCGGACCCTGTCGGTCCCCCCCCCCCCCTGGCTACGGCCGATCGTGACTACGGTGTGTTTTGTGACTAAGTTAAGACAAAATTCTCGGAGAAAGAAGGTGGTTATGTAATTGCACTTATTGAAGACAATTTGAAAGCATCCGAACCAGAAAATGAGATAAAATGAAGCTACTGTGTTTTTGCTTCCATACAAAAGTCCTTAAAAAAATAGATTCTAGCGTGTTTGGTTAGTCAACTTCATGACTTGGAGTTAGTTGTAACCGTATTCAAGATGTGATAAGTGCTAAGAGGAAGAGTATTTGAGATTAGCGGTAAGAGAAACTGGTAAGATATAGTATACTACAAGACCTCGTGCATTGGAAAAGTCTATTACTTTTTCGGATAATTTCCTGAAAAAACCAGTTAATATTGCCAATAATTGCGGTTACTTAAAAAATGAAGGGAATTCAATTCAGTCAATCCCTCAACGATATCCAATCCTTTTGCTAAAATGTCAAGAGTATAATTTTGTAGATCACCGGACAATCCTCTGTAATTATTCTGCTGAAATTCAGTTGAGTAAACCATTGAAAATTTTACAAAATGAAATTTCTTCAAAAATATTTCGAATTTGTGCTAAAACTACAAAGATCCGTTTGTGTTGTGATGGGAGCTACTTTTGCTGATATTTTATACCTGTACAGGGAATTTCGCTATAAATACGTTGTACGGTTTGAAAAACTGAGTTCAACTTCCTAGAGAACAAATGCTCGATGCTGTGCTGTTTCAAGATATTCTGCGCTTAAGCGTTCTTCCATTGATATCAAACACCCTTAGTTTTAGTTTTAATTTTAGTTTTAAGAAGGGGCGAAGCGCTGAGCCACCGCGCACACTAGGCACCAAAAGGGCCCATAGCGATCCCTTTAGAACCTCGTAGGTCACTAAACATCCCCTAAACAACCCAGATCCCTAACGAACTTGACTAGCTTATCAAACACCCTTAATGCCCCGAGCCTTTAAAAATGCTCATATTTATTGTTTTAAGTACTTGTATAATGGAATAGTCGATTTATATCCGTTTTAACAACGTTCAAGAGAAAAATTTTCGAGGATCGTTCACCAAATTTTTTTTTAGCGTATAATAAAATGTAATTTTATCACCTTTTAGCACTCTAGCTAAAGAACTTTCGAAGTTATTTACCTTTAATCTTAACCATTTTCGTAATTAAGCAATCCTTTTTTTTATTAAATTGACCAGTAAAACCAGGATTAGTAAAACGTTCCATACTAAGGTTATTACCTTCTGGTTCTGCTAGTTTGATCAAATTCGTAAAAATTTTGCATCTATGGAAACACCCTCTTTGCCAACACAAAGCTAAAAGGATACACCGAAAAATGGTGTGAGCAGGAAACAATTGGGAGTATGACCTCTTCGGTTTTACTATATTTTCCATAAGTTAAGTAAATATTACAAAACACCAAAGCCAGAACCAGGCTGTCCCAATCGCCGTAAGCTCCGTCTGAGAGATACTATAGTGGTCCGAAAGACAGAAGGGATGCTTATATTTAGTATATCAGAGAAGCTCTACCCTCCTCCCTGTCCTCAGTCGTGGAGCCGTTTGTATGAAAAGTGAACGTATTCTCCCCCAGTATCGTATCCATTTCTTATTCTAACGGGTTGGGAATAATTGAGTGGTTGAGTGGAAGAGTTGCCTAAGCAACATTGAATTTTTTGATGATTAGGCTTTTACGATTTCACCACAATAACCATGTTTTTGTATTCCAAACTTATTTATTCACCATAATATCAGTATATGTACATTTCTTGACAATATAACAAAATAGAAATTATTTCCTTTTGAGAGCAATTTTTCAAATTACGTCTAAGTTTAGAGTCCGATGTCTCATTTGGCAACATTGTTGGTTAGGCAACTCTTCCACTGAACCACTCAATTGCGGAAGTTAAAAGCTTATAGAAAATATCCAAGCCTTCCTAAAACATGCATAGAACCGCTAAAAATGACAAGGATACAGACCTTGCTAGGCCACACATCCCTTAAAAAAAAAAAAAAAAAATAAAAATTAGATGTGCAGTGGAACTTAAACTCTTAAAATTCAACTTGTCAAAAATTCGCTTGAATCACCGAGACTTTATAGTGAACTACTCGAAGGACTCGTGTGATCTTTTTTATATTCTTACCTTTAACTGAAACTATTGGAAAACCAACGTATACAAAATTTCAAAGTTGTAGCTTAAGGCGTTCCGAAGTTCTTGGCCAATATTCTTCAAGACTTTTTGTTGGGCAGCTGCCTGAAGGAGTAAGACGATTTTGCCCGTTATCGAAGCTAACATTAAAACTTATAGGGGTCCTAACGGGGCACTGTCCCTTTGGGAGGCATGGAGAAAGGCTGGGAATATCCATGGCTGACCTGTGTCGCTGTGGTGCTGAGAATGTTGAGCCAACACTGGAGCATCTAGTGTGTGAATGTGAAAGTCTGGCACGCACCAGGCATCGGTACTTGGGGAAATTCTCCTTAACCGATCTATCAAAACTTTCGATGATTCCTTTATGGAGAACTACTCTCTTCATAAGGAAGAGCAATATTTGGAATCAGTAGTCTAGAGCCCGGTTTTATACGAGGGGACCACAATGGATCCACAGTGATCTCTCGTGATGGACTGGGGCACATTGCTTTAGTCCACCCTTCTCAACCTAACCTAACCTAACATTAAAAATTCGAACAAATATCAATACTCCAAATTGTAAAATCATAGGTCCGGCGTTCTTGAGTTATCGTGCGAGACATACGAACGGATGGACAGACGGACGGATGGACAGACGGACGGATGGACGGACGGGTGGACAGACGGACGGATGGACAGGCGGACGGACGGACATCAAACGGATTTGGAGTTTTTGGCCTTAAATAAACCAAAAATAATATAACTTATTTCGCCCGAGGCTCGTTACAATATGTTACAAGCTTTTGGGCTGGATTAAACTTTGTTTCCTCTCAGATTTCATCTAGAGTATAAAATTGATTTGCTACCTCATCAGACACTTGAGAGATTTGAGGGGGATGGGTGGGTTTCAAATATGTCGACATATTTGCTGACGTTCAAAGCTTTATCTTCAATAACAAACATTTTCTACGAGATTTGAATCTAATGAATGTGACGGTCAATCCTGTACGTCACAGTTACTGCAAGAACGCACTACCTTAATCCACTACACCCTACAAAGAAAAGTTTTAGTTGGTGTTCTGCATCGTAAGATTTTCCCCAAGTTTTCAAGCGTTGTTAATTTAGTAGTCATAACGGGTATATTCACTGGTAGTATTCTAGATAATTTAGTATAGTCAACTATCGGGTATCGTTAACGAAGAGTAAAGTGCACGGCAGTGTTGAAGGAAAGAGATGAAAAATTACACGCATGTGCACCGATACGAGGTATAAAAGTGGATTTTTTCTCGAGGTGATTATGTTTTAACTGAAAGATTAGACATGAATGATACTGCATAGCTCCCATGGTCCCAACTGGTAAAATTCTTGCTTGTTTCCACGAAGTACAAAGACGACATCGATGTTTTAGATCCTCTTGTAGTATCCAATTTGATTTTTCCTTATAAACCATCTTTGGCCTTCTGATGTATTTTGACCATTTTTGAAGCTTTCAAATTGTCTGTAAAAATGTAAGTAACATCTCCGTTCTGACAAAGAGCCCCAAATGTTCACCATTATCGAATATTCAGCAGTCTGCTGGATGAGTCTTGTTGTGTTGGTACGCAAAAATTAAGTTCTCTCAATTCTTTAGTCCAAGCGTGACCAGAGATATATTGTGCTACCCCATAAATTTGTATCCATTTTCAACCTAGAGATCCTTGTTCAACTTTGTTTCTCTCAGAAATCTTTGTAGTTGGTGTAGATCTGTTTTGACAGCAGTACAGAATATATTCAGAGGTCCCTGACTCCACGCCTATTCTTTTAGATGATTCTTTAGATGCGAGTGCCCCGTAAGCTATCCAGTTTGTGTCCGTACTTCCTTTTTATTCAACTGCAGAAGCTGGTTGCTTTTTTGGATTAATTCGGTACAAATTTCTTGACCTTGCGCAATGTGACCCAGTACTGGCTCTTCTTCTGTTTCTTCCATAATCTTGTATCATCTTAATGGAGCAGGTTTGGCTTACACAGAGAGGCTTGCACAGTGTGGTGGACAGTAGATCCTTTCTCTTGCAAGTTGGACTCTGTTTTTCGTACTGAGGCTAGTTAGTTTTTCTTGATATTCACACGTCAGTTTTTGATTTTATTGCATATATGAAGACAATACTTTTTGCTCGCTGCATGGCTGACTGTGAAAACGATTATATTCCTAATTGAGTACAGTAGAACACGGATAAGTGCATACCGATGGTGCATGTTTTTTGTGTGCACTTATCAGTGTTGTGCACTTATCAGTTTTTATAATTATAATTTGATTTCTTAACACATAATGCATATTATCTATTTCTTTTTTTAACAAATATTGTCATGGTCAAAAAATAAATTAAGAATCAAATATGTTTATAAGCACATAAATAAAATAACAATATTTTATTAATTGTAAAAAGAGGAAAGCAAAATTAACAGTCTTTTTATAATTAACTAATCAAATGCAAAAATAAGTACAAATTCATTTTACAAAATTTTAGCAAATTAAAAATTAATACAACATACAATGAAACTTTATTTCTTGAAGAAGTCTGAAACTTTTTTTTCGATCAATTTTTTCCCCGATAACTTCATTAATTGATGTTCCACTTCATCCAAAGATGTAACCTCAGCACCGCTTTGGTCGACATATCTCCTTATCGTAAATAAGGAGCTTAATGCATCCTGAAGTGTTAGTTTAACTGTTGGGTTCTTCGATAATCTCGTCATCTGTTTCCATATCGGAACTTAGCTCTGCATTTTCTGGACGAACTTTATTGATGATCTCTTCTTGGGTTAACTCACCATAACAATCCAAGTTTTCATCGCAGTCAAGAAGTTCATTCAACTGATCCTCGGGTATAAGAAATTCAATGATTTCCTCTTCATCTTCATGCACTTCCTGCAAAGGTTGGTGAACAAATCCAGCTTTGCGAAAACAATTTTTAATTGTTGTTGGTGAAACTAACCACCAAGATCTCAAGCAAGCCTTATTGCCTGTAAGATGTCTAAAGATTTCCCAAAGCTTTGGAGAGAAGATCCTTGTTCCAGGGCCAAAATTTGTTTTCTGACTATTTGTTGTCGATAGTATGCTTTAAAAGTGCGAATAATACCCTGGTCCAATGGTTGAATTAAGGCTGTCGTATTAGCTGGTAAAAATACAATTTTCATATTTCGCAAACGGATATGGTCTGCCAATTTATGACAAGCAGCATTGTCTACAAAAAGAGCAACGTTTCTATTTTGCATCGCCATTTCCCTGTCAAAATCTTCAATTATGTTGGTTCAAATCTTGCTTGTCATCCAAGCTTTACTGTTAAAATAGTATGGAAGAGGAATTTCCTTCCCACGAAAGCAACGTGGCTCCTTGGAGCGACCAATGACATAAATATGCTTGTTCGATCCACTCATATTTGTTAGAAATAGAAATTATAGTATAGGGCTGATTCATCCGCATTGAACACATCTTCAGCATTGTAGTCTTTTAGTATATCTGGAAGCACGCTTTTAACCTTTAAATTAAGCCAATGAACACAAATGAGAAATTTTGATAAAAAAATCCTTCACAACCCAATAATCGGCTGATGTTTCATCAGAACCTGGTTTTTCACCATGAAATTTTAAATATTTAATATCATTCTTTGTTTTCCAACGATGTATCCAACCGCTATTTGGTTCAAAGTGTTCTATCCCCATTTTCAAAGACATTTTTTTTGCTTCTTCCAAAATCATTGGTCCTGAGATAACAGCAATTTTTTGCCTCATTTGTTGAAACCATATTATCATTACCTCGTCTAAATCTTCATGATTTCGACTGCGAATCCTCTTTCTTTTCACGTTTTTATTTTCCATAGCAACTTAACGAATCTTGTCTGCGTTCCTTACAATTCTGGAGATAGTAGACACATCACACCCATACTCAGTGGCGAGTTTTTTCCTTGTTTTGCTTTTCAGTTTATCCAAAACTTCAAGCTTTTGCTGAATTGTCAAAGTAATAATTTTTTTTTTGGACTCCATTATGTACGAAAAGGTGCTACAAGATCATTACAATCACAAATTACGTGTATTTTGGATCTGCTTACTTCACAAATATCAAAACAAAACTGACAGTTGCATCCATTTGCAAAAGTTATAACATCTTCCAATAGGGTGATTCATTTTGGACCACCCTGTAGATGGGTAGAGCAGCTATTTCAGTCCTTCATTGAATTGCGAGCTGATTTCATTTAATTTCGTGGCACTATGTTACGAGTATAACAAAAATCTGAAATAAGCTTTCTTTATCATTAATTGTTACCCTCATAAGTAATGTATTTTATTCTGTAGGTACTTATTCAAAAACATGCTATCTGACATCATCTAATAGCGAAGAAACAATTAAATTGCAAAGCGCAACACATGTAAGTATGACTTGCACGCAGGGAACATGCTTCTTGTGGCCTCTGGAATTTTATGCCGTAAATGGCAACGACGCCGATTACGAAACGCATTATAAGTCGTCACTTTAAACCTTCATTCATATTTTCCATAGTTGCTATTTCTCGAAGAAAATGCAGCTTCTACAGTGGTGTTCTGGAATCTGGACCTGTAAAAAGTTTCTTCATTTATTTGTCATCGCAAAATACCTACGTATGCTGGTGCCCACTGCACATACTCACCGACTCCACCGGCATTTTTGCTTCAATTTGAACATGCAGCAATTTACTGCAGAGCTTATGACATGTGGGTAGCATCACAAAATCTGAAGTACCTACATATTCCTATGCCTTTGCCCCCAGGGACTAAGGGGCGCAGAGCAGACAGAAACGAGACAAGGTAACGTTCCGATTCTTATAAACGCGACGGCCATTAATTGCAACAAAGAGTAATCAGGCCAGGCACCGAAGTTCTAATTGAGCAACTGACTGAATAAAGCTGCAGTAGAACACGTGCGCAATTGCTTTGCAAAGTGGTTATCACTGGTACCGCTGCGAATCGGGAATACGCGATAAACAAGCACATAAGCGTCCGCATCACGTATGTATGACGTATGACGTATGAGTGCCGAGTGTGCCCTGGTTTTGCATTGTTGTTGCTGCCCAGTGCGTCTTCGTACCACTGTGTATTGTAATTTGTAAAAATACAAGCCAAGCAATGCACAGAAAGAACGCCGAGGACGAGCCAGACCCACATATAGACTGCATCAGAACTACAACTGAAGAAGGCCCCTGCCCTGTCTTGCCCTGGCACAGTGGCACCACTTCCAAATATTTACGTCCAAATTTCCTTTTTAGCAAAGTCGATGACCCCTTTATTGCACGTCAGCGTGTTCTTCTTACGCCTGTCCTCCCTCATCCACTGTTCTGTGCAGTGTGCAGTGCAGGCAGACCGTTGCATTGGTACCGGTTATCGGTCGAATTTTTTACGCAACCCGCTCGTTTCGACCTCAAAGCTTTTCGCTATTTCTCTCGAAAGAATTACGGAAATAAATTTCCGATTGCTTTAAAAATTAGTCACATCACATCTCAGAAGAAAGCATGGCAGGGTCGGAGCTGAAGTGATAAGCGGCCGCGACCGCGGATGCAGTCAGGTATGAAGCGTTTAAATTAGCGAACGCGTGGCAACACCGCGTCTGTAAGTTTACCTCGTTTGCGTTCTTTTGCATGCGGCTCTTGATTGTGTGCAACTTGGGCAAGAGTCTCCCTGTTTTTCAATGGCACTGACACCGCCGATTAATGCACTCTTTGTGTTGGTTTGTGTATTTACGGCTACGAGGCTACGACTGGCAATAAACCTGGTGTGTGCGGTGATAATGGAGGAAAACTTTTCACATAGCTTATCATCGGTCGTTCATATTCTTTATCATGACCAGTGTAATTCTCTTGAACTTGAACGGCCAGTCCAGTGGAGTGCAGCCCAAATCCAATGTCCAGCTGAGCTTGATGACATAAGACCTACAAGTTCATGCTCCAATATCATTTGGTTCTTATCATGTCCAGAAAATGGATAAGATATCCATAAATACATCAGAGGCTCAACAACCTTTGCTATACTTGGAAGTATACTTAAAAACAAGTAAAATAAGGTTTCTATAAGATGCAAGCTAGTGCCTAATGGATGGAACTTTATCTCTAATTGAAAGCAGCCAGTAGATAAAATTGCACAATGAGTCTTTTGCTGGATGAGCAAGAAAAACAACGATTTTGTAGCTTCGGAAAAAACACCTTCTGTATGTTGCTGAAGGTTACTTTCCGCCTACGTATTCAGAAATACATACCCACTTCAAAGGCTAGACTGGATACAGTGTGAACGACTTGTCAGATGAAAACTCCGAGGCATTCAGCATTCAAGGACACAGTTCATATATTACCATAATAGATCTTGAATTACTCTTTCCAATCAAAATGTACTTTTGAAAAAAAAAAACAATACCGCAGTCATGATAGGCAGCAACAAATGGTAAGATAATCTAAATGAAATACCGATTTATGTCGTAATTGGAATGGACACCCTTGCGTTACCTATTTAATGCCTCCCTCAATTCTGGTGTGTTCCCTAGCATGTGGAAATTCTCCACAATAAGACCACTTTGGAAGAAGGGCAAGAGGACAAATATAAAGAACTATCAACCTATTGCCAACCTGCCCTGCATATCTAAAATCTTTGAATCAATCGTCTGTGAAGTTTTGAATACCTTTTCAACATGGATTTAACAGGGATATTCCAGGGAACTGCATGGCTAACAAACTCGCTCGGCGCGGTACCACCTTTGAGATTATGCCGGAACATCGGAATCCGGGTGTGCCTCTCTCTACATGTAAACTGCTACCGGGATTAGACTCAATTGAGAAAACCAACTCAAGATGGGCAGACGGTATTACATGTCACACTGCGAGACAGATCTGGCCGAAGCTGGATCTAAAACGCTCTAAAAGGCTAACTTTGCTCAAAAGGGCGAATATCAGCACCACAGTCGGTGTCCTGACCGGACACTGTCTTATAAGTCGACATGCTAAAAGACTCGGTCTCTTCTCAAACGACTTCTGTAGAAGCTGCCTGGATGAGGAGGAAGAGGAGATAGTTCTTCACCTGCTCTATCAGCCAGAAGGAAAGCTCATTTTGGAGCTTACTTCTTCAACTGGCTTGGTGATCTTGCCGCAATGGAGGTCGCGAGAATCCAACGCTTCATTGCAAGCTCTAAATGGTTCGACGAGTAGGACCGGATTCGATGATCCTGTGGTAACACAACGGACCTTTTTAGGTCTAAGTGTGTCCGTGTTCTCACGGACGCACCTACCTACCTACCAATCTACCAAAGGCAGGTCTACAACGACAAATTTAATGGAATTGTGAAATTTCTTCATTCCAGTAATCGAAGGGGGTCATAAAATAGATTGTATTTATACCGATTTTGGTAAGGCCTTTGATGATCAATCATAGCATTTTGATTTGCAGACATAAGCATTTGGGTTTTTCAAATATGTTTACTAATTGGATATGATCTTATTTACCCAACTGGTTTCAAAGAGTTTTATTTCGTAGTTCCTCAAGGTAGCCACTTATGTCCATTATTGTTTCATCATCATCAATGGCGCAACAGCCCAAATAGGACCTTGGTCTCCTGCAAATTTCTGGACAGTGGTCTTCTTTTTCCGGTGATGCGTTGTCGGCGCCTCGCCCAGCCCCCGACTTGAAGAGCCAGTCCTACTTATTTATTACACCCCGGCAGGAAAAGGAGTTTTCAGCTGACTATGACATGTTGGAGTTCTCTCAGCTGTGCTGCGAGTCCAACTAAGTCATACTTTTTGCCTACTTTCTGAGATGCACTGGTGTTACTGGCCATTCAGTTTAACTCCATGGTCCCTCCTCCTTTCTCAACCGGGCTTGAGACCGGCTTTGGCGGAGTATTTAATAATGACTTAAGTTCGATGATTTTAAACTCTAGAATTCTTTTTTACGCTGATGATTCAAAGCTGTTCCGCAGTATTACTGATAAGGACGACTGCATTCTCTTGCAAGAGGACCTTAAGCATTTCTTTGATTGGTGTTCGTTAAATAGGATGCCTCTGAACATTATTAAATATACAAGAATTTCTTTTTCGCGTAAGAAATTCTAACTACACCGTTGAAGGAAACTCATTATATAAACCAGACAAGGTACTTGATCTAGGCATTTACTTAATTTCATCTTTCACCTTCGATGATCATATTAATTTTATTATGAACAAAGCGAACTCCATCTGGGTCCTTGTGAGAAGGTGGTGTAAGGATTTCAATGATCCTTTTGTACGATCAGTTCTAGAATTGCGTGCCAGGTATGGACATATTATAAGTTTCATAAGAACAGAATTGAATCTGTGCAGAAAAGGTTTTTTAGGTTTGCACCTAAGGGTTTACCCTGGTGTGACTCTCAAAATATTCCTCCCTATTCTGAACGTCTTAATATTCTATGGCTTGAATCACTTGATAACAGAAGCAAAGTTTTCGGGACCGTTATGCATTTAAAATTATCACTGGAGGAATAGATGCCCGAGTTTGTTGCAAGAAATATCTTTTGAGGGTCTATACCCTTCTTAAAATTTTTTACCATCGAACTAATTATGGGCAACATAAACCGATCACGACGATTTCGTGTCTTGTTAAACGTTTTTATAATGTTATTGATTTTGACTTGAGTGCGACACACCTGAAGTCAGCTTTAAATAAAATAATTAAATAGCTTTGCATTTTTGTTATTTATGATAAACGTAACTAAAAACTGTAATGCTAATAAGCAGGTGCGAACGCAGAAAATTATTTCGGGGAGGGGGTGGGGGGTTTTACAGAAAAATTATATCGGTAGTAGAATACTTATTATGAAAATTAATTTCCATTTGACCTTTTTTTTTGCAAGAGTATGTCCCCTCAAAGCAAATCTTCATTCTACCTCTTAAGAAATCATTTCCAAATACTTCTAGGTGAGCTTAAAACGAGGTCTCTCATGGGACTAATTCTGCAGTACTCGCCCAACTAGTAAATGTCCCATTGTAACTCTCAAGAAATCATTTAAAAACTGTTGTAAGGGTGCATACAAAGAAGTTTCTCGGACTTCTTTAGAGATGCTAGAACACCTCGCCTCACTCTTCTTTTCTCCCCCCTTTTTTTCGTTGCAATCTGGTCTGCAATCTAAGTGTAGTGGAATTATTTAAAAAAAACTGCCAATAGTCTGGGCGTAACTTTATTATTTTATGGGTAGAAGTCCGAAACGTGTTTAATGCTGAGATGCAGTGTAGGTTACTATGAGACTCACAACCTAAGGAATAACCAGGAGGCTATTTGCAACTTTTCCCCAGAAGGTTTAATAGGAAAAAATACTGTGAAGTGAAAGTGAATTCCAAATCTCAATATACCTAAGAAATATATCAGAATTCGTGAATATGTACACAACCACTTTACACCCCCTTAGGGGTTGAATATGGAAAAAAATTTGAAGAACGTTTCTAGACGCTTGTATGTAATAAATAGCCCGCAGAAGTAAAATTGCTTTGATAGTTTGACATGTCTAAAAGTTTTAACGAAATTCGTGAAAATGTGGATTCACTGACATTTTTTTTACTCAACCTCTGAACACCAATAATAATCTGAACTTTTTTTTTACTTTAATTACTCTAATAGCACATCTACATATAAGTACTAAGTTTCGACTTTCTATCATAAGCCGTTTCTGAGATACAAAAAATCACCCTCACCCCCGTACCTCGCTACCCCTATCAACATTTTTTTTTCTATGATGTCTCTATAGTGGCTCTATATAATCCTAAATTTTTAGCTTTCTATTCATTACGGTTTTCGAGAAATAAGAATTAGAATTTTTTTCCTTTCAAGCTCCTTTCATCATCACCCCTAACACCCACACCCCAACATTGTTTTCCCTACTAGAGTTCTACCGACCCCAACTCCTGTAAAATTTTCAAGATCATACCTGGCGCAAAAATCTTTTAATTTGACATACTACAGAAATGATCCTGAGATATAAAATTGACATTTTTTTAAATTTCGCTGTCCCCCACTTTCGTGCTCCACCTCCCCCCTCAAAAAATTTACTTTCAGTAGACTCCTCTTGTGATCCCATATACAAAAACTAAATTTTATTTTCCTGGTGTAATTGGTTCGGAAAATATTGTAATCCAAAATTTTTCACCTTATCGACCATTTTTTGGCAAATGAGTCCACTATCATAGTACTACATAAGTTCCAAGTTTCAGCCTCCTAGCATAAGTGGTTCCTGAGATCTAGAAACCAACATTTTCGTCTAAGCCGTTCCCCTCTCCTCCCCCCTCATACCCCCACCCCTCCAAAAGATACCAGTCGTTGGGGTACATCCAATCTACCCACCATAAAAATTTCATCTTAATATCTCAACGGGTTTGGGAGCTACGCGCCTTCAAACGATTTTGCGTACGACGGACGGCGGACAGCGTACGGCGGACAGACGGACATTTTTTTTTTAATAATCTTGAACACATGTCTTAAAGACTTTTTGTATGGGAGCTAGCTACCCAAAGGAGTAGAATGATTTCGCTGACTAGTGAACTTTCACTCAAAACTAATTTGGAAAATTCAAAAATTCAAAATTCCGAATTTGTGGCTGAACGATTTCTTGAGATATAGTGAGTTCCGTAATTTGAGTGAAGACATTTTTACAGGATTTTCGTATGACAGCTACTCAAAGGACTCGTGTGAACTTTGATATTAATTCATTTAACTGCAACGTTTTTATAGTCGTAGCTTAAGGTGTTCCGAAGTTATTGGTCAATATTCTTGAACACGTATCTTAAGAACTTTTTGTATGGCAGCTACCCCAAGGAGTAGGACGATTTTGCCCGTTAACGAACTTAGTCTTACACATTCGACCAAACAAACTTTTTATTTTCGTGGCGTTCAGTTCTCGCACTAAACTGAAAAAATCTCGGAAACCACTTTCAGAATATTTCCGGAATTAACTATTTATAGTGAAATATTCATTAAAACACATTTTATTTTAACTTCCAGGAAGCACTCTGTAGCGCAGGATGTTTCGCTATAGACTTCCTAAGTGAGAAATTTAACACAATTTCCTACATTCAATTAAAATCGCGTTTTTAGCGTAAAATGACTATATATTAACAACCAGGACGATAATGGAGTATCTTTCCTAGAAAAATGAAAATTCAAAAATGTTCTTCGTAATCCCATTTTCATCCATGTGGAGCAAAAAAAGAGAAGTGGCTGTTTCCTCCAGAATTTTGTTAAAAATCTAATCTAATTTTTTGTTCAAATTTTTTGCTCCATTGATAGTAATAATAGATACCTCCATATTTGCGCCCTCTTTGAGTTCTCCTCGAACTTCCTACTGGGTAACTATAACATCACTACGTTTCCATGGCGAGTTAGTTTTCAACCCCCAAAACCTCCTGCGTTGGCGCCTGCTAATAAGTAATCAGCACTTCAAATTGTAATAAATAAATAAAAGAATTTCAAATACCTGTACCTTGGTTGGTTGGTTGGTTAAGTGGCAGCCCTGTCACCGAGAAAGAGCTCAATTAGCTCAGAGGCCGTTGTGGAACCACAAACTCGTGTTAAACTCGGATGTTAAGGGTTGTTGATACTGGGGAATACAGAAGATGAATGTGAGAAAAATTGATTGAATGGAATCGCTATAACCACCTTATGCTGTTCAGGAAAAGTAATAACTCTCCAATTTTCTTCACTGAAATCTCCATCAAGTCCCCGTAGAAGGGCTTGCCTAGCGCTCGCTCTCGGGCTCTAGCTAAAGCCGGACACTCGCAAAGGAAATGAACGAGCGACTCTCGCTCATTAGTGTCCTGGCAGCTGCGGCAGTGTACATTGAACGGAATGCCCAATTTGGCTGCATGATCCCCAATTGGGCAGTGACCTGTACTGATCGCCGTGATTCTGGAGACGTCTGCCCGTGTCTTGTATATAAGTTCGTCTGACTTGTCTCGGTTGTAAGATGGCCACATCTTCCTAGATATGGCGCAGGTGGTTAGGCTTTTCCATCTGGAGTTAGCCGCTGTCTGAAAGTGTGAGAGTATGACCCTCTTTACGACTCCTAGGAACGTGGACTAGTTCCGTAAGAGAGCCGGGAAGAGCGGAGCCCTCCCTGGCCAGTTCATCAGCCCGCTCATTTCCCATTATGTCTCTATGCCCCGGGACCCAGAGCACAGTGACTTTGAACCGTTCCGCCAAACCGGGCAAACCTGTACCTACTGGCATAACGTATCGGCACTCCACCTACATTCTAGCGGCACTCTTTCTCCCGTCCGATTACTGAATTCATTTCTAGTACTGACTACATTCCGCTAAATTAAATTTATACAGTACTGAACATAAGTATTGCTTCCGTATTATACATTAAGAACCGCATAGATGCCTACCTGCTGTATTAATTAAGTACAGCACGTTTTGAGCTAAAAACTATAATTGATACCTATTCAGTACTGAAGTTTTCTGATAATAGTAAATAAATAAAAGAAATTATATGCAAGTAGATACGGGTACACGGGTACTTCTTCCCGTACTTGTAGGATCACAAAATTGGCGCTCTTTGTTTTTCGTCGCTTAGTAACCACCCACCTTACCTAACCTAACCATATGCAAGTAAAACTGTATTTATTACATTAAGGAAACAATTCAAAGAGTAAGTTTCATATTCTTCCTGAAGGTAGTATCTCTAAGAGTGAGATGTAGGAATTAGCTTCCGAATGTGTGCATTCAACTGTTTCCACTGGCATTTCATTAACAAAACAAGAAACCTGTATGTCAACAACGATATGAGCTGATATTGTCCGGTTCACGGGAACGGCCGGTACGGATATATTTTCAAGATCGTCTAAATCACTTTCCTTCTTATAGGGATATTTCATAAAATCCTTCAAATCCTTTGAGTAGCTCTCATACAAAAAGTCCTTAAGATACGTGTTCGCAAATATGTACCGATAGCTTTTGAACGCGTCAAGCTAGGAATATGATATTTTGTACAACTATAATTGTTTAATGGCTCCGGATAAAAGGATAGAAATTCCGTTCTTCCTGGTCCTTGAAAAGGAAAACTTTTACTTTCCGTGACTTACCTAGTTCCAGATAAGAAATAGAACACTGATGACATTGTTTTTTTAATTTCGAGTAGCAACCAAATGAGAGTTCTTAATACAGGACAAACTACCCTATTTTCACACTCCTTATGCTACCTTATCCCCAACTACAATTAAATCGGAGTTCAGTATTTCATCAAGAGAATCATATGTTTTTTTGACCATTGAAACAAAAATAGTACCATCAAAAAGTTTTTAAAAAAGTAATTGTTTTTCGACTTAACTCGGATAAATTGAGAAAATATTGAATTACGGATGTTGAAGTGACTTAGGGGATAATTTGTTAGTGCATTTGCACAGCAAATAACTAATTATGCAATGTACACAATTTACAATCTTTTAAATCTCTTATACAAAAAAGAACCTACTTCTTAACCTGCGATATCTTTTTCTTACAATATTTAAAGATATAAAAGTCTTAGTTCTCCGAGAACACCTAGATATAATAAATCTCTCTGAGGTGAAGCGAATAGGTCTGTTCTTTTTATCAAGATTTTTGCATTAAGTGCTGAAAGTACACCTTTCTGTTCTTTTTTGGCGGCGTGATTTTTCAAGCCACTGGTTTTTTTGACGAGTGTAGGAAGAAATGTGTAGAAAGTGTACACAATTTTACACCTGTTCGAGAGTAGGTCTAAATAAGCATCTGTAAAATCTAATGACTGTGTGAAGGGTATTAAGTCAACATAGGCATTCATTGACTTATTGGTCAGTCTAGACAATGTTCAATGTTCAATGCAGTTGGTCTTAATCTGGTCCTGCCTGGAACTTTGTGCTAAATTTTGGATTACATCTGATCATGATCTGAACTTCCTATTCTAAAGTTTTTATGCAAAGGATTCAGTCACGTGTCTTAAAGACTTTTGTATGGAATTATCTTGGTGTCGAAGGATATCACTATTTGCGTTGACAGCCAAGTGGCCACCAAGGTCCTTAATTCGAACACAACACGATCCAAACTAGTTATACGATGTCGTGGCGTTCTAAACTTTATCGGCTTATGGAACAATATTACCCTCTGCTGGGTGCCGGGCCACTGTGGAATCCAACCGAACGAGCGGGCTGAAAAACTCCCTCAAGCAGGCACCAGCCTAAGCTCACTAGTAGAAGACCAGCATATTGCCATTCCCATCGGATCCCCAAAACATCCTATAGACACTATGCTTACAGTGGGCATGGGCAATAGATGGTCAAACCAAACCACATGCTCAATATCAAGAACTCTTTGGCCTGAATGTGACTACGGGAAAAGCAAGTTTGTCCTGAGCCTAAGTAGGAATGATGCTAGCATACTAATCGAAGTGCTCACAGGGTATGCTGCCTTATTGGAAGACACGCTAGAAGACTGGGATAATCTTTGTTGCAGCGGCGAGGACCCAGAAGTAAAAAAGTCAATCTTCTACATTCGAGAAGACGGAACTTCGGAGCATATTTCCTTCCTAACACAGCAATTATAAAATCCTCAAAATTTAGGTTTCACGAGTTATCATACTCAAATGGGGAGCACAACAGACGTAGACTAACGTCTAAGTGAAGGAGGATGATAGCATCACCACCCCACATACCATACCATACCATACCATACCATAACTTGGTGTCGAGCTTCTGACTGTAAGAACAATGTTCCTTATTTTTTTTTATCCTCAACCTATCCTATCGCGATTGCCGTATATTTTCTTTTGCTTTTTTAAACTTTTCAATGTCTATCGTCCTTTTTTAGCTTTGACTGTTTTTCTCTTGTCTTTTACGGCGCGGAGGTGACTGTATACATTGGGACTAGTCCTCTATTATACTATTTATCGGAACGATTTGGAACTTAAGAGTGCGATGCGTGCGAAGGTTGGGATGATTTAATAGCATCGCGTCCGTTACATCGCGACACCACAGTTATTGTGAGCGCGCTGAATCGTTTCCCACTACTGCCAAATAATATTCTCAAATACGAAAATATTTTTTTGCAGCATGCAAATATATTACCTGTTTTTTGTATAGGCATTTATTTATTTTTCGGTATTTAAAAGTCCCTTTTCGGGACCCCATTAAGGTAACGAAGTCAGCGCCTCGGTCTCGGCTCACTTCTATGTGGATCGGCACCAGTATCTCGAAGCTAGAGTCGTAGCAACTAGTTCAGACGAAGGACGAATTGGAACAATATTTGGAAGCTTTGTGAGCTGAATAACAATTTCAGGGCCCAAATTCACAACCTGTAATTTCTTAGGGCGCCGTCGTTCTTATAACTGGACTCAAAATTAATAACTAGTATAAAATGGTTATGGATTCGGGAGGATATTTGAGATGAGGGAAGAAGGGTACTTCTTAATATCCCGCTGGCAGACTAGGTTCCATCTGCATTGTAGCTATGACTTAGCATTATTCAAAGTCACTTCGAATGCAAGAAAGGCTTTGGATTCAGATGTGATCACCTATGTCGTCTTATTAGATTTTTCCAAAGCTTTCGATTTGATTGACCACAAGAAACTACTGCTTAAATTGCTTCAATAGTACATGACAAAATTCCATTCTCAAATATTAGGAAAATAAGATTGCTGTTGGCAGGATTTGTTCTCACGCACTTATGTTACTTCGTCTCCTTATTTTGTGTTGGCGTCCCATAACGCTCGGTCCTTTCTCCTTTAATGTTTATCAATGATCTCATTACATGCGCTTCGAACCCACCCAATTCGTAGCTTTGCCGATGATACCATTACCTTCTCTTAAAAATTTATGTTTTCCAATGAATCTTGAACTCAGATATTGTTAAAATTCTTGATTGAGTTAGGAAGAATAGAGTTGAATTCAATGCATCGAAAACGCAGAGCTGTCTTTTAACTGTTTAAAAAAAGACTCAAACATCCCATCTGTTTCATTTGGAAGAACAAGTGTATCTAACTTTGACAATTTCAAGATGCTTGGACATAACTTATCCCAATCCTTGCGTTGGTATGATCATATCTTTAGCTTTACAAAAAGTACTTGAGATTTTTTTATAGCGACAATTTGTAAAAGTTACATTCCCTCCTACTTGAACATCTACAATTTTCACATTTGCGCAATCTACTTCTACCTTCCTGAACAGAGTGCAAAGAAAAGCTTCTAAGTTAATAGGTGACGATTGACTGTCTCGAACATGGACGAAATGTAGGATGTTTGGCTCTCATTTATCGTAGTAACGAAAAAAACGAAGTATCAATGACGACTACTCTGTTGAGCTTTCCAACCTGATTTCGCCGTCATATGAAATTACAGGTGATACTCGTGATATAGTGCATGCTCCCGAGTACGTCCTGACGCCCTCCTTTGATCGTACACTCAAATAAAATTCTTCCTTTGTCAATCGCACGGTAAATATGTGAAATCAACTCTCAGCATTTGTCTTTTCGAGCTCATACAGCCAAATGAGTTTTAAGCGAAATGTTCATCTTCATATATCGTCCAATTGTATCCCATCCAGCTCCTTATTCCTTCCTTCCTTCACTGACATTATCTATAGGGATTCCATTCCCTTTATATTAGAGGAATATAAAAAAAAAAAATGCTTATTGTGTGCATATAAAAACAAGAACGCTCCTACTTGAATTATTCAACTTCCTATATCAATTGGCCCAAGGAAAAAATATCGCAAGATCGAATTACGGTTGTTTTGGCTACCTCTGTCACTGAAGCCCCAATTGGGCCTATTGTGACGCCTCTCCTGGATTATCTATATACAATTCCTCATCAATCTCTGCGCTTTTAATGAAGCTTAGTATCTTAGAAGGAATAGTCAGGAATTCCGATGGTTCCACGAAGCCCTGACCCAAGTGACGAAGTTTTTTGTGCACAATTCCTTCACATTCGCAGCTCTGGTGTTTCATCTTCGTCATCGTAAATTCTGCATTGCTCTCAGAGAGACCAATCCTATGAAGATGCTTCCTCATGTAACGATATGCTGTCAGAGCTCCCACTAGGGTTCGGGTCTGATATCTGCTTAATTTCAAATAATCAGACATTCTTTTCTCCGAAGATTTCGGCATAAATACCTCTGAGTGTCTTTTGCCTGGTATCAAGTCCCAGTGAATAGCACTTTGCGAGTTTTGTCACATCCGGGTGTTAATTTTGTTGTCCCATGAAGGTAGCTTCTGAACCATTTCTAGCCATTGAGTCGGCTATTTCGTTACCTTCGTAGACGCTGTGTCCCAGAATCCAAGTGATGTTAGGTAGGTAGGTAGGTACGCGTGGCTGCCCATGAGAACACGGACACACTTAGACCTAACAAAAAGGTCCGTTGTGTTACCACAGGATCATCGAATCCGGTCCTACTCGTCAAACCATTTAGAGCTTGCAATGAAGCGTTGAAGAAGTAAGTTCCAAGATGAGTTTTCCTTCTCGTGGATAGAGCTGAACAGGTACAGAGAAGGTAAAGGACTGTCTCCTCCTCCTCCTCATCCAGGCAGCTTCTACAGAAGTCGTTTGAGAAGAGATCGAATCTTTTAGCATGCCGACCTATAAGACAGTGTCCGGTCAGGACACCGAGTGTTGATACTCGCCCTTTTGAGCAAAGTCAGCCTTTTAGAGCGTTTTAGATCCAGCTCCGGCCAGATCTGTCTCGCAGTGTGACATGTAACACCGTCCGCCCATCTTGAGTTGGTTTTCTCAATTGCGTCCAATCCCAGTAGCAGTTTACATGTAGAGAGCGGCACACCCATATTCCGATGTTCCGGCATATTGAACTGTTCAGCCATCTCCTTAAGGGGAGCAAACCCTTTAGACGCCCGAAAATGAGTAATTTTTCATGAATTTTTTTTACGGTGATAAAATAATCGCATCATTTTAAAATGTTTACATGATATTATTACAACTTTCAACTGCTAAAATAATTTTTTTTTTGTTTTACAAAACAAAATGGCGTCTTTCTAGGGTATTCCTTTAGGCGTCTTTTGCGAGACATCGAAAAGTGCTCCATTTGTCATATTTTTTCTATTGATCTTAAACTGAAAACCAAAACATTTTTCGAATACTGACAGATGAATGGGAAGGATATACCTATGAAATTATAAAAAAAATATAAAACAAAAAAGATATGAGGCATTTCAAGCAAATGTTCAACTTTCGACTATTTTTTTAACAGTTTTTACCCCAAAAAAGTGGTTTATTTACGCGATATCCTCAAAACTTTAGGTATATCCTTCCGATATTTATATAGACAGAAAGCTCACAAAAAATCAGCCAAATAGATCCATAACTTTTTGAGCTACAACACGAGCAGTTTTTGAAGATGCAGTTTCGAGATAATCGCCTTTAAAGTTTCAATACCTCGCGTTCCTTTTGTATAATTTTGCATTTTAGCTTTTAAAAATCAACCGCACACGACATACTTTCGATCCAAACTGACCCAATTTCTTGCCCAACGTACGTTACGCTTTATATGTACTTTCGAAATATGTAAGAAAAAATCGCTTTTTTGAAAATTGTAAAGGGTTTGCTCCCCTTAAGAGATGATCGATATCCTGCGGCGACCTTTGATGTTGTCGAGGCCATTGGCGGATACAGGGGGGAGGGGGGGCGCCCCTAAGAGCAATTCCGAATTTTCTAAACATACATACTTCAACCGTTCTCTGATTTTTTTACTCCACTGCAATGTGGACTGTAATTAGCATTTACTGTAGTTCTGCGGTGCAATGCGATTCCATCAAGAATCGCCAAGAATGACGAAATTTGTGACCTTACCATCTCCGATTCTTTTGAGAATTTTTGTACTTTAAGAACTAGTGAAAAAAATAATCGAAATTCAATTTTTTGTTTCTATCTAATTTTTTTTGTTAGTTATAGTATGTTAAAGTTTTCGCAAAAATGGTGTCCGAGTCCTCTTTGAAAATGCATATCTCTGGTAATTTTTATCCTAGAATAATAAACTATGGCTTATTTTAAAGGGGAAGGTTGTCGCAATAAAAATTATCTTTAAAAATTTTTTTCAAGGATAATGATTTTGTCCTTTATCCTTGAATATCTCAAAACGGTTTTTTTTTATTTTTTTTATATTTTGTAGATTATACTGTTTATCAAAACATACCAAAAAAATAACTTGGGATCTCAATGGGATCGGGGTAAAAAAAATCGAAGAACATTATAGTAGTTCTCAATTATTTTATAGAAAAAGGGTCATTTAATCAAGAATTGTCAAAAGTGTGACCTTATCATCGCCGATTCTTTTGAAAATTTGTGTACTCGAAGAATTAGTGAAAAAAAAATATGATTTTAAGTTTTTGTTTCTATCTCATTTTTTTTTGTTAGGTATAGTATGTTAAAGATTTCCCAAAAAAGATATCCGAGTCCTATTTGAAAATTCATATCTCTGGTAATTTTTATCCTTGAATAATAAAGTAGGGCTTATTTTAAAGATTGTTGTTGTTTAGTACAGGGTGGCGCAAAATTAACCATCCAATTTTGTTTTTGAATAACTTCTTTACTAACTAAAAAAAATGATTTTGAGTGATAGAAATTTTTATTTGGACCTTTACAATTTTTTCTGTTAAGTGGAAAAGATGATATCCATCAAGTAGCTGGCGCCAGTGTTGATACACATTAGTGTCCGTTTTATCGCATTTTCCATGACTTTCCGCAAGATTTCCTGTTCGCATTCCTGTCGAATATTCTCCTTAAGGTCTGCGATTGTCTAAGGCTTGTTGGCATAAACCCGCGACTTCAAGTAGCCCCAAAGAAAGAAGTCTGGGATGGTTAAATCGGGCGATCTTGCTGACCATGCCAAATCGCCAAAACGGGAGATTACGCGACCAGGAAACGTTTCCTTTACAATATCCATTGTAGCTCGTGCTGTGTGTGCGGTTGCACTGTCTTGTTGAAACCACATGTTCACCAAGCCCCGCTCATGCAATTCCGGCAGTAAGAAGTCGTTTATCATGGCCCTGTAGTGTTCGCCAGTAACAGTAACAGTAAATCACTGATATATAATATATGGATACCTCATCGGCTCATTTCCCTATACGATATGACATATTGAAATAGCCGACGAAATCGTACCCTCTCGCTCCTTCTTAAAAATTCGAACTTCGAAAAACATGGGCAACAACTTAAAGAAAATTAAAAACTTTTCAATTTAAATTATCAGTTCTGACAATTCAAATTGTTCGATTTGATGGTGAGAAGTTGTGTTTTGCGCTCGAAATTCATAACACAACTCACAGTTTACTTCAATTTTTTTATTAATAAATTTCTTGGGAAATAAAAGCTTCAGGAATATTTATAACGGTTGAGCATGTAATACGTTATTTTTGAATTTGGCGCCATACCGATAAGTACATGGTATTATATTCGTACTGCAGTAGCCAATATTACCTGTACAATTTACACAGCTTAGTTGCAATTTTATGAACTCATTTTCTTTCAATACCTTGCATTGTTTATCCAAAAAAGTATTTATCAAATTCAAATTATTTGATAATTTTTCAATTCGAAATTACACCTAAAAATTCGGATTTCATTTTTCATGTTGCCTAATCTGATAGTTCTGTCATTGTTTTCCTTCTCGCCTTAATACATGCATACCGTGCTACTAACTCTTTCCTTCTTAAGATTCAGGTCATCCGTGGCTCAATCGTAATTTGTACCCCGGATAACTTTCGAAGTTTCTCTAAACTTAAAATGAATTGAATTTGTGAAAGAAACATAAAGAAATGTTTCAATCAAAAATTATTTTATTTGCATTACCAATTTTAAATCTAATGAATGTTTAAAATCATCAAAATTTTGTTCAATAATGCAGAACCTCGGGTTATCATGGACACCTTTTTCGGATATTGACATTTTAAAAACGTCGGCCATGTGAGATAGCAAATCAAGGCCTCCATTTGATATATCTCAGTGCAGTAAATACGGCCCAATCACTCCTCCCGCGTGAACGCCGCACCACACAGTGGCTTTGAGTGGATGTAATGGCTGTTCGTGCATCACACGCGGATTTTCAGTGCCCCAGAAACGAAGATTTTGCTTATTGACGTAACCGCTTAAGTGGAAATGCGCCTCGTCGCTCATGATGATTTTCGACACACCACCGACCGGTTATTGGTCAAAAAAATCGACACAATTATTCCACGCTCTTGCGGAGTATAGCGCTCCATTGCATGTCTGTTTGTATTCTGCAGCTGTCTAGTTCACAAATATCAAATATGATTCACGTACGACGCCATTTGCAAAAATTATAACATCTTCCGATAGGGTGATTAATTTTGCGCCACCTTGTACAAAAATTTTCAAAAGGATCGAAAATGGTAAGGTCACAACTTGGGCGATTCTTGATGGAATGATCCATAATAAGAGGAAAACAATATGATCCCGTCATCAGATGACCCTTTTTTTGCTAAGTGCAGTCTATGTAGCTAAATTTACACAGAACTTGATCAAACAAAATAGCCAAATCAAAAAAATGTCCGCCCCCTCCAACAGCAAGGTCTGGATCCGCCACTGGTCGAGGCCGATTCCAAGGATTTTGTTGCCACTTGGCTGTCTGTGAAAATGCTAATATTCCTAGTAGATATTACATTACACCTCAGTCAGGACAAGGCCTCCTTGATCGCCATGAGCTCCGCCTGTTAAACACTACAGTAGTCCGGGAGACGGAAGGAGCTGGTAATGTTAAGCATGTCAGAGAAAACATCTCCAACTACCCCGCCTTCAGTTTTGGAGCCGTCCGTATACTCGGACTCTTCCGTCCGTACCGAATCCCTTTCCCTTTCCCATTTAACTCTGTTCTGGATTCCGAGTTCAAATTTGGAGTAGATTTGAACTGACTGCAAAGCCAATATAACCGCTTTGGTGTCCGAGAGAATATATCTGTTTTGATTTCTATATCCCCGTTTGATATTTTCTCTAATGCTGAGTTCAATAGCATGAGTCTCCGCCTGGAATACAGTGGGTGTTATGTGCATGCTACAGTAGAATTTAAAATTTGGGCGAACTCCATAAACACCTACGTCTACACCTTGTTCAGTTTTTTTCGCAAATATTGCACAGGTGTCTTATACCTACAACTCTTCATCACGAATTACACCCTTGAACTGAACTTGCAATACGAGGGCGGATTGATAATGACGTGCAAAAATCAAGAAGGAGTGGTCAGGTAAGGAATTCGTTATTTTTTTTTACCTGGACCATCCTTAAATAGATTACCTGCAAAGTTTAAGCCTGATACCTCGTTTAGTTTTCGAGAATCAGCCGTCTAAGCAAGTCGACTTATGAAAATTTTTAAAAATGGATAAAAATGAATTTCGTGTGTTGATTAAACACAATTTTTTAAAAGGGAAGACAGCTAAAGTAACCAAAGAAAAATTAGATAAGCATTATGGGGACTCTGCACCATCGATTCGAATGATTTACAAATGGTTTTCTGAATTCAAGTGTGGTCGTACGAGCACACAAACCATACCAAGTCCAGGTCGTCCAAATGAGGTCACCACGCCAGAAATGATCGATAAAATCCATGATATCGTGATAGAAGATCGTCGAGTAAAAGTGTGTGAGATAGTTAACGTAGTAAGCATCTCATTTGAACGTGTTTGGCATATTTTGAAAAACCATTTGGACATGAGAAAGCTATCCGCAAGATGGCTGCCGCGTTTGCTCACAATCGACTAAAAACACAATCGTGTGACAACTTCGCAGCACGGTTTGCAACTGTTTTAACGTAATACAAATGAATTTTTTCGTTGATTCGTAACTGTTGATGAAGCATGGATTCACCACTACACTCCAGAAACCAAACAACAGTCAAAACAATGGAAGGATGTCGGTTCAAGGAGGCAAAACCGTTCTATCGGCTGGAAAGGTTATGGCGACAGTTTTTTGGGATTCCAATGGCATGATATTCACCGACTACTTGGAGAAAGGAAAAACAATGACGGGAGCATATTATTCTGAGGTATTGGTTTCATTGGATGTTGAAATCAAGGCAAAACGGCTTCATTTCGCGAAGAAAAAAGTGTTGTTTCACACGTCCGTTGTTGCAACGGCAAAACTGTTTGAATTACGGTACGAATTGCTCCCTCACCCACCGTATTCTACAGATTTGGCACCCTGCGACTATTATTATTTCCAGACTTGAAAAAATGGCTTGCTGGAAAGAGATTTACCACGAATACTGACGTCATAAGTGAAACCAACGCCTATTTTGAAGGGTTGGACAAATCATAGTATTTGGAAGGGATCAAAAAATTGGAAAAACGCTGGACTAAGTGTATCGAGCTAAAAGGAGACTACGTTGAAAAATAAAATAAATTTTTCCGGATAAAATTATGTTTTCTCAATTTTTGCACGTCATTATCAATCCGCCCTCGTAGGTTCCAGGTACGATTTCTGGAAGATTTGCCGCAATCACTAATTGCATTGTCCTGAAGCCTAGCTGCACGTCCTCGCTGTGATTAATTTGTACCGTTGACGTAAGCGTTGATGTTGTGCGGTGCGGTTTGCTTTGCTCCAGCGTAGGGTGTGTGATTTACTTTGAATTTCGGATGGTGTGGTCCGTACATCATATCGATCTCTGGTGTCTGCGAGTTTTGCAGCCCTTCACAAGCTAGTGTCTTTTAACCTCTTCTGTGGCCTTACGTTGCAACCAATTTCGCTAGAAATTCCTCAGCACGACCCAAAATACCAGTACAGGAGAAAATATCACCTGTTCCTTGGATTCCGTTTCCATAGAAATGCCTGAAAATCGCGCAATCGCATTGTCGAGAAGAAATGAAAAAAAAAAACGGTTAGTGAAATTTTCCAGTGATTAACTGCAGCATTAGAAAAATCTTACCGAGCCGTTAAATGTGCAAAGTGTGACGCTGTGACATCAGATTGTGTTTATTTAGAAAACACCAACTTATTTGCAACTTTATTTACATTCCCCCCACTTGGCTATTCCTGACCTTAGGGCATCGTTCGCTCGGTGTGCACAGGCATGGGTGCACCAACTTCATACCGCCGCGTCGTGCAGCCTGCAGCCCCACGAGAAATTTCCAATTCCCCACCTTACACTACCGCAATGCAATTTTGCAATTTTCAAAGTCGCGACGAGGCTAAAGGCTGAACGGCAGCAACGAAGGAAATCTGGAATCTGTGCGCGCTGACAAAGCAGCGATAGCGTTCGTACGACGTATGCACAATGCACATGGGCGGGTGTGTGAGTGTGGTGTATTCCAATTTGAAATTCCACGTCATCGTCTTATTCTCTCGCTGCAATTCCAAAGGTCAATAATCTTCTTGGCAAGTTCGTTGCAAAAAGCGATAGGTGGCGGGGTGGATGTCGGGTGCTGGGGAGTACGCCACTGCACCGGTAGTGGTGAATCCTGAATCGGTGATGTGTGGTGCCGCGAGAAGTGGCCATGTGTGGAATGTGCAACGGCCGGTGGAAATGTGTTCGTGCAAAAACGAAATTTTTTTCTTTCTTTCTCTACGGAGTACGGCTCAATGCGATTGCTTTCGCTTGGGTGAGGTGAGACAGTGAAAAGCCTTAAGGACTGACTAGTCCGCACCAAGCAATAAAATTGCAACGGAACGATTTTCGCAGATTTTCTGCACACCACCCAGCCGTGCACACTACAGAAACAACGAAAATGCAGTGCACTTGAGCGCAATGGCAAGCTTTTCGCAGAGCAGGCTCCACTCTAATCACAAGCTTTTGTACGAAAATCCGTTTATCTCTCAGAGGCAATCGAATTAACTGTCCGAAGCGCCCTCATATCTCAACGGAACATTATCCCCGACTGTATTTCTATGTACGGTGTGTGTATCGGCTAATGGAAATGGAACAATAATTAAAGCTTTTGCCTTCCATGAATTGATTTACGGCTAAAATAATTATTTTATTATCGAATTTACGGCGTTTCATTTCACAATGAAACTATTCGAGGCGAAAAACTTCCGCTCTGCAACAAAGTCACCTGCTCACCGTAAAAAAATTGCCTTCATTTTGATGTGATGGCATGGCCCTTACGCAGCTGAACCGACATTTTTCGGTTCAAAGAGGCGGTTCCCAAAAATTAGCCCCCAGCCATACCATCGACCAATCACGTTGCGATGCACTCGGTAATGACCCTTTGGAACGCGACAGTTGAGTTCTTAGCCATTTTAAGTAGGTGGTAACCGAATTTTTTTTTTGTTTAATGGCCTGATGGAAGGAGGCACGAATTGGGCGATGTGATGCGATTCGAAATCGGTTTGAAGTCTTTTTCAGAACGTGTAGATGAGAAAATGTGATTTAAAAAACGAGCAGAGGCGGACCAGCTAGCGATTCCGGTGCAAAATATTCCTCTACTACAAATTGAATAGAATATTAACATAATTAAGTTCAATGCACTAAAAAAATAAACGAAATAGAAAAACAATATACTATCCCCAGAGGACTGGCGGGGGACAATAGCTCATGGATACTGAAATAAATTCACTCAATCACAACTATCCCGGGAAAATACAATTAAGCTCAGGAGTTTTGAGAAAAAAGTCCTGGTCGTCCTTTCATCCGGTCTGAATATTAATGAGAAATATTATTAAGAGAAAGAGCGCTCATATAGGAGACAAGGCGGGGGGGGGGGGACAGTTGCTTTCGCCTGCATTCCACCAATCTGAAGATGTTTTTTCTTCTAGCGTCTAGTGTGGTTTGAGTCGGAAAAATTAACGGTTCATCGTAGTAGAAACTGTACTTGACTTCAAGCTTTGTCGTGCTTATACACTGCATGTGTTGAGTCGAGAGCTTTCTCGTATATTCGGTGGTGTGTGTGGAATGTTCGGGATTTGTTAAGAGCAATCCGAGAAAGGGAAAAGTATTCGAGAAGAATCTTGAACTATATAGAAGTTTACAGATTTGTCCACAGCCATTCGGATGTGTTTCTCCATTTTCTAGGTATTGGGCGGGAGGATGTTGTTTTTCTCACTGGAAACGGATCGATTTGTACGGGTTGCTAAGGTAGCATGTAGGTAGGTAGGTAGGTAGGTAGGTAGGTATGTTAAGGGCTCATATACCCCTGAAATTTTCAAAAAAACTTATGATTTTTTTTACAGATTTTTATTTTTTATACTTTTAAGAATTAAAAAAAAAATTTGAATTTAGAAAATTCCACTCCATTACAAAGTTATAGCAATAAATGTGACCGGACATCGGTTTGGAGCGGCTTCCTGGCTTATTGCCGCGCCACTCTCAACAGCAGCGTTTAGCATTTATTTTTTTCGCAAAAGCTGGGTTTCATAGAAAACAAGGTCATTTATAGGGCCTTCTGTGAAAAACACGAAGATACAAGAGGAAGAAGGTGTACAGTACGAAGCTGGAATGGGAGACTAGCCTTCACGTTGTACCTACCAAAAACTTTAAACGCATTTTTCTCGAAACTATGTTTGTAGACAGGGTCGGCACGATAACTCAGTCAATTTTCAATATTTATCAAATTTTTTTTTTTTTAAATTTTGGTTTCTATTTTCTCTATAGTCTGACGACAGGTTTTTTTTAATTTTTTGCTTGGAATTTTTTTTATAAATTATTAAACGCAAATTTTTTTTAAAAAACTGTTTACTAAAGTTTGAAATACTGTAACTTATTTATTTTTGAAAAAAAAAAAATCCCTCCGTCAGACTATAACTACTACATTATTTTACAAGATTCTTTTTTATTTTTGCAAATTGAATTATTTTTGGTGAAGTTATGATGCCGACCAGGAGGCGCCATGGTTTTCATAAGTAGTGAGTAGTCCATTTATACCCGTAAAAAACAATGTTAATATTAAATTTTAATATAATTATATAATTATAATTTGTTATAGTTGAATAGTTAATAAGATATGTGAACTCAACAATTAAATTGTTTTTTCACTATATAACCTTCATAATAATTTTTCAAATTTACTCAGTTTTCAGCGCGTGCAGGGTTATATGAGCCCGTAAGGACATTCGTCACGACCTTATACGTTGGAGTCGAGAGTCCAACTTTGGTAAAGTCGTGAGTTTCGGCAAGGTCACTGAGACTGGATCCAAGGATTTTATTGCCGCTTGGCTGTCTGTGAAAATGCTAATATCCCTAGTAGATATTACATTACACCTTAGCCACGTCAAGATCTCCTAGATCGCCATAATCTCCGGCTGATAGACACTACAGTGGTACGGAAGGCGGAAGGAGCTGCTAATATTAAGCAAGTCAGAGAAAACACCTCCCCCTACCCCGTCTTCAGTTTTGGAGCCGTCCGTATATATGTGGGCGGACTCTTCCGCCCGTACTAAATTCCTTTCCCATTCTAGACGGGTTGTGATGGTTGTTAGGAAATTTTTGTCAAAATCATAACTGGGTGGGGTGTAGTCAGTCTTTTCAGGAATATTATTAAAGTGATTCAATTGTTGAGTGACCTGCATAAATGCCAGTCCACTGTGTAGAGACTCTAAGTCGAATGGCTGCACTGGCTGCCGTTTGCTTGCCAAAAATGTCTAGGGGTGGTCGATTGAATAGCATGTCTAATGCCGCAGAGCTAGTTTTTCTCACAGCTCCACTGATGCATATGCATGCTGATCTTTGTACCATTTCCCGCTTTGTCTAAGGCCGTCCACCAGACAATAACACCGTACATAAGTATCGGTCTGAATGATCTATGAGGTATAGCACAATAGACCACTGGTCGCGGTGCTTGGAGAAATCCCTCCGCCTCCGATGAAATCTAATCTAATCTAATCGGTCTGATGACGGACACCTAGAGCCAATGAACTATTCGGGATTGCATACACCATTTTTTGCCAATGGCCTTGTTGCATGCGTAAAGCGCAACTGTTGCTTTCCTTACTCGTTCCTGGATGTTAGGTTTTCATTGAAGTTTCCTGTCCAAAATAAGACAACTCGGGTAGCATGTAACAATATTTAAAAAAATACTTTTTCCTAAACTAAATCATATTAAAATGTTAGTTTATAGCTCAAGCTCAACGCGTTTTCAACTTCTCGTGAATTCGGGCATATTCCCACATTCGATTTTGAAGAATCTTTGGAGAAATACTTTTCTTTTACATACTGTGGAGAGGCTACACGAAGAACAAGCTCGAATTTCTTCATACTTGCTATTATTGGAATGTTACAAAATCAATCAATCAAATAAATTTTAAAATCTTTCAAATGTATTTTCAAATCTTGTAGGTTTTGATGGTTTTGTCGAAATCTCAAGATTTTCTGAAATCCAGTTCGAAATCTTGCGATTTAAATCAGCCGTCGTCTCACTGTCGCAGTAGGAAAACCGATTCCGTGTACAAGCTCTGCTCCTCTTATATACTGCATGTGTTGAGCTGAGAGATTTCCAGCGTATTTGGTTGAGTGTGTAGAGTCTGCTAGAAATGTCTATAAAATGCGAAAAGTTTCAAAAACATGCGAGTGTCAAGAACATGCGAGGAGTGTATAGAGCTACGCCATTCTAGTTGGAAGGTTGTAGTTTTCTCTGGAAACTTCGATATCATTGATATTGATAAGTAAGTTGTTCGCGTTGCCAGAATACGCATGTAACAGTATATTTCTAATTTTTAATTTCTGATTTAAAGCGCTGGCTTCGAACTATGCTCTTCAGCTTGTTTGCTTTTTTTACATGGTCAAACGTCTCGAATTGTTTTTGTGATGTAGAAGATATTATAGCCCTTGCAATCGATTCCGTATTTGAAAATTTGTGGCGATCTCATAACATGGGTGCAAGCCCTTCACGGCCATGTCTAGCAGAACATTTCAAGCTGGTACTGACTGACTTCTGTTATCAAAAATTGTTTAAGATTGAATGTTTTCAACTGTACTGAAATTTAGTGTCTACTGTACAGAACAATTTTTGCAGTACCTATACAGTTCAGGTTTTTTTTATTAATACAGCAAAACTCAGTTTTCTGCCTAAACTTATATTAAAACAGAGTTTATAGCTCTCAAGTCGGAATCAACCATACATTTTTTAATGACATTTGTATGGTAGCTGAGGAGAACCTTGATTTTGTCAGTTTCTGCTCTCATACTTACAAATAACGATATATCTCGTCAAGGGCTCCCATAGAGGAGGGCAAGAGGGGGCACTTGCCCCCACCTGTATTCTACGTTCCAGTATTTTAAAAACACCATTTCGTCACTTGAATAATTCTTTCCTTTAATACAGTGTAATTAAGACCTTTTAATTGTTCTATTACCCATGTGCGAAATGCCGGAGTCCAACCAGAGTCCCGTACACTGCCCAGAACTGGCATTGCATTGTCCGCCAAGACTTGTCGATCGGTATTGTTTTGGTACTGACAAACCACCAGACCAGTGTCGGGCCAATACTGGTGATCAGTACTCCCATTTCATCTGAGCCGACTTTGGTCCGAGTTGCTGGGCCTATGTCAGGCCTAGAATTGGCTTATTATTGGTGTCTAAGCTCTTTCGGCATTGGCTCGACGGTCGGCTCTGTATTGGGCACATCTAGGTAGAAAAATTTTTTGTTTCTCAACATATCAATTGATTCGGTTTCAACCCTACGAGAATGTGTCAGATTGGTCTAGTGGGTACCGTAGCGGACTAATGTGTGACGGGACCATGGTTCGAATCCAAGAGTGTGCAAGGTGTGTAAGTGAAATCAATTCGCATTTTTAAAAAAAAAAAATAGCAGAATAAATTCGTAAAAAAAAAAAACAAACTTAATAATTTCAATTTTATTTTTGTTTCTTTTCTTTACTGAGGCCCAGTATCGGGCCAGAGTTTCACCAAGAGTAGGACCGGTGTGATCAAATCGACATTGGCTCGGCAATGATTTGGTCTAGGCCACATACTGGGCCCGAAACATTAGCCAGTACTGGCAACTCTGGCACCAGTACTAAGCCTGTGCTGTGCCGTTCCACTTTTCGTACATGGGTACACATAATTTGTAAAACTACTAACAAATAGTTACTAAATCAACACCGTTTACTGTTTTCAATGAAAAATAAAAGCAAAACATCTTTTTATTTGTATTTAAAGAAATTTCTCTTGTTAAAAATTAATGTTTTCTTACTTCCTGCAGAAAAATTGGATTGTAAATCAAATTTAAGTAGACAAATAAAATTAAGATTAATAAGGTAAGGACATTATTTTATTGGGAGGCGTAATTGAATTTCACACTCAGAATTTTTTTTCATATAAGTTTGATATGTCTTATGGAAAGTACAGGAAAACCCAAAGGTCTTAATGGTTGAGATAAAGTACCCATCTGCTCATATAGTTTTTTTTATACATCCTTTCGATTTTGTGCTGGGAAATATGGTGTTTTCAAATATGAAAAATTTTAAGGTATGTTGATTAAAGTAGCAGGATCAGAAAGATATTAGTAACATTAGTACGTACCGTTTTGTTAAACCACGGTTATCACTTTTTAGTTGCACTTTATTAAAAAAAAGAATTGCTCAATTACGAAATGGTTAAAATTAAAGGCGAATAACTTCGAAAGTTTTTGAGGTAGAGCGATAAATTTACCCTACCAACTCCGCTTCTTCTTAGCATTTACAACAGCTTGAACACAGTTACAACTAATTCCAAGTCTTCAAATTGACTCACCAGAAAGCACTAATTTTTTTAAAGACTTTTGTATGGCAGCCTAAAACAGTATCTTCATTTCTCTCTGTTTTCCAGTTGTGATGCTTTCAAAATAAGTGTAACTACATAACCCCGCTCCCCGAGAATTTTGTCTTAACATAATCACAAAACATACTGCAGTCACGATCGGCTGCAAGCCAATCGTATAATACTCTAGATGAATACTGAACTCCGATTTATATTGTAGTTGGGGATAAAGTAGAATTACGTGTGTGCATGTTGTATGTCCTTTATTAATGACTCCCATTTGATTGCTACCCAAAACTAAAAGACAATATTCTGTGTTTAATTTCATATCTTGAACTGGGTAAGTCATCGAAAAAAAATGTCCTTTTTGAAGGACTTTCACATGGGAGGTACAGGAAGGACTCACTCGATTTTTTACATATTTATCCTTTTCCTTGGAACCATTTAAAAATGAACGTGTACAAAATTTCAAATTCGTAGCTTGAAGCGTTCAAAAGTTATCGAAAAATATTGTTGAACACGTGTCTTAAGGACATTTTGTTTGGCACCTACCAGAAGGAGTAAAAGGATTTCGCTGATTAGTAAACTCAAACTTTGTTTTTACTCAAAACTAATTTGTACAAAATTCCGAATTCATAGCTAAAAGATTACTTGAGTTATAGTGAGTTCCGTAAATTAAGTGAAGACATTTTGACAGGATATTTGTATGGCAGCTACACGAAGGACTAACAGGATTTTCTTCATAATCATATATTTAGCTCCAACTATTGAAAAAATAACACATACAAAAATTCAAAGTCGTAGCTTAAACCCTTCTGAAGTTATCGACCAATATTCTTGAACACGTGTTTTAAGGACATTTTGTATGGCAGCTATCCGAAGGAGTAGGACGATTTTGCCCGTTAACGAACTTAGCCTTACGAATTCAACCAAACATCCAGATTCAAAATTTCAAGATCCTAGGTGAAGGCGTTCTTGAGTTATCGTGTTCACGGACAGACGGACGGATGGACGGACGTCAAGCGGATTTGAGGTTTTTGGCCACAAATAAACAAAAAATTATATATAACTTTTTTCCGTAAGAGGCTTTTGGGCTGGATTAAACTTATAGTACTCTATATGATTTCATCTAGAGTATAAAAATGGGAGAAACTAGTCGCTGCCGATGGACAATACTTTCAATGACATGTTCTTTACCATTTTTTTTAAATAAAGCATTCATTTTCACAAAAAACGGCTGGAACGTCCCCAATACTCTTTAACATTTTTAATTAAATTGAAAGTTTGTGTAAAGTTTACCCAAATTTTTATGCTCCATAACACCCACGAACGATCTAATCAAAAATCCAAAACAGTTACATGATCTCCTCATAGTGATCCTCATCGTCTTACGCTATCGATCGCCATCGTTGTCGGATGGATCTTATGTATACATGAGAGAGCTTTTACACCTATCACGATCATTTTTCGCATATGCACGTCACGTACACATTATTAGCCACCTAATCCAATCTGTGAACTTGAACTTGACGAAGACGATCGATCGCCTTTGCGAATTGCGTAAGATTTTGCAAACGTTATACGCACTATCAGCAATTGGCGTGGTTCGTCGTATCCATTGAGTTATTTACCTGGAGGCAGCCATGCTGAGTTTTTTTTTGGGTGAGAATGAAGAAGTGTCGGTGGCACAATGAGTAGAAAATGTTACGACCCACCGCGATCGCTGGACGTTCGAAATTTACATGTCCGATTGATTGTCAATATTTTTCGCGAGGTCGTTGTACTCGAACTTTGTATACGGTTCGCATACGCACTTTTGACGTCCATATTTTGGTAATAAGCATTCTGAGGTCGTTTAAATACCTAAAAGAATGGTTATTAAATTTTTGCATTCGAGAGGCGCGCTGAAGACCGAGTCGATTCTACCTTTTAAATTCTTCATTTTTACATTGTTTGTTTACATTTAATATTATTTAAATAAATTATTATATCTTTTTAGAAAATGATGGAGTTACAAATCGATCGATTTTCTTCGGGAACGAACATCAACGCAGTCATTTACAGTAACCCGTAGATCCGAACTTGTGCTAGACTATCGTTACAAGCACGGACTTATGGGAATCTGTCAATGTTGACATCTCATTCAGCAGCTCACAAAGATGGCGAAAAATACCGTACATTATAAAGCCATTCAGCATTCTAAAGACGACCGTTTGAATGACTTACATATAAATCCTGTACTATAAATTCGTTACTATTTGTTTGTTGCCACTTACAGATGAAAACCCTTTTTTTCTTCATTTATGTAGATGGGTGCTATTAAAATATTTTCCTCTGAAGAAATAACCAAAAAAGCAATTAATATTAACACGAGAGGTCACACACACGTCCAATAGGTATGTACAAACACGAGGAAATTTTTTTTAATGTGGAAAAACTAAATCAGAATTCATTGAAAGTTGAGAGAAATTATCAAAAATTAAATCAAATAAATCCATAATTTGTTATTTTGCGAATTGAAGACCATCAGGATGTAATCAAAAAATTGTTTCTTTGTCCGTTAACAATGCGCAAACGTCTGTCAGAAGGGGTGACAAATATATGCCCCCGCCATCTCCAGCGAATAGAAGTCTCGAGGCCCCTGACTATTGTACTGACCTTGCCGGTATGCACTTTACTAGGTCGGGGCCCGAGTTCTGGACAACCCTGGATTAACACCTCTAAGTATTTAAGGCTCCTGCGTACGATATCCAGAAAATGGGGCACCGTATGGACAGTGTGCCAAGCTATTCTTTTTTTCATTAAAATTAAAATATACAACTACGATTGCCTACATGTTACATGAGGAAGCATCTCCGTAGGATTGGTCTCTCTGAGAGCAAAATATGCAGAATTTGCGATCACTCGCAGGGTTGTCACTTGATAAGCTGATCTCCGGAGTAAATCATGCCTGTCGAGTGTAGTAGATTCTCTTCCTAGTGTAGTAGATCCTAGGAATAGTCACTACTGAACTTGGCCATAAAATGTCAGAATGACCACTAGTGTATAGTCCACCAGTACTTAACTGCTCTCAAGAATTTAGCTATAAACAATTTATTTCCCAACATTTTACAATTTCTCATCATTATATTTATTCAGTTCGTTTCTACCCCAAACTAATTCTGACTCTAATTTCTGTTTTGTCCTCATTTCCTGACCTAAGAGTGTGGGAACTCCAAGAGAGATGAAAGAACCTGCAGTACTAGTAATCACTCTGGAAAAAACCTTGAAGATGGGATGGAAATGAGACAATTTAATTTCTCCCAAACCGTAATCTTGGCGGCCTGCGCTTGGGGTTTTAACCATAGCCTAGATCATAAGCTTATAGCAGCTTATGATCGAAAACAAAAATACTCTCCACCGTTATTGACCTTAAAAAGTCAGGTGGAGACCATTTTTTACGAATTTGGTTCGCTAGCCAACGCTGGCGGTCAACAATGGCTCAGAGGTTAACCAGTGATGGCTCCCAACGCTTGGCAGCCAGCACTTGGCACAAGCAATGGTCCTGTAGTAAGTGCTGGGGAACCCTATATGGGACATCAAAACTGTTGTAGATTTAAGTGTGACCGTAGTGGCGTAGTAAATGCAATGAAAGTGTAGCAGATCTGCTACAATTGTAGTAAAGTGACAACACTGATCACTCGTCTTCGTGAACACCAGAGCACATCCTCTGTGAATGTGAGATACTTGCTCACAAAAGACTTCGTTACTTCGGTCAGGACTTCATGGAACCATCGGAATTCCTGACTTTCCCTCCTCGAAAAATACTACTCCATTGAAAGGGCAGGTATCGAAGAGGAATCATAGTTAATTCAGGGTGATGTCAGAAAAGGCTCAATTGAGGCTTCAGTGACAGAGGTAACCAAACCAACCCCAACACGAAAATCTAAATTTACCTATAGAATGTAATGTTTCAGATATTCTAAAACAAATCTACAATTTTTGCAAACATTTTATTTGGCAGGCTTTCATAAGCCGCACTAAAGCTAGTATTACACTGTATGCCACGCTGTCAAATATTTGACTATTTTCCGTGGCACATGCTGTCAGATTTTTTTTTAATGATACCGAACTGGACTTAGGAGGTTAGCCTTTAATACACTGTAGTGTACAGTCCAGTCAGCTTAGGGATGGGAGGTCAAAAATCGGGCCGGGTATGGCAGTGTACAGTGATATGATCTACCAGAACTGCAATGCTGCCAATAACAAATCAACTACTGTCTGATAGTTCTGATGGTGTTTGTGAATCTGATAAGAATGTAAACAGAACTCATCTGCTCAGTGTTAAATCTTTTAGTAGTCACCCTATTAAACATGCCGCACTGTTCACTATATATTAACATTTCGAAGCCAATAGCAACTGAAAAATTCTTATAAATAATTTATGCGTTGAGTGGGAATTGAACCCACGACATCGCAGAAGCAATGTTTTCAAGACACTACCACTGGACTACACCCGGCCCAAGAGTTGTTTGCCACATTATTTTATTCACTCTACACAAACTCTATTTTGACAGAAAAAATTGGGTAGAACTTTTCGTCAAATACTTTCCATCATGGCATAAAGAGTAATACTAACTAAAGGGTTTACCAACTTACATTTGTCCCTTATAGTTGTTTTTGGAGTAAACGAAACCACATACAATAGAGTCCGTTTATAATGACGTTGAAGGGAAATCGCAATTCGGTCATAATAACCGGACTAATTTGTAAGAAAAAAAACTTCATTATAAGAAAAATGCGTCATTATAAGCGGTTTGTCATATTAACCGAAGTCATTCTAAGCGAATTAAAATGCATACTTTTTATATGAAAACCAAACTTCTTAGCGCAGTTGTGTCGTACAAAACGGTTTGTCATTATAAGCGAAGTCATTATAAGCGGATTTCCCTGTATACAGTGCTACTAGATGCAATCTAATGAATAAATTTATAGTGCTAGGTTAGCTTTGGTTAAAAGAGGTGACTTGTTATTTTGTGCCACAGGTCATCATGAGAGATCACTATATGGTCACTTCGTATGAAACTGCTATTGATTCCAAATATTGTTCTCTTATGACGAGAAAAGTTAACCATAGAGGTATTACCGCAAGGTCAGTCAAATCGGTCAAGAAGATTTTCCCTAAGTACCAACCAGGATTCGAGCCAGAGTTTCGAGGCTGCACACTAGATGTGTGGTTTCCACTCTCGCGTCACCCTATAGTAACACAGGTCAGCCAATTGAAGGGAGTGTGACAAGTTAGTTCACCTATCAGTTGTCTGCAAGTTTTCCTATCAAGGAACAAGATGAAGCTAGAATTCCTCTTGTCCAGTTTCGACGAACATATTCTAGCCTGCACGTAACCAGAATGGTTGACCCAGATTCATTCAGTATGCCTGAGTACTTTTGCATCAATCACACCCTTTGCACTTTTAAAGGAGAAAATTACCAGTTCATCGGCAGCTGGAATGCTTACCTCAGACCCACTTCTATCGAGCTCATCCGCCATTTTATTACCAGAGAACTCACTATGCCCAATTATCCAAAAGATTTTTAGGGAATTATAGTTGTCCTTTGTCCGAATGGGTTGCTAGGACTCGAGCTAGAGCTGTAATTATCTGAAGCCTACAAGAATGTTGCTCCAGTTTCAGTGCTACCCACCGATTTTTATGATATGTTAACATTTAGATCCCCCGAATTGAAGTCCTAGAAATGGACCTAACCCCAACCACAAGAGGCACCATAAAAAATCTCGGATTATTGACCATCTAGCCGATGGCGAAAGTAGCTGCTTGACATTCGAGAAAAGCATACGGCGGATGTGGGAAGTGATTACTGATTGATTATGTAGAATAGCTGATCAAAGATCACTAGCTCTTGGAAAGAATCGGAAGCTGAATGTATAGTTCTACAACAACGCGACCATAACACGATTTTACGCGAGAAGTTATCTAGCTTAGAAAGGGTTGCAGAACTATGCATACTGGACGCCAAATGGACGGCAATCAAAAACAATATCGGATTTTCCTCAAAAATATAAAAAATGTTATTGTTGTTCGCAAGAAAATAATAGAGATCCCAAAACTGACAAATAATACTGAATTTGCAGCTCACATGGAGGATATGGGTTCCTTGACTAAAATTATGAAGAAGTTGACGAACAGGTGTCTCACCGTCGATCACCTAGTGATAGATGTCAACAAAAGTCGCCAGTATGATAATATTAACTGTGCCCTTAAAATCGAAGGGAGGCTTTCCTCAATACCCAGTTGATCAAATCTGCGAGAATCTCGATATCATGTCGGCTTGTTTGCGATACGTTTTGAGCCGCCTTATGGAAAAAGTAGAAGTATCGACAGAATTGCGCCCCGAATCTCAAAGACAAATCTACCAACGTTTTGGGAGGAAAATACTTTTGTGTTCAGATCTGTTACATGATGCAGTATTTATTTTATGTGTTATACTATTATTTCAAACCAAAAATAACATAAACAAAATAATAGGTATTTCAACGGTTTATTTAAAAAAGTTTTCATTTCTCTTCACAAGGGCATGCTTCCATTCAGACGGACTATAAGTTGGTTCATATATGTTTTCGGAAATTCGAAAAACTCAAATGACACCTTCAGAATAAGCAAACAGCTAAACTTAGTGGTGTTAATATCTTTCGTGGATCCTCAAACGGAGATATCTTCCTGAAGGCATTGTTTCAATCTGGGGGGGGCAAGGCTAAAGGTTCTTTTTTAAAATAACCCCCACTCCATTTAGAATCTGGATATTTGGTTGAATTTGCGACGCTAAGTTCGTTAACGGGTACACTCATTCTACTCCTTCGGGTCCATACAAAGTTTTTGAAACATGCGTTCAAGAATATTAGCCAATAACTTCAGAATGCTTAAAGCTACGACTAGGATTTTGTAAACGTTCATTTTCTAATAATTTTGCAGAAAATCCTTCATGTAGCTGGCATACAGAAATCCTGTAACTCATTTTAACTCAAAAAAACGTTAACTAAAAATTTTAAACGAATTAATTTTGTGTTAAAATGAAGTTCGGGTTTATTAGTCAGCGAAATTCCTCTCCTCCTTCAGGAAGCTTGGAATTTAAAATTTTGGACAACTTGATATTTCAATGGCTGAAAGGAATTAGTATGAAATAAATCGAATTAGTCCTTCGAATAGCTGCTACATAAACTTCCGTGAAAAATGTGTCCATTCATTTTTCGAAAGGCACTATAATTAGACAAATTCTCCAGCTAGGAAGTCATAATTTTCTTCATACAAATGTATTTAAAAAAACATGTCCTATAACTTCTGAATGCTTTTAGATGGAAATTTCATAACTCTAGATGGAATCTGAGATTATTATTAGTTTAATCCAGCCCAAAAGTTTGTAACGCATAGAACCCACCCTCGGTCGAAAAGAAGTTATATATTATTCTTTGTTTATTTGTTGCAAAAAACTCCAAATTCGCTTGACGTCGGTCCATCTGTCTGTCTGTCTGTCCGTGCACACGATAACTCACGAACGCCTTGACCTAGGATCTTGAACTTTTGGATCTAGATGTTTGATCGAATTTGTAAGGCTAAGTTTGTTAATGGACAAAATCGTCCTACTCCTTCGGGAGTGCCATACAAAAAGTCCTTAAAACACGTATTCAAAAAAAATGGCCAATAACTTCAGAACGCCTTAAGCCATTATTTTGAAATTTTGTATACATTGGTTTTACAATACTTTCAGTTTAAGGTATGAATATGAAAAAGTGCCCATGAGTCCTTCGAGTAGCTGTCGTACAAAAATCCTGTAAGAATATCCTCACTCAATTCACGGAACTCGCTCAACAAACAAGTTGAAATTTTTTAGAAATTAAAGATTAGATTTGAGGAAAAGTGAAGTTTGAGTTCATTCAGTTAATAGAATTCCTTTACTCCTTTGAGTAGCTCCCATACAAAATGTCTATAAAATACGTGATCAAGTGTATTGGTCGATAAGTTTAGAACAGTTTAAGCTACGACTTTTAAATTTTGTATGTGTTAATTTTCCAATAGTTGAAGCTAAATGTATGATTTTGAAGATAATGCCATTAGTCCTTCGTGTAGCTACCATACAAATATCCTGTTAAAATGTTTTCGCTTAATTTACGGAATTCACTATAACTCAAGTAATCGTTTAGCCATGAATTTGGCATTTTTACAAATTAGTTTTGAGTGAAAATGAAGTTCGATCTTACTAATCCTTTTATTCCTATTCAAGACTATTCAACAATACTTTCCGATAACTTTTGAACGCTTCAAGATAGAAATTTGAAATTTTGTACACATTAATTTTTAAATGGTTTCAAGGAAAGTGATAAATATGCTAGAAATCGAGTGAGTCCTTCCTGAAATTTTTTAATTTAATTAATGTGTACACAATTTCAAATTCCTAGGTTGAAGCGTTCAAAAGTGATCGGAAAGTATTGTTGAACACGTGTTTTAAGGATTTTTTGTATGGAAGCTACCGGACGGAGCTCGATTTTACTAGTCAGCGGAATCCTTCCGATTTTGCGGACTAATGGTATTTTCTTCATAAACACGCATTTAGCTCCAACTATTATGAAATCAACACACAAACCGTTCAAAAGTTAAAGCTAATATTCTTGAACACTTGTTTCAAGGAATTTTCGTATGGGAGCTAGCTGAAGGTGTGAAGGAATTTTACTGAATAATGAACTAAAACTTCATTTTCTCTTAAAACTAATTTCTACAAAATTTTGATTTCGTGGTTGAACGATTTCTTGGGTTATAGTGAGTTCCGTGAATTGGGTGAGGATATTTTGCAGGATTTTTGTATGGTAGCTACTTGAAGGACTCATGAGCATTTTTTCATATTCATATACCGTAAACTCTACCTTTTGAAAAACTAACGTATACAAAATTTCAAAGTCGTAGGTAGGAATGTTGATATCGAAAAAAAATATCGATAAATCGATATTGGAAAAAATATCAATATCGGCTGATGATATTTCGAAAAAAAATATCGATATATCGAATATTTTTTCCAATGAAAAATAAATTCTTATCTCCCAGTATCAAATTTAACGTTAAGGGGAGCATATCGCAAGGGCTTTTCAGTGTAAAATTCATTACCCATTTTCTCAGAAACAACTCGAATGAAATTTTGGACAATTGCCATGTACGAAATGCCGGAGTCCAACCAGAGTTCCGTACACTGCCCAGAATTGGCAATACATTGTCCGCCAAGACTTGTCGATCGGTATTGTTTTGGTACTGACCAACCACCAGACCAGTGTCGGGCCAATCCTGGTGATCAGTACTCCCACTTGATCTGAGCCGACTTTGGTCCAAGTTGCTGTGCCTATGTCGGGCCCTAGAATTGGCTTATTATTGGTGTCTAAAGCCTCGTGTACACTAGCAAGTAACTTGCGACATTTCTTGCTAGAGTAATTTGCTGCGATGTTTACACTATCTGTCAAATTGCAGCAATTTTACTCTAGCAAGTAGATCTACAAAAAATTAAAAAAAAAAACTTGCTTATCCGTGTACACTTCATTATCAAAGTTTTGTTGAACTGTCAAAACGAAAAAGAAAAATCCCACAACTCTGGACATAGTTCCACATTGGTATTGAACAAAAACGTGTGTTCGGAGCTTAGATTATAGTTCGGAACTTCACTTGTATTTCCGTTTATATTTCGCACGTAAACTAGAAAACTATGACACCTAAGACTGAACTTAACCTCACTTCCAATGCAACTGTACTGACTTGCTGAAAAACTTCGGAACCGATCGGAACTTTCTTGCGAGATTTCAACTCTAGCAAGTTAGCGTGTACATTCACAACTTGCTTGAATAGGCAAGCATTTGCTGGCTAGAGCAAAAACTTTGGCAAATGCGCTCTCGGAACCGTATACACATGCAGCAATAAATGTCTTAGAGCAACTCTAGCAAGTTTTACTTGCTAGTGTACACGAGGCTTAAGCTCTTTCGGCATTGGCTCGACGGTCGGCTCTGTATTGGGCACATCTTGGTAGAAATATTTTTTGTTTCTCAACATATCAATTGATTCGGTTTCAACCCTATTACGAGAATGTGTCAGATTGGTCTAGTGGGTAGCGTAGCGGAATAATGTGTGACGGGACCATGGTTCGAATCCAAGAGTGTGCAAGGTGTGTAAGTAAAATCAATTCACATTTTTCAAAAAAAAAATAATAGCAAAATAAATTCGTAATTAAAAAAAAAATTCTTTTATTGAGGCCCAGTATCGGGCCAGAGTTTCACCAAGAGTAGGACCGGTGTGATCGACATTGGCTCGGCAATAATTTGGTCTAGGCCACATACTGGGCCCGAAACATTAGCCAGTACTGGCAACTCTGGCACAAGTGCTAAGCCTGTGCTGTGCTGTTCTGCTTTTCGTACATGGTGGCTTTCACGTAAGAGGTGCATTTGCCGCAACGTTGAAGTGAAAGTATACTATACCAGTGGCGGTCATATTGCTTTCCCAAGAGGGGGGCCACTGTCGTTCAGTGGGTACTGTAGAGAGACTAGGTGTGGTAGTTAACCGCTAGTACAGTGAGGATGGAAATTGTACAAATGTTATGGTCGCTGCGGTTCTTACTGCTTGAAAATATCAACTTTTTCATTTCGGCATCTAATAACTAATTTAATCGCCTGATTTAGGTAACTAGATAACATCGCTCTGAAAACATTCCTTTGATATTTTATTAATTTATCAGCTGTTTATATGGTGCCAAAAATTTGAATCTTTATTGTATTATTGTAAGCCTTTAAGCAATGGCAAATTTAATAGCATAAGCAGGAACTAAAAAATAAAATTATTTGATTACAAAGATTGGTGAACAAAATTCTGTTCGCTTTCAATTTTTCAACAAAATTTAGAAGTCCAAAAATACTTTAAAATCTCTCAAATGTATAATATGAGAAATCTAGAATATTTTGATAGTTTTATCAAAATCTCGCAATTTCTGTTCTATATTTAATCAATGTAAACCAGCAGTTTTTAAGACCACTAGAAAAGTAGTGTATTCAATTTTTAATAATTTAACTTTCATTCGTATTTGATGAAACTGAAGATTTGGCATTGAAATCCGAAGCCTGTATTGTAAAATCCAAAGATTTCATGCCGACTACGAAGAAATGATCACCCCAGTTACTAAGTTATCGTACAATATTTAAAATGTAAGAAAAGTATATTTTTCATCAATGTAATTTATTAAGTATACATATTAAATTAGTCTCCTTATTCAGTATAAATGACTCCCACCATACTCTTACCTAGCCTGCTCTCCTTATTTAAAACTTAAAAAAAAGCCTGAAAATTCACTAATACTATTTTAAATTATAATAACCTCACGAGCAGTCTCTTATAGCTGATTTACATCGCAAGATTTTGACAAGTAGATTTTGAAAACTCGAAAGGCGTGTACAACGCTATGAAACATTTGTTTGATCATGACTATGATATTAAATTTTTTAAATTACTTTGTAAGATTTTTAAAGATTTTTTAAAGCTTGCATTACTATTAAGTAATTTCAAATATTTTAATATTTTATACAGGTAATTGTGATGAAACAACGACAGCTTCAGGGCTGTACACTAGGGTGGCTATTATTTATATGGTGAATTTGTCCCCAAAGATTTCTTTCGAGATTGCACCCCCGTATATGCTCCTAATTAGTGTAAAAACTATATGTTTTAAATTTTATCCCGATCAGATAAGGTCGTTAAAAAATAAAAATTATTTCGAAAAAAATTTTCCTACCCTACTGTTCAGTTTTCTTTGATTATCTTTTGAAATACCCTTTTTACACAATTAGATTTCAAATTCATTCAAATATGGGAATTTAATAGAATCTTATCGAAATCTTGAGATTGCGCCACATCGAGTTTTAAATCTTTGGATGTTAATCAGTATTCACAAAATTAATATGTGGAGTAGTAGTAGTTACTGAAAATACTCTTAATTATATTATAACTAAGTTACAACACAAGATTTCAAACTGAATTTGCAGAAATCTAGTGATTTCGACAAAACTATTAAGATATACTGGATTACCCATACAAATGAATAAATTCGAAATCTACTCCGGGACTAGTTTTTGTGAAAATAAAAGTGATACCTGTGCCAAATCAATGCTGCCGTTCCAAGAGGATCGTGTTCGTACTCTATCCAAATCTTATATACCTTAAATTCAATATTGGGTACTTACATACCTCCTTATCAGAAGTGTTTGTTTTGTTAAATCAAATTGATTGAAGTATATTTATATTCGAAATTTAATTACTTTTCCATTGAAATATTTTAAATTAGTAGTCTTATTTTCGATTAAGAGACAAAAGGAGGATTAAAGAAAGACAGTAGAGGAAATCAGATTTACTTACATAGTGGACATAACGAGTATACTTTAATAAGTGTACCTAATAGTCTAATATAATTTTTCTTTTAAGCAGATGAAATAACATAAATCAACGTTGGTTGACAAATCTTGTAAGGGGGGGCCATGGCCCCTATGGCTCCCCCTCTATGACCGCTACTGTACTATACGTTAAGGATAATAGTTTGGTCAGATTTATACCTTTACATTTTTTCGCCGGAGGCATAATCAAATAAACATGCCTGAGGTTTCCATCAAATCCAGGGGGGGGGGGCAAATGCCCCCCTGCACTGAAAAATTATTATTATTAACACCTGCTAGTACACTGCATACCCGGTCCGATTCCTGATCTTCCTTCCCATCCCTAAAACTGATTAAGTTCGGTATCCCCTTTCTTCTCTACAATTTCTTTCTAGTCTCCTCTTCTTCGCACCAAAAACACGGAAAAATATTTGACAAAACAATACCGCGGCCAATTGGGATCAGTTTGTTCTTGAAAAGTACCCAAAAACAGCCAACAACCTTGGGCAAAAAACGGTGGCCAGAAAGGCTCAGATTGCCATGATGTAGTGGGATCACAACGGACCCATATAGCGGCCTGTGTGCTAGCGACCTCTGCCAATAGCTACCCACCTAACCTAACCTAACCTAAGGGTGAATATATTCAAAAATCAAACCTTGTTCAAATTTTTAATAATTTTTTTTGTGTTACTTTTTGTGAACTTTTGGACCTCCCCTCGTAATAAGTTCATACTGTAAAATCGGCCAAATATATTGCAAAAATTGAATCCTTAACGTTATTTCGGTAACTGCATTTTTTCGAACTCTGTAAGGAAGCAATACCTTCGAACAGTCAATTTTACTGCACCTACGGTAACCTATTGTATTAAATTTGTGACTTACTACATATCATTACTCAAATTTTCGCAATTTAAAAAAAGACAACTCACCGGATTCAAAACGTTCAATTGCCTAATAAAAATATCGAAAAATGTTGATACCATCTCCTTTCTTGCGAAGTGAGGTAGTAGGTTGTATAGTAGTAGCATAAACATACTATGCGATTTGCTAGCTTTCCTCGCAGAACAGTCCCGACAGTGAAAAGTTTAAAATGTTTCTTCGAAAGTGTTTCTGACCGCTCGAACTACCTGACACAATTATGCAATTGAACACGTTCAAAAATCGCTTAGTTAATCGACAGGTAAGTGTATGGTACTATGCATCCGGACTCTTCGCCATTGCAGAAAAAACGGAGAAGGTTAAGTCGAGCAAAAAAAAATATAAAAAAAAAAATTGGCAAGAAAGCTTTTTTTTTGCAAAAATTTATTTTAGCCCATATTCGCGCTGGCCTGCGCAGAATTTCGATTAGAGGTCATTGCCATCGCCAAGATACAGTTGCTCTCGTGTCCGACCTCCAGCGTCTGCGGTCTCTAGCCGTAACTGAAGTGTAGCTAAGCTCGTTAATGTCGAAAAGGCATGGGCTTTGGTGTGAGCCTTCTGACAGGCTACTCGTCTTGTTTGGGTTCCGCCATTTATGGACCTTATCGCTCTCAGTACTTCCTAAAGAGTTAAGCTCTTAATAAATAAGAAAAAAAAGCTACCGGTTTAATTATTTCGGCTTGTATACATAAGATTTATCAGTGCAGAAACAGGTAGTGTCAGTAGTGAAAGTAATTGATCATTTTTCGAGAACAGTTCGATATATTGTCGCCGCGAATAACGTTATTTATAAATTTCGTGATTTTTTTTCTTCTAATAGTAGATTTAGTTGAGTTTGGTGCGATCGATTAAAGGCTAGAAACATTTAATTAATTCTTGTACATTTTAACAATTAATCCAATAGTTTAGTGATAACTTGTGTTTGTCTAGCTGATTCCCTGAGACCCTAACTTGTGACTATAATAAAAGTTTCACAAGTTTTGATCTCCGGTATTGGCTTCAAACTGGCAATCTTTGAAGGCGCTTAAGACATTTTCATCAACGTTTCTTCGCTACATGCGGCACACGGATAAATCGGATTTAAGACGGTAGGATTAAATCTAGGAATTACCATCATCATTTAAAACTGGTTTAAGATTACAAAACTAATTCGGTAAACATTGAACTCATATTCGCATACTTTAATCATATTTCATCAGTAAGATAGATTTTAAGGATACATTAAATAAATTAAGAAAAGCAGTGTTACGAGGGCTGTCCCAGAAGTACTTACTTAGCTGGCGTATAGATGGCGCTTTTTATTTGAAAGTAAGTAATGTGGTAGAAAGCACTATAAGGATTAAGCTTAATGTTTAAAGAAGCTACGTTGTTTAGTCTTTGTTTGACAGCCATCAACAGCAAACGCTCTCAGTGAATTTTTGAACATGGAAAAAATTGGTCATCGTTATGCGATACAATACTTTCATTTGAAAAATCTCAGTACAACCAATATCAAAGCCGAACTAAATTCTATTCTGAGGTAGTCTGCTCCTCCGTTTGCAACAATAAAATATTTTGTGGCAGAGTTTAAACGAGGCCGTACGAGCAGGGGCGGAGCTTCCATAGGAGCAAGTGGAGCAACTGCGCCGGGCGCCAAATTTTTAGGGCGCCACACCTAATGTTCCACCTACCTACGCAATTGTTCGTTCATGTACGAACCTGCAATTATCAAATTCACTGTTTGCAAATTTTACAATTTTAATATACGGCATCCTACCTACATATAGGGTAAACTACCCGGTTTCGGGCCCCCTTAAGAGATTTTTTAGTTCCAAAACTTACTTTTATCTTAGTGTGTACCCATTATGTAAAAAAATTATTGTTTTATATTCGTCGTAATGTACCTTTTCTATTTTGATATCACAATTTTAACTAATAATAAAAAAAAATTAAGAAAAATAAATTTTAATGAAAAAAGGCACCATGCCCAGTTTCGGGCTCTCTTCCGACTAGTTTCAGGCCATGCCAATTTCCCAGTTTCGGGCCCCTGTATAGTAACAAATAATTGCAATGTTATAGAAGTTAAACGTAGGGTACTATATTATACAGGGTGTTTGGCACTCCGTGTGCCACCTTGTAAGGGGTTATTCCTTGATATATTTGGAGAAAAAAATTGTTCTTCAGGGTGGGTCAATTTTCAATATTAGTGGAGATACAGGGTGGTTAAGAAAAGTGTTTTTGACCGGAACCCTCACTCACTTAAAACGTTAAATCTTGAAAACGAATAATCACAAGGCAAAGTGTTATAACAACAAATATTTAATTTTTATGCGATATGTATTTTTACCTATTACTCCCAAAATGTTAATCGTAACTCATACATATGTATGCAGCTTTTGTAGGTAATAATACGGCTTATAAAAAAATAAAATTAAAATGACACTTTTATAATGGGGTTTTCTGAGAAAAACTACATTGATCACTGAATTTTTAGGGTTGACGTAGCAAAAATCTGTGTTTTCGAGTAAATATCTCAAGATTGGGTGCAGCTACAATTTCGACTGTTACATCAAGTGAAAGGTAATTCGATTCCCTAAAAAACGAGTTATAACACTTTGCCTTGTGATTATTCGTTTTCAAGATATAACGTTTTAAGTTAGTGAGGGTACCGGTCAAAAACACTTTTCTTAACCACCCTGTATCTCAACTAATATTGAAAATTGACCCACCCTGTAGAACAAGTTTTTTCTCCAAATATATCAAGGAATAACCCCTTACAAGGTGGCACACGGAGTGCCAAACACCCTGTATAAACAAAATAATGAAAATATTTATCAAACCCAAATTTGACAACCACTACGGTCGCGTCTCTTTTGTTCTAGCTAAAGACGCAAATGCGAATAAAATAAAAATCTAATGAGTTGCAATGAATGTTAAAACAATGAAGAAAAATACATTAACAAAATTTGTTGAAAATAAATTGTGAAAGATGATTGAATTTCAATTTAAAATCGTGTCACCTGTAGGTGACATTGGGAATTAACGGGTTAACCATTCACACTCATAGCTCTTTTATTAAACAGGGCCCGAAACCGGCATGGAAAATTCACATCAGAAACCCTAATTTGGGCCGCCTGGTCCGATTTACGATTTTAAGCATATCTCAGTCCGATTTCGGACCCCCCAAATTTTTACTTATTTTTGCATTTTTTATCATCTTTTATTTTTTTAAAGAAATTTTACTTTCATTTTGCTTTATAATTTAATATCGTTTTGTTTAAAACCGTTCACAAAACTATGCGTTAAAACTAACTCGCGCTTAGCAAAATACCTAAGGAAATGCGAAAACTTGATGTGTCATCTTCAAATATTCCAGAATGATTGCACTGGTTACTTAGAGTATACAAAGCGGCAAAGAAATTCTTTCAGAACATCTTAAGTAGCTCAAATTAGCAATTGAATTGTATTTTATTTAGATGGAGCTTAGTATAAAGAGCAAAACAACAGGGGGGCCCGAAATAGGCGGGGGGGCCCGAAATAGGCGGGGGGGGCCCGAAACCGGGTAGTTTACCCTACCTATTCATCCAAATACAAATTAATAACACTTCGTACTCCCAAACGTTTGATTTATTCCCTTAAATATGTGATTGCTGTTTGATCTTATCATATAAATACATGTTCGTAGCACCCTCTTCCAAATACATAGTACATACATAAACGATTTTATATAACCAACATCATTTTCCTCCACCGATCCGACATGTGCATCGTTTTGTTCGATCAAACATGTGTGAATCTATTGACTTACTCTTTGGCGCAAATATTTCATCTGCACCACGGTTCGACATCCAACACGCACGGTACTGTGACCTGTCAACGTTTTTATGCGCGATGGCATGCGTTGTATTCCGCTGAGTGCATATGTATTCGTGGTATCTGGCGCAGTTTATAAAAGTGCGCCACAGGAACGAAATGGGTTCTCAGAGGTCTCAGGCGTATGCGAGGTGGCAGTGCTTCAGTTCTTCATGTACATTATTTTTGCATGTAAATTCCGATGGGTTTTTTAATTCTCTCTAGATATTTTTTTTAAATGAATAGGGAATTAAACTCTCGTTACGTGATCACTATACGAATGCAATGAAGAAGTATTATCTAATAATTAAACGGCAATACGGGTACAGTTGTTCCAATGTTATCGAGAAAATTGAAATATTTATAATTTTCACGAGTTGGGAGCACTGTTTGACGACCAAAGAAAATGTGATATTTTTCTTGCTAGGTTTTATTGTGGAAAAAAATAAGTGCTAATAGTAATAACGTTTCAAAGGCTACTTTAAAATGTTTCGTTATGTCAGCAAAACCTTTAAACTTCAAAAATCGTTTCTAAAAAATTATTTAAATTCAGAAATTTTTGCATACGACTATCGTTGAAATGAGTGGTAATTTGGCACCGGAGAGCCAAATTAAATGTGTGCATAAAACCATAGGAAAAATAGTTAAAAAATCAATTTTATAGGCAAAAATCGCATATAATTATCGCCTTCAGCTCCAGGACATTCGTTCTGCATCAAAAAATCACAATTGAATGTATATTTTCTTCTTTGATCACTAGGAAAGGATCCTTCACAATTTGTTTCAATATTAGATGCCGAATTTAGGGACGTATTTTGGGGGGGGGTGGGCAATTTCAGAATTGATGGGAACCGTGACTTTTTGATTTTTTCAAGAAAGACTATTTTTAAAGGAGTTAAAAAAATTTACGTACTCCTTGAACTGTGCGTGCGCGCATGCATAGCATACACTATATATCTTAATATCGACTCAAATGAATTTATATGCAGTGAAAAAGATCTTGCCTTCTGGGTAACACTGAAATGACGTCCCTGGTCGAATTGTATGTATTCAGTCGAAGAAGCCTCATTTTCACTACTTTCAGTACTTCTATCCGAGCTGATCTGTTCATCATCATGTATCACATCCACAGTTCTGAAGATTGCGGCTACATTTTGCTCCGTGAGATCTTTTGATATATTCTTTCATTGATTCGTATAAGATGCACCTTTGAAGGCAATTGTAGATGTTGATGGAATTAATTTGGCATATCTTGCGAAAGTAAGGCGATCCTTCGTATGAGGGTCATTCCATCAAGAATCACCAAAAATGACGAAATTTGTGACCTTACCATCGCCGATTCTTTTGAAAAATTTTGTACATGAAGAACTAGTGAAAAAAATAATCAAATTTCAATTTTTTGTTTCTATCTCATTTTTTTGTTAGTTATAGTATATTAAAGTTTTCGCAAAAATGGTGTCCGAGTCCACTTTGAAAATTGATATCTCTGGTAATTTTTATCCTAGAATAATAAAATAGGGCTTATTTTAAAAGGGAAGGTTGTCGCAATATAAAAAAAACTTTACCAAAAATGATCCTTGAAATTTTTTTTTCAAGGATAACGATTTTTTATTATATTTTGTAGGTTATATTGTTTTACAAAACATACCAAAAAATTAACTTGGGATCTCAAGTTAATTTTTTGATATGTTTTGAAAAATATTTTATTATTCTAGGATAAAAATTACCAGAGATATGAATTTTCAAAGTGGACTCGGACACCATTTTTGCGAAGACTTTAACATACTGTAACTAACAAAACAATGAAATTGAAACAAAAATTGAGATTCAATTATTTTTTTCACTAGTTCTGGATGTACAAAAATTTTCATAAGAATCGGAGATGGTAAGGTCACAACTTTGGGATTCTTGATGCAATGACCCATGAAGCAATTTATTTCAGTTTTGTTCTATGGTGTTTATCTGTTACATATCAGAAAGCCCGATATGTAACACAAACCATAAATGATATTGTGAATTATTAGAAATAATTAGCGGGCCAAATTAACAGCAGTGGTCACTTTAACACCATCTCCTCTATTTATATCATGCTAAATCTTGGAAATTATCCTTAATTTTTCGAAATCAAAATATATAAAATTTGGGCACCAAAACGTAGAAAGTGCGCCGGGCGCCAAAACTATCAGCACCGCCACTGCGTACGAGCCTCTCAAGACGAACAACGCAGTAGTCGATCGAAGAACGTGACCACGATATAAATGGTGAAGAAAATCGAGAAAATAGTATTGGATGATTGTCGACTGGAAGTGAGCAAGGTAGCAGACATAATAGGTCCTGTACATCGCATATTGACTGAAAATTTGGACATTGAAAGCTGTGCGCAAGATGGCTGCCGCGTTTGCTCACAATGGAACAAAACAGGCGATATTTCACAGCAATAATGCCGACTTTTTGCGTTTTGGACGAAACATGGGCCCGTCACCACACATCTGAAACGAAGGAACAGTCAAAACAATAGACTACCAGGTGAAGTCGGCACCAAGGAAGGCGAAGGCAGTCCTAACTGCAGGTAAGGTTATGGCGTCACTTTTTAGGGATGCGCGTGGGCTCATTTCCATTGATTATCTTCAAAACGGAAAAACAAGTAACGGCGAGTATTATGTGAACTTATTAACTTATGTGAGCATTTGAGTGATGAAATCAAGGAAAAACGGCAGCAATTGACGAAAAAGAAAGTGTTGTTTCATCAGGACAATGCACCGGTTCACACATCCGTTATCGCGGTGGTCATAATCGACGAGTTAAAGTTCGAATTGCTTCCTCACGCCATAATCAACGAGTTAAAGTTCGAATTGCTTCCTCACGCCATAATCAACGAGTTAAAGTTCGAATTGCTTCCTCACGCACCCTATTCGCGAGATTTAATCCTCTCAGATTATTTTCTCTTTTCAAACTTAAAAAAATGACTCGGTGGTAAGAGATTTGCCGCCAACTGAGAAAAGGTGGAGTCTACAGTTGACGGTTATTTTGAGGAGCTAGACAGTTCTCACTATGAAAAGGGTATCGAAACTATCCAACATCGCTAAGAAAAATGGGAGAGGAAAAAAGGAGTCTGTGTTGAGAAATAAAGATTTTTTTTCTCAAATTTTTTATGGTTTCTTGGTTAGGTTAAGTACTTCTGGGACCACCCTCGTATGTGTGATATGTTAATGATGGTTTGCAGTAGGTGACATACATACACAAAACGATGTTCCAAAAATTGTACTGTAAATGACTTCTGTACACAGAAAATCTGGTCAGGCCGTAACTTTACTTCTTGAAAAGGTCCTTGCGGGATACAGAAACATATCTTCGACTCTAGCCTGTTCGCTTGACCTTCGAGAAGCCTTCGCCACAGTCTGAATGGATCAACTGATTCATAACTAAGTACAACAAAATCTTCCCAAAAACCTAAAAATTTCGAGGAGTATCGCAAGATTCCATATCAGCGCCCACCCTTTTCAACCTCTTTATTAATTCTATGCCCATGCCCATAGGCAAAGAACTGGGAAATGGCATGATTTAATTTGCGAATGATATAAAATTACTCAAAACTAACAGAGATGTGGGTAGTCCACGAAACAGAAGCAGCGTTGTTCCCCTACCACAATTATAAGAGATATGCTACTTTTTTCATGTAAAAAATTGTTGCTACAAAAAGGTTCACTGCTACCTTTTCTTTCTCTGTACCGACTCGCAAAATAACAATATTGAACACCTTCAACCTTTTGTAATACCTTTATATATAAACAGTTTGGGCGAAGCCTTACAATTTTTCGGGTGAAAGTCTATGAAACCATTGGGGGGTTACATACATCTTGGACGGCTAAAACTACGCTATTTTTACGCATTTTTTTCGTGCATAAAACTGAAGTTAATTGAACAACCATTATATATCTCTTAAAGTATTACATTTTGTCTATATTATGTGAAAATTTGGTTGGAAAATTTCAAACGGTAAAAAAGTTACAGTCGTTTTGCTGGGACGTGTTTTTTTTAGAGCGATTTCGGTACCAAACTTTCCTCCGCCATTTTTTATCGAAAAATATTTTATTTTTTTCTGAAAGTAAATCTATTGTGTGTGTGTTTTTTTAGGTGCATGAGAACTTAAAATTATAATACAAGACAGAAATATTGTTGGAATGAAATTTTTGTATTATATTCTGGTAGATAATTTCATGGCATTTATTTTTTAAATATGATTTCCGTCATATGCTCGCCGTGGCTACGAGTTACATGGTCCATTCAATCAGTCCAATTTTTGACTACTTTTTCCAATAAAACTGGCCGTATGGCGTCAATAGTGGCTTGAATATTGGCTTCCAATGCTTCAAGAGTTGCTGGTTTGTCGGTATAAACGCATGACTTAATATAGCCCCATAAAAATTAATCCAGAGGCGTTAAATCGCACGAACGAGGGGGCCAGTTAACAGAACCACTTCTGGAAATCAGTTTCAAATGAGCCCAATCAGCAAAAATGCGACGCAAACGATGGTCATTTGGCTTCAATTCTTGCCCGAGCTGTATTTTATAGGCACGTAGTCGAAGGACAAAGGCCAACAAGTTGAGAACAGCGACGAATCGACATTCCGTCCTCTTCTTCAACACTTCGCGCTACAGCGCAGCAATATTCTCCTCGGTACGCACATTTCTTTGTCTTGTTGATGGTTTTGAATCGGGAAGAGTAAAATTAGTGCTAAAACGATCAATAATTGCACGAATTGTTTGCTCACTAGGCCGATTATGTTGATCGTAAAATGGACGAAGTGCTCTATGAACTTCGCGAACAGATTTAATTTTTTCAAAGTAAATTTCCACAATTTGGAAGCGTTGTTCTGCCGTTAAACGATTCATGATGACTTGCCAAACATTACTGAACAGAAATGTCAACACAGTTTGACATTCTCAGCTGTCAAACCACAGTTATCGATATCGATAGTTCTCATGCACCTAAAAAAACACCATTACATCAATTTGGGGGTTGAATTTCCAAAAATCATGAAATAAGTTTTAGACGATTGTATTTATGAAAAGCGTGGCAAATATAAAACCAATTTAATATCTCATCATACAGATGAGAGGTTTGTTCATCATCAATGGCGCGATAGCCCAAATCAGGCCCTGGCCTCCTGTCAGGTTTCTGGACGGTTATCTTGGGGAGCCAGTCCTACTTATAAATTACACCCCGGTAGGTAAAGGGTGGGATTTTTCAGCTAACTATGACATGTGTTGTGATGAGGCCTCGGATTGGTTATTTCGACTTATAGCAAAACAAAAAAAAAATCAAAGCAAAAAAATTCCATTAAAAGCAGAATTTAAATCAAAAATGTGATGGATCTTCTCGCTATCCGCCTCCCAAACCTCATCCTCTCTCCTGCTAGGTCGAGTTAAAAGGCAAATCTCAGCCTCTTCAACTTCCTGGGAAAATTGGAATTGAGAAAATATTTTAAAAAAAATGGGATAAAACAAAAGAAAAAAAAAATACTAATATCAAAAATAAATTGAAAATTTGTCCTAAGACTTAAAATTTAAAAAGAAATTATACTACATAATTTAATTCGATTCTACGTTATAGGAACTCTAAAAGGATGGAATAAGGAAATAAGGAACTCTTTTGAAGACTTCAGTATTGTCTTCTCCTCACCAATCTAAAACATATATTGCAGGTAGTCTACCCAATCGTCTGACGACTTGCCCGCTAAGTCAAGGCAAGCCCAGCTTTCAAAAGGGTACCTACAATACATCAGTTAGATGGGTCTTGAAGACCCGACTTAACCCACAACCAGCCCAATTCGAACCCACAGATAGAAAAGGCTTCCCCTTCATATGGAATTCTGATGGCGCCTAAAGGTTGCCAACGGAAAACTATCAATATGAAGATTTCACAATGTCCAGCTGCAAAACCGAACCACACTAGAAGTAAGTGAAGTGGTGCTGTTTAAGCGTTATTTTGAGTCGCTTCCAGACAAATTTTAAGTCCTTTCGATGTGACAACTTTTATGCGGCATTTTTCCGACTCTCGCATATTGTCCCATCACGCGTTGTGAACTACGCGCTGGTTTGGCTAGTCCCACGTTGGGCGCCATTTTGTTGTGATCGGAGGCCTTGGAGTGGTTATTTTGACTTAAAAAAGTCAAAATAACCGAAGGGAAGGTTGGGGATCGGGAAACAGGGGTCCAATTCCGCCTACGTCCGAATATAAATAAACCAAAATAACCACTCCAAGGCCTCCGATCACAACACATGTTGGAGTTGTCCCAGCTATGCTGCGAGTCCAACTATTTCATACTTTTTGCCTACTTCCTGAGACGCACTGGTGTTACTGGCCATTCAGGTTAACTCCATGCTCCCTTCTCCTTTCTCAACCAGGCTTGGGACCGGCTGTGGTGGAGTTATGAGAGGTATGTAGGTATTAATGAAAACGTTCTGATACCGTACCGATACCGATACCTGATCGCCGTAGCATAGTAACCTACACCGCTCAGCTTTAAACGCCTTCCGGACTTCTACCCAAAAAATAATAAAGTTGGGGCCAGACAATTTCGATAAAAACATAGGGATATGATATCGACATAACCCTTTAGGGGTTGAATATCCAAAAAATTTTAAACCGATTTCGTTGGCAGATTTTCTAGTTGTATTTTCATTACGAGCACCAGTTTATTTATTTATTATTCAAATTCATCAAATACTGATTACTTCTAAGAATTTCATCGATTCTGTCTAATTATTGTATTACTGTCCCACTGTCCGGTTCGTAAGATCTAATTGAACTTATTATGAGACTAAGGATAAGTTGATTGCCTGTTCAACATTTGAAAAATCAAGTTACATAGAAACTAAGTTTGAACGTTTTCTTCGCTTGCGTAAGAAACCATTAATCCTCTTAATAAGCAGTTTATAAGAAAATTATAAATGCCATCACTAAAAATGTATTTCAGAGATTTATAAGGGTGTAAATAAACCAAATGGAATCATAAGCGGATTTTTCTTTAATGTTATACTTAAATTTGCTCGCTTGTAAAAGTTTGAATTTTTTGGCTTATCCCTTTTTGCACTTCTAGCGTCGAAAATAGTTTAAGCTTAAAATTGTTAAATCTGTTGAAAAATATATGAATTGCAAATTATAAATTATTTTAATGTTTCTACAGGAGTAATACAGTACCGGAACCGTTTTGGCCCTGTCGCTTATAGCGATTTAATGCACATGGCCAAAAGTAAGTGACGAGTAAAATCGAGAAACTTTCAAGAACATTAAGAAAACAAGAAGCGGTGGTCGTGTGGTGGTCTTACATTATCCAGAGGGTGAGGATAATGTTTTTAATGAGAATAATTTTTCATGGTGAGAATCTACCATAGAAGCAAATTTTAAGAAGTTTTTGTTGTTTTCCGGCGTCAGTGGAGTTTCTGGTGTGAAACCCCAACACGAAATCCCCGACTGTTGATTAATCGCTGTCCTTGAGGACAATGCAGTTGTTTTTCTTTTTGAAAACCATGCACGCACCTTCCTCCTCACATCCTCACATCACAAACATGATCCTCAAAGTGGTTCATCCAATCTAACCACATCAAAAATTTTAGCTACATCTTAAAATTCATGAGTTATAAATTAGACTTTAAAGGTGTTTGCGGACGGAGACAGAGGACATTTTTTTGTAACACCAAAACATAAACATACCGCAGTATCGTATGATACTCTAGATGAAATACAGAACTCCGATTTATATTGTAGTTGGGGATAAAGTAGAATAAGGAGTGTGCATGTAGTTTGTCGTTTATTAAGGACCCTCGATTGCCACTCGAAAATTAAAGTCAATTCTTTCAGTGTTCAAATTCATAACTGGAACTAGAAAAATCACCGATAGTAAAATTTACCTTTTTCACGGACTTTCACATGGGAAGTGCAGGAAGGACTCACTCGATTTCTAGTATATTTAGCCTTTTACCTGAAACCATTTAAAAATTAATGTGTACAAAATATCAAATTTCTAACTTAAAGTGTTCAAAAGTTATCGGAATATATTGAACACGAGTTCTAAGGACTTTTTGTATGGAAGCTACTAGGAAGAGTAAAAGAATTTTACTGACTAATGAACTTGAACTTCATTTTCCCTCATAACTAATTTCTACAAAATTTCAACTTTGTAGCAAAACGATTTCTTGATTTGTAATGAGTTCCGTACATTGAGTGAAGATATTTATACATGATTTTTGTATGGCAACTACTCGAAGGACTCATAGTCCACTCTATCATATTCATTCGTTTAACTGCAACTATTGGAAAACCAACGTATACAAAAATTCAAAGTCGTAGCTTAAGGCGTTCAGAAGTTATTGGGTCAATATTCATGAACACTTGTTGTAAGAACTTTTTGTATGGTAGCTACCCGAAGGAGTAGGACGATTTTGCTCGTTAACAAACTTAGCCTTACATATTCGACCAAACATCCATATTTAAAATTTTATGATTCTAGGTTAAGGCATTCTTGAGTTATTGTGCTTACGGACAGACGGACGGACAGACGAACGGACGGACGTCAAGCGGATTTGGAGGTTTTGGTTACTAAATTTTGTGGAAGAATGACAGTAGGCGGCAAATTAATAGGCGAAAAGTTACCAGTTCTATATCTGCTTCACTTCTCTCGACCCATTTCATTTCCTTATGTTTAGGTTTTGGACGATATTTGGGATGACTCGCCCTGTACAAAATCTCAGTACAAGCCTACAAATTTAAAACTCCTTTTTATAACTTCATAGTTTTTACTATATTATTTAAATTAAAAAAAATTGCCACCCCGAACAATTTTTTTTCACGTTTCATGACAAGTTTCAAAATCAGTCAGACTATCATTTGTCGTTTGAAGGCTTATAGCTCCCAAGCCCTTGAGCTATTAAGTTTTGTGGATAGACTGGGTGAACTTCTAAAAGTAGGCACCTTTTGTGGGGTAAAGTTGCGAGGAGGGAGGTAAGGAGAGCCTTTATGACGAAAAATTTTGGTTTCTAGATCTCAGGAACCACTTATGCTAGGAGGCTGAAACTTGAAATTTGTAGGTATAGAAATTGGATAGTGGAGCCATTTACAAAAACATTTTCCAAATTGATGGAGGGGATCGTTTGGGATTGCGGTGAAAAACAATGCGTCCTAAACGCTCGAAAGCTGAGATCAAGATCCATGTCTCCTAAATAGTTATTGTTATTTTATATTATTACTTTATTATTTTAATAATAAAGTATTGTTATCGATTTTTAAAAAAAAAAAATGTGCTACTCTGAAAAATTTTTTTTCCACGTTCATGACTAATAGACACCAAAAAACCAAAATAAAATTTTCAGTCCGTCTGTGCGCCGTACGCCGTCCGCCGTATGCAAAACGTTTGAAAGCTTATAGCTCTCAAACTCTTTGAGCTATTAAGTTGAATTTTTTTTCGTTGGTAGACCGAGCAGACCCCTTCAAGTTGCCACCTTTCGAGTGGTGGGGGTGTGGGGGGGAGGTGGGGGAAGCGTTTTAGACGAAAAATTTTGGTTTCTAGATCTCAGTAACCGCATAGGCTGGGAGGCTGAAACTTAGAATTTATATAGAACTTCGATAGTGGACCCATTTGCAAAAAGAAATTATGATATGGGTAAAGGGGTGTGGGAGTGGAGGGAACAATATTGCGTCCGAAACGCTCGAAAGCCGATATCGAGACATTCTAAAATCCATATCTCCTAAGCGGTTAATGTCACGAAATTAAAACTTAATGAACATCTGTGGGTATACTAGGAGAATAGATCCGAAACAAATTTTTGAGAGGGGGCAGTGACGTACGAGGGTGGGGGTTGAAAAACTTTAGATTACTATATCTCACGAACCAATTACACTAGAGAAATAAAATTTGGTTTCTGTATAAATGTTGACAAATAATGTTTGCTGAAAGTAAAATTTTTGAAGGGGGCGGTGGAGCATGGAAGTGGAGGGGGTAAGCATTTTTTTAAAAAATCACGTCTCATATCTTAAGAACAGTGTAAGATAGATGCTTAAAATTTTTACCGGAAGTAGGCCTAATAGACCCCCAGCAGAAAAAAAAATTTTCATGGATGAGGGTGTAGAGGGTAAGGGTGGGGGAGGGTGGAAAGTAAAAAGTTCCGATTTTTATATCTCGAGAACCTATAACAATATAAAGCTGAAACTTGGTATTTAGATAGAATTATAGTAGTAGCATGTTGGAAAAATATAATTTTTTATAGGGATGGTATGGTACGGGGGTTGGGGGTGTTTTTCCTAACTATAGAACGGCTTATGCTAGAACCTTGAAATTCGGTACGTATATGTAAATCAACTAGAAAAGTAATTTTAATTTAAAAAAAATTCAAATATCCATTGGCGTTCGGAAGTGGGCAAAAAAAATGATCAGTGAAAATGGAATGAATATATTTTCACGATTTTCGTCATATCTATTAGGTCTTTCGAAATATTGAATTCTTTTTTTTTCCACGGGTTCTTCATAGAAATACCTAGAAAGTGTTTTCAGGACTTTTTAAAATTCGACCCCCAAGGTGGTGTAAAGAGGATGTATACATTTTCACGAATTCAGCCGTATCCCTCAGGTCTGATTAGATATCGAATAACTTTTCACTTCCACGGGCTTATTTAATAATCACCTAAAACTTGTTTTCAAGTTTTTTCCTTTTTCAACCCCTAGAAGTGTAAAAACGGGTTGAACACGTTTTCACGAATTCCGTCATATCTCTTAGGAGTGATAAGACATCGGATTGGTTTTTACTTCCTCGGGCTTTCTTTATATATATCTAAAAACTCATTTCAGGATTTTTGGATATTCAACCCTAAAGTGGGTGCAAGGGGGTTGCATGTATTTTCACAAATTCTTATATATTTCTTAGTTCTAATGAGATATCGAATATATTTTTACTTCCTAAGGCTTCTTACATAATCGTCAAAACGCTGATTTCAGGATGTTTGTTATCAACTCCAATAGGACGTAAGGCTTTCGACATATTTCTCAGGATTGATGAGATATTAGATTGGTTTGCACTTCCACAGACTTTTTATATAATCGCCTACAAACGCATTTCCGATTTCATTCATGTAATGGCCCAAAACCAAATCACGAAAAACCTTCTAATGGCGTAACAACTGATATTATACTAGGACTAGATCTCGTCCCGGTGTAAGACCCAATTACGTAATTCATATGTTATATGAGGCAGCGGCGTAAGTATTCTAGCGCGACCCCATTCTAACCGCTTCCCGAACTTTTTTTTAGGTTTTCAGTCACATAGTAACCTACACCGCATCTCAGAATTAAACTCGTTCCGAACTTTTACCGAAAAAATTATAAAGTTGAGCCCAGACTGTTGGCAGATTTTTGTTTTTTATTGTGATCGACATGAAACTTAAAAAAAATTTGCTACCCTGAAATATTGTATTTACATGTTTTAGGTGGAGGGTGAAAAACTTTGGATTACAATATCTTTCGAACCAATTGTACCAGGAAGATAAAATTTGGAACATAGTTTATTAGTGCACCAAATAACATGATACTACTAATGCTGGGCATTAGTACAGGACGTGCTCTTGGGTCTTCCGTAGTTTCTGCAAAGGTCGTTAGTAACCAAACCGAGTCTGTACGCGTGTGCTCCGATCAGACAATGACCGGCTATAATTCCGCGGCGCATTGCGTCATTGGTAGTACTAACAAGAGTTTGGTCTGTTTTTCGCTGTAGGTATTTCACATTACCTGTCCTCGACCAGGCTTCCCATCTTCTTTTGTTGAGACTTATGAACGATGTTGAAAGGCGGTCGTATGCATATTACATTTTCTAGGTTTGCAGCTTTTTTAGCAAGCTCACCCGTGAGCTCGTTATCTTATATGCCACTGTGACCTGGAACGCAGCACAGTTTCATTTTCCAATATGTGCACAGTTTCTGAAGTGCGTGTCGACATTTAATTATTGCATACGATTTGATAGTGCAGGAATGTAATGACATTGGGTATGCCTGACTATCTGTATAATTGTATAATGTACTGCCCGTATAACGCAAATCGTGAACGGTTTCAGTCAGTTATAAGGACCAGACTACAAGATCCGTTTTTTCCGGTCCGGAGAGAATAGTCCCCTCCTTCCGAAACGAACGAGAACCATGTTCTATAGAAATTAATGTGATTTTACCCCGTCGATTACATGACTCCAGAAAAAACCGTCATCCGGAAGAAAACCAGAGCATGCAAAGGTTTCTCCGAACCGAAAAAAACTAACCATGTCGTCCGGGCCTTAGGCCCGTTCCTACGATGTTCAGTTACGTTCTAACTGGAACTTTAACTGAGAGATTTTCATACAAAACTTCCAGTTAGAGTTAAACTGAAGATCGTAATAATGGCCCTTAGTTAGTCAACGTGTTGCAAGAATTAGTTGGATGATCAAGTGAATGCATGGCTGCGCTTAATCCCTCTTCCAATTTTTATCAGTCTAGGTATATAAGTTGATCGACGCCGCAGCGGTGCCGATTCTCGCGAGGCCAGTGTATACTTGGCGCAGATGTAGCAAAATAGATCGGTTATTCTTGCAGCTTCTTAGAGAAATATTTTTTAATTAAATCTTTCAGATTTCACTAGGACGAAAATTTGCAAGTTCAGTGTTACTCTAAAATTATTTTAAAATTACTTCCTTATATACCAAAATGTTTTATGAAAAAGGTAATTATTACCAGCCAGATACTCGTAGGTAATAAACGACTTAAAAATAAATAGACTGTATTGACAACAGGCGCGTAGCGTGAAACTTCGTAGGGCTAGCGCAATAAAACGTTCATCAAATTCTATGAATTCTATAACCATAAAACTCGTAATTTTCATTCTGAAATAAAATTTCGATTGCTAAATTTCAGGAAGTAATCAAAAAATTCCGCGAAATTTAGCGATCGTATCGTTGCGCTAGCACCGAAGATTCACGCTACGCGCCTGATTGACAATTGTCTGGAAGAACTATTTTAACCCATTCAATAATTTTTTTTTATTAAAAATATGTATTACTGGAGAACCTGACGAGATGGATGAAAACTAACACCATGTTCGTGACCACTCGACCCCAAATTAGTTAAGAACATCACTCGACCTCAAAAAAGGAAAAATCATATCGGCCTGTGTAATTACGTATTTTACTTTATTATTTTAATAATAAAGTATTTATTTATATTATTTTATTTATTTTTGTTCCGTACAAGGTCTTTAATAGTTTCACTTTTTCCAGTTTCTAATTTTCTCGCGAGAATAAGAAAAAGTAAAATCAAGGCAAGTCCTTCAAGTACTTGTCATGTAAAGATCCTTTAAAGTTGGTCGCTTAAACTCGCATTAACTCAAGAACTCGTTGTATAAACAATTGTAAGATTCAGTTTAGGGCACAAATATAGGTTCATGAGCGAAATCACTGCGCCTCTTGAAGTATTTTCCGTACAAATTTCCTTAGATAATAACCGTATTTCCCAGTTATGATTTTGACAAAAATTTCCTAACAACCATCCCAACCCGTCTAGAATGGGAAAGGGATTTGGTACGGACGGAGGAGTCCGCCCACATATATACGGACGGCTCCAAAACTGAAGGCGGAGTAGGTGGAGGTGTTTTCTCTGACATGCTTAACATTAGCAGCTCCTTCCGCCTTCCGGACCACTGTAGTGTCTTTCAGGCGGAGCTTATGGCGATCAAGGAGGCCTTGTCCTGGCTGAGGTGTAATGTAATATCTACTAGGGATATTAGCATTTTCACAGACAGCCAAGCGGCAATAAAATCCCTGGAATCGGCCTCAACAACATCAAAGGTCGCCGCAGAATGTCGATCATCTCTTAAGGAGATGGCAGAACAGTTCAATATTCTTCTGTGCTGGGTGCCAGGACACAGGGATATTCCAGGGAACTGCATGGCTGACGAACTCGCCCGTCGCGGCACTACCCTTCAGATTATGCCGGATCATCGGAATCTGGGTGTGCCTCTCTCTACATGTAAACTGCTACTGGGATTGGACTCAATCGAGAAAACCAACTCAAGATGGGCAGATGGTGTTACATGTCACACTGCGAGACAGATCTGGCCGGAGCTGGATCTGAAACGCTCTAAAAGGCTGACTTTGCTCAAAAGGGCGAATATCAGCACCACAGTCGGTGTCCTGACTGGACACTGTCTTATTGGTCGACATGCCAAAAGACTCGGCCTCTTCTCAAACGACTTCTGTAGAAGCTGCTTGGATGAGGAGGAGGAGGAGACAGTCCTTCACCTTCTCTGTACCTGTCCAGCTCTATCAGCCAGAAGGAAAGCTCATCTTGGAGCTTACTTCTTCAACTGTCTCGGTGATCTTGCCGCAATGGAGGTCGCGAGAATCCAACGCTTCATTGCAAGCTCTAAATGGTTCGACGAGTAGGACCGGATTCGATGATCCTGTGGTAACACAACGGACCTTTCAGGTCTAAGTGTGTCCGTATTCTCACGGGCAGCCACGCGTACCTACCTACCTAACCGTATTTTATCCAATTTTTTTACACTATTAATTTAAAAAAAAAATTGAGTTTAAATTTCAGACAGAGCAACAGCGTTTTGAGTTCCAGAACTTCTCCGTGACACTTACAACTTTAAGGTCTAGAACTAGACTAGAATCTAGAAGAAATTGATCTGACCTTTTTTTGGTGCGAACCCAATGCTAAACATCCGCTGATTATAACAACTACCTACTCAATTTATGTATAATACGAACAACAAATAAAAATATAAGCATATTGCAAACGATGGCGAACAAAATACGAAATGTATCATATTTAAAATTATCCGAATAAAAATAAAACAAATTTATTAAAATACAATCAGCTTTCTATACATATTTGTTTTTATTTACAGAGAATTGTAACAAAAATTTAAAATTCTTATTTTTTTCACATTGTCTACATACAACATTTTCTGCTTTACCTAATATTCAATAACAAAAAAAACCTTAAAACTTATTTATGTTTATGTATGTAAGTTATTCTATGTATGTTGATGTAACTGCATGTAAAATTAAAGATGTTTTTAAAAAAAAAATTACACAGTGTTTTTTTTTTTAAATTAAGGGCAGTTTGATGATTCCAACTTCCCAATATGCTGAACTGAATTCAGTTCGCTTTCATAGACAAATATTACACCGTTTTTTCGGCGAAAAAATAAACAAACCGTAATCTTTTTCTTATCGTACATTTGACATAAGTATATAATAATTAATAACCATTTCTTGTATAATTGCGAATTATTTTCATTTCATTTAAAAATATATATTATATAACAATTTTGTCTTCTAATTTCGAAGATGTATTAGTTTAAAATTAAAAGTTTAAAATTAAATTTTGTGCACTTTTATTATCTACCGAGCACTAAAATCGTATTTATCTACACCACAAAAATTGTAAAAACTTTTAGTAATATTTATTCCAATCGACCTCAAATAAATATTGTACATTGTTTGGGTGCTTAAATCCAATTTATACGCATATTCCCGATTGGAGGAGGGAATCCTATGTCCGTTTCAATTCTCAGTCCGATATGCGTTTAATATTCGTTAAATTTATCGACTTATCTGAAATGGAAATAAAATTTTGCCGATGAGAATTTTATGCAAGACGAATATTTTCTGTAGGGGAGACTAGGTAGAAATGCACCATTTTTAATTAATTACTCCATATCTCCGTAGAAAATAGTGGAACTTGATTAATTTTTCGTTCTTTATTTAATCAAACATCTTGCGCAAATATTTTATTCATAACAAAGAGCAAAATATAAACAGATCTTGAGCCTAATGAAGAAGAACGCAGTCAGTCCAAATGGTGCATTTCTCCCACCATACGGGAGAAATGCACCACATTTTATATACAGGGTGGGTCATCTAGTGGTTTCTTTTTAAATCATAGATTATTTTGACACTGAAAGCTGTTTCCCGCTCGAAATCTTGACAGAAAGTCAGTATCATACCTCCGCGGAACGAAATGAGTCGCTTTACGCTTGAACAACGTTGGGAAATATTGAAAACTTATTTCCAAAGTGATTAAAAACCCGCACGTTGTTGTCGAGAAGCCAGTGGATCTGCATCTACAGAGAGTGACAGTTTGGTGCGGATTGTGGAGTGGTGGCATCATTGGACCATTTTTCTTCGAAAATGAGGCTGGGAACAACGTTTCGGTCAACGGTGAACGTTACAGAGCCATGTTATCCGACTTTTTTTTTACTGAAATTGAAGACATGGATTTGGATGGTTCATGCAGGATGGCGCGCCATGCCACACAGCCCATGCCGCAATCGATCTTTTACGCACCAAATTCCCAAATCGTGTTATCAGTCGTCTTGGCGATGTCAATTGGCCGCCTCGGAGCTGCGATTTGACCCCTTTGGATTTTTTTTTGTGGGGAACCGTGAAGGACCGATGTTATGCCAACAATCCAGAAACGATTCAAGCACTTAAGGCCAATATCATCCAAGCAATCCGTGAGCTACAGCCCGAAACCATCAACAAGGTCTTGGAAAATTGGAGTGACAGAATGCGCTACTGCGCAGCCAGCCGAGGCAGCCACTTGAACGAAGTTGTGTTCCATCATTAATGGGAATGTTTACTCTTACTAATAAAGCCATAATACATGGAAACAAATTTAATTTTGTTCATTTTATTGCATTTATAAAAAGAAACTTGTATTTAGCCAACCCAAACCAAATTAGTTGAAATAAAAAACATAAAATATATTTACAAAAGTAACAAACAATAACGAATTAAACAGTAAATACATTAAACCTTTTTCGATTTTTATACTAATAAAAAATAATAGAAAATACCGAATAATAATAATTCAATGGTTTTATATAAGTTTTGATAAGTCAGCGGATATTAAAATTTGAAAAATCGATTGCAAATTTGATATGTTACTGCTATCTCCTTGTAGCACGTATCCGTTCTGGTTGCAGCAAAATAATTTGAATATCATTATGATTTGTGGTCATGAATTCAGGCAAAGGAGGCATAACAATCTGTTGCATATCTCCCTATATGCTCGTGGTGCAATTCTACCGATTCCGACCAGATGGATATTTTTTATTTTTTTTTTATAAATAAAAACAAATAATAAACTAGCACTTTACTAAAACACACCTTAAACTACACGCTATATATTAGTGATGTGCAATTCAACTACTTTTCAATAACGAATAATTACTGAATACATCAACTTTAGTATTCGATATTTAGTATTCGATACTTCTTCAAATACTTCATCAACCATGAGGTATTCATTTGGCTAAATACTCACAACCATTTGAATCCCGTGGTTTAGTATTTAATTACTTTGGTATTCGATACTTCTTCAAATACTTTACCAAGCTAAGTAAAATATGTTGTGTTCGATTTGAGATGTGCTATTGAGTGGTATTTCAAATGAGGCAATATCGAATACTTCTCAAAAGTGGTATTCGATACTAGTAATTGTTTAAAGTATCGAATATTACATAACGAATAATTACTTTTTGCACATCTCTACTATATATGTGCCTACCTAGAAAGGTTCACGATCGATAATTTGTCCTTAAACAAAAATGTAGCATATATAATAAAAGTTACTTTCCTTTGCGTTTTTCTTTTTCTCCGAATAACTGTTCGGCATTAATCGGTATTTTAACGATTCCTGAACGCGATCATATGGATAGGAAAGAGAAAGAGAATACTACTTCTGCTTTGTAGATTTTACTTACGGGCGAGCGTCAATGGCGAGTGGTGCATTTCTACCTATGGTGCAGGGCTACCCATTCTACCCTAAATGAAAAAAATGAGACTAACTAGATTGCAACAACTACGGATGTGTTGTGTGGTAGCTGTTCGTATCAACTAATGCACTCTTTATACTTCCAATTAATTACCGCCAGCAAATTTCAACTTTTGCGGATATAGGACAATTTGACGATTCCAGAACTTTTAAATTTCATAGAGATTTTATCTCTGCTAGCCTGATAGGATTAAGCTGTACATGAAACCCAAGAAAGGCTAAAACTAAGAGCTTACATTATTTCGATCGCACCACTGTGGGATGGATCTCAAGAATACATACACAGCCGGTCCTGCTTGCCCTAAAAATGGCAAATGGACTCTAGGTCGTGAGCTTATCAGTCGTGACTTAAAGCTACAACGGATACTTGAGACAAGTACAGTGCCTCGGATACGAACGGATTTAACGGCAACGACTTTTGGCTATCAACGACGGAAAATAACAAGGATCGGGTTTTGTGGAGGAGCACCGTTGCTGACGTGTGCCCTGGGGGTCACACATGAACTGAAAACTATAATTAAAATACGAGGGTGGGGTGAAAAGTTTCCGGCTTGATAAAGAAAATACAATTTTTTTTATTATTTTTCAACATAATCAAGTCTAATACATTTTTATAACGGTGCTCTAATGCAGTGATACCATTTTTGTAGTACGATTTGTCAAGTCCCTCAAAATATGCATTTACAGCATTGATGACTTTCTTGTTGCTCACAAATCTTTTACTTTCAAGCCATTTTTTGAGGTTAGGAAACAGAAAATAGTCGCTGGGGGCCAAATCGGGTGAATACGGTGGATGGCGGGAACAATTCGAACTTCAATTCGTTGATTTTAGCCATTGCATCGACTGACGAATGAGCGAGTGCATTGTCTTGGTGAAACAAGATCTTTTTCTTCGCCAAATGAGGTCGTTTTTCTTTCACTTCATCACTCAAACGATTCAATAACTCTGCATAGTATTTTCCATTGATGGTTCTACCCTTCTCAAGCTAATCAATGAAGATAATACCTTTCGAATCCCAAAAACAGTCGACATAACCTTATTCGCTGACAAAACCTGTTTTTGCCTTCTCTGGGTTTGGTTCACTTGCTCCAGTCCATTGTTTTACTTTCAGGAGTGTAATGGTGAACCCAAGTCTCATCAGCAGTTATAAATCGACGCAAAAACTCGCTGGGATTTCGCTTGTACAGTGCCAAATTATTGGTCGAAACAGTCTTCCGGCGGAATTTTTGATCGATTGTTAGCAAGCGCGGCACCCACCTAGCACAGAGCTTTTTCATGCACAAATTTTGATGCAAAATATTTCGTACACGTTCAGTTAGGTTAGGTTAGGTTGAGAAGGGTGGACTGAATCAATGTGCCCCAGTCCATCACGAGAGATCATTGTGGATCCATTGTGGTCCCCTCGTATAAAACCGGGCTCTAGACTACTGATTCCAAATATTGCTCTTCCTTATGAAGAGAGTAGTTCTCCATAAAGGAATCATCGCAAGTTCTGATAGATCGGTCAAGAAGAATTTCCCCAATTTCCCCGATACCTGGTACGTGCCAGGCTTTCACATTCACACACTAGATGCTCCAGTGTTGGCTCAACATTCTCATCACCACAGCGACACAGATCAGCCATGGGTATTCCCAGCCTTTCTCCATGCCTCCCAAAGGAACAGTGCTCCGTTAGGACCCCTATAAGTTGTTCAGTCGACATCCCAGTAGTCTCAGCTATCTCACTCACTTTCAATCTGCGGTCCTCTAACACGATTTTATGAATTTTCTCGATCATTTCAGCAGGGGCGTCCAGAACGTGGTTCGTCATCAGTGCTCGTGCACTTTTCAAATAGAATCATTTGATGATCGCACGCTTTCCTAACTTTTCCATTTTCATGTAAGCAATCGAGACATCTTCTTCAATTGGCTGTCAAACATATACTAAGTGACCAATCGACCTGAAAGTTGGCCAGGGACAGTACTGTAGAATACAGGTAAAAAATTACACCTGCTAGATAAATTTGAGATGGTGATCTCTCACATTTACAATATTAGAATTTTGGACATTTTTCTGCCTTAAAATATGGTTTCAAATACACGGAAGACGTTTTTAAAGTATATCGATAAAGCAGTTTCCAAACGTTTTCGATAAACGCATGTGCCGTGAATGGGAATCGAATGTGAACCGCATAGTCGGAGGGACTAAACAATCCGCCGTTTTCAATAAGCGTGATAATAAATGAATTGTCCAGTTGCATAAAACCACAAACAATATAATACCCCCCAGATGACGAATAAATATAGTGAAATGTGATAAAACAGCGTTCCTCTATATTTAACTTGATGAAGTATGGATTTACAATGGAATCCAATGTACGAACCCTGTAAGATGTAAATAACAGCACACCCAAGAGTATTTTACAAGATTAACATACAATCGCTAGCTAGATAACGCTAGCAGCTAATTTTCAAAAGTGGGAACACATTTATTGTTCGTCATCTGTGTATTACATTGTCTATTTTCCATGTGACTACTTAGGCTGATTTCCATTATATGACCTAAATTTTAACCATTAAGATCTTGAATAAATGACCGATGGGTGGAAAGCCACTCTTGAAATCGCATAACTCACTTAAAACTAGAAACTGTAATATCCCACCTATCTGCAAGTACGATGGGTACGCGCTTCACCATAGAGGAGAGTTCGCCAACATGAGGCTGGGCAGGCTGCAGCAGTTTGTCCAGCTGCCAGGTTAGTTCACCTGAGTTGGTCACAAGGGTGTTTGTTCTCATAGATGTGAGATCACAACGGAGCGTTTGGCAGTCTATGTATTTGGTTTGTTGCAGCCACCGAACCAATTTGCTACAAGCTTCTTCGTTTCATCGATTGAGCGACTCGGTAGGAGATGGCAACAATACAAAGACTGTAAAAGACTCATTGGAAGCGAAGATAAGCTACCAAACATTCTCATTAAACATCTTAATAAAAAAACGCAATTATCAAGCTAAACTTTATAATCAACGCCTGTTTTAAAGTTGATATTTTTTTAATGCGTGGAGAAAGGCCGTAGGTATTAATTTCCCTAAACCTAAAAGTCCCTACTTACCACTATAGACAGTTTGTAACCCACTTTAAGAAAGGTTTTTAAGAAGTGACACCCATCTGTTCTTTTCGCAGCAACCGAAAAATCAGCGTAAAACATCCGACTTCCATTCAATGGCAGTATACCGCAAGGATCATGTGTAGGCCCCACAGTGTACACGAAAATTGATTTCAGAATTTCCTGATAATTTCAGGTTAATTGTTCTATTTTTTCCAGAACATTTCAAAATTGATTTATTGTATAAATCGCACATCGACATTTGAAAGGCAAGAGGGGAAAGCCCAAGAATGGCTCCTTTCAGGAAAGGGAAATGAATTTGACCAATAGGGAAAACACATCATGGGAATATTCTAGTCAGACATTATCTCCAATGGCAATCGTTGGAAAACGACTGAGCAGTAGAGCAGTGGCAATGTATCTGCCATAAATGGATGCAAGCAGCAACACATCTCCAAACTATAATTGAAATCCATAAGGAAAATGTGGGCCGCTTCGTTCAGCAAATACTTGGAGACAAATAATCGAAAAATTCAAAAAATTAATTAGTCTTGGAGACATGTAAAGGTTATCGACCTGGATCCTGTTTCTTTTTGAGGAGGTTGTTGACATTTCAGAGATGTGTGGTACAGAAAGAATCACATGAGGGCGTCAATCTTGAATTCATAGAAAGCGAATAAATTCCAAAATTTTTTTCTCGCATAACATATCGGTAATCCAGCATAATTCCAGTGGAACTCTTTTCGAAGTATGCAGAGCAGGATACAGTGGACTATTTTGAGTACTGACTGAGTTCTGTTATCAGAATGTCGATATCGAAGAAATTTTACGATCCCTGTGCAGTACCAAACCTTTTTTACTAATTAGAATTAGAACAATAAACTAAAAAAAAAATCAAGGAAGAATTTCTTAGCCTCACTCAGCCTGTAAAAATTTCAGTAGGTAGAAGGCGAAAGACCTACAAAACACATCAGTACTCAAGCGGAATTCGAACGGAACTCGATTCCTCTTAGAATCCATGCATGCAGAAATCAAGCGGAACAATTACAGTATTCACTGAGCTATGTTTTTTTCGCTTTTTGAGACTCAAACCAACAAATAATAAATAAAATAATGAGTAGTTCGTTTTAATAAAACCCAGTAATAAAAGGAAGTTTAATTGTATGTAAAATGAGGCTGAGCTTCATATGCCCAGGTGCCACTATTCCAGAGTCGGTTTCTTCCTACACTTACTGGATTTAGTGGTTGTACCACCGATGCCAGGCTCCATTGTTTTCCACATAAATTTTACGAATTTGAAACACCTATAATTCTTTGCAAAGCACGTTAAATTATTTTTTCTTTTAAATTAAATTATCACGTTAAAATAATACAAGGTTTTTTCTAGTTGATAGCCAACCCACGCAGAGTGCTTCTTATATACCGATTTTATTTTCGTTCGTTTCAATAAGTTAAAGTTGTATTTGACGTAAAAAAAAATCGTGAAACTTCGGATATTTTGCATTGTGGAGAGAAAAGGGTCTGCAACAATTCATCAATTGACACAGAACATTTGTAATTGACGATCTCTGACGATAGCTCGATTTCGTGAAATAAACTTTCCTATGAAAGAATCGATGTTAACGTGGCTTGGCAACCTCTTGGACACTGATGCAATTGAGTAAAATGAAGATAAGGATACAGAGGAATTTTTCGAATCGCTGGCATGCCGTATGGGAGTTGAGAACATTTATTCAGCTGAGATCAACGTAAACCAAATGCAGTCAAATCTCCAGTAGCCAAATGTTCAAAATTATGGATTGTCGACAAAATTTGTGACAAAGTTGTTATGAAATGGCGAGCGGGCTTGACACTGTTTTCGATATATTCATTTTGGAGAACAATTAATATTATTGGGGACATAAGTTCCAGTAGTTTTTTCGTGAAAATTAATGCTTTATTTTAAAAAAAAAATTAGGAAATAACATGTTATTGAAATTATTGTCCATCGCTAATGACTACTTTCTCACATCTTTCTGACGGCATATGAATACCATGTCGAAGGAACGACTAATCTTTTGAGGTTTTCCACGAATCGAGCCATTTTTTGAAATCTTCATAAGAATGGAAGTGCTGCTCAGACGGAACAAGTCAGAACAAGTGGTAATCAGAAGGAGCAATGTCCACTGAATACAGCGGGTGAAGTAGAACTTTCCATTTCAGCGTTTGCAAGTAGGTTTTGCTGCAAAATTACTTTGTCGTGTCTCTCCTCGTATTGCGGCAGTTTTTCCTTCAATGCTCGGCTCAAACGCATCAATTGTCGATAGCGATCTCCCGTGGTGGTTTCGTTGGGTTTGAAGAACTCCTCACAATTTGCTACGCTTCAGGTTATCGTAGTGTATCCACTTTTCATCAGTCACCAGTCACGATACGATTCAAAAAACCTTTCCCTTTCTGCCGTTGGCGCAGCTGTTTACACGTGAAAAAACGCCGTTCGTGTCGTTCGAGTTCTATTCGTACGGCACCCAATTTCCTTGCTTTTGAATCATTCCTTATACTTTTAAACGGTTGGGAACTTGACAACTGTTGTATTATGAACTCCTAATGGATCTGCAAGTTACTTTTGCGTCTGACATGGGTCTTTATCGAGTTATGCTTCCAATTCTTCGTCTTCAAACATTTTCGGAGCGCCACAGCGTTCTTTATCTTCAACATCAAAATCATTATTTTTAAAAAGTCGAAACCAATCTCTGCATGTTGTTTCCGATAGAACATGGTCGTCGTAAGTCTCTACAAGAATTTTATGTTGCGCATCTCGCAATAGGGTACAATCTGGTCTATGGTCCGAATTCCGAAAAGACATGATCAAATTATGACAAAAACTGTGGGTAAAAAATTAAATTTTTGAAAATATTGACAAGAAATTCGTCAAAATTTCCACGTGAATATGTCGTTCAATTGTCGTCAAGTTACTGTCGATAAATCTGACAATATTTTGTGCCAAAATATGTTTTCGACCGAATTAGCACAGCCATGGAATTTTATGGTGTATGTTCAAATTGAAAACGACAGGACATCCGTTGTGTCTTTTTCCGAATCTTCCACATACCAGCAGACTTCAAATCGCAAATCGATAAGGAAAAAGTAGAAAAGAATGGCGAATTGAATACCCACTCGCATTTTATACGACGTGCAGCTTTATGTGAAGTTGTTTGGCCAAGCCGCACAGTTAACGCCATTAATATGATCACACGAAAAAGATAAGCTGTGTGAAAAACAAAATGCGAAGAAAAGAGATACGTCTGGAGTTCAAATTCGTTAAGTACAAGTCCCTGAAGAATTATTCTCAAAGACGCATTTGGTCACACTCAGAGGTGGCCTTAATTCTATTATATTCGTAAATAATGCCACCAAATTTTTATTTTTTAATAAATTGCTTCCGATAGCTTCTAGTTCTCCACATAAGATTCAGCTTCATATTATTGCATAACTACAGTATAATCAAATTTTAAATCAATTGTTTATTTACCTGCAGTTTTCGACGCTTGACTTGTCAAAAGTTCACTAAGTGTAACATTTCGCATCTGATTCACACCGTTCTCATCGATTTCGAACATTAATGTCGATGAATCCAAAGACGTTACCGATGTCTTTCCATTCGCCGTGCTGTCTGTATATCGCAAAGATTTATCAATACAAAAATTCATTCTTGATATTCTTGAATTTTCTTCTTCTTTATCACTACCTGTATTATTTGTTGAGTATATTAAAGTTTGTGTCTGCGATACTGGTATAATTTTTGTTGTATGATTTTTTATATTACCGTCTGCATCGCCATATTCGTCCGCCATAACGTCTGATGAAAATCCAGTTTCTTCGACATATTCTATTGCAACATTATCGGTCATATCGTCCTGTATCGAGCCTGGAGTTTTTAACGTAACCGAAATTTAAATTAATAAAATAAAAAAAAAATCCGATGCAATTTCTTACCATATGAAACATCGAACTCGACGTCTTCTTCGGTTCCCTCGTTGATAATACTCTCATCGTCGATTATATCTTCTTCGATAACGTCGTGAAAATTGTCAATGATGTTAAGTGAAGAAGAGTTTCCGTCTTTGCAATCATCGTCCGCTCCGTCTGAATCGTGCTCTATGTGTTGTTCTCGCATAATCACTTCACTGTCATTTCGATTTTTCGATGCTTGCTGGTCAAGTTCAACTTCCCAGTCCGTTGTACTAATTATGTAATTGTTTTCCGAGTCCATGCTTTCTATATTCTCCCCCGTAATTATTTGAGATGTTGCTTGCAGGTGTTGTCTTTTATGTTTTCCTATGGTTCCCACATCGGCATGTAGTTGGTACTTTTTATTAGGATCGTCATTACTTGTGGCGGTGATTGTTTGCAGCACTGTAACGGGTGATGCTTTTATTTCGAACTTTTGTACCTCTTTCGGTGTTTGTGTTATGTGTAACGAATTGTCCAGACTTGTAATCGGAGTTGTTAAAATATCGACCGGCGTATCTTCCGTAATCATGCTTGTTTCGCTAATATTTTTATCGCTCAACTTGAAGCTCTCCTCTTTAATATTTTTCTCAGTCGGCACTGCACCAATTACAATAACATTATTTTGATTTTTCGCCAAATTACTGTTTGCCAGCTCACTTCCAGCTGTTCTGTTCGTGCCCTGTATCGTCAATCGTTTACTTTGTTTCACAATGGGAATACTGCGAACCACAATGTTGCCTGAACTAGGTGCAGTAGATACAACGTTTCCTGGCATAAAAATTACGTCCGATTTGTTTACGTTAATCGATTTGGTGGCTGTCCCCGAAGGGACTATCTGTACTTTTTGAAGAGCATATCGATTTGCACCTGGCACTGATCCTGAAATTGGCGTTGTCGGATTTCCCGACGCGGATAATCCACTCAAAATATTCTTTTGAGAGACAACAGTTCCTAGCTGCCCAATTGCTTTTGGGTTCTCTGCGGATTGTATGAACATTTTTCCGCTAGTCGAAGAAAATATCTGTACACTTTTCCTTGCCGGAACGACACCTTTTAACTGCATACCCGGAGGAATTTTAATATTTCCGAAAGCGGGACTGATTGTCTGATTGCTGTGAATTTGAATTTTCGGTTTCTTGACGCCCGTTGAGGTGAGGAACGTTGGTGAACTGTTTTCTAAATTGGTCTTTATATCGTAATTGCCACTAACAACTAGCGGACTCTTACTACTCCCCTCGCTACTGGAAGTCGAATCCAATCTGGCTAAAGAGCCGATTGACAGGACATTGGCACTTGTTATGTCCAGCTCTTTTCTATCGTTTGCGGTTACCAGTTGTAAAGTTTCCGGTTTGGCTGTTTTTTGATTGACGTTGATAAAACCGCTTCCGTATGTTATTGCATTCGGCTGACTGGGCAAATGCTGGGAATGCTGCAATTGCTTACTAGTTTGCTTCATAGCACTTGCCACCGGTGTTGGCTTTAATGGCGCACGTTGACTAGCAGTGATAACCGTTTGGGATTTCGGTGTCCATGCAAGCGCGGTTGAAGCAACCGAGTTATTTACAGAGGTTCGACCGTCAACATTGTACAAATGTGGCGACAATGAACCATCGACTTTATTAACATCGATCGTATTGGCTGCTTGTATTGGCGAACCCGCAATCATATTTAGTTTTGATAAATTGTTTGTTATGTCCTTTTTAGATGTGGCAATCTGCGGCCAATTTCCCGACGAAACAATTTCGGGCGACTCAGCGTTCAGTTTTATTGGCTTTTCAGCAATTGAAAAACTTTCATGTTGAGCATTTTGTTGCGGCATACTTGCATATGTATGGAGATTTCTCGGTATTGGAAGACACATTTTCGTAGCAGAGACCGGCATTTCTGCATTTTTCGCATTCTTCGGAGTGGGCTGAATTTTTGGTTGGGTCACTGTCGTTGCCTTCGATTTTTGAATGCCAGCATTTCGCTTTGGTACTGCTTTTTTGTGGCGGGATTGCGTCTTGCTGTGATTATGGTACAATTGTTGGATTTTTGTGTTTGTATGCAGTTGGGTTTGTAATTGAGCATTTTCGCCGCTAAATGTACGCTTTTTGTTCAGAGGGGTGTTCAGTATTGCGGATTCAGGTATTTGATGTGCTCTTTTCAGGTTTCTCTTTTCATCGGCGGATAGTACACCCTGCAATTAAACAAAAAAAGAAAACAATTTATTTATTTTTATTATGATAGGTAAATCTATTAAAAAAGTCGTAGCCCTCTTCGTTAGTGGCCTTTATTTGGGTTTACAAATTATTTTCTTTCGTAATAGAATCATAATCCTCAACAAAATTAATGACGATGAGGGCGGGAAGATACCAAGCTGCGATCCGCAGAGTAGCCTTATTCCGACCATATCAATATACTAAAAAAAACAGCTGGCTGAATGGAGTACTCGTCACTGAGGCCTCCTATTAGTCTTATTGCGACATTTCCTTAAATTATTTATAATTGCTCTTCAATACCAGCGCCCTCAATAAAGCGCAGTATTTTTCGATGAATGGTCAGGAGTTCCGATGGTTCCATTAAACCCTGACCAAAATAATGAAATGTTTGTGACCAAGCTCCTCACATTCACAGAGAATGAATTCTGGTGTATCGTAATTTTTTGCTCTCAGAGAGACCAATCCTATGGAGATGCTTCCTCATGTGACAATGTCCAGACAGAACTTCCACTAGGGTACGATTCTGATCTGCTTAGTTTCAAGTAGTCCGAAGTTCTTCAGTGAAAGTTATGTGCATGCTAGAATAGAATTTAATATTTACTCCCGCTCCTACATCTTGGTCAGTTTTGGAATGTCGGAATAAATTTGTTTGTCGCCCAATCCTTCCTTTCAGGTAGATTACTTTGGAATGGCCTTATAAAATAACATTTCGTTATCATTGAATCAAAAAGAGGTATCACTCAATCTTTGTCAAGCTCCGGGGAAAGAGTCGGGAAAGCTATTTTGCGCTTTGTCTCTGAACTGAAAAGTTTATATGTAGTGATACTTTGAAGTGTAGAGGTGCTAAGTTAAGAACCACCTCTAAGGCAACCGTGGGTGGTTCACGCTCCAGTGACGCCCTAACATGCCAGTCTTTGTAATTAAAATTGTTTGAGCTGAGCAACCACGATATACATAAGTCCCCAATTCGTGTCGAAAAGACTACTGCAGGTCCAGAGAGAGATTCTGGCCCTTTCAGGAACTTTGTCCCAATGAGCATTCCAAGTGAATTTTTTTTTTATCCAGAATGACTCCCAGAAATTTCACCTCGCTAGCATACTCAAAAGAAAAGGAGTAGGCTAGATACCTTGTCCTTACACCTCCTTTTAGTGAACAGAACAATTTTTCTTTTTTTCGGGTTGATACTCAAATCTTCTTTAGTTACACCAGGTTGCTACCTGGCTTATGATACTTTGAACTAGTTCTGTGACAGTTTTTCTGAAAACAATCTTATTAATGAATTAATTAATAATAATTAAACATCTCTATATATAAAAATGAATGTTTGTCTGTTTGTCCTGTATAGGCTCCTAAACCACTCATCCAACTTTGGTGATTTGTTGAGGGTACGCCCTCGATGGTTTCTGCGTTAACAAAATTATTTAACAGTTGGTGGTTCGCGAGTTATTTCAACATTTGAGTGTTTTTCATATGATTTAGCGGCAGTTCGTTTTCGGTGTATTAGTTATGCCTATTCCTATTACTAAATGGTATAAGAGGATAGTGGATGGAAGATGGAATATGGAGGATGGTGGATAGAGAATGGAGGATGGATGATGGAGTTTGGGGGATGGTAGATGGAGGATGGTGGATAGAGGATGGTGGATGGAGGATGGGAGATGGTGGATGGAGGATGGGAGATGTTGGGTGAAGGATGGTGGATGGAGGATAGAAGATGGAGGATGGTGGATAGAGGATGGTGGATGGAGGATGGAGGATGGTGAATAGAGGATGGGGGATGAAGAATGCACCTCAATAACGGGAAGCAAGACTAGAAACCACTGGCTTTGCAGCGTGAACAACGGGAGAAACAGGAGCAATGGATAAACGGGAGAAACGGTGAGAAGGACGAGATCAACAGGAGCAACGGGAGTAACAGGGGCGATAGAACAACGTGAGCGTAGCCGCGGTACGCGGCTTTTATTTAATATTATAAGTTTTACTTGTTAACAACGACTAGGTTAAGTTTTAGATATAAGAAAAAATTGTAATTCATAGAGGTTTTTTTCGCCATTTTTCCTTTACCTAATTTTTCGATTTATTACTTAAGTTTTCTCGTTCTGAAATTATTATCAAAAGCTGTATAGTCAATTGAAAAGGCTGATCTCTAAATATAATATATTTGCGTTAAGTCAAAAATTGAAACAAGGCAAATAAAGATAATAATAATAATAATAATAATACATTTTTTAACTGTATATCTTCAAGGGTTTGTGAGCTACGAGTCTTTAAATGATTTCGTCATTTTTGGATAGAAAATTTTTTTGTTAAATCGATCACAATAATTTCTAATATTAAAATGATAAAGTAAAAATTGATCGATTTTGATGGGCTGAAAATGTCTTTGACTAAGCTGCGGCTAGAAAAACTTGAGGGAAAACTGGGATGTCATTAGATCTGTTAGTTGATGAGTGCACGTGGTATATCAGAAAATAGATAAATTTTATTTATCCAGACCAATCCGTTTATTGTTCATCAAAGAAAAAACCGCAGCTGGACTGAATTCATCTCTTTCAATAAACATACTAGTGGATTATGAAAAATGTCTATTTCATTCATCTTACTGAAATTTTCAATTAACTACGAAACTTTGAAATCTTCTACGCTTTTTGGTCCAGATCTGATTCTAAAATTTCCGAAAAGGGAACAACGCTGAGTACCAGCCAGACTGTACCTTTAAGCATCCCCCCTGTGTTTTTACACAGTAGATACGTTCCAACTAAAACCGCGTATAAAAAAACCGTGTAAAAAAAGACATGCTACTCATAGTAAAATCATAGATGTGTTCCACAATTTAAAAAAAAACGTGTATGTTGAAAAAATAACTACATGCTGTTCAAAAAATCGTGCAAAAAAAAAATTAAGGAAAACCCATATTATGTTAATTCTATAAAATATAATTCATTTATTAAATAAACAACATTCAAAGTTTCAAAATTCGTTTGTAAAAATTCAAAATTTTAATGAAATATAAAGCTTATTAACTATCATCACTCAAAATAGGCGGGCACGTTTATTTTTGACTGGATTGCTTTCATCGCTTGATATTTCTAACACGTTTAATGAGCTTGAACCTCTTAAAGACTTCCGTTCGTTAATAACGTCCTCTGATGTTAGCTTACTTTTTATTAAGAAATCTTTTATCAGATTCCTTTTTTTGGTTTTTCAAGTTGCTTATACGGTTCTTGGTACCCACCGGTACAAACCTTCAGATTACGTTTTTTTTTACGTCGGTATCATGAGTGAGAAAATGATGTGCCATACTTGTAGCAAATTTCAAACCCTTGCGAATTAAACCAGCTTTTAGTTGATTAACTTCACCTTCATCTTCATTATGTTCCTCAATATTATTGTTATCCGTTATCATTTCGATCAGATCATCCAAAGGTTTCTCAGTCATCGGTTTATCGATATCAGCGGCAGGCATGTTGCCAAAGCCTTCACCACCAATTCCGTATGATAAGAGTCATAATTTCAGAGCACAAAACTGATGTTTGTGGAACAGAATTTTCTCTGTTGACGCATTCTGTCCAAATTTTTCTCCAACAAGCATTAAGGGTAGATGTACGAAGGTGTTTTATTTCAAAGGAAGCATTTGTAACACAATCCATTATCGTTTAATTTTTCCATTTTTCTACGATCGCCATGTTTTCTTCCTCGACTGAATCCAAAATATATTTAAAACAGAACAAGAACGTCACCCGATCTTTAGCCGCTTTGAAACCATCGGCAGATTTTTCCGATTTTGCTATATAGGTTATAGGAAGGCATTTTCTTCCAGAACAATCCCGTTTCATCGGCATTAAATATTTAGTCTGGATTATAACCGCCATCTTCAATTATTTTTAGTAGTTTTTCTGGAAAGTTCTTTGCAGCATTTTCATCTGCTCATGCTAGTTCAACTTTTATTTTCACATTGTGAAATGTTGACCATGAAGTGTTACTCCCGGGATTGGAGGAGTTAGGTATAAGAGGAACAACCAACGCAATAATTTCAAGTTATCTCCGAGATAGAACATATACAACTAAAAATAATAAGCTCCTAAGCGACAAACTGACAGTCAATACTGGAATTCCGCAAGGCTCGATCCTACGACCGACACTCTACTTGTTATATGTTCATAACTTGCAATTTGCCGGACTAACGGATGACACAGTGTTACTATGCAGCTGCAAGACCCGTGAATCGCTGGAAAATAAGATAAATATCGATCTAGCTACCTACATGACCTGGATATATGGCAACAAGCTAACAATAAACATAAAAAAGACAAATTACATGATATTCAAACAAAAAAATAAGCAGGATGTAAAACTTAATCTAAAAATTAACGGGCAAGCTTTATCTAGAGTGACTGAAGCAAAATATCTGGGAATTACGATTGATGAAAAATTGAACTGGAGTCCCCATATTCGTGAAGTAAGGAAAAAGCTTGCTCCAATCATTGGCATACTAAGAAGGCTGAAAAGCTTGAGAATAGATGCTAAAAAAATGATATTTAACGCATACATAATGTCAACCCTAACATATGGTTTAATAGTGTGGTCTCAAGCTTCATCGACTAAGATTAGCATAATCGACAGGCTACTTAATAAGAGCATTAAAGCTGTCTTCGATTTGCCTCACCTGATTCCGACACTAGAGCTATACGAGTTGACGGGTTTGCATAATATCAAACAACTAATAGCCATTGAAAAAGCGAAATTTATTTATAACTTGCTACATTCCAACGCAAAAACATCTCTCACGATAAGGCTTAATAGCGAAGTTCATCATTATCCGACTAGGAATGCCAGGAACCTAAGGAATTTCCTCTGACCAAGGACAAACCGTGTACGAGAAGATCCGATTTATGGAGCAGTCCTATTTTACAACGCTCTTCCAGACTTAATTAAAACTGCGAAAACTACATCGAAGTTTACTAGGATGTTGAAATCCTATTTAAAGAGTAATCCTGACGTGACTGACATCCAGTAGTGTCTCTTGGACACTCAGCATAGCTGGGTGAACTCTAGCGACACAAGCTGGGTGAATGCCAACTAGACAGGTAGGACCATCAAGAAGAAGAATTTGGACGTGACCAACAGTCGAGTAATCATATATATATATATAAGGCTTTTTCATATTTGTTTCTTTAATTGGATGCTAGCAACTCTTATTTTTTATTTTCATTTTTTAACTCTTATCTCTTTTTTCTTTTTAGAAATGGGAGTAACGGGAAAAACCAGAACAATGGATCAACAATGGATCAACGGGAGAAACAGAAGCAATGGATCAACAGGAGAAAAGGGAGCAACGAGATCACAGGAGCAACGGGAGTAACAGGAGCGATGGAACAACGTGAGCGAAGCCAGCGTAGCCGCGGTACGCGGCTAGTATAGAATAAATGATGAAATAAATTGAATATATCTAAAAATAAAAAATGCGTGTCTTTTTATGAACCCTGTTAGCCATCCCTCACTTGCATTAAATATCACTTTCTTGTTTGCCTGAAGACTTGTAGATGGCTCAACTTCCTGCTGTCGTTTGTATATTCTAAATGCTTTTTATTTTAAAAGTTTTTCATCTATAGGTATTTTTTTGCTGCTGTAAATTCTCGATCCAAATCACCAAAAGTTATTTCGTTTTCTCTAATAGGGCATTTCGACTGTATGATGATGTATGATTTTTTTTTGCAATCGTGTTAGATCAAAAAATTCGTGTAAAAAAGTGGTATTTGTTCTTCATTGTGGACCGTGTTATTTCAAAATCAAGTAAAAAAAGACCGTGTAAAAGGATAGTTGGGAGTACATGAACAATTATTTTCGTCACTAGAATCACATACTCTTTTCATCAGATCCAGTGTGACCTCTGAAATCAAGATCAGAACAGATGGGGTTTGTACACAATGGTCGCGTTTACGTGCGGATCAATGCTGTCGTTTTATTATATTGGACAGTAGTGCATTTAAGTGAAAGACAGTAGTATTTTACAAAGAATAGTAGTACATACATGACTTTTAGGTTCGGAATAGAATAATAGCATCGAAAAGTTAGTATATACGAGTATAGGGTCTGTTTCGGCAAGCCAATATATACAAAGCATAAAAGCACTCCAGGAGTAAGCAACGAAACCAAATCATAGCGGAAAATCAGTCTCTCACAAACAGCCGTCCGAATTGTACCTATACCTACATAATAATACTTTAAAAGTTCGAAATAAAACTACAGTTTTCTAAATATCATCACCGCGACTTTCTATTCTAATCACACATCACATGGATCCTTGAGAGTTCTCAAACAGGGTCATTCCATTATAAATTTTTCGTAATGTTTTTCAAAACATATCAAAAAATCAACTTGAAATCTCAAAGAAACAGAGTAAAAAAATCGACGAACATCAATTATTTCGCAGCACAATTACAATTACTTTGATTACTTGCTCGTGAATGACGAGGGTCTTAATTTTACTATGGCAGATATATATATGGTCAGCTCTTAAAATAATAAATTTAAAATAGTTTCCGTCTGTAATAACTTATTAGAACTAATAATTAAATAATTCTAATACATTGATATTTTAAATTTCAGCGGAATATTTTATTTGTGCATTTCCCCTTAAAATAAGATATGAAATTAAAAAGAGGAGGCAAAAACCATTTTCAAATCTTTAACATACTGAAACTAACAAAAAGAAAAAATTAGATGCAGCCGAGATAAGGTGAATAAGATGAAAGAAACCAAGGGAATTCACGTTTATGGGGTTGTTGTTATATGTACACGGGGCGATGAATATATTCTCTAGATATACGTACGATCTGAAATAAGGAACGTCCGACTCAAGACAACGGGAAGTGAAGATAACGACCACCGTAATCGATCTCTATTAACCACTAATAAGGGAACGGGAAAATCAACTTAAGCTACTAACTTAGAAATATTAATATAAAATTGTATAATGAATTACATGATAAGACTAACCCTACTAACAGCGACAGCAGCAGCCGTGGTAAAACCGGAGGGCGTACATCTTCGAGAATTGAAGCCGACAGGAGCCGCCTTTGAGGAGATAGGGAAAGTCCTGTGGTATAGTAAAAAATGGACGATCCTTTCTCGAGTTGAAATGCCAGATTTTCGGGACGAGTTGGAGTTCGTAATGAACTGCACCACTGGGGTCGACAAACTGTGCCGAAAGTTACACACTCACGACACACGATGTGATAATGTCATTGCCGGATTTAGGTCCAGCGTCAAGTATTTGGAAGGGAAGCGATCAGACCTAGAGCACTACGTTTTTGGCATGAGAGCTACGAGACGCAAGAGATCGTTTTTCGATGGGGTCGGAGCGTTGGGAAAAACCCTATTTGGAACTATGGACAGCAGCGACGACCGAAAGATCTACCGAAAACTGGAGAGCTTGGATCAGCGAGAAAATAGCACGATCAGTTTACTAAATGAACAAGTAACCATTACGCAATCAAATTTCAATCTATTTAATGAGTCCAGAGTACAAGCAACACGAGAAAGACAGAGATTACTGGATTTGTATACTACCATGGCACCAATGATTTACGACCAGGCGGAACGACTGACAATTGAACATAGCCGAACAGACCTCATTGAATTCCTGATACTCATCGAGATGGAGTTACGACGGATAACGGGGGAATTAGACACAATTATGGGAATAGCGCTCACATCCCATCTCGGAAAATTACACCCGGCAGTCATACATGCTAAAGAACTAATGGAGGTACTCACCACGGTCTGGGAAAGTGAGGAGATAAACCCGAAAGTTATCGATTACCAAGTACTAACTCAAATTGAAAATTGACGTTCCACAAACGGAGAAGACGTCGTTTACTATTTCAAAAGTGTATACCATATCGGCATACATTGACGAGCCCTCATACCACTTCTATGACCTGGAGGGCGATTTTTTGGTGGCTAACACGGACATAAGTCGATATGCAATCCTACACTATGAGATCTTCCAACGCTGCAATCCACTAACTACTACGACGACGGAAAAATACTACGTATGCGAACGAGAAGTACCAATGCTAACCACTGTCGGAGATAACTGCTTATTAAACCTATACAGAGGGTATAGTTTGGATCTGACGCAATGTCACAAGAAAAGGACCAAGAAATGGAGCTCGTTTGTCAAGATGGAAACTGCGAATCGTTGGTTGTATCTTATGAGCACTCCGAATAAGATTGAAATTCACTGCCGGTCCCTACCGGTACAAATCCTCGAGCTAAGCAATCTGGGGATATTAACTATTGACGAAAACTGCAACTTCCGGAGCGGAGACCGGATGATATATGCCACGAACAACATTCACCGCGACACAAACTTTGGCAGCCCGAGGAAGGGGCTGGCCTAAGATCACACATCAAGTCAGCTACGGAGAAAGCGGAAGGTATCCAGATTTCTAACCCACCAGGAACGCGAGACGAACCCATCGTCTTGGTTGCTCGAACAGACTACAAATTCAAATATCCAACCGACGGACTCAGCCAGCAATCAGGAATTACAAGCCGCTACCTTTACGCTACCACCCCGGAAAAGGACCATACTAACCTTAGCATAATCACTAATCAAGCTCTAAGATATATATGTATGTATACTAGAAATAGAATTAAAAATACCAAGCTATATCGCTATAACATTAATGTAGAAACAGGGGATAAAATATTAGGATTTGAAGAAAATAATATACAAAAAAAAAAAAAAACATAAAGAATACTTATAATATTAATAAACAAAAAAAAAAATAATGTAAATCTATAAAAGAACGAGAATGCCCACAACTTAACTTTTTGCATATTAGTACGACCTTCTGCCACCGGAAAATATTATATAAAGTTCGAACGAAAGACGATACGTCCAGAATGATAACTTCCTAGACCGCCGAGCATCGGTTTTTTCAAGGGGGGAGGGATGTCGTGGTCCGGTTGACCCCGACTCTCCCTACACACACCACGTATCGGTGATTGGGTTCAATATTCGAACTATGTCGCAATTTCCGATACGAGGTGATAAACTTAAATTGGGCTAAAGGCCGGATACCTTTGCTCGGCGGTCAGCGGGATTTTTGCAACATCGACTATCGATCAATTCTGGCCAACTCGGGTCAACCACCGAGAATTGATCGATGGTCGATGCAGATCAGCAATTATCGGGCTGATGGACAATAATTGTCCAAGCGATAATTGCTGATCGATTTTCCCAACTCCAAAAAACGGGGAGTTTTCGGTCGCGTTTCAAACCGACCGGTTGGTTTTTCATTAAAAGGTGAAGTATTTGAATAGTTAGGAATCAAGTGAAATAAAGTATTTGTATTGAAATATATTTAAGTATTTGAATAGTTAGTAATCAAGTGAAATAAAGTAAGTGTTAACAGAGTGACAGTGTTTTTAGATCAGACTCTAATAAGACCACGACAATAGTAACATGTATGTACATATTTACATTGTTTATAATTATTATCAAACATCAAATAGCATGATACTAAAAAATAAAATAAAATTCGATTTCGGCTTTTATATATATATTTTTATAAGACTTATCTACGTATCGATTACTTACATCGTTATGCGGTGTTTGTAAAATAATTTGTAATTTTGTTTTGGGTTTGTTTTTTTTTCCTAATTAAGAAACATTGCGTAAACTTGGAGTTTTTAAGAATTGAAATATCGAATTATTTTCCGCCACTTTCAATTCCAGTACTGAAAATTTTAATTGCTAATCTGTGCTAAATTTTCTAGCGTTCTTTTGTGACCATCAAATGAATTTACGTCACAAATATTTTGTGATAATTATTGCACTTGAATTAACGACCGCATACCTATTTGGCGCAATACATATTGACTCTTAGCGAAAGATAAATAAATTGCAGAAGTTGAGTAGTTTTAGCGGTTGAAGTTCTGAAGTCATCTTCTTCAATCCATGGCAGTTTCAAAATATTCAATAAAATGATCTTAATTCAGTTGTGATCGAGACCTTCCAATAGCGGCTACTAACATTTGGGGTGGTTCACGTTAGGCGGAGTTCCTATTATCGCGACTACACTGTATAATTTTTTTTCAGTAATTATTCAAGTGCACAAAGTTTCTATGGAATTAAGAAAAGTGAGATCACACCTGTGGCCGATTTTTGATGGAATGACACTACAATGATGTAAATTTTAAATAAAAAATATTAGGTCTCACGCAGTCGTAAAACAAAAACAAGAAAATCACTATCATTCGCAACCCCGGATACCACGCATTTTCCATGTGAATTGCAAAATCCTCTTCTAAAGTTTTGAGAAAAAAGTAGTACAAAATTTAAAGGAGTAGTACAGTAGTACATGAAGTACGATAGTAGTACAAATACTACTATAGTAGTACAAACGACAGCACTGGTGCGGATCAGAACAGTCTGAATAGACCAAAAAAACAGTTTGGTCGTACGCATAAACGCGTCCGTTTGGACTGATTTCGCGAGATGATTTTGGTACGGACCAAATGAAACCAAACCAGTCTCGTACTGTGAAAATGCGCACGCAAGACCGAAAAATACCAAACCGGTCTATGTGAACTGGTCTGGTCTTCACGTAAACGCGACCAGTGAAACTAAATACGTAAATTATCTACCTTGCGGTTCTTAGGCCCAAAACCCCCAAGTTCTGCTCCTCCAAGAAGAGTTATATCTTAAGCGCAATGAGATAACCTTGGAACCAAGCCTGTACGAATAATACCAAAACCAACAGAAGCTTAAGCCTATCTGGACGGCGTGCATCGATCTCTTCAGCATGTAATACCGGAAGAAAAATAGAAAACAAAAATCCGACTCACCGGATCCTGCTTGACAATCTGCTTTGCCTCCTGCGACGGTTCGGGACTTATTGGGTTCGCGACACGTACAGTTTCCGCAGGATACGGCAACTTTGCATTTTCATTTTTTACAGCCTCTGCCACTCCATTAGCAACGGAGGACAGTGCGGTGTAGGGAGCAGCGCGCGGTAACATCGGAAACGACCGTCGTCCCTCTCTGCTCCATTCCTGAGTTGTATTCGGTCCGGAAACGCTACAATATAAAACGCAATTATAAATTTTACGCGCGGCAAACTTAATTCCGCTCACGTTTCTGCAATTGTGCCGAGCTGTTCGTCGTTTGCAACTCTTCGCGCCTCTGCACGATGCCGATCTGTCGATATATGAAAAACGTTCCGTAGATCCTCTAAGATTTTGATTTTCACATCGTTTAGCCCGCCCTGGGCACGAAACGTACTCACTACGCTCGAGTATGTTTCTAATTCTGCTCGAAATCGACGGAAAATACAAAAAAATTGCAATTATAGAATTATGGAATTTTTCTTTAAACCTAACTTTTACTTCAACATACCCAGACGTCTTAGAACTCCACGACATTCATCTCGTGTCATATCTAATGCAGATGGCCACATCATTAAATTTATTCGGTACACTTTTGATTAAAAAATGTAAACCTTAAAGCATAACAAACCAAACGAATATTTCCTTTTCGCACAAGTCGTACGTCAAGCAGCCATTTCTGTTTATTATGTCAAAACGCTTTCGGGAGCGTTCCGAAAGTTCTTGCCTACGATGTAATTTCGAATTGTGCGAAGCGCGCCATATTAACGTTTTTCGGATTTTTATCGAAAAAAAAAATTTTTTTATTTAATCAATTTATTTCGTTAAGGTTCGATGTTGTAAGTAAATATTTTGGTTAAAAACGATCTCGCAATTTTGCAACTTAGTTGAAATTTCGCTGATATTCAATAATTTATTTAGCGGTGTCATTTAATTATGCGGCTTTAACTATGATTTTATATTACGTCGCTTTTAGCTTATGTCTTAAAGCGTTTTTATTATCAGACTAAATTCCACAAGATTTTTCCATATAAAAACTTAAAAAATTGATTTCCAAAACATATTCGAAATTAACCCCAAGATGACCGTCCGTCCCAAATTACCCCGAGACTCCCAGAAAAAGAAGAACATGGCAATGCCGTCGTTGACGCGAACCAAAAGAAAATTGAACAAAACTTGTGACCTAAAACGAAACGTCAGAAAGCCGAGTTCATTGAAGTTTTTGTGTGTACACCACGACTGCGACTATTGGAAAAATCTCGCCGGAATTTCAATAATTATGCGAGGATTGCGAGCGATAACGTGAGAACACGACTGTAAAATGTTCCGGAACGAAAAAAGTAAATTCGACGTTGGCGAATACATGCGACGGGCGAAACGAGGACTGAGCGGTAACCTGACGTACAAGAAAATCTTCCTTATCCTGCTGTGTTTTACGTTCATTTTTCTGTACCTGGGCTCGTCGCTGTTTCGTTTGTTATTCTACAGGCGTCCGGAAATTAAAGGTAACCAACCCGGTCCGGTCTCCCGATTGAAGCCGGGCAATTAATCGGAATTTCTTTTTGCCCGTAGATCCGCTCGCGCGATGCATGGACGATCGATTGACGCCCTTCTACTTGCAGAATTTCGAGTATAACGCAAACATCCGGCACATTCCGGGGCAGCCGGATGAAAGCAACTTTATTCCGTACGTCGGCAATGGATTTTTCGGGATGGAAATTCAAAGTGACGCCTACATAAATGTGAAGGGCGGCCGATCACTTAAGGTTCCGATCTTCTTTCATCCGTTTGTTTCGTTGGCACAATCGAACGGGGTGTTCCGGGAATCCACGGTGGTCGAGTACTTAAACGGAATTGTTCACAGGTATTAAAAGTGGTTTGAAGTCTTTGGGAGATGAGATTACAATGAGAAGGGCATTTCTTGATGGTCGAATTTTTGTTGTTTTTACGGCGTCAGAGACGGTTCTTTTGTGAATACCACACAAAATGTGCCGACTGATACCTTCACCATTGCCATTAAGGACACGACAGTTCCAAGGCCAGTTTGGAAAATGTGTTTTCCTAGTTCCGAAAAAGCCGTTTCATCATCATCGAAACACCTGTTGTGGTTCCGGTATCTCCTTGTACTATAACCGGGGTAGGTGTAAGGTTAGGTAAGGTGGGTGCTGAAGCAGCCAAAACACATAGTCCGCCAATGGGTCCGTTGTGGTCCCACATATACGGCGAAAAATATACCCGTGTGACCAAAAGCAGAATAATAAAATATGTGAAAGAAAACTTTGGATTTGACGAGCACCAATATGGTTTCCAGGAAAAGAGCAATACTACTGCATACTACTTCCCTATAAACCAAAAACACGAAAAATTCATGGGTCCTTATGTACAAACTACTACCATGTTAGCACGCGCGCTTGTGTTCGTGGCGATATTGAGGGTTAAATCGAAAAGTAAACATTTCCCCATCTTCTCCACAAGAATGTAAACATGCCGACATGTTCCGCCTTTAGCGAGAGAAAAAGACTAAACGTCCTACACGACACGTATTATCATCAAGTGCGTACCCGCCGGCAAATGCCATTGCAAACTTAGATGTTGAACAGCGCAGAGCGCAATAGTTTCCTGTATGCGATCATGATGCCGGAACCGGAACCCTAACTCTGACGGCTAGTGCAATGAAATTTATCTTTCAATTGCACAAGTCGATTGAATGCTGTCTTTTGATTGCACTAGTCGTCGACCACTAGAATTCAATTTTAATATGACCAGACGCCGTCCATCGGTGCAGTGTCCACCGGTAAGGCATAATTCGCCTATAAGTCAGGCCTACCTTTCATAGATGATTGGTCAGGTCTACTTCATACTTCCTTCATACATACTCTTCAATGAGTGCACCTATTGCTATCTTGTTCTTGCTCATTCCAATTTCAAATACATTGCGCGATAGGAGATCTCTCATGTCGACGAGTGCTAATGAGATGGTCGGATGCATTTCAGTACGAGCAAGAAAGAAATGCGAATACCTCACACGTATTCACAGACAGCAAGTATATAGCTGAACATCTTCCCAACTGATAATCTTTTTTCAGCGACAAGTTTCGAAACTGTTCGCTGCCTCTTCATCGTCTCTTCATCGATGTTTGGTTTATAGGGTTGATGCTATGCAATACATAAACGAAGGGCTAGATAAAGGAACATATGTTGCATCTGTATTTATTGACTTAAAAAAGGCATTTGATACAGTGGACCACAATATCTTACTTTAAGTATTAGAAGAAGTAGGCATCCGCGGAAAAGCAAACTCAATTATACAAGACTATCTTCTTGATCGGCAATATATTACGAGAAATATGGATAAACTTAGCAGTCAAAGATCAATCAATATAGGGATACCTCAAGGCTCAATACTAAGTCCGACTTTATACCTGCTTTACATTCATAACCTTCAATACATGGTGCTAAAGGCAAGATACATTACATACGCAGATGATACCTTACTACTATATAGAGGAAATAAGGATGAACTAGAGGCAACGATCAATGACGACCTTGCTCTTTTCAATGGATTTTAGGAAATAAGCTAACCTTAAATATTCAAAAGACCAACTACATGCTGTTCAAACAGCCCAATAAGCTTAACATTGACCTCAAGCCGCAAATCGATGGAATTCCTCTGACACGAGTCCATTTCACTAAATATTTAGGACTAACTATCGATGATAAATTAAGCTGGACATCGCACATTAACAGCACAAGGAAAAAAATTGCTCCGATCATAGGAGTTATAAGAAGGCAGTAATTATCTACATACCCACATAAAGGAGACCCTCTACAACTCATTTATCTTATCTAACATAACTTACGGTCTAATAATTTGGAGTCAAACATCGAAAAATAATCTGGATAAAATTTATAGGATATTGAACAAAGCCATTAAAGCAGTATATAATCTACCTAAGCTTACGCCATCGCAGGAACTGTACCTAACCTATAAGAAACTGAGCATCCATCAACTTGTAAGGTTAGAGAGAATAAAGATAATTTTCAGCGTCAGAAACGATCTTTTTAAAACCTCGATCAAAATAACATGTGGCCAAGATGTACATAACTTCAATACACGAAGCGCAAGTTCGATTAGACAGCAATATTGTCCAAGAACAGCTCGAATAAGGAATGATCCGATTTTTAAAGCTATTATAGAATTTAATGCGTTGCCTAGCAATATTCAGCTTGCAAAAAATATCGGGCATCTCAAAAAACTAGCGAAGCTACATATTAAGAATATGCCGTGAAAAAGAATAGAGCAAAAAAAAAAGAAAGAATGGTGAAGGTTTGTTTTGTCATTGTGCGTGGTTCTTGGTTGACTAATACTGTTGTTTCCTTTTTTCTTTAACCCCGTTAATCTCCAGTGTTCTATTGTTGGATTTTTGTTTCTTTTTTTTCTTCTCATTATGTTTTTCAAATTTCTTTTTTTATTATTATCCTGGATTATTCCGTTAATTCTTTTTTTTTTTAATTTTGTTATTATTATTATTATTATAATTTTTTTTTTATCTTTAAATTTATTATATTAATTTAGGTGGGTGTGTCATTTTGTGTTACCTTTAATACCAGTTCACTGTACTGACTGAGGAGCACTTATGACACATCAAGTTGAGCCCAATGTCAGCATACAGCATGAGTATGTTGATATGGTGAAACATTTCCAGTTCGATGAGCTGTGAAACTGTACTGCCTCCAGCTCTTCGGACTGAGAAAGTGTGCCCTTGACATAGGACTAATTCAGCCATAAAAAAAAAAAAAATCATCTCAAGAACTTCCAATCCTGCAGATGGTTTTTTTTTTTAACGAGGCGTAAAAGCATCAAAAACCTAAGTCAGTGCGGACTTTAACCCGCTAAACATTTCCTCAGTCGTACGGATGGATCCTCCCGGAACCACCGTTAGGTATTGCGTCGAGAGGCCGTCATAGCAATATTGCTAAAACCTTCAGTTATTGTCTGTCTAGTCTAGTCAGTCGTTTTCTGTGGTACGTCGCGTCGAATGTTTCTTATTCGCTCAAAGCGGCGAAGTGTCGACAAAATCCGTGCTGCTGCAGTCTGGAAAGCTTGCCACTTGAGGGCTGTGTCACAAATGTGTCTAACGAAGTTTTCTGCGGTCGAAGCTTCTCCGAAGGCCTCCGCTTGAGGGCTGTGTCACAAATGTGTCTAACGAAGTTTTCTGCGGTCGGAGCTTCTCCAAAGGCCTCAGCAACCTCGGCTCGGTCGACGTCGAAGTGCGGGCAGTGGAGTAAGATATGCCGCGCGTCCTCAATCTTGTGGGGGCAGTTCGGACAGAACGGGTCTTCCTCATGCTTGAAGCGGTGAAGATACTGCTTAAAACAACCGTGTCCGCTGAGCAGCTGAGTCACATAAAACTCCACTTCTCCGTGGTTGCGGCTTTTCCAGCTGTCGATATTTGGAATCAATGTGAATGTCCATTTCCCTTTGTTCGCGCTTTCCCATCGTCTGCTATTCCTGGATACTGCGTCGTCGCTCGTCTACTTTCGATGTTTCATCTCCTGCTACGTAGAGTCGCTGAAGTTCACACGCTAGTATGTCAATTGGTAACATTGCCGATATTACTCCGATTGCTTCATCGGACACTGTTTGAAAAGCACTAGCAATCCTTAGTGCGCTAAGACGATAGATTGATCGGATTCCGGCTATATACTATTTTTTCTTCGTTGCATCTGCCCAGATCGGTGCAGCGTTACGCAACTCGTGACCGTTGCTAATAGTTTTCGCCTGCTGGAGCGTGGTCCTTCAATGTTTGACATGATGCTTGAGAGTGCACCATTCACCTTTGAAGCTTTTTCGGTGATCGCCAGAACATGGTACTTGAAGAACATCCGAGTGTCGATTAACACCCCAAGATATCGCAGATTTGGCTGCGAGATGACCTCGTGCTCTCCGGCTCTGAATGTGAAAACTTCGCGCCCTTCGAGAGCTCAAAAGAACCGCCTCTGTTTTATGCGAAGCCAACTCCAGGACCGCACTACTTAACCACTGCATAATTCTATCGATCGCATCACTGCACAGTAGTGATGGGTCGGTCGCGAACGATTCGGTCGAAATGACCGGGTCAGTACTTTGACCGAATTAACTCGAGTCATGTGAAATGAAATAAGTCGTTCAATCGGTTACTAGAAAAAATATTCTACGTCTCGTATCGATCATAGAGATATATATACTGGAGATGACAAGCAGCGATTTAGTTGAAGGCGGACGTCGTCTTATTCACTTACACGCAAAACAACAACAATTGCCATAACGACCCTGTTTTGTCTCACTTCTCTGGCTTCAAAGCGCTTTATACAAAGCCGGTCGCTTGTCGTCTCCAGTATCTCTATGTACCCGATGTTGATACTTGATAGCCGTACAGCGCCAAAAGTTTTTCTTCGTATCGGTCTGTCTGTACTCGGTGCTCGAAGGTAGCTAATGATTACATTAAAGACACTTTTACCCTAAAAGCGCCAAGAGAAAATCCAAATCGAAACTATCATAAATCATTAGAATTGTTTTGTTTCCTCGAATTCATAAAACCGACCTTCAAGTTCGATTTACTCTTGTCGCGTTATCCCCTATCGTGTCTAAAGTCTAATCATACGGTGCCTTTGAAGTTCGAACACCGACCGACCAGCCACCAGCGACCACCGAAGACCGACCGACTCGAAAACTCGAGTTAAAAGCCTTTTCTCGTGACCGCTAACCCAAAGACCGACCGACCGAATCATAGAAGTTTCCGAACACCGAAGTGACCGAAATGACTCAAATGACTCGCTAACCCAAATGACCGATAGAGCAATTGGGTTAGCGGATCATTTGGGTTAGCGGGTCATTTGGGTTTAGCGGTCACTAGAAAAACTTTTAATTCGAGTTTTTGAGTCGGTCGGTCTTCGGTGGTCGTTATATTCGAAGTTCGAAGGCAGCGTAAGCGTATGATTAGACTTCGGAGTTCGGACACTTTAGGGGAATAATGCGCCAAGAGGAAATCGAATTCGATGGTCGGTTTTCGAGGAAAAAAAATCAATTCTAATGATTTAATTTTTGAAATTTATAAAGAGTGCACGGTTAATGAATGAATTTGAATATTTAAAATCAGTAGGAAAATTGTTTGGTTTCGATTTCGATTTTCTCTTGGCGCATTTTCCCCCAAAGTATCTGTAATGGAATTATTCGAGCACCGAGTATCGACCGACACGAAAAGCCGAATAGAAACTTTTGACGCTGTACGGCTATCAACGTCGGGTACGATACGAGAATATTTTTTCTAGTGACCGCTGACCGATCGCCCGACTTGCTATTTTTCGTATGTCGTGAGTCATTTCGGTCGGTCGGTCATTTCAACCAAATCATGAAAGTGACCCAAATGACCGAATCTTTTTAATCGGTCACTTCAACGAAATGACTCGGTCATACTGGGTTAATGAAATGACGTATTTATCCCATCACAGAACTTCCAAGGTGTTGATATGTTTCTTTGCATCGGGCAGTACTACAGCCGACTTCATCATGGAGGCTTCATCATTAGGCTTGAAATGACAGTGTAATCTATCCACCGAAGTGTAAATAACATATTTTTTAATAGCGTTAAACATTTCGAGTTCTGCGCCAATGGAAGAGTGTTTGTGGGGAATTTTGTTGCATTACCTTTTTCAAAGAAAATCTGCAGCTGAAGCACATAGAATTCTTGTGGAGCCTTGCGGTGACCATACTCAATCGGAAACAACATGCAGAGATTGGTTTCGATGCTTTGAAAATAACGATTTTGATGTTGAAGATAAAAAACACTGTGACGCACCGAAAAAGTTTGAAGACGAAGAACTGGAAGCATAACTCGATGAAGACCCATGTCAGACGCAAAACTAACTTGCACAATCATTAGGAGTTCATCACACAGTAGTTGCCAATTTGTCAAACGTTTAAAACAATTTGAAATGATTCAAATGCAAGGAAATTGGGAGCCGTACAAATTGAACCCGAGAGACATCGAACGGTGTTTTTTCACGTGATAACAGCTGCTTCAAAGGCAGAAAAGGAAAGATTTTTTTTGCATCGTATCGTGACTGGGATTGAAAAGTGGATACACTACAATAATCCAAATCGTAGGTTAAGCCCCGCCATGCATCGATTTCGACGACAAAGTAGAATATCCATTGTTCCAAGCTCATGCTCTGTATTTTGTGGGATGAGCTAGGTGTAGTGTATTATGAGCTCCTCAAACCCCACGAAACCATTACGGTTTGATGCGTTTGAGCCGAGCATTGAAGGAAAAACGGCCGCAATAAAAGGAGAGACACGAAAAAGTAATTTTGCAACACGACAACGCTTGGCCACATATTGCAAACCCCGTCAAAACCTTGGAAACGCCGAAATGGCGGTATTCACCGGACATTGCTCCTTCCGATTGCCATTTTTTCCGATTGATGAGCAGCACTTTCTTATGAAGGTGTCAAAAAAAGGCTCGATTTGGAGATAACCACAAAAGATACGTCGTTCTTTTGACATGGTATTCGTATGCTGCCAGAACGATGGGCGAAAGAAGTCGCTAGCGATGGAAATTACTTCCAATGGCATTGTCTTAACTATTTTTTTTAAAATAAAGCATTCATTTTCACGAAAAAACAGCGAGAACTGATTCAAGTCCTTGATATAATCGCTAAGTCGTTCGCGTATGCGACAACCTTCGCGTCCAGGGCAGTATCGTATTGACCACTGGGAGCCACCATCATCATCAATGGCGCGACAGCCCAAATCGGGCCAGGGCCTGCAGGATACATTGTCTGAAGTCATCTCGGTTCAACGCCCGCGTCCTCCAATTTGTGCATCTAAGAAGCGATCTGCAATCTGCGTCAATTGAGTCCTCGTATCTTTTCCGCGGTTTTCCCACCGGTCGTTTGCCATGAGCTCTACCTTTCAGTGTGCGTTTGGGAATTCTTCCGCCGTCCATTCGCTCCACATGGCCTGCCCATTGTAGCTTACGAAATTTTATAAGAGTCGATGCGGATGGGTCGTCGTAGATGTTATACAACTCGTTGTTGTACCGGATACGCCGTTCAGTGCCTTCTCTTACTGGTCCCAAAATTTTTCGAAGAATTCGTCGTTCAAAAGCGTCTATTGATTTTTCAGACGCTTGGGAGCTGGGAGCCACAGCAGTGGTGAAATCTTCCCTCTCTGTGGTGCACTCCGAGCAGTGTACCTGCGCACACGCCAATAACCCGGCTACTAAGCACGACGACTATCCAGTTACCGAACCCTATTTCCTCTACCGGGGTAAAAAAGACGAACGTAGAAGCAACGACAAAGACTTTTTTGTACCTGAAAAAATGGTTCCGGCATTCGTGAGAACGCCACAATTGGAACCTAAAAGAGGTATGAACATCCGTGCAAAATCGCTGTTTTACCCTGTTTTTCTCTAATGTCCTGAAAAATTATCAATTGTTACTGAAAAAATCCGACAACGACTTGATCTACTAGAAATCAGACTAACCGTTTATTGTTTTAAAATATAACTGCCATGGTTTAAAATAAAATTGCCGTTAAATTATGGATATCGAAAACATCTAACAAAAAACTGTCGACTGACGAGAAATCTCAGTACCGGCAAGATTCGCGTTGGAACAGATTCGCATTTATTCAGAATTGCAATTCCGCTCTTCCGTAACGTGATCCGACGCTAAGAGCTAGAACAAAACTCCACAATATTTCTTATGACTAATTATGGGTTCATGTAGCATCTCACCAGTAGGTCAAAAACGAAACTCGTTGTCATCTCATCCCCTAAACCTATTACATACTTGTGTATCTTTGTTATGTTAATTTCGTTTCTCTACTTCATTTAGATTCCAATGTTTCCAAGACTATTTCGTATCGTACCAATACTACGCACATCGCAACATGCCTTCAATTTTCGTACAGGAAATTGAAATTACAAATACAAAAAATCAAATAGTTGATGTCGACCTAACACTACCTCGAATTTCGGACTGGCCAGGAGCCACTACGCAAGATATTAAGTAATCCTTTTAACTATACGATTACAAAATGAATTTTAAGTTAAAACAATTAATTTTACCAGGATACAGCACGGATCTACAATTCTCGAATATCAGGCTGTAAGCGGTTTGGTCGGTGAAAACACGAAAACCGATGAAGTGATTGTTGTGTCAATCGTTTCGCGAAAAATGCCACGTTCAATAACATTGAAAAAACGTGGTGCTACTAAATTGGAGATCCTAATGTCGATACATTATTCGCGTCCGATTAAAGTGACAAAATATGCAGAGAAGAAGATTGAAATCGAAAAGCACGCAGTCGATTCAATTAAAGCTGCATTACAAGAAGCTCAGCATGAAAGTGTCGGCAGCATTTACTATAATTTCAAGAAGCAGCATATTAAAGTGTGGAACAATATTTGGGCGACTGGATTTGACATAAGTACATCAAAGGCCGAGAACAGTATTAACGGTAACCGGATTAATGCAACTATGTACGCAGTTTTGTCGCAAACGCGGAGCTATGAATTCGAAGAGTCCATAACGCCGCATCGTAAACAAGAAATCGCAAGCGCTTTGACTTATGCTGAAGGATGCTACGACAGTTACCATACGCTACAGGTAGCTTTTCATGCTCGGTACTTTTTACAGTTTATGTCAATCAATATTTGAATATATTAGGCAGAAAATCTTTGGCTTGACATGGGCTCTTTGGACGAATTGAACAACTTGGTTTCTTCGTGGATGTTAACATTGGAAAAACAAGTACGTATTGTATAAGTAAGTATATATACCGCTTTTCTAGTTAGAGGGAGATTGTGGTTATATACCTGTAGGGAGATTTTCAAGTAAATTTATTTTGGAAAAGTACAGCCGAAATCGTGTATACCGTTATAAGGAATGCATGTTGTTGAAAAGGACACTGTGTTTTATGAGTAGTGCAAGTCCATGTCATAAGTGGGATTCACATCCACGACTTCGAGAGATGATAGACTTAAACTAGAACATAGTAAAATTTCGAGTAGTGATGTATGCTGACAAAGCACTACTTTTTGCGTGGCATAACCATGACCGGGAACTAAAGAGAAAATCGTTATCTATTGGCTAAGATGGTAAAAACTTGCTTCACTCAATCCTTAGCTTTACTACCCAGCTTCGTCCTACATGGCACCCGCTAATGTAGAGTAGAGAAACTGTATAAACGCAGTCTACAAACTACCTCGAGGTACGTACGTTACGTCACAGCTTAGAATATTTGAAGGGTTTATCACAAATTTCGGACGGAAGTTGTCATATTAACCCAATTGATCCCAACCCATCTACGATACGGGGGACATCTACCTGATGGCTCTAAAACTGACTACGGGTTGGACGCAGAATTATTCTCTGATATGTTAAATATTCGCATCTCCTTCCTTCCGGACCGTTGTAGTATTGGGCGGTGCTTATAACGATTTCGGTTTTCTGGGCTATTAGTACGGTAGGGGAGTCGTTGAAACTGCCAGATGTATGCAGTGTTTTCCAAGCGGAAATTCTGGCTGTGTTGCAGGCAACAAACATCCTGTTAATGGGGGAGATATGCAATCAGAATATCTCACTCTACATTGACAGCCTGGCGGCCATAAAGACGCTAGAATCGGTTACCATTAAATCCCAGCTAGTAAAGCGCTGTCGAGAAGTGCTGAAGGTACTTTGTAGCCAGAACAGAGTACTGATTTGCTGGATGCCAGGGCATAGTAATATACTAGGGAACGGAAGAGCGGATGAGCTTGCGAGATCGGGATCGGCATCGAATGGTAGGGTTGAGGAGGATGTTTATCCACCGATATGCGGCATCAAAGCTCAAATTGGTGAGCGTGCAAATAAGGCGGCCAACTCTAGGTGGGCAGGGCTGGCAAGCTGCAGGATTTCTAGAGCCCTGTGGCCCGAGCTGGATAGTCACAAAACCAGGAATATATTAACTTGGGATAGAGGAAGGCTGCGACTGCTCGTCGGAGCACTGACGGGTCACTGTATGCTGGGGAACACACTATGCGGCTATGGCTAGCGGAGACGGACATGTGCAGGTTCTTCCATGATCTGTACGCTGTGGAGGACATCACTCACATCCTGTGTGAATGGCCAGAAATCGCTAGAAGGCGACTGAGATGGCTGGGTAGTCTTTTCTTCGATAACATCGAGGATTTGAGGTCATTGGGGTTGACAAACTGGTCAGGTTCTGCAGGGAATTGGAGTGTTTTTGAGGGGATGGAACAGCCTACGAGAATCTGAAGGGATCGCAATGGGCCCGTATGGCGCCTAGTGAGCGCGGTGGTTCTAGCACTGCTCCCCTTCTTAAACCTAAACCTATGCCGATTAAGGAAGCCATGTCCTGAGATGTAAGAATATTAGCATTTTTATAAGCAGGCAATCGGCAATACAATCCTTGGAATCGGCCTCGTCGCAAACTGTCGCATCATCTCTTAAGGATATGACCGATCACTTCAATATTCACTTGTATTGGGTGCCGGAGTATATGGATATTTCAGACAACTGTTAGCTGACGAACGCGCTCGGCGCGATACTACACTTCAGATACTGCCGGATAATCGTACAAACTGCTACTCAAATTGGACGCAACTGAGAAAACCAACTTAAGATGGACAGAGTGCACTACATGTCACACTTCGAGATAGATATGAGCCTGGTCGGACTTGAAATGCTCTCGAAGGTTAATTTCGGTTAAAACGATAAATATCAGCACCACAGTTGGTGTCATGACCGGAAATTATCTTATAAGCCGACATTTTGTAGGATCTACATTAACTGCATCCTCTCTGCAATTGTCCAGTTCTGTCCGATAGAAGGAAAGCTCAGCCTGAGGCCTACTTCGCCAACAGTCTCTGTGACATGGCCGAAATGAAAGTTACGAGAGTCCAAATGGCTTCATTGAAAGCCAAACTTGGTTCATCGAGTAAGACTGTATACTGAGATCTTTTGGTAACATAACGGACCTTATTAGTTCGAAGTGTGTCAGTACTTGCTATAAGCAGCCCTAAATTTTAAACTAATTTGACCAAATTAAGCGTTTTAAAGCACACAAAACTGTGATACTCGATTCTTCATCATCAATGTAGCGATGGCTCCCAAATCAAGACTCAATCCTGCGTCCGCGTCCTCCACTTTGAACATTTTAGTTTCGATCTGCTATTCGCGTCTCTCACTCGCGTACGTAACTTTCCTATGCTTTAAACTTCAAAATGCGTTTGAGAATTCTTATGTTATTCATACACACGACGTGTTCCCTCATCATCATTAATGGCGCGCGCGACAGCCCAAATCGGGCCCTGGCCTTCTGCGGACGTGTTCCCTGTCCATTACAATTTTTGAAAATTTACGAGGACTAAAGTTCGTCTAAGAGGCTGTACAGCTCATTGTAGTACCGAATTCGCGAGTTAGAGCCTTGCTTCACTGGTTCTCAGGTTCGTCGTAGGATCGTTCGGTTAAATACGTCGATTAATTTTTCAGACGCTTGTCTTGTAGATGCGGAATTTATTCTTGCACTTCTATTTAAATATCAAGAGGACCGGATAATAAAATTATTGGCATTAGTAATTCGCCAAAGAACTTTGTTCTTTTTCTTACGCATCTAAACTGTGAAGATTTCTAATCTTTTAGAATTCACAAATACAGTAGCAAAAACGCTTAATTGTAGAAAACAGTTGGATGTTGTCTACACTGATTTCTCCAAAGCCTTTGATTCAGTTGATCATAGCTTGCTTTTGTCAAAATTGTAAGCCTGCGGCAGTGATACTCTTTTGGAGTGGTTTGCGTTCTACCTTGCTGAACGAAGTTCTCGTGTAGTTCTTAATGGATGTTCGTCTACTGTATTCTTCCCGCTCTCTGGAGTTCCTCAGGGCTCAACACTTATCCCACTCCTTTTCATAATCTTTGTTAATGATCTACCCCTAAACTTTCACTGTTCATTCCTGTTCTATGCTGATGACCTCAAAATCTACAGGGAATATCTTCTAGGAGTGACTGTATCCTATTACAGTCTGATCTTAATGAACTAACCCTATGGTGCTTATATAATTGCCTTCCACTTAATGTTAGCAAATGCCATAAAATGACCTTTACACTGAAACACAAAGTTATACCCTTCGATTACACCCTGAACTCCACCCTTCTCATCGAAGTATCCCAGATTCGCGATCTAGGTGTAACTTTCGACCACAGACTTAAATTCGACATTTACTTCCAAAACATTATTTGCACTGCATCTAGATTGTCTGGCTTCATTTTGAGATCTGCTTATAAGTGTTTCCAATATTCAAACGTGCGTCCAGCTCTACCTGACACTTGTTCTTCTATTTGGTCCCCTCATTATAGTTGTCATGTTGAATCTCTTGAGTCTGTTCAGCGTCGATTCAACCGGTTACTCCTCTTCAAATATAACCTACCCTATTGCTCCTACAGTGAACGTTTATCCTTACTCAATATTGCCTCACTAAATCAGCGCAGATTGTATCTTGACGAGTGTATTCTATTTAAAGTCTTTAACGGTATGATGAATTCTACCTTATATCTTAACCTTGAGTTTCGCGACCGAGTAGGTCAATCTCTATATTCGCGCCAGCTGCGGCTTCAACTAATGTTTACTTTTATTCGCCACTGGTTCGACTACAAAGGAATCATAATAGGCTCCAGGTTGGTTCTCTGTCCACATCTTTTTTCGCATTCAAAACCTTAGTCAAATCTTTAATATTTACAGGCTAATGTTCAAATTAACTCAATTTCTCTTAGCATTAACTATTCTTACAATAATTTTCTACTTCTGTTTTTTATTACTTTCTTTCTTCTTTTTTATAAATTTTCTTTTTTCGCTCCCGTTTTTTTTCTATTAAACATATTGTGTAATTGGGTTTTTTTAAATCTGTACAGTGTGTCCGAAATAAGTAAATAAATAATTTGACTTGACTGGATTCATCTAGGTGCCAATTTGAATTTTCTGACGACAAAGCATCGTCCGTTCCTAATATCACCTTGTTATTCTCCGATGATATTGTCCGTCTAGGGTTTAACTCGTCGTTGTATTTTTTCAACAGACTTTTTTAGTACATTCACAACAATGAGATGTCCCTGAACTTTATTTCCCTTCTTATATTTTAAGGATATTATGCTTTTGCGCCAATCGTCGTGTATCTTTCCGTCAGAACAAATTTTTGAATCTCAATTGATTTATAAAAAATGCATCGCTTCCATGTTATTACTTCATCAGGACTCTTCTATACAAAAATCTCGGCAAATGTAAAGAGATTCAAACAGTGCGAAATTTACAGGTTTGGTAGGAGACACACATTGATTATTTGTGATGTTTGTGGCAGTTCGTATACAGTTACTCTAATGTTTAAACGAAAGGCATACGTCAGAAACAGTGCTTCTCCATAAGTAACGGTCCTGAACCCTTTACCTGTCGTTAGGAATTAGATTTGAGAACACTATATTCACGCTAAAATCTATTTTTTAGTTCTTATGAAAACAAATTTATCTCGTTAGCAGACAACGTTCTAAACGTTCACCGCAAAAAAAGAAATTGCTATAAATATCTTCGACTGTAAAACCAAATAAAGATTTCCAATAAAATTATTGTTTCTTTTCATTATTGAAACTTCTAGGGTTGTCACAATTTGATACGTGCTGGAGCTAGCGGCATTATCCAAGCCATGGTCCTTAGCTTTGGTAGCTTCCGTTTTAGTAATCAACATTTGGAATTTAACATACATCCGAAATTTTTACATCGCGAATACAACTTTAGACGTTTAAATTACGGCAACATGACTCACGTGAATGTTAGTGTGTCTGTAACGGACGAAAACAAAGCTGTGATTTCAGTTGCTCTAGATCGCTCAGATAGGAGCTACTACGCATGCGATGCTGGTTGTCTCGATGAACCAGTACTTTTGGGGTACGGTGCTTGTAATTTTCGATGAATTTTGTAAATAAGAATTTGTTCACTTTAATTTTAGACCCTCAAGAAAACAGTTCCCAGTCAAACTAACCGAACCGATAACTGCTATATTATACATAACGGCCGATAAGCAACATATGGAAGAACTACACAAAGCCATTCATGTCAAAGAGGTGGTAGAAGGTATGTCAGAAAGAAAAAAAAACCAACCACCTATTAATATATTAACAAATACTTTTCTTTATTTCAGCTCCTGCACACGAGCATCATGTTATTGCTTTGCACAAACACGGCCATCATTTAGGTGGTCTGCCCACACTCTTCTGGGTTTCAATATGTGCAATAATAATTGTTTTCCATGTCTTTCTTTGTAAACTAATTGTCAAAGAATATTGCGAACCGCCGGACAAACTTCGATATCGTTATAGTAAACCTTAATATAGATTTTTTTTTAAATTATGTTCGTTAAAGTAAAATTAATTAAAGAAATTTAAATGATTTTGACCTGCTTTACTGGTAAGTTTTTTTTTCTTCTTGTAATATATGAACATCTCTGTAGACTACATTGTGACGTCTCTTTACAATTGTTAATTATATCAACGCTCCAGCGATTTTTACATGCAATAGCCCATGTCCTGCTAGTGATTCGATCCGCCAACCTCGGGCTTGGTTGTTAAGTGCATCACTGGCAGGGTAAAATATTTGCATTCATTTTATTCTCAAAATCTTTTGAAAAGCTACCCTTCGATGATTTGTAAATTGCGGATTCGATAAAACAAAAATTATTGGCCATCTCTATCTATCATCTATATATATAAAAGAGGATGTATGTATGTGCGTATGTTCCCTATGAACTCCTAAACCGCTCAACTGATTTTGATCAAATTTTTAGGGAACATGTATAATAGTTCCCCGATGGTTCCTGTGAAGTTTGGTACCGATCAAATCAAAAACAATTGTTTTTTTTTAATATTTTTCCAAATTTTTTCGCGATTTTAGCTCTAATTGTTTGTTTGTCCCGTATGGATGGATAGAGGATGGTGGATGAAAGATGGTGGATAGAGGATGGAGGATGGTTGATAGAGGATGGTGGATAGAGGATGGTGGATAAGGGATGGAGGATGGGGGATGATGGATGGAGTAACGGGAGAAATGGGAGCAACGGGAGAAATGGAAGCAACGATAGTAACAGGAGTATCGGGAGAAACAGGAAAAATGGATCAACGGGATTAACGGGAGTAACAGGAGCGATGGAACAACGTGAGCGGCTAGTATCAACTATTTATGATCATTTTTAAATCTGAAATTTCAACAAATTCCGGCTGATTGTGTGTATCTTAAGCCCGGTAAGTTATATACAGAAAAGCTTTCACCTATAAAAAAAAACATTTGTCGTATTGAGTGCGTTTTTTTCGATTTTATCCAGAGCAGAGTAGAGTAGGACGCAAAAACGATATAGATTTGAATACGTTTACACAATTTAACTGTCATAATTGTGTTTATTTACTCCTGCGTTACTAAGCCGCTATTGATGGATGATCGAAACTTGGGATTTGCGTAAAACTATAGAGTGGTATCTTTTTATCTTTAAAACGGCTTATTATAGAAACTTGAAACTTGGTGGGTATAAGTATATAGATGTACTAGAAAAATTATTTAGGTAAAAAAATTATATTTTTTGGCGTAGGTGGTGGGAAAAAATCGATAATGAAAATGGAATTCATATACTTTCAAGAATTTCGTCATATCTCTTAGGTCTTCTGAAATATTGACTTCTACGTGTTCATTAGATAAATGCTTAGAAACTGTCTTCAGGATTTTTTTTTAAGTAGTCCATTAGGAGGTGTAAAGGGATTGCATTTATTCTCACGAATTTCGCCATATCCCTTAAGGCCAGGTATCAGCCGAGAGGCCCGAAAAATGCCTCAATTGCAGGATGTTTGTTCCACCGTTCCACAAATCGGTCTGTAACTCGTGAAATACGTTCGATATCGAAATACCCTTTTGTCCACGTATTCTCAATAACTTAAGGATGAAAATTAATAAAAAAAAAATAATTTTTTTCATCGTCATGAACTGATACCTAGCCTTAACTCACATGAAGGTTCTACTCAGATTTAAGAAGCCGTTCAGTGGCATTCGTATGTTAACATTAAATTTATCAGATATATACATCAAGGTTTGTCTCACAAACTGTTTTGAATTTGATTAGGGGCTTGCTCATAGAGCACTTTGCAAGGAGAAACTAAAATAAAAATTTTTGGCACTTAGACCGTTTTGAATTTGATCTCTTCAATTGTGTTCTACGTTACTAAACCGCTAATGATGGATAGCTGAAACTTGTGGATTTACGTAGGCTATAGAGTGGTATATTTTTATCTTTAGAAAGGCTTATTTTAGAAACTTGATAAGATATCAAATAAGTTTAAACTTCCACATCGCCTAAAAACTGTTTTCAGTATTATTTACGTTTCAACCTCTTAGAGAGTGTAAAAGGGTTGTACATATATTTTCACGAATTCCAACATACCTCTTAGATTTGATGAGATATCAAATTGGTTTTTACTTCCTCGGGCTTGCTATATAATCGCCCAAAAATTTATTTCAGAATTTTTGGATATTCAACTCCTAAGGAGTGTAAAGGAGTTGCACATGTTTTCACAATTTTCGTTATATCTCTTTGGTTTGATGAGATATCAAATTGGTTTTCATTTACGCGAACTTTTTATATTATCGGCTTCAAATTGATTTCAAGATTTTTTGATATTCAACCCCCAAGTGGGTGTAATGGGGTTGCATAGCTTTTCACGAGTTCAAACATACCTCTTAGATCTGATGAGATATAAAATTGGTTTCTACTTCTTGGGGCATTCTAGGCATAATCGCCTAAAAGCTAATTTTACGATTTTTCAGAATTTAGCCCCCAAGAAGGTGTAAAGAGCTTTCTACATATATATCCAAGGTCAGATGAAATATCAAATTGATTTTATCTTTTACACTTTTTTTATGCAATCGCAGAAAAACTTGTTTCACGATTTTTCGAAATTCAACCATCAAGTGTTGTTGAATGAAGTTGTATACGTTTTAACGAATTTCGCCATATCTCTTAGACCTGATGAGGTAGCAAATTAGGTTTTACTTCTGTGCCCTTTTTTTGTAGTCGCCTAAAAACTAATTTCATGATTTTGCATGCCCTATGACCCACAAATGTATTTTTTTTCTATTTAATTGTTAAGGAAGTGGTGTAAGCACTTCTGTGCAACTCCACTTTAAACGCTTCCCGGTCTTTGACCCGAAAAATAATAGAGTTTCACCCAGACTATTAGCAAATTATTTATTAACGATTTTACTTCGTCCAATTTCAATTCTATCTATAGATTCGCAGATGAAACACGATTGATTTCGGAGCGTAGCCAATTACTTGGTTTTTAAATCTTCAACCTCAGCTATAGACAAAATCACAAAAATTTCGAACACAAAAATCTAGAAAGCCATTTATCTCTCGTTCCACAAGAGAACATCCTCCTGCTTTTGCAATCCCTTATACTGTACTTTGTATCCCCTTTTTTCCATTCACTAAACTTTTGGAACTCTACGTTGCTGTATTAAAATTTGACGTCAGTTCAGTGGTATACAAACTTTTATATCCTGGTATCCTCTCTTGATTTATTGTTTTTCAATTATGAAATATTGTTACATGCGTACTTTGTCAACCCGAACCACTAATCAATGACATCGAAGCTTCCAGATAAAACTGCAACCTTTCAATATCCAATTAGTATAGCGTAGCAAGCTTTATACACTTCTCCCATGTTGTACGCACTTCGCGCATGTTCCACACACACCAACGATTATGCTGGAAATATCTCGATTTAACACATGCAGTATGTAAGCGCGGCAGGGCTTGTACATGGACTAAATTTTTCTACTGCGAGCGTGTGGCGACATTCAGTTTTACTGTGTAAAGCGATTCTCAGTGATAACACGATCGTGTAGTAAATGAAATCGAGAAGAGTTGCCAGAAGATTGGAAAGTAGGATATGTTTAGCCAATTATCAGTTGTACTTCCTCCTCTCTAAAATGGATTAAAAGCTTTATTTCCAATTCGACCACATTAGTCGAAACTACATAAGCATCTTCCAACTTGCCAATCGATTTCGGTGTTACCCAAGGCTCAAGTCTACCTCCAACTTTATTTCTTCTGCAACTTAGCACTTTAGGTTCTCACTCTTGTCCACCAAACGACTGAACTAGTTGTAGATAGGACGAAAAATTCTTGAAAAAATTGTGTCCTGGATGTACAACATTTCCAGGTCTGGGCGGAATGACCAAGTTTTACTGTAAATATTCAACAATTCACGTAAAAATTGTTTCAAATAAAAATTACTGACTTTCCGATTTTTGCCACATCTTAAACTTACACGTGGCGAATTAGAAAGTTGCGCCCAAACTATGGGTAGTTCTTTTTTGCAATTTCTTAAGTGAAGACTGAAGTGTAATTTCACCTTTTGAATTATCATTTGAATTGTTCGCATTCTGAATCTAAATTCGTATTGGTAAGGGAAATAAATATTCGGACCGAAACGAAACGTTTTAGCTATCTATTTCATCAAACTTTCCTTTTACGCTTCCAGTCACGATTCTTATCAAGCAATGTTCGAATGTTTGTCACGTTTTAACTGGGGGTTAGTCATTTGTATTCTGGACTTGGCCCGTTCCAGAGGGAGAAATCCATATAAAAACAAAAAAGTTTACCTGCCCTGCTGTTCAAGGAATGAGATTTTTTATTTTATATACATACATGTGTGTCCATAAATATACGTTATGTATTGTAATCAAATCGGAGGCAAGGATAGGTTGATTAATCATAATAATAATCGTATGTTTGAATACGCATAAAAGAATACGGAGCTGATTTTAGATACAAATTAGTTTGAATAAAATCGACGTCGTTCTTCTGCACACACCAAACTCAGGGACTGAAATCGCTGTTTTACTCGAAGGATGCTAGTAATTGCCGGAAGAATTGAAGGAATCTTCAGAAGGGATTGGACATCGGATAGTAACAGTTATAGCCCCTTGGGATCAGAAATTTATTCAGTATGGTGGAATGAAAGAGTAGTTCGTTTAGACTAAGACAAAAAGGACATCAACACTAGGGGTGAGCCACCACTACTTGAGTTTACTTGTTCCGATATTCTATTACAATGTAACAAAAGAGAGGAACCAAGCTTCTTAGAAACAGGAGTGAAGTCAAGAATTGATAAGCTTCCACGATAGATTCCTTTTCCGCTCAAAAGATCTTTTTGATATGCTGTAGGAAGGGTTTTCTTCCAGGAATTAGAATCACACCATTGAATTCAACTTAGAATCGATCAGTCTTCGGAAGGGATTCCATTTCTGATCTAAGGATCTTTTTGATATTTTGGCGGGGACATCATTTTCAAATCAAGGCCGGAGTAGCTAGCCTGGCTTTTTCAGACATCAGAATCAGAATACGTGTTTCACTATACGGTGACTTTGATATTGTACAGAAATTAAAGAGGTAGCAAAATTTTTTTAAAGACTACATGTTTGGAAACGATTTATTGTAGAAGATCTAACTGTGAAATCCATTTTAAATATCAATTACTTTATTATTTTCTAATAATACAGTATCTATTGTGATCGATTTTTTAAAAAAAAAATTTGCTACCCTGAAAATTTTTTTTCCGGGAGCTAGGAGCCTTCAAACTCGTTTACTTACGGCAGAAGGCGTACAGACAGACTGAATTTTTTTGTCCTTGGGTTTTTCAGAGTAAGAAATATATTCTGTTTGTTTTTTTTAAATCGATCACAGTACGTTATTATTAAAATAATAAAATAAAGACTTTGTCTGTTGTAGGAAAAGTCGGTAAAATTGAAAATCAATTCACTCAATCAATTTTTATGAATATCTCGTTTTCCACTATAGAGCCAAAGTAGGTTAGCTTGAAGTTGTACAGGATAAAATGAAAATGTTTTATTATATCTCGTATACGACTAATGTAGCTCCTGTGATTGAATTTTCTACTTTTGAAAAAGCGTTTCGTCAAGGGTTTTTCCTAACAATCTTCAAATCGACTAGACACATGAGAAATGGAATAAATCAAATTAAAAGAAAATTGAATGACCTAGATAGATAGATTGGCAAAAGGGGTTGGTATGGTTAACCTCTGTCCCTGAAGCTATTGTGACGTCCCCCGGATTGACTATGATTCCTCTTCAATCCCTGCGCTTTCAATGAAGCTTAGTATTTTGCGAAGAGGAATGGTCAGGAATTCCGATGGTTCTATGAAACCCTGACCGAAGTGACGAAGTCTTTTGTGAGCTAAACCCTCATATTCACAGAGGATATGCTCTGGTGTTTCGTCTTCGTCATTGAATATTCTGCAAATTTTGGTCTCAGAGAGACCAATCCTATTGAGATGCTTCCTCATGTGACAATGTCCAGTCAGAGCTCCCACTACGGTTCGGGTCTGATGTCTGCTTAATTTCAGATGCTCTTTTTTTTCCGAATGCTTTGGCATAAAAAGCTTTGAGTGCCTGTTGCCCGGTGTCAAGTCGCAGTGAATGGCACTTTGCGATTTTTGTCACATTCGGATGTTCATTTTGGCTGTGCTTAACGATATCCCACAAAATGGATATGGTCCCATGAAGTCAGTTTCTGAACCTTTTCTAGCCATTAAGTCGGCCATTTCATTACCTTCATAGCCGCTGTGTCCCGGAATCCAAATTAAGCTAACTCTGTTCTTGTTTCCGAGTTCAATCAAGCATTGGAGGCAATTCCAAATGAGTTTGGAGTAGATTTGAACCGACTGAAGGGCCATTATTGCTGCCTTGCTGTTCGAGAGAATATATATTTGTTGGTTTTTGTAGCCCCGTCTGATATTTTCTCTAATGCATAGTTCAATAGCATGAGTCTCCGCCTGAAAAACAGTGGATGTTATGTGTATGCTACAGTAGAATTTGACATTTGGGCGAACTCCATAAACTCCTGCTCCTACACCTTGATCTGTTTTAGAGCAGTCTGTGTACCAGATTAGGGATCCTGATTTTGGAGTGGGTTTGTTTGTGGCCCAATCCTCCCTTTCGGGTAGGACAACTTGGAATGGCCTTGTGAAATTAAATTTCGGTACCATTGAATCAGAAAGAGGTATCGCTAGTATGGGGTCTTTGTTGAGTTCCGCGGAAAGAGTTGGGCAAGCGGTTTTGCGATCTGACTCGTCCTCCGAGCTCAAAAGTTTGTCATCACATACAAACATACCTATCTTCTTTCTGTATTTCTAAGTGTAGAGGTGCTAGGTTGAGAAGCACCTCTTAGGCAGCTGTGGGAGTGGTGCACACCGCCCCAGTAATACCCAGGCATGCCAGTTTTTGTAATTTAGTCAGCTTAAGCTGAGCTTAAGCTGAGCTTAAGCTGCTTTGTTTTCTTCCACCAGACGGATGCCGCGTAAGTTATAATGGGCCTAGCAACGACGGTATACATCCAGTAGGTTAGGTTTGGACTCAGTCCCCAGTTTTTGCCGAGAAGGCTCCTGCAGGTCCAAAGAGAGATTCTGGCCCTTTCAAGAACTTTGTCCAAATGAGCATTCCAAGTGAGCTTTACATCCAGGATGATTCCCAGGAATTTTACCTCACTAGCATACTCTATGGATTCTCCAAAAAGAGTAGGCTTAGATAACTTGTCCTTACACCTCCTTTTGGTGAATGCAACAATTGTGCTTTTCTTTGGGTTGATACCCTATCCTGCTGTAGTGCACCGGGTTGCTTCCTGGTTTAGGGTATTCTGAACTAGATCTGTCACCATCTCTTCAAATTTACCTCTAACAAGGATGGCAAGGTCGTCAACGTAGCCATGTACCGTGACTCCGGATTTTGTTAGGTCTTGAAGAAGGTCGTCCACTACTAAGCACCAGAGGATGGGTGATAGTACCCCACCCTGTGGACAGCCTTTCGCAGCTGTGACTGTGACTGTTGAGTCGGCTAGTGTCGAAGTTATTTTTCTGCGTTCTAGCATGGCCTTGATCGAACTGCAGGTCTTTGGATCAATACCACGCTTTTGTACAGCAGAGTAGATACTTTCGTAAGCAGTGTTGTCAAAAGCCCCATCGATATCTAAGAAGCAACCCACAGCTATATCCTTGTCCGTAATCGATTTCTCGATTTTCGTGACTAGGTTTTGTAAGGCGTGGGTTGTAGACTTCCCTGGTTGATATGCATATTGATTGGAGTGTAAGGGTTGAGATCTCAAAGCCCCATCTCTGATATGCCTATCAATAATCTTTTCCATAGATTTCAAGAGAAATGACGGTAAGCTGATAGGACAATATGACTTCGGATCGTTGCTCGGACGGCGCCCTGTTTTTGGTATGTATGGTATATCACCTTAACGTTACACCGAGATATGGGTATGTAACCCCATGCGTGGCTTGCTCTGAATATGGATAATAGTGTTGGTAGAGGATGGTCCTTTCCTCTTTGCAGTAAAGCGGGAAATATCCTGTCTTCTCCAGGTGATTTAAATGGTTTAAAGCTACGTATAGACCATTTAAACTTGTTAGCAGTGAAGATCTTGGCTGAGTTTTTCCAGTCCAGTTCATTGCTTGGTTCTGTGGCTGACGATCCTGGGAAATGAGTTTGACCTAAAAGCTCCAACGTCTGTTTCCCATTTTCGGTAATCGAGCCATCGGGTTTTTCTAATAGGCCCATTTTGTTAGTGTGCGCTGTAGATAGTATTTTGTATACTCTTGACCTATAATAGTATCAATTTTTAATGAATATCGTATGACTGATAATTACTGAAATCTTAAACTATTTAAGTTCCAGAAACATTAAGTTTATCACCAGAAACTATTAGAAGTCAGCCATATTAATAAATTATACTCGGCAATTGATCTGTTTTATATTAATCAGCTCTATGTATAGCAAAATTACCGAAATTTAATTATCTTACAACTTGATTCTAACCATTACTAGCCATTATGACTTATTGTTACTAGTCAATTTTAATTTCATAAATATTAAAAAAAAAAAATCTTCAATTCTCGTAAAATTCCCGATGTTTCCATTTCAGGAATGAGTCGACGAATTAGACTTTTATTATTATAGTATAGTAATCAATTGACATGAATTCTTAACATATTATTTTTCGATATCTAGTCCTGATTTCAATTTTGTTTTTATTATTTACGCTGCGCATAAAAAAGTGACATCGTAACTTCGAAAATAACCGAAATGAGTGTAATTTGTCACACGTAAATGCTATCGTTTAACTTAAAACAAATAAACAGTGTCATATCGCACTTTCATATGTATTTGATAAGGATATCAGTGGAAAAATTCTCTGATAAAACGATATCTTATCATCGAAGCCTAAACCGATAAGTGATACACACTCGTTGTGTACGAGATCGAGAAAAAAAAAAGAATATTGTACTGACTGATATCACTTGAAGTGATACTGTAATCAATGCTTTTATGTCATATAAGTATGAGCCTCACCTCATGCTTGAATGATTGATATATGTTTTAAGCCTCGTAAGCGATAAGAAGAGATACTACAATCGTTTCAAAATAAATTTTTTATCGCAACGTCAATAAATTTTTGATATGAAAGTATCATCAGTTCATGAAGAATAGATAACAGACTTTAGGTATAATATAACAAAGTTGATACAGTTAATTTCAAAGTTTGATTAGTTACTTTTATTATATAATATATGTACACATGGACAATCACTAAATTACAAAACACATATGTAAGTTAAAAAGTTAGGAATCGGCTATAATCAAAATTGGGTTCGGTGATATCATTAAACACTGTCGACCTAATTGACGGCAATGACGACGCTCGACTTTGAGCAGCCTCGATCGACTTCGATTGCGATAAAATTTTGTACACATGCTATACTTTTACTTTATTATTTTTTAATAATAAAGTATTGTGATCGACTTGAAATTTAAAAAAAAATTTCTAGCCTGAAATTTTCAGGTTTCAGACGAAAATTTGTGTTTCTAGATCTCGGGAACCGCTTATGCTACAAGGCTGAAACTTGGAACTTATGTAGAACTATGATAGTGAACCCATTTGCCAAAAATTAGCCAATATGGGTTGAGGGGTGTGGGAGTGGGGGATAAACAATGCGTCCGAAACGCTCGAATGAATTGAAAATTCTTAAATCCATATCTCTTGAACAGTTGATGCTAGAAGGTTGAAACTTTGTGGTTGTCTTAAGGGATACTAGGAGCCTAGACAAAAACTTATAAGTATTCTGATGGGGATTGGGGGTATAAAACTTGGATTACAATATCTTCCGAACCAATTGTGCCAGGAAGATAAAATTTGGTTTCTCTATATGGAAATAAAATTTTTGAGTGAAGAACGAAAGTGGGAGGATAACAATTTTTAAAAATTAAAGTTTTATATCTCAAGATCCGTACCAGATATGGACTTAAAATTTTTACAAAAGGTATGCCCACTAGACCTCTAGCAGACAAAAAGTTTATGGTGGGGATGGTGGGAGGAGGTGGAAAGAAAAAAAATCTGATTATTATTTCTCAAAAACCACAAAGGAAAGAAAGCTAAAAATTTACGACTATATAAAGGCACTATAGAGGTATCCTAGAAAAATAAAAGTTTTGATATTGGTAGCAAGCGATTATTAAAATTAAGGCAGTGTCATCAGCTTGAAGTCCTTTAGTTTAATTATTTCCTGGACATACCAAAATTTGGAGTGTATGATAAGTATCCGTGTTTAACGATTAATGGCGTCACTAAAGGCCGTAACATATTACAAGCAGAGCAGCAACAACATTTTTTAGAAAGCACTGAAATATATATGACGTCTATTTTATTGAAGACAGCGGTGAAAGCAGTGCTGTTTCTTCTAAAATTCTGCTTCTGCTCCAGTACTGAAAATATAAAACCCTCAAGAGTTGGGAATGTTGTCAGCAACGGGAATGTTGAAGGTGCCAAAATTGTTTCCATATATGTGTCACGGCCTTAACTTAAAGTCTGTATGACATCGTTAAGCGCCATATCTTGAACGACGCCTGTCAAAATTTCAGACAAATTCATCTAGTAGTAAGCCTTTGTCAGCAGTTCAAAGCGACGTTTGTGTTGGTTTACAAAAATATAAAAATAACAATATCGGTCAGTCATAGCCTTCAAGAAGCTATTGGCATGGCAAGATGTATGCCGCGTTTACAGACGGAAGCAGTGGCGGCTCGTGCCTTTCTTAGCAGGTGAGGCTGAATTGGAATATTAGATAGATAGATGTTTATTTCGTTCCAATAAATATTTATAAAAGTATTTGTACAATATTTCTGTTGATTTGGTGCTCAGATCACATATCTTTTCAGCCATAGTAATTCAAAGTGTTTCTTTTGTGCATAAATTGAAGCTATTTGTGATTAGTGTTTAATTTGCATAAGGAAAATTGGAACAACAAAAACCTTATTCGTGCCTTAAAATTACTTAAAACTAGACTAAACTAAACTAAATTGACTAGCGTGTGAATACATACAGGGTTATTTTGACACTGAAAGCTGTTTCCCGCTCGAATTTTTGACAGAAAGTCAGTATCATACCTCCGCGGAACAAAATGAGTCGCTTTACGCTTGAACAACGTTGGGAAATATTGAAAACTTATTTCCAAAGTGAGTGACAACGATTTTGGGCGAAAAATCATCTTTTCTGACGAGGCGCATTTTCATCTCGGCGGCTACGTTAACAACCAAAATTGCCGCATCTGGGGCTCGGAAAACCCGCACGTTATTGTCGAGAAGCCAATGTATCCACAGAGAGTGACAGTTTGGTGCGGATTGTGGAGTGGTGGCATCATTGGACCATTTTTCTTCGAAAATGAGGCTGGGAACAACGTTTCGGTCAACGGTGAACGTTACAGAGCCATGTTATCCGACTTTTTTTTTTACTGAAATTGAAGACATGGATTTGGATGACCTCTGGTTCATGCAGGATGGCGCGCCATGCCACACAGCCCATGCCACAATCGATCTCTTACGCACCAAATTCCCAAATCGTGTTATCAGCCGTCTTGGGGATATCAATTGGCCGCCTCGGAGCTGCGATTTGACCCCTTTGTATCTTTTTTGTGGGGAACCGTGAAGGACTGATGTTATGCCAACAATCCAGAAACGATTCAAGCACTTAAGGCCTATATCATCCAAGCAACTTACTAATAAAGCCATAATACATGGAAAAAAATTTAATTTTGTTCATTTTATTGCATTTTTAAAAAGAAACTTGTATTTGGCACCCCCTGTATAGTGTAGATTGTTTTATAATGGAATGATAGAGAGAATCAATGGATTTTCTCAGAGTGAACACTTTGTAATGAAGTTTTCTTCTTGTTTTTTGGCAAATGATTCGATTAGCGGTATCTCAGCTAATTGGTGTAACGATCGAGTAGAAAAATCCCGGGGTTTATTCAGGATGATCTTGAGATACTTGTTCTGGATTATCTGGAGCCGTTTTTTATGTACATTGGCGCATACATTCCATATTGAAACGCCATACGTTAGAAAGGGTCGCATTACCGTCCTATAAATAAGTAATTTATTTTCATGGAAAGCCTTGACATCAAATTGATAAGTGGATAGAGGATACGTATACTTTTTATGGTGTTGCTTGCGACTTCCATGGTATGGTATTGGAACGTAAGTTTGCTATCAAGATGAATGCCTAAGTATTTTATGTTCTTTGACCATGGAATGCTTTCTCCTAGTATGTTTATGTTGGGGTTAGGAATGTACTTATATGAGTTTGGTGAAGTATATAGCGCTAGTTTTGTGTGGATTAATTTTAATTTACCATAGGAAAAAATGCTTTTTATTTTTTCCAGCTGTTCTCGAAATGTATTTACTATAATTTGTAGAAATATGTTCGTTGAGTATATAGCTATATCATATGCAAAAATTGCCAACTGTGAATTAGACCATCATGCCAAACCGAGTCGAAAGCTTTTTGACGTCCAGTGTGATCAATCCTACCGATTCTTTATTTCTAAAGGAATTTCTTATCGAATTTGATACTCTTAAAAACTGGTGGTTTGTTGAATGTTGCTGACGAAACCCAAACTGGTAGTTTGGAATTAAGGAGTTTTCATCTGCGTGTGTTTGTAAACGGCTATGTATAATTCTTTCAAAGACTTTGCCACATGGACGTCATTTCAGTTTTTTCTAGAGGGGCAAGGTGTTATGTTTGTATATATTTTTATATATAAATATACATATGTTATATATAATCTATAAAAATACATAGTTCGGGGGGGGGGGGCAAATGCCCCCCCTGCTCCACCAACAATTGACGTCCTTGCTTTGCCAATTAACGACAATAAGCTTATTGGTCTATAATTGCAGAGTTTGGAAGTATCCTTGCCAGGTTTTGCTATTGGAAGAACTATGGCATGTTTCCATACCTTAGGAAAGTTTCCTAACTTATGATTATATATCTGCTAAGTAAACAAGGCCTTTTTGCGGAAGATTTTTTAGGAGAATATTTGGAACCAAATCCTTGCCGGTACTTTTCCTATTTTAATTTTCCGAAGAATGACTTTGATTTCTTTAGGCTTGCACAATTGACTTGGATTCAGTTATGCAGAACGTGCACTTTTGCAATTGAGTTCGGAACTAGTTGATTTGAGCTGATATCGCTAAGTTTTTCAGTTAGTCTGTGAGCTAGTTCGAAATGGTTAACTAGGAGTTCCGCTTTGTCCGTGTTGGTTACATAGCTAACATTATTCATTTTAAGGTCTGAAATGAGCTGGCTTTTCCTCCGGATCAGTTTATTTAATTTCCAGAGTTTGTCAGAATCTTTACCAATTTTAGATGAATTGGAATATTAAACACGACTTTGTCGAACTAAAACTATATGAGTAAGGACGTCGGCTTACTGCGGAAAGTCATTAAGTAACATTTTCGAAACAAAAATCACTAGTAACTTCATGACTTTTGCCTCTGTAAAATGGTGAGGCTCAACCTCACTAGCCTCATGTGGCGAGCCGGCACTGGACGGAAGTACAAGAACAGAAAACCATGACAACTTTGGAGCACTGTTTGAACATGTTCAAGCACGTGACTGTTGACGAAACATGGATTTATCACCAGTGAAAAGTTAATCTGCCGAACGTGCGCCAAAGAAGGAAAAAACGGTTCCATTGGCCAAAAAGGTTATTGCCGCCATTTGTAGATTCGCGAGGCATCATCTTCACCGACTATTTGGAGAAGGGAAAGACAGATAATCACGGGTTGGTATTATGCTGATTTGCTGGGACCATACAACACTGAATTGAAGAGAAAAGGCCCCATTTCGTGACAAAAAAAAGTGTTCTTTTACCACGACACTGCAATTCTCCAACTCCAATTGCCACAGCAAAACTGGACAAATTACACTACGAATTGCTGCCTCATCCACTCTATTCTCCAGATTTCGCTTCCTGCGATTTCTAGTTGCTTCCAAAGATGAATAAATGGTTTGGCAGAAAGCGGTTGATGTCAAACGAAGGAGTTATCAGACAGAGGTCTATTTTACTGAGTTCGACAAATCATATTTTTTCGGATGGCTTAAACAAGTTGGAGTATCGTTGTAAGTGTTTCGAGCTAAAAGGAGACTATGTTGAGAAATAAGTAAAAAAAAATAATTCGTTTTCTTCCCGAACACGAGTACTCATACAAACTTCGTAAGTCTAACTTACAAAGTGTGGCCTTGCAGGCCTACTGCAAAAGACTGGATTGCATTTTTATTCCACCAAGAAACATGAAGACAAACAGTCCAGAAGTGAAGAAAGATGAGTTCTTAAGCTTAAGATTGAATCTTGCCAATGATCACTGTTGCTAACCTGAGCCACATTGGGGATCACACACCAATTGAAGTGTGTTCTAGAAGCACTATTAAAGTACTTCCTTAATTTTCAATAGTGTTACAGTTCAAGGCTAGTAACTTCTTCGATGGTATTCCTGGAATCGTTTTGGAACATCTTCCAGCTTCCTTCCGGCCCAAGTCTGGGCTTTCTGTCGAAATTTACTTTTTTTTCTTGAGCCTATCGACCAACCTCTTTACGTCCTACTATACTACCACCTTGGGTTTGGGTTTGCCACTTATTTTTGATGAGCTGATGTGCTTTCCAATGAATGATTATTATTACTACTTTTTTTCGGATACAGAACCTGTAGCCATTCCCGAGCCTAGAGTTGCAACTGGCTTGACAAGTTGAAGCTATTAACAAATATATTCTGTATTTATTATTTTCCAATATTCGGTTCCACATCTAGAAACTTATAATCCTTAATGTCATCCGGCTTAAAAAAGAACGATACATGCTAGCAGATATAATTGTGCACTAACCTGAATTATTATCGCGCTAAATCATACATGGAAGAGCTGGTATCTATAATTTGCTTGTTAGATATATATATATATATGTAAAATATAAGCATCATAGACAAAATAATATGTACACACATGGCTCACACATCTATTTCCATTGGTTTAGATGTACGAAGTGTGCAACGTATACATTTTATCGATTTCTTTTCGGATACAAGGGCGACACAACGTCACAGAGCCGCATAGTAGCTTTCCTGACTGAAACGAATAAGTTCCTTAAATATTTTTTGCTCTAAAAACCGGGTTACCATTTCTATTTTATCCCAGGACAAATCTTTTCACCTTAATAAATACTACCAAGTCAGCCTTGGACTATATCAAAAAGAATTGGGGTGGCCATCGACGATGCTCTTGAAAACACTTCTTTGCATTAAGAAAGCTAGAGGACAGTTTTCTTTCTTGGGTGGAAAAGAGGATAGAATCTAGGTTTTAAGGTAATGACTAAAAATGGTAGGATATCTTCAAACCCCTCATCCACACTCTGGCCTGTCCAGTCAACAATCATGAGGTGACCCTCGTCGTGAATATTGTTCATCGTTATAAGTTACGACATGGAATTAAGGATCCATAAAAAAAGGCAACAATAGTTTCTTTGGATCAGAAGTAGAAAATTGGGATTTGAAAAGTCACCAACTTTGAATGGCGAAATAATTGAGATTCCCAAAGAAGAGAAACAATTCGTCACCGCCTTATAAGCATAACACTGTATAGTGGACGATGCATAAATCGTTGGCCTACCCGTGTCCTCTTTGAGCTGACCTATATAATTTTGTACTGCGAATAAAATACCACTCGAAAACACTCGAAAGCAAAGCAAAACAAAAAGCTTGTCTTGCACCCATTACCAGTTACCGACGAACTAGTTTGTACGTATATAAGAGTGCGCCCAATGTGGGGCTCGAATCTACGACACTGAGATAAAGGGTATCCATCGACGGAGCTAGCCGAAAACTAAAAAAAATATATTTAATTTGGTTTAGTTTGGTTGTTCTCCTTACGTAGAGGTGGAGCTACCTTAAAATTTAGCTACGATTACAACTAAGAGATAAGCTGGCCTAGTTTATTATTCGCGCAGCATGGTTTAATCTCTTCTCGCAATTTATGTGAGGCCAGACTGTACTGAGACCGAACAAAAAACACAATTTTTGTATTCATAGTAACGATCCGTCGGACCGGATTCCTAAACGTTTCGACAAGTAAGAAAAAATTGGTCCGTCGATCCGGTGAAATCGTAACTTTTTGTTTAGTTTAATTTGAGTAACTAATATTAGGTTTGCTGCGTCCTTAGTGGTTGGTATTTCTATTATAATCCTCTGTAGTTCAATCCTATGGTTTTCTTGTAATTTTCTTTCTAGTCAAAACTATCTCTGTTCATTGCGGCAAACTCCAAAAGCATGGTAACCCCAAAAGAAACTCCCAACAAGAAGTCTACTGAATACAGAAGTCCTATATACTCAGGCTTTCCCAGCTAGGAGCTAGCTTGTAGCTTCAATGTATTTGAAGTTGCCTCTTATTTAATGTGTAGCTCGGTTCACCAATTCGTTCAACATTCAGGATCACATACCCGTAAAGGATATTAAACCTGTTATGAGTTGCAAACACAGCCACACTTCCAAGCTTCCTTCTAAATAGAATAAAACTGCGCCGGTCTGCATATCCTGTCCCAGACCATGGCCAACTTATTCGCGCATTTATCGATCGACAACAACTGTAATAGGTTTGGAGCATGTTCGATTAATACATTCATTGATGGTAGATATACACAACTAATAGACTAGCACTATGTGCTTTATTACGCACGCTCTGGGTCGATACGCTACATCCTTATCCTTGTGTGATACAAACAAATTTGAGCAAATGGTAATTGCATATCCCTTGTAATACACCCTACTTATAAATGAAAGACTGTAATAAAATTCAGCTAAATATTTATATCTCATTTCTGGTTTATCTTCTCGATTAGAAGGTTGATTGATTTGCTATTTGCACAACCAAAATTATAACTCAGGACAATATAATTAGAACCATCTAATAATAAATGCAATCAAATATATATCACTATTTCGGCTTTCGAAGGATCAAAAAAGAATTTAAGGTTTTAGATAAGTAAATATGTATACGATAAGGATCTTATTTCTGTTGGTCGTCTTTTTCAGTCCTTTGCAAGTAGTTTCATCTGTTCGAGAAGAAGAATATAAATCTTAAAAATCCATAAGGCTTCACTTTTTAATGAAAAAAATCAATCCACTCTGTCAAACAAAAATCCTTAAGTTGAAACATTGAACCTATTGCTCGATAACTGGAAAACAATAAACTACAAGTTTAAATTAGTCATATCACCCTACTACCCCATCAACAATTTTTGAATATCGCTGGAAAAGCTGCTCATTCTAGCAACTTCAACCATTCTATCATCAGTTTAAAATTTGATTTAAAAAAACTGAAATTACCAGCCTGTAGAGCTACTTATTCGTAAATAAAACAAAATCAATTCGATGTATAATATAATTCGGCCTAATACTATGTTCAGACTACGAGATTAACGCGTTTAAATCGAGTTTAACGCGTTTAAAACTCTTCCCGAACGCGTTTACGAAAACACGAAGCTATAGTACAACGCGTTTAATCGAAAACATGTACTGCTGCGACCCTCGCTGAAATCGAAGTAAACTTTAGAAGACACTACTTAATGCTGCAGAAACTGAATTTTGTGCTTGTGCACCGACTACATTAGCTAATTAATTTACTTTTCACTACTGCTATACAAACACTTTTGTTTCAACTAATTAAGAAACCATAAATTTGCTAATGAAACACAGCTGAATATCTGCTTGTCAAAACAAATCACGTCAAGCTGTCATGTATCAAAATAAAACGAGTTGCCTAGTCTGAACACTACTTTTTTAACTCGTTCATTTTGCCTACTTAAACGCGTTTAAAACGCATAGTCTGTACATGACAAAATTCGTACGCCAATCTGTTCACTTCTGTTCTTTTTTTTATGAAATTTTTTTAAATAAAAAATACTTAGAAATATAATTTAAATTATCCGCAAGGTTCAGTATTTCATATTTTCAAATTTTGTGTTTATTAAGGTCTCTCGTTTGGTTGCTACTCGAAAGTTTTCATCAGTTTTCAATTTCATAGCTGTACCTAGGTAAATCACTGAAAGTAAAATTTTCCTTTTTTAAGGACTTTCACATGGAAGGACTTACTCGATTTCTAGCCCATTTATCCTTTTATCGGGAAATATTTAATAATAAATGTGTAAAAAATTTCAAATTTCTAGCGTCTGGAAGTTGTCGGAAAATATTCTTAAACACGTGTTTTAAGGACTTTGTATGGGAGGAGTAGAAGGATTTCGCTGACTAGTAAACTGGAACTTTGTTTTCATTCAAAACTAATTTTTACAAAATTTCGACTTCGTGTCTAAACTATTTTTAGAGTTATAGTGAGTAACGTTAATTCACTAAGAATGTTTTTACAGAATTTTTGTATGGTACTCGTAGCTACTCGAAGGATTGATTCATGGGAATTTTTTCATATTCATACCTGTAACTGCAATTATTGGAAAACTAACGTGTACACAATTTCAATATCGGAGCGGACGTAGCGGCAGGACTTTTTGTATGGCAATTTTGCCCGCTAACGAACTTAACGTTAAAAATTTGACCATCCAAAATCAAACTTTTAACATCCTATGTAAGGCGTTCTTGAGCTGTCGTTCGTACGGACAGTTTTTTTTTAATATTTTTCAATTTCTGCAGCTATTTTCGGAGCACTTTCGAACGAATCCTTTTTTTACGCTTTTTATCAACTTACGGGCCTCTCCAGATTGTCGCTTATTTTCAATTCGTTTTTAATTTTTAAATCGATGATTGATCACGTTTTGAATATAAGATGAACAGGTAAAGGGCAACATCCTGCATGAAAATTACCAGATCCAGATTTAATCCTTTAAAATCGTATGTAGATTGTAGACTAGAGATGGGTAACTCAGATCTGAGCCGGCTCAATGAACCGGCTCAAGCAGAAGATCCAACTGAGCCAGATCTTCTTCACGGATCTTTACGGTTCATGGATCTCGACGGTTCAACAGATCTATACGGATCTTTGCGGTTCGCAGATCTTGACGGCTCAACAGATCTTTACGGATCTTTGTAGTTTGCAGATCTTTGCGGTACGCAGATCTACGCGGCTCGTGGATCTTTAAGGTTCGCGGACAGAAGCAGATCTTTACAAATCGCGGATCTTTGGGGTGATGATGATGGAGGATTGGAGATGGAAAATGGAAGATGTTGGATGGAGGACTGAAGAGTGGAGGGTGGATCATGGAAGGTGGAGGATGGAGGATGGAGGATAGATGATGGAGGATGGAGGATAGAGGATGGATGATGGAGGATAGAGGATAGAGAATAGAGAAGAGAGGATAGAGGATTGAGGATTGAGAATTAAGGATTGAGGATGGAGGATGGAGCATGGAAAATGGAGGTTTGAGGATTGAGGATGGAGGATTGAGGATTGAGGATTGAGGATTGAGGATGAAGATGAAAGATGAAAGATGAAGATTGAAGATTGAAGATGTAGGATGGAAGATGGAGGACGAAGTATGGAGGATGGAGGATGAAAGATGGAGGACGAAGTATGGAGGATGGAGAATGATAGATGGAAAATGGAGGATAGAGGATAGAAGATGTAGGATGGAGGAAAGAGGATGGTGGGTGGAAGATTAAAGATTAAAGATTAAGGATTAAAGATGAAAGATTAAAGATATTAATAGATATTAAGGAAATAAGTCACTCTTCAAAAGATTAAGATTAATTAGGTCTATAAAAGTCTTCGAGAAAAAGTCTTTTAACCCACATTTAATTATGAAGTCGTCAAATCCGAGACTAGAGCCACTATGTTTTCATACTACTTTCCCATTATTTCCCGCATTACCCAGCATTGCTTTAAAATAATCAACTCTGACATTTTTCTTTAAAGCACATAGTTTATTTTAAATGAGTTTTTGGTTTGTCGTAAAGTGTTATTCAATAGGTACATAACAATTTCATATTTTAATACAAACGCACCCTAAAACTTTTTTGCTGGTCTTTCAAATTTCAACGCCAAAACGGTCAAAGTTTATATTTTTATCATGGTGAAGTTCATGAATGAGCAACGTTTGGAAATTATCTCAATTTTTCTGTGTTTTATTTAAATACGAAATTGTTGTGTCCCTATTGAAATTTTCTATGTAAATAGCTAAGGACTATTCAATAGGGACATAACAATTCCGTATACAAATTAAACACAGAAAAAATTAAAATTTTGAATATTTGCAAACGTTGCTCGTTCGTTAACTTCACCATGATTAAAGTGTAAACGTTGACTGACGTTTTGACATTGACAAACTAGCAAAAAAGTTTAAAGGTGCGTTTGTATTAATATACAAAATTGTTATGTACCTATTGAATAACCCTTTAGCGCGGCAGTGCAAAAGATCCACCTGGATCTTTTGAACCGGCTCAAAGAGCTTTGAAAAGAGCGAGATCCGGTGAGCCGGTTGACTGAAAAGATCCGAATTTCCCATCTCTAATGTAGACGCAAATCGAATTGGAATGAGATCGACTCGATCCGATCCAACTTCTCGACCTGGATCAAAATGGGTGGAGTGGTGCTGCAGAGGGGGTGGGGGGGGGGGGAAATCCATTTGAAACGATCGAACGCCGAGATGGAAACGTTCTAAAATCCATATCTCCTAAACGGTTAATGTCACAAAATTGAAACTTAATGATTATCTGTGAGTGAATACTAATAGAATAGACCATAAACAAAATTTTGAGGGGAGTCAGTGGCGTGGGGTGTGAAAAAATTTTGATTACCTTATCTTACGAACCAATTACGCTAGGAAAATGAAATTCGGTTTGTGTATGCAAGTCAACAAATGGATTTTGCTGGAAATAAAATTTTTGAATTGGGCGGTGGACCAAGCATTTTTCTAAAAAAATAACGTCTTATATCTTAAGAACAGTTCAAGATAGATGCTTAGAATTGTTACGGGAAGTAAACCTAATAGCCCCAAGCAGGAAAAATTTGCTTGGGTGTGTGTGTAGGGGGTGAAAGTAGGGTAGAGTCAAAAAGAAAAAGTTCGGATTTTTATATTTCGAGATGATGAATATCTGAAACTGTACTTATATAGGGCTATAGAAGCGGCATGTTGAAAAAATATAATTTTTTATAAGGGTTGAATGGTACGGGGTTGGAGGGTTTTTTCCTATCTGTTGAACGGCTTATGCTAGAAATTCGAAACGTAGTGGGAATATATGTCTGTAGATCTGCTAAAAAAGTAATTTAGATAAAAAAAAGGTAAAAAAATGATCATAAAAATGGAATGCATATATTTTCACGAATTTGGTCATATCTCTTAGTTAGGTCTTCAGAAATATTGAATTGCTTTTTATTTTACTAATTCTTCATATAAAAGCCTAGAAAGGTTTTTCAGGATTTTTTGAAATTCGACCCTAAGTGGGTGTAAAGATGTTACATTCATTTTCACGAATTCAGGCATTGCCCTCAGCAAATGAGTGACAGCGTTTGTAGGTTTGTTCTTTTTGTCAGGTGTAGTGTATATTTTTCTCTCGTGTACTACATTTAGTGTAGGTGTAGACCACTTTTCAGTGTAGAAACATGGCAGATGAAATTTTACACCTTTTTATTTGCTTGATTCTTAAAATGCAAACGTATTGCTATACAATATCCTTCCAAGTGTTCACACAAAGCAGTAATTCTCTAAATGCTAAAAGTCCATTTTATCTTCATACAATCATCAAGTTTGACAGATGGCAAACTAAACCTACACTATCTTAGGTCTGCTATCAGGCAGGTGTAAAAAAGTGTACACTTCCTACACTTTTCTATCTGCACTCAACAAAAAGAACAGCAGCCTCTGATGTCACTCCATCAAAAAGAACAGAAAAGTGTATGGTACACCTTCTGCACTTGTGTAGATAGTGTATCTAGTCAAAATGAACAAACCTATTAGGTTTGATTTTTTATACCAGGTGTGTTTAATGCTGAGATGCGGTGTAGGTTACTATGCGATTGACAACCTAAAATATAACGTTCCAAATTGCCTTCTGGTTATTCCTTAGGTTGTCAGTCGCATAGTAGCCTACACCGCATCTCAGCATTAAACACGTTTCGGACTTCTACCCATAAAATAATAAAGTTGCGCCCAGACTGTTGGCAGATTTTCTTTACATATTTACGTATTTGTTTTTTCAATTGATTCAATAGAAGTCAAAGTAAATTTGCTCTCATTAAACTTAAAAAAAATCGGAATTCGTCAAAACTTGAACAATGTCTTACTCCCCAGGGGGCTTAATATCAAAAAATACTTAAATCGGCTTATTCCCCGACTATATTCAAAGCATTTAGAAGTGAAAGTGAATTCTATATGTCATTAGACCTAAGAAATATATCGGAATTCGGTTAGGGGTTAGATATCGAAAAATTTGGAAAAATGTTTCTAGGCGCTTATATTAAGAGGCCGCAGAAGTAAAATTGATTTGATAGCTCGAGAAGTCTAAAAGATTTAACGAAATTCGTGAAAATTTTTTATACTCTAGATGAAATGAAAATAGAGTATTATTAGTTTAATCCAGCCCAAAAGTTTGTAACGCATAGAACCAAGCCTCGGACGAAAAAAAGTTGTATATTATTTTTTGTTTATTTGTGCCCAAAAACCGCAAATCCGCTTGACGTCCGTCCGTCTGTCCGTTAGCACGATAACTCAAGAACGCCTTCACCTAGGATCTTGATATTTTTAATCTGGATGTTTGGTTGAATTTGTAAGGCTAAGTTCGTTAACGGGCAAAACTGTCCTACTCCTTCGGGTAGCTGCCATACAAAATGTCCTTAAAACACGAGTTCAAGAATATTGGTCGATAACTTCAGAAGGGTTTAAGCTACGTCTTTAAAATTTTGTATATGTCATTTTTCCAATAGTTGGAACTAAATGTATGATTATGAAGAAAATCCTATTAGTCCTTCGTGTAGCTACCATACAAATATCCTGTCAAAATGTCTTCACTTCATTTACGGAACTCACTATAACTCAAGTAATCTTTTAGCTATGAATTCGGAATTTTGTACAAATTATTTTTGAGTGAAAACGAAGTTCGAGTTAACTAGTCAGCAAAATCATTTTACTCCTTCTGGTACCTTCCATACAAAAAATCCTTAAGACACGTGTTCAACAATATTTTCCGATAACTTTTGAACGCTTCAAGATACGAATTTGAAATTTTGTGCACATGAATTTTTGAATGGTTCCAAGGAAAAGGATAAATATTTAAGAAATCGAGTGAGTCCTTTCTGCACCTTCCATGTGAAAGACCTTTAGGTTAGGTTATGGGCACCAGACCGTCCACTCCCGGAGACTTAAAGGGAGAGAAGGACATAACCGCACACCTTACCCTTTCAAGAGAGATTGTCCGATTTACAATGTCTACGTCCGCCACAGGGAGATCTACTACCTGAGATGAGTTCCCAAGCTCCGAGATGCACCCCGAGAAGTGCGTCTCCATCAGTAGATCCAGACTTTCCTGACTTGATTCCGTCCAGTTTCCGTCATTCCTCCTCAAGTACCCCGGAACACTGGGGTCCTTGGCGAGGATCCTACGCATTCTAGATGCTTCATTAATACATTCTATTTCCTCGCAGAGCTTTCTCCATGAACTTCGCTTGGCGAAGTTCACCGACGATTTAAATTCTTTTTGGCTGAGTCTGTATACGTCCCAGTCCAAATCATTCTAAATTCTTTTAGCTTTCTTGAAAAGCCTCCTCGCCTTTCCTCTCAGAGTTTCAAGATCCTTCAACCACCACTTCGGACCACCTTTCCCACCCCCATTTGAGAGCGGACAGGCCGATCTAAAGGCAGTCATCAAGGTTTCCGAAATCATTCCCACCTCCCTATCAAGTAGTTCCGCACTGCTTAAGCTGATGTTTTCCTGCCTAAGGTTCCTACCGACCACCCTTACGAAATCCTCCCAGTTAGTTCTTTTGATGTTACGGAAGGAGTTACCCCGCACTACATCGCAAGATATCGTGAGCATTATTATTCTATGATCAGAGAAGGATTCCATTCCTGAGACTGACCAGTTACCGACTTCAAACTTCGTGCCGTAGCTCGATCTTAGAGTTATGTCCAAGACTTCACTTCTATTTCTAATAACAAAAGTGGGGTCATCACCTCTGTTGCATAATACAAGTTTGGAAGAGCAAATATATTCAAAAAGTGACTCACCTCTACTGTTGATATCTCTAATGGGAGTCCTTAATAAAGGACATACGAAATGCACACTCGTAATTCTATTTTATCCCCAACTAAAATATAAATCAGAGTTCAGTATTTCATCTAGAGTATCATACGATTGGCTTGCAGCCGATCGTGACTGCTGTAATTTTTTTACTCCATCTTTGTACACAAATGAAAATCTAATTTTTTTTTTAGTCTTAATTACTCTACTAGCACATCTACATATACGTACAAAGTTTCAACTTTCTAGCATAAGCCGTTTCTGAGATATAAAAAACCACCTCTCACACCTGTACCGTGATACCCTTATCAACAATTTTTTTCTAGGGTGTCTCTATAGTAGTTCTATATAGTCGTAAATTTTTAGTTTTCTTTTCATTACAGTTTTCGAGAAATAAAAATCAAAATGTTTTCCTATCAACCCCCTTTCACCATCACCCCCAATACCCGTCCATCCCATTCAGTTGGGTTATGTCATATATGATCGGAAAGTTTCATCTTGGGACGGTTGAACTTCCAGCGGTCGGTTTCGTCATAGTCGGTACTACGACGAATTAGCGGATTGGTGTGATCGGATGACGCATTGAAAAACCTCAAAGCACTTTGTTTGAAGAATTCTCGATTTTTTTTTCAAATGGGTGCACTATTATAGATGTACGCAAGTTCCAAGTTTCAACTTTCTACCATAAGCAGTTCTTGAGATATAAAAACCAAAATTTATCGTTTACAGCGCAACCCCCACGCATGGGCAGCATTTCTTATGTTGCCTACCGTATAAATAAATTTGTCTTTTTTCAAAATTCGAAATTTCAGCGGCAAGTTATAATTTAGCCCGTACAATCTAACGGCTTTTATAATTGATTTGATCCCTTCATGCAAAATGGGCAATTCCTTCCCAACTCTAAAGTTGGTGAGAAATTCCCCATTTGGGCACACTTCCTCAGCTTAAAGAACTGGTGACCATACTGTCTCCTTGTTCAATGAGCTGGAAAAATTTTCACCATATCGAGATACTCATGCATGTATGCCGACATTGGGCTCAATGTCTATTAAATCTATACTATAACCCGAAAGTACTCCCCAGACAGCACAACGCACTGGTATAAGCGGTAGTACCGTGATAGAGAAAGAAATAAAAAAAAGTAATCGGAAAATGTAAAAAAAAAAAAAGAATAATAATAAGAGTTAGTAATTACTAATAAATCTAATCAAAAAGTAGTTAGAGGAAAGAAAAAGAAAAATGAAAAGAAGAAAAGAGAAGTTTAATATTTAAAATACGTAAAACATGCAGAAATAACACAACACAAGCCACAGCCATTCTCTAGAATCTTCAAGAGTCTCATAAATTCGCCAGAATAATTCTCTGTTTCTAGGTCGATTTTATTTGCAACTATGCGTAATACTGTTCCTAAGTACGACTTAGAAGTTGTTTCAACTGAAACTGTCATTCCTCACAACTCCAATTAGGACGTGCGTATTGCCCAGGATCCAGGCCAAAAGAAGATGAACCACCTCACCTGGACAACAAGATATAGTAAAAGGTGTTCACCATTCCATCGCAATTTACCGTATGAATCCAGTCGCGTAATAAAAACTGCCGAAAATTAAAGAAAACTGGCAACCGAGCGTGCACCTTCTGAAAGGCCCGGCAAATCCATTAATCGCATTCGTGCGGACGGCATTATTCTAAATAAAAAGTTTTACGGGGCCCAAGCGCGTGCATTGGTGTGTGTGTGTGAGGACGTTGCGCAATTTTCGTTTTGTTTATTTTTCATCTTTGCGCGTCGTGCAAAAAAAAAAAAAACCAAGAAAAATCTCCACTCCAACTGTTGGCAGAATTCCCAGCAAGTCTCGTAGCTCGTCGTGTCGACAAGAGCTGCGTGTCGTGCTGTCGTGTACGACGAAAATACTGTACATCCCCCCCTCCCAACGCAGACGTAACACTCGTCCAGAAGCAGAAGCTGCCGTGGCCGTGCCGTGTCCCGTCCCGCGTGTATCGACTGATGTTTTGAACCAACGGGAACGGTGTGTGCATGCGGGGCTTAGTGTTACCTGGCGTGTGCACGCAAGAGTTTTTTTAGTCATGACCACATGAAACGTAACGTTACGTAGCACGCGTATGTGATCCACTTTTGGCGCAGGAAACTTGTTGTTTTCTGTCGCTTGCGACGATAGTGAAATTATCAACGATAGGTGTCGTGACGTTGGTGCTGCCAGAGCTGCAAACTGGATGTTCGTATGCGGATATTTCAGTGTTTTTTTTTTGCAGGAAGGACAAGGTGCTTTTTAGGGGAAAAAACCCTTCACCGAATCCAGTGCCTGCTACCTGAACGACACTCGGTTCTATCAAAAGGTGTGTTCTAGCGCACACCTGACAACCCTAAGCCCGAGCACAATTTGCAGGCATTCTTGAGTGAAGTAACATAACAGGAATTATCCACTACTCGCGCACTTTTCATTGATAGCGGTTTCCATATACACGGGTATTTGGGAGTGTGGGTGTTGTATATAAGCGCGCTTAGAATAAACGTTATGTACTCGGGGTGCGGGTGTAGAGGTGTTGTTCTGGTCGAGCTGAAGCTGCGAGGCTAGGGTGAGTTTTGCTCGTCGCCGCGCGCGTTACAATTGAATCTGACTTCGATTAAAGTCTACGCGTTCGTGTCTGCCTCTGCCGTGCGGCCATTGGACTTGCAATAATTTCGTTGAGCGTTTTCCTTGCCTGTCTCCCGTGTCTGGTCTGGTGTGACGAAATATATTCTAAGCAAATTACCGTGTAGAAAAACTGTAATTAAATTTGACGACCGGTTTGACTACTCCGGGATTTTTTTGTTTTCCTTTCCAATTGACCAAATTCGCTGCGAAAGCGTGTGTTGTGTCGTCGCCGTGTTCTGTGCGGTTCCGATTCGAGTTTTTGTGCCACCGGAATCTGCGACGTTACGTACGTTCACAGTTCGTATTTTTACTGGTCCGTGATTGTTGATTTTTAAATAAACGGAAATTCGGTGTGCGGTTTTTCGAGTGCTACGGCAGATTTACGTTTGCCCTCCCCGCCCTGAGGGTTTTGGCGATGTAAAGCGGCGTTGAGTTCTCTGATTCGCGCTCGATTAAGAATGATAGTTGGCCCAAGGAGCTAGGAAAGCGGCACAATTTTAGTGGGTGTTCTGCGGTGTGCGAAATAATTAAAAAAAATAAAAATAATAATAATTCGTGAGTGCAGTTCAGTTTTCGGTTCCAAGTGTTTAATCGAATTCCGTCAAAATTGATCGGGAAAACGGAGCCAGATTTGTCAGGATGTCGCTTCAGACAAAACGACAGCATTGCTATCTGTGCGACTTGCCGCGTATGCCGTGGGCAATGATCAACGACTTCTCGGAGGCGGTGTGCCGAGGATGTGTTAATTACGAGGGTGCCGATCGTATCGAGATCGTCCTGGATACAGCGCGTCAAATGAAGCGCATGCATCAGGCAACGAAACGTGGTCATGAGAACGGCGAAGTACAGCAACAACAACAACAACAACAACAGCAGCAGCAACAACAACAACAACAACAACAACAGCAGCAGCAGCAACAACAACAACAACAGCAACAAATCAGTCACCGAAGCGGTGTAGTTGGTGGCGGAGGGGGCCCTGGCGGTCCAACTTCCCATCATCACAGCTATCCGCAACAGCGTATCGCTCCGACATTAATTGATTTTTCGGGAAAAATGGAACCACACGAGTCGACGGGACGTCCCGTACGAATATCGCACATGCCGCCACATCACATACCAATTTCGAATCGGGCTGTTGTAGCCGCGGCGGCCGCAGCTGTTGGACCATCACAGCCTGTACTTCCAGCACTGTCTGTTAATTTGAAACGTCCTCCACCCGACGACGATGAGCATAACGACGGTCAAAATATTGGCGGTAAACGACAGGCTGAAGAAGTGCCGTCTGGTCGACCGCCGCTAACACGCGGCGAATCCTTACCAGCTGTGCCATTTGTTCCCGATCGACAGCCCAACTTTAAAGATAAACATCCCGTTCGGGCACCTTCTTTTGATACTGCCACTTTTAAGCCGGGCAGTGGAGGTAAGTTCACGTTTATTTTTTATTCTTTTCGGCATGAACGTAAATTTTTTGATGCAAAGTTCGTCTTGTGGGACGGACAGTGGTTGAATACAACCGCAGCCTGTCCTGCTTGACAAAAACATGGGAAATTGATTGTAGGTCACGGCCCAGGAAAAGGCTTATTTATCGTGGCTGCATGAATTCCATGATAGATCCGTAAGCAGGAGTAGAGTCCTGAGTTTTTCGTTCAAGTCTAGTGTTCATATTTGAGAAATGTGATAAGCAAAACGTTGAAAACTTCCGCCCTCTAAAATATTTGAAGAACTACTGCATGGAGTCGTCATCCTCAGCGTTTTACAATTTAGTTTTTTTTACACTGTCGGGTGCTGTTGAAAGCCAAGCTGATGTTCTCACTTCTCGAAAACTTTTGATTGATTAAAGTCCAAAGGCATGAGTAGTTACACTTACTAGAAAAAGTCTGCGTTCACCTGCTGTCCAATCAGTTTGTAACTTTAAAAAATCAAAAACAAACAAATATTTTCCAGATTTTGTTTCACATATTTATTAAGTATTTCTTACGTATTCGACACATGTAAGTTCATTTATTTCGCTTTTACAATTTTTGAAATAACGGCTCTTTTCAGAAAAAACATACAAAAGCGAGGCAGAAAAAGTCTGCGTTCACATGTAATAAAAATAATAAAATAGAAAATAGTAAAACATATTTAAATTAGTTAGTAACTGGTGGGGTATCCTCGGATCTTTATTAACTCTTGGAGCCTTTTCGGCATCGAATTGACGAGCTTCGCTGTCTCTTCAGCACTTGTTTTCTCCCACTTCTCTGTGAAAACAGTTTTCCACATTTCCTTACTAGTTATTGAGTGTTGTCGAATTTTCTTCTCTAGCGAATCCCATAAGTGTTTGATGGGATTTAGGTCTGGTGATTGTGGAGGTGTATGTAGCTGTTTTGGGGCATGATAGAGTGACCAGAGCCTCACTATCTCGGCTGTATGCTTCGGATCACGATCATGTTGGAAGCAAAAATCTGAACCTAAGCCGAGTTTAATGGCACTCTGCCTCAAATTATTTTTCAAAATGTTGAGATATCCAAATCTATCCATCGTCGATTCGATAAACTCCAACTTCCCAACGCCAGTCCTCGCCATACACCCCCACACCATTACTCCACCACCTCCATGTTTTACAGTGGGTAGGAGGTTTTCTTTTTGGAGTGCTGTTCCATACTAACTTGCGTCCTTTTATGCCAAAAATGCAAAATTTACTTTCATCAGAAAATATTACATTCTTCCAAAACACTATTGGGTCATTTATGTGCTGCTTGGCAAATGCAATGCGCTTTTGTCGGTTGACCGGTGAAATGTACGGTTTCTTCCGAGCAACCCGTCCGTGGTATCCAGCCTTTTTGGGGATTTTTCTTGTAGTATCCGGACAAATATTTTTCTTGAATGTTTCTTTGATTTTAGTTGCTATTTGGAATGCAGTCAGCCGTGGATTTTTTTTTACTAGTGACACGATATGTCGTTTTTCCCTGCAGGACAACTTTGATGGACGACCGGAACGAGGTTTGGATGTGAGTTCTCCTGTCGATTTGAAATTATTTATAGCCCTTTGGACTGACGAATATTGTCTTCCCACTATTTTGGCTGTTTCTCTGTAGCTTTTCCCTTCTTTCCATAATTTTATGATGATTTTTCTTTCACTTACACTAATTTCTTTCCTTTTATCTTCCATTGCGAAAAAAAGATTATTCACAACGCAAACTCTGCAGGAAACTATTTAACCACTTGCCAGAATAGCTAGTAATGAATAATAAATGCAATAAAACACTAGAAGAGTGTATTTGAAACGACTTATTCCGGGGAATTCCATAATTCATCAAGTGAACGCAGACTTTTTCTGTATCGCTTTTGTATGTTTTTTCTGAAAAGAGCCGTTATCTCAAAAACAGTAAAAGCGAAATATATGAACTTACATGTGTCGACTACTTAAGAAATACTTAATAAATATATGAAATCAAATCTGGAAAATATTTGCTTGTTTTTGATTTTTTAAAGTTACAAACTGATTGACAGCAGGTGAACGCAGACTTTTTCTAGCATGTGTATATGTTTGTATGAAGAACATAGTCTCCACGAAATCATTAACGACAAAGGGCATCGTTTGATAGATGTCACTACCAGCAAAATGCTGATTGGCTCTTCTGATGGTTCCACCTGTAATCAAATAGAAGACTACGTTGTGAAAGAAAAAGGGCTGCCACCAGCATCGCACAGTGAACTCTACGCGAAGCAATCAGTGATTCTGACCATTACCCTGTCGCGTAGCAAAGTGTAGCTACTTGAAGCGATCCGGGCGCCTGAATTTATAATAATAATAGATTTAATCCCTTCATGCAAAATGGGCAACACCTTCCAACTCAAAAAGTCGGAGAAGAATTCCCCATTTGGGTGCACTTTTGCAGCTTAAAGAACTGGAGACAATATTGTCACACAGCTCAATGAGCTGGCAATTTTTTTTATCGTATCAACATACTCATGCATGTATGCCGACATTGGGTTCAATGTTTAAAAATATGTATACCTTATACCCAAAAGTACTCCCCAGTCAGTGCAACGCACTGGTATAAAAAAAGGTAGTAGAAATAAATTAAAAAAAAAATATATATAAAAAATAAGAAACAAAAAAATAAACAAATAAACAAAAACTTGAAGTTATCAGAGAAATAAAAATAAAAGAAGAACCTGATTTTTTTCTTTTTTGGCAAAAAGGAAAAACCGGTTATTAATAAATGCAAAGAAATAATAGTGGAAATGAAGAAAAAAAAAGTTAAAATTATAAAGATTAACAAAAATAAAAATAATTAATTATAGTTAAATACAGTGGTATAGTAGTATAGTGGTATAGTAGACAGTGGCGGACAAAAGTCTACGGCAGCACCCTATATTGAGGTTCTGGGTAATTGGAAGCTTTAATCAAAAATCCATTGATGCACATTTTTTCAGTAACGTAAATATATTTATAAAAAAACAAAAACTTTTCATAACAAACTTAAAGATAAATTCATAAAAACATAAAAAATTGAATGGACAAAAGTCTACGGCAGTCAGTGCTGGCTGACTTATACACAAAAAATGTCCAACTAAACGTATCGGAATTTTTAAAATTATTTGCTGGCTGAATACCAGGTATGCAAGTATGAAACTGGAATTTTTTTATGAAAAATAGACGTTTATTCTACAAAAGTGTTACAACATATTTCATTCGAAGTATTGCCCATCGCTAGCTATACATTTTGCCCATCTCTCTGACAAGTTGTGTATGCCACGCCAAAAAAAAATTTGTTCTTTTGACGCAAACCAGTCATCGAGCCATTTTCGGACATTTTCGTACGACGTGAAGCGCTGCTCACTAAGTGCGTGTCCCATCGATGCAAACAAGTGAAAATCAGAAGGAGCCAAGTCTGGTGAGTAAGCCGCATGCGGAAGTATTTCCCACTGACAAGCCTTAATCGTTTCCTTCACCGGTCGTGCCGTGTCTGATGGTGCATTATCATGCAGCAAAATCACTTTGTGTTGCCTCTTTCCATATTCTGGCCGTTTTTCAAGCAAAGCTTGCTGCAGATCGAGCATTTGTTGTCGGTAGCGTTCTGTATTAACGGTTTCGCCAAGTTTCAGCAGCTCGTAATAGATCACGCCCTTCTGATCCCACCAAACACAGAGCATTGTCTTCCGTCCATAGCGATTTGGTTTTGCAGTCGATGTCGATGGTTCGCCTGGAGATACCCACGATTTTTTCCGCCTCGGATTCTCAAAATAAATCCACTTTTCATCGCCAGTCACAATTTGATGGAGAAATGACTTTCTTTGGTATCTGGCGAGCAAAATTTTGCAAGTAGTTTTTCGGTTTTCCTGCTGTCTTGCATTGAGTTCATGTGGAACCCATTTCCCCATCTTCTGGACCTTTCCCATGGCTCTCAAACGTATGGACACGGCTTGGTGGGTCACATTTAACTCATCTGCGAGTTGTTGTTGGTTCGTTTGGGTGTCATCCGCATCCAACAATGCCTGCAATACGCTGTCTTCAAACTTTTTCGGTGGTTTTCCACGTTCCTTGTTTCCGATGTCGAAATCACCACTTTTAAATTTTTTGAACCACTCAAAGCACTGTGATTTCCCAAGTGCATGATCCCCGTAAGCTTCAACAAGCATTCGATGCGATTCTGCAGCCGTTTTTTTTAAATGGTAACAGAAAATCAATGCTGTCCGCATATCGTCGTTCCCAGGCACAAAAGTTGACATGTTCAACGCTCGTCAAAACTACACTGTTGTATGAAACCGGTATTGCTGGGTATTTTATATCTTTATCAAATATCCAAACAACAAAATGGCGTCCATGGTTCGGTTTGACAGTTACTACTTTGACAGCTAGAGCCATCTATGAGTGAATTCCGGTTTCATACTTGCATACCTGGTACTTGGTTGAACCCCCTTTAGCATCAATTACTGCTTGCAGTCTTCGGGGCATAGAGGCGACTAAATTACCAGTTTCTGCGGATGTAATTTCTCCCATTCTGTAATGAGCGCTTCCTTTAACAAATTTTTATTTTTTATGCAATATTTTCGAATTTTCCGCTCCAGAAGCTCCCATACATGTTCTATTAGGTTTAAATCCGGGCATTTGGGGAGGCGTATTAAGCTGCCTGGGAGCGTAGTACAACAACCAGTTTTTGACGAAAAGTGCTGTGTGCTTTGGATCATTGTCTTGTTGGAAAATTCAACTCCCACCAAGGCACAACTTCTCAACTGATGGCTTCAAATGTTGTTCCAACAGGTTCTTGTAAACATAGCGGTCCATAGTAGTTTCAACAAAAGCCAATCTGCCTATGGCTCCCCAAACCATAACATTACCTCCACCGTGCTTGACAGTAGGAATCAAATTTTTGGTCTCTTTTGCCTCCATATTTTACCGCGACCATCACTTCCGAAAATCTTAAATTACGACTCATCGGTAAAAAGGACTCGATTCCAAAAATCAATGCCCTTATTAATATGGGCCTTGGCGCAGAAGTCGGTTTTCGGGAGATATTAATGGTTTTTTACTTGGAGTTCTGCTTTGAGACCCATTAGAATTTAATGCTCTCTTGATTGTTCTTGCATGAATATCCTTTTTCCTTACCGTAGCCACTTGTTTCGCTAAATCTGGAGCACTTATTTTCGGATTTTTAGTTGGAAATTTATTTATGAATTTATCTTTAAGTTTGTTATGAAAGGTTTTTGTTTTTTTTTTTATAAATATATTTACGTTACTGAAAAAATGTGCACCAATAGATTTTTGATTAATGCTGAATGGATTATAGAGGGAAGATGGAGAGGCAGGATGATCTGCATTTGCAGCGAAAGTCAGGCCGCTCTACAATCCCTGGATAATCCAATCGTCTTTTCGAAGATGGTACGTGAGTGTAAAGAACGGTTGAATTCTGTTGGCAGATTCAACGACTTAAAGCTCATATGGGTTTCAGGCCACCAGGGTATAACTGGCAATGAAATAGCTGATGCATTAGCAAAGGCAGGATCGGAGTCAGCCATGGTCGGACCAGAACCAGTTTTCGGTGTGCCGGTTGCCTTTGTTAGAGCTGCCACTGCTGAGTGGGTGAGTAAATCACACATTGAGAGATGGCGGCTTTTTCCGGGAATGCGGCAGACCAGAAACCTTGTTGATGGACCAAGTGGACGAACCGCTGTTTTTATTTTCAAATTGAGCAGAAAGGAATGTGGTAGTATGGTTGGTGTCCTCACAGGGCATAACTCGTGTGGCCTACACATGGTCAGATTGAGAATCATTGACGACCCCATGTGCACTGCTTGCGACGAGAGCGACGACACAACGGAACATTTCCTTCTCGAGTGTCCAGCTTACTCTTTTGCGAGAGTGCACGTATACGGCGTCGATGTTATGAGGATGGAAGAACTCCGTTCTCGTTCCCTACCTGAGCTCTTGGAATTCGTGAGGAGGACGAAAAAGTTTGGGTAGAGACTGGGGGAATCGAGTGCAATGGGCAATAATTGTCTGAGTGCTCAAGATGCGCGGCCTTGCTGTGTATCTTCCCCCGCTTCAAACAACAACAACAACCAGAACCTCAATATAAGGTGCTGCCGTAGACTTTTGTCCGCCACTGTACATAGTATAACTAATAGTAATAAAAATAAAAAATAAAAATAAGCAATTCGCAAAACATGCAACAACAAAACAAACCACAACCATACGTTTAGGCGTCAGTCTCGTCTTGATAGCTCGAGGGCCAGGTCTTCGATAAATAGGTGAAGCCGCCTGACTAAATTATCTGATTCAGGTCGTCTATAATTGCAATAATTCAAAAATCACATTCGTAGCTTCGACAAAGAAGATGCTTCTTTGCAAGGTGCTTTAGCTGAAAGACATTCCTTGCCATTTGTATTATTGAAGGCAAAGAGTTATATTCACAAATTGCCTTAAATACAGGATCTTTTCTAAGTCGGTCAGTCCTAGGACATGCTTGTTGTCTAATAAAATCTGCACTTCTTGTGTTAAAGTTGTGATATCGTGATTGTGGATCTGAGGATTTTAGTCTATTGTTCTTAATATTATAAATAAGTTTAATTCGTTCCAGGCTTAGATGTACTGTTGTAAGGTGAGTTTTCCATAAGTATAATAAAGTTCTTCCGATGGTGATAAATAGGGTAAATTATGAATGGCTTTAATAAGTCTCGCAAGATTCTGAGGCCACTCGATTTGGGCTGTCGTGCCATTGATGATGATAATGTTGCTTCAAAAATCGTAATCAAATGGTAGCCTTTTAAGGATGTATATCATCTCCATATCCGGTATTTCACAAAGGTCTACTAGGTCTATTACATTGACGATTCTAGACGTCTCCAACATCAATGATTTGGGCGTTATATTTGAGACTCGTCTAAAATTTAATCTACATATTACTGAGATCAGCAAGTGTCCGTATTAAGAGCTGCATGCATATACTCAGTCGTGGTGGACCATTGGAATTGGTGCGGAGACGACTAGATCCCTCTTCCACAGACTCAATCTTGAAGATACCTCCTATGGCACGCGGTTACAGTTACTCGGTCTTTCACTTCTGAAGGACTGAGGGTCATTCTTAGGCAAGTTATTTTTGTATTAAGTCATCTTTGTTTTCGACTCTAATCTCTACGTAGAACTCAGCTTTCAAAATACTTGATGATACTTTCATTTTACCCTGCACGTCCCTAAATGCATATTTTAACTCGCCGTTTCTTCATTGACCACACGCTTTCAACCAAAATTGTTTGCCGTGTTGATTGAACTTTGGGCGGCGTAGTCAAGCATAGCAGCGATAGTTCCCTGATTCGTCAGTTTTTTGAGTTAAAATATGACCAGACCGCGACATAATTGTAATCATTACGAAAATATATTATTCGTAAGCGTTATCAAGAGCTCTTTCCTGCAACTAACTTACGAAGAATGCCGAGATAACAGAGTAAGTTCCAAACAAAAATTGACTTGAATTTCATTTGGTGAAACGATACAGTCGATCAATTCGACTTTACAATTTGTTTACCGAAACTTGGCAACAAGATCAACTTGTAAGCATCGTGAGATCGAAATGCGAATCTTATGCTTAAGCAGGTGAGGTGAGTCAAGCGCCGAACGGCCGGCACCGACAATATCAAATTCATTTGCTGAAAGCGCCGCGCCGTTTGTTTGCATTTTTCTACAATCATTGAACGTGTGCTTTCTAAGCGAGCCAAGCAAGACACAAATCTGATGGCATTGGCAACAAATGTTATACGCATTGACGAATTGATCATTTCGCTCTTTAAACGAATCGTCACAAATGTGTGTAATTCGTTCAGCAGCAAAGATATCATGTCATGTGTTGTTCTTTTTTTTTTGCGCCTGCTTAAATGCACCGTTTCTTATGGGGCTTACACGTTGCTCGCAATACTCATTATTGTGTATTTGTACGTGAATTAATATAAATAAATAACTACCACACGAATGAACCAGCTATGTGCTATACAATCAGTGCAAAGCGGGGGCGGTATCTGATTTGAAACCCACACTATGTCGCGATTTACGTCACAGATTCAGAGTCCCCCTTAGCACATCAACAACAATTATTACGCATATCGTTTGCAATGTTGCCGGACCATTGTACATTTTAATTGCGACGACACGTCGTAATGATGAATAGCACTATCGGCTTAGTGGTACCAAATTTTGCGGTTTTTTAAGATAAAAGTACGGTATTTGTGTACGATCTCCCGTCTGCTTGCCTTCTTCTCGCGCTTATGTTATTTTCAGGATTCCGCTGGTCCCGGTGGAATTCAGGTCTCATGGTTTACCTTTCAAAGACAAATGCTTACTAGATATAGCGAAAGCTTCTAACGGAGTCTGGCATAAGTCCAATTGACTTTGATTCCAAGTGCCCCAAAACATTGAGACCTATCTCTCAGAACGCTCCATATGTGTAGTTTAAGATCGGTTTTCCCAATTGATTCCGGCGACCCTCAAGGCTTTGTTTTCGCTCCGAATTTATTTCTAGTCTTTAATCCGATTCACACTTTTGCTGGTGATCGTTCGCATGATAAGACCTTTTGTTTTGAGTAACTGGTACTGGTATATAAAAAATCTTTGGATTAGTTACGGAACGACGACTTCTTTTCGATACTGGGATCGAGTAGGATTAACAGAGTTCAATTCAATGCGTTCAGAACTGAAGCATGTGTAAAAGAACTCGGTATAAGAGTGAAGTTCGTCCTTATGCACAGGGTTGGGGTTGTGCATGAACAATTTCAAGTATCTAGCACATCGGTCCAAGCGACTATATATACTCGCCAACCTGATGGTGGCATAATTTTATTCATCCATCGCTATTGAACGCGTGCCCCACACCGATCATGACTGTGTCTATCTATTGTAAAACAGTAAGTAAAAAGTGACTCCAGAGTTTCAACCGTTTCTGTAAAAATGTCCTTTTCCACCGATTTGCTATTTATGCCACAGCGTTGAATGTCTGTTTTCTCATTTTAAGCTTACGTACGTAGACGATTTAAGGCACATTTGGGTGTTCAGTTTTGCTGCACTAAACGGTACCCTCACAGAATGAAAGTAAAGCTGTGAACGTTTTCTATCCAGTGGTTCAAAATCTAAATTAAAGTAAGGCCGGTATCGGGCCCGGCGATCAACGAAAACCCTCTTAAGTCGGTTTTGATTATTTGATTACAATTTGGGGCTGCACAGCATGTTTTCTTTTCTTGCTATGCCCGAGTGTCACATGCGCCGAAAATCTTCAACTTCTACTTAAAATTTACGGAACGTAAGAAATATGCTGTATTCACACTAGGCTTGCGCATTTTAGTTCACCGAAAGGAGCGATCATTTCTAATTCGCGAACCCTCGCGTTCTTTTAGTTCACTAGTTCGCGGGAGTTCAGCCGAACTAGAAAGAACTAAAGAACGAACTTCAAGTTCAGTGATGAGGTCCTTAGATACAATGTGATGACCTACAAGAAAAGGTCCTCAGGTACGATGTGATGACCTAAAAAAAAAGTCCTCAGGTACAATGTGATGACATAAAAAAAAATAAAAAAGGTAGAAAAAGAAGTAGAAAAGGTCGTCTGATAGAATGTGATGAGATAAAAAAAAATTAGTACAAACGGCAATGAATGAATACAAACGAACTAGGAGCGGGTTTGACTGCGAACTAGTTCGTTCATTTCTCTTCTGGGAACGTTCTTCTGAACTAGTTCGTTCGCGAACTACACAAGCCTAATTCACACGGTTTGATTATTTTACGATTTTCCGGTTGTATTACGTTGTTCAAGGATATAAAAGGTCGTTAGAGCCTCTTGAAGGTCCAAATTTACAGTAAAAGGCTGCTTTTGATGTCACAACTCGCTATTGAAGTAAATTACTTAGAAATTTCTTGATCTGCAATAGGATCGACCTGTCTCATTCATCCTGTAGTGTTCAGGAGCATCCAATTGTATTCTGCGATAGCTTTTTCTCGTTGACAAAGAAGTGCGATAAACACCAGTCTTGGTTGGGGAATCTCTACAGCACACAACCCCTTCTTCCCTGCAATCATAGTTTTAGTCCCATTATTTTGAAGATAAGTATCAAGTATCCAACAGTCTATTTAGGCACCACTCTTTCCTAGGATTTTTGTGCAAATTATCGCTTATTTAGGTCACAACTTCAAGCGCTGATGGTTTGCTACTTTTCGGAGTAAAGCAGCATGCATTAACTAAATCGAGTTATCTTTGCAGCGTTTGAGAAGTCAAAACTTTAAAGATTTGTTTGGTAGTTTTCGTCGTCGATGGGAAAGTGGTTTTGTTTTCTGAAACCAGCGTAAATAGCTAAAATCATGTACTCTGCTTCCCGTTTTTAACGTATTTAGTCGCCCGGCGTATTTGCACCTGTTTAGAAGCTCCTAGGTTCTTTTTTTAAAAATTTTATCTGAATTTTTAAAATGATTTTCAAAAATAAATTGAATTTTTTTTAATATCTGTAAAATTGCTTTATTTTAGAACAATATCTTCGGTCACATCTTGGGGCCAATGTTAAGATATTTCCAATGAAGTTCTTCTGGAGGACTCGACCCCTAATGGGAGCTCTGACTGGACACTGTCAAGAGGATTGGTCTTTTTGAGAGCAAAACATGCGGAATCCAAGATAACGAAGACGAATCACTAGAGCACATTCCCTAGCTCACAGAAGGCTTCGTCACTTCGGTCAGGGTTTCATGGAACCAGCGGAATTCCTGACATTTCCCTTTGTAAAATATTGCGCTTCATTGACAGCACCGGTATTAAAGACATTTTCGATAACGTCACAGTAGGCCCAGTTGTACTTCAGTGACAGATGAAACCGAAGCAACCCCAATTCGAAAATCTAGAGAACGACTGGACAGTTCAGCGTTGGCATTGAGATTTGAAAACCAATTTGATAAGGGGTCATGGCCATGACAAAATCGGAACATCACCAAACAGGCTATGATCTGGAACGTCACAGGAAAGCAATCGAGAAGGAAATTCATGGAGTGAAACATTAATGAATTCTTGACGAGCACTTATTTCGCCCTGTATCACCATCGAGATTAACACAAGAACTAAACTGAAGGACTATATCTCCTTGGTCATAGAGAAGCTACTGAGTGAGGCTTAGATGTTATTTTCCAGTATAATTTTCGTCTTGGCGAATGACCTGGGTGCATATCTCTGGACTTCTAATCCAGTAAGCTCTCGACTTATTTCTTAGTTGTAACAATTTGATTTCTTCTATCGGTTGTCATAAAAAGGCCTAAGAGCTATTATTGTATGCTTTCTGCCATTATGCAGATGAAAATGGGCTAAGACATTGCAAGAACTAAAAATAAACGAAAGAAAGAGAAACGAGTTCAGCAATCAGCATGTGTATATGGCGTCACGTTTATTTTACGTCGTTAAAAAGCATCCAGCGAGGCACAGGCATTACGTGCCGCCGCCATTCTCGCGTCATTTTCTTACACCGTCCCTCACTCGCTAACCAGTAAAACAAGTTTTGCAAAATACAGTGCAGAATTAGCGAGCGTACAGTACAACTATTTCCTTTCTTGACTGTGTGCTAGTACATTGTAGTCAAATTTACGCTGTCCGGTTCTTAGAACTGTCTTCCCTTCGACGTCACGCATTAGAAATTTGAAACGATCGTCCACACAAAGGACACGTTAATATCAACTATACCTGAAGTGAATTTGTTTCTGGCTTTGACCCAAGCGGGTGTATTTTGGATGGAAAATAGCAGAGGAGTTGAAATCGTGAAGATAAAGGTTTCCATTCCACCCGGTCTAAAGTCGTGACGACGACACGAATCTTGTACTCACTCTATTCACATGCACAATTTCATGGCACAGGCAAATAACGAAAATTACACAAAGAAAATGTAAACGGCGGAGGCGACTACAAGAACAACATTAGCGAAAGAAACGTGTCTTTTAACAGTTAAGTCGCCCCTAGACGAGTAGTTCAAGTAGTTGTGCATCTCACGTTATGTTGGAGTTGTTGATTTGTTACTTTTGCTTAGTGCTTTGCTCACACGTCATCTGTCCTTGAACTTCGAGTGAAGGTTCAATGGATGCGGAAAAATGTGATAGCTGTCGGTATGTTTCTCAATTACATGGCAAGGGGAATTTTAGATACAACTAAAAAGTTGTCGAAGGCTGGGTGTGGTGTTGTCTATGATGCTTCATTTCGAGACGACTGACGAATTTAAAAGTTTGTTAGACGTCTGTTATAGGTCACGAAGAATTTCCCCTTTTCTCCTGAAACCACTTTTAAAAATTTCTGTGGCTTCCGATTCAATGCAACGGAAGTGGAAACGTACACTATTTTACCGGACAACATTCTGTTGATCCCATCTTTTCACGGATGGTGAAGCATAGGGAATCGTTCTTTCCTCGAACGACAATATGGTAACATTCATTTTTTCTGCATTGTCTTAAAAGTAACGTTCTTTATCATCGGCTGAGGCACCATCTAGATAGATAGATAGATTGGAAATAGGGGTTGGTATGGTTAACCTCTGTCACTGCAGCCACAGTTGGGCCTATTGTGACGTTCCCCCGGTTTGACTATGATTCCTCTTCAATCCCTGCGCTTTCAATGAAGCCTAGTATTTTGCGAAGAGGAATGGTCAGGAATTCCAATGGGTCCATGAAACCCTGACCGAAACCCTCACATTTACAGAGGATATGCTTTGGTGTTTCGTCTTCGTCATTGCGTATTCCGCAAATTTTAGTCTCAGAGAGAAGGCACCATCTAACAACTCATTAATAAGCAGGATTGGTCTCTCTGAGATCAAAACATGCTGCATTTGCGATGACGAAAACGAAACTCCAGAGCATATTCTCTGTGAATTTGAGAGACATGCTCACAAAAAGCTTCGTCACTTCGGTTGGGGTTTCATGTAAAATACTGTGCTTCACTGACAGTTGCGAGGAAGGATTAGTGAAGAGGAATTATAGATAATTTAGATAGACGTTACAATAGGCCCAATTTAGGCTTCAGTGACAGAGGAAACCAAACCAACCCCAATCTGAGATCTATCTATCTATCTAAGGACTTTTGTATGGTGTTCATTCGAAAGGAGGAATTCCACAACTATTTAATACCTATGTGACCATTTCTGGGGCTATTAGCAATAACAGCGCTCTGGGGACTTACTGCTTCAAATATATCATTATTGCACTTAGACCATGGCTAGATTGGATTAGAGCCTGTAGACTAGCTCGTGGTGGGAAGACTCGGCTGATGAAGACAGCAAAGTCATCTTAAAAATTAGCAGCTGGAGGACGCGGTCTTTGGATTGAGACGATTGGAGACGACGACTTCAGAAGGCGAGGTCCCGACTTGGGCTGTCGCGCCATTGATGATGATGACTAGATCGGTTAGTCATCGCACCACATACGAGGGCGGTCCGACAAGAACCTAGCCTCACCGCCTGACGGCGCCACTATCGCAAGAGAAATTTACGATCGTGTAGTACATTCTCGTAGACGACTACTGTCAAAATTTCAGCCGAATCGGACTCGTAGTTTTGTTTTGACCGCGTGTGGAAGCGGGCGTGTCCGCGGATTTTAGAAAAACGGTGACTCTTCTCCTTCGATGGCGACCGTCAAAAATTGGTTTAACGAGTTTCAACGTGGTCGCACGTCGGTTTTTGATGAGCCACGCCCAGGTGCCCCGAAAACGGCTACCACGGAGAATAACGTGACAAAAATCTACGATCTCGTATTGGCAGACCGCCGATTGAAGGTGCGCGAGATAGCTGAGACAGTAGGCATCTCAAAAGGCCGCGTGGGTCATATCCTAGGCATGAGAAATCTGTCGTCGCGATGGGTGCCTCGTTTGCTCACTCCGGACAACAAGCGCAACCGTGAGACCACTTCAGAGCAGTGTTTGACGCTGTTTAAGAGCAATCCGAAGGAGTTTCTGCGTCGTTTCGTGACCGTCGACGAAACATGGATCCACTGGTACACACCAGAGACCAAGGAACAGTCGAAACAGTGGACTTCTCCCGGCGAACGTGCTCCGAAGAAGGCGAAGACTGTCCTATCGGCCGGAAAGGTGATGGCCACCGTTTTCTGGGATTCACAAGGTGTGATCTACATCGACTACCTGGAGAAGGGCAAAACGGTCACAGGGCTCTACTATGCCGAATTATTGGGCCGATTCGACGCCGAATTACAGAAAAAACGGCCCCATTTAGCGAAGAAAAAAGTGCTCTTCCACCATGACAATGCACCGGCTCACACCTCCGCCAAATTGGTCGAATTGGGCTACGAACTGCTGCCCCATCCACCGTATTCTCCAGATTTGGCCCCGTGCGATTTCTTTTTGTTTCCAAACTTGAAAAAGTCACTCGCCGGGCAGAAATTTGAGTCGAATGAGGAGGTCATCGCCGCCACGGAGGCCTACTTTGCAGACCTCGAGAAAACGTATTTTCCAGACGGGTTAATGAAGTTGGAGCATCGCTGGGTCAAGTGTATCGAGCTAAAAGGAGACTATGTTGAGTAATAAATTGCCACTTTTCCAAAATTTTCGTTTTTCTTTTGTAGGCTAAGTACTTCTCGGATCGCCCTCGTATGTAAAGTTTAAGATTTGTTCATACCTTAACGGGTTGTGGAGTTATCGTGCCAATGGCTCTTCCCTTAATTTGCTGGTTTGTCTATGGGAAGTGTAGTAAAGGAGTAGAGTAAGTGGTCTGTGAACGTGGGAATCAAAAATTAAGCGTCAGTGATTCATACACCTCTAAAAATATGTTCAATCAGGTGCTATTGAAAGTATTGGCTGGATTTTGAACATTTTCGTTGTTCGGTTTCTCGATCTCTGATTGGAGAATAGAACATCAGTGCTCCTACACAAGACGCGATACGCTTTAACTTTCGTCAGAACTTCTCAAATTTCATTCTCGATTGATCGTATCTGTGTTTGTGTTTTTTATCTATTCCACGACTTCCTCCCAATCCAAAGCACCGGCTTTCTCAACGAATGGTCGATCCTTTGCCACTTTCTGAATCTTAATCTATCTTGGTCTACCCAGTCATCCCCCAAAGAATATCCCCAAGATGTGTTCAATGTCTAGAGGTCACATTACTTGTGGTACAGTCGAATAACAGCAATTTTGTCGCCAAATTCGAAACACTCGAAGTCCAGAGAGGTGAGTGAATACCGCAGACGCGAATATAAAATTGTGTTTTTTTAAGTGGGTAAATTTTTACTTATGGCGTTTTTTAGATTTTGGAAATAGGTGTGATGTGCGGCTTCGTTTTCAAGGAATTTTGTAGTTGAGCAATCTGTAGAAGTGAAGGGTTCTTTAAAGATCTTACTAATTGCATCAACTCAGTATCTAAACGCGTTCTTGAATTATTGTTTTTTGGAGCAGCCAGATAAATAGCACCTGAATTTGGGGTTTTTTAATCTACAGAACAAAAAATTCAATATATGAAAGTTTTATGTTCGGTTTTTTTTCAGCTAGAACAGCTAGAAGGGAACAAGCCCTGATGGCAGCTAAAAGCTGGAGTTCATCAACAGGGGCTGGTCCACAAAAACTGAAGAAGTAAACAACATTGGCTTATAACCAAATTTGGTAGAGCGTATACTGATCGACAGTAGTCCAGTGGTCGTTCATAGGTTTAAGATCCGTGGTGTACACAAATATACTTTGAAATAACAACAACTCGGCCAAGTACTCCTTAATCCTATTCTTCGGATCTGGTACACAGAATTCTGCCAATACAAATTTCTTTTCCGTAATCCGGGACAGCGTTCTCCAGTTTTTCTTCTTGTTCCGTTTAAAATTTAAAAGGCTGACATAATTTCATTAAAGGCAAGGGAATATTCGCTGAGATTTGGCGGAAATCGAATCGAATGCTTAATAAGGCTACTTCGTTCCCAATTTAGAATTTTTGTTCTATTCTGAAATCCATTTTTCAATGATTCTCTTGAACTGCTCACATCGAGTTGTGAATTTAACGTAATCAATAGAGCACCTTTACCCAGGGTTACTATATTACCCATACTACTATTGCTGGCAACAGCAATAATACAATTGCTGGGAAAATATCGATTGGACGAGAAGCATGGTATTGTTTCCTGCGCAGTGTGCACGTAAATTTGCAAATATACGTTTGTACACATTTTTGGTGTACAATAGTCGTCGCTCCTACTTGTGTTCGAAAGTGTACAGTCAGTCGCATTTTCCTGAAACTGTCGGGCTACGTTCACATAAATTCAATGTACTAAAAACTCATACACATATACGGAGCCTTATTAGAAGTTGTTTCATTGATTTTTGCTATGACGTCATACGCGCAGCTTCCTAGTTCTTTCAATACAACTATTATAACCGTACTCTGCTAACATTGCTTGGCGAGCCTTTTCAATCGGATTACCGAAGAGTTGGGAGTCATATCAGGAGAATACAGTCAGGATGAAAAGTGGATTTCATTTTATCGATTCTGGATATAAGGAAACTGTTCATAGTGCTTGCTTTTAAGGGTTGATATTGTTACGGGTTAGGGATTCGCTTTGATTTCAATTCACTTATTTATTGACAATCACGATGCACTTTATTTAATTTAGTTTTGCAGTATGATGTTCGTGCTTTAAATATTGAAGGGTATTTTCGGAGTTTCATTAGCTTTACTAAACAATTATCAGCATAATATTATTGTGCACTTTGCAAAGCAGGACTTTGATCGTAATTTTTTCCTGTGCGATATCCCGTGGAGGCACAAGCCAGCAATAGCTCTCACCTATAAAACCTTTCTCGAGCTTTAGCACGTATTACCACCAGTACTTGTTTATTCCTTGAATCCAACCTATTCATTCCTAAAGATCCCTGTTTGTTACCGTATATTCGGTGGCCGACACTAGGTACTTGTAGAGTACGATTCAGGGGCGGCTGAAAGATGTTTTGAGCTGGATTCATGATTTTCGTTTTTATTAAATACGTCCGTATCCTACATAATGTTCCTGTTCCTGTTCCTGTTTCCTTCTTGCGGCCACAAGTGTATTATTCCTCATTTTTATTAACGACCTTCTGTCGTCTACTCTCAATCCGGATGTGTGTACGTGGATGACAGCACACTTGAAAAGACATGCTTATTGTGTCGACTCAATTGCAGAGGCACATAGGTCTTCGTTGCCTTTTAAACGCTGTGAGTTATTTGGTTCATAAGACTCTCACCTAAATCCAAACCTGGAATGGCGCAAGGCAATTCTAATGGCTCTGAAACCGATGACTGACCCCCAATCATCGGTGCCTGATCTCATCTTCGAGGAAAATTAGCAAAAAAACTTGATTGCAGCTAAGCGCCGAAGGTGCAAAAAATACTTCACAATATCAGATCTTGAAAAAATCTACTGTACCTGAGATTTGCATTTATAGACTTTCTTGAACATTATTGAAGTACCTACTTAGCGTCTACTACCGATATTTTCCCGTTCGCTGAAGTACTGAAATCGGTAGTCTTGTCTTTATCGAATTTCAATTCGCTTGTAATATTCGCTCAGCTTTTGCGACCTTATCCAGTGCAGAACGGTTTAGCGACATGGAACAACATCGACGAAGGATTAGCTTTTGTTATTGTTTCCCATGTCGGTACCCAGCTCTGCACTGGATAAGGCACACGTATAACTTGGTATTGCGAATATGAAACATCAGTGCTCCGCTCTGAAGAAAGGAATTTCGAAATCAATCACTTCAATTGAAAACTTCTAAACTAGGTAGGTACTTCTTTTTCGATCGAGAAGAATAATTACTTCTGGAATTCTGTCGCAAACGCATGTTCTGGTCTCTTGTGCCACTGCGTTTAAATTAGTAGACTCTATAGGGCTCGTGTATAGATCTACGTAGTTTAGTCGCTTGTTCGAAGCGAAGCAATTTAGAAAAGCTGGGATCTCGATATTTCGCAAAGCTTAGATTTTGTTCTATTAAGCTAACATTGAGAATTACCAAAGCTACGCGCTTTTTTGGTGTCAGAAAAGTTTTTGAAAACCACCACACACGAGCTTCCTAACTAGGATTGATCACTGTTGTTGGGGAAATGACAGTTGGAAAACCTTGTCCGGAAAGGTGAGTTCGAAAATTGTGTTGGAGTTGGCCGGAAGAACCTGTTCCATCATCGGATTGCATTGACTTATCAGATTCCTCAGACGTCGAAAAATTCCAAAAGTTTTTGAAATGTAGCTCCTTTGGCAGCTCTCGGTAGTATGTTAGGGAGTTGGGCGATAACAATGAAATGTGTATGCGGTGGGGATCAAGTCTAATGGAATCTTCTTGCTTTTATGAAAAATGTAAATGTACAATGTTCGTCAAGAGAGTGGTATATTAATCGCATTGTTGTACTATTGAAAGATATTTTTTATTTTATCTACAATGGCGCTGCAGTTGAAGACATGTCTTGGCCTTACGAGGACGGTTTGATAATGGCCTGCAAAAATCAAGAAAACACATTTTTTTCGGGAAAAAATTTATTTTATTCTTCAACATAGTTTCCTTTTAGCTCGATACACTTAGTCCAGCGCTTTTCCAATTTTTCGCTGACTTCCAAATAATATGATTTCTCCAACCCTTCAAAATAGGCGTTGGTTTCATTGATGACGTCAGTATCAGGATATCTATCCAGCAAGCCATTTTTTCAAGTCTGGAAACAATAAAAAGTCGCAGGGGCCAAATCTAGAGAATACGGTGGGTGCGAGGCAATTCGTAGCGTAATTCAAACAATTTTGCCACTTCGACAGCGGACGTGTGAGCCGGGTCGTTGTCGTGATGGAACATCACTTTTATTCTTCGCCAAATGAGGCCTATTTTCCTTGATTTCAGCATTCAATCGAACCAATAACTCAGTATAATATGCTCCCGTTATTGTTATCCCCTTCTGCAAGTAGTCGGTGAATATTATTCCATTGGGATTCCAAAAAACTGTCGCCATAACCTTGCCAGCCGATGGAACGGTTTTGCCGTCTTCGGTGCGCTTGAACCGACTTCCTTACATTGTTTTGACTGTTGTTTGGTTTCTGGAGTGTGGTGGTGAATTCATGTTTCATCAACAGCTACGAATCAACGAAAAAATTCACTTGTATTACGTTGAAACAGTTGCAAACCGTGCTGTGAAGCTGTCACACTATTGCGTTTTTAGTCGATTGTGAGCAAACGCGGCAGCCACCTGGCGGATAGCTTTCTCATGTCGGAACAATGTTTCAAAATATTCCAAACACGTTCAGATGAGATGTTTACTACCTTAGCTATTTCACGCACTTTCACTCGATGATCTTCTATCACGATATCATGGATTTTTTCGATAATTTCTGGCGTGGTGCCCTCATTTCGACGACCTGGACTGGGTGTGGTTTCTGTGCTCGTACGACCACACTTCAATTCAGAAAACCAGTTTTAAATAAGTGGTATCGATGGTGCAGAGTCCCCATAATGTTTATCTAATTTTTCTTTGGTTATTTTAGCGGTTTTTCTTTTTAAAACGTTATGTTTAATCAACACACGAAATTCGTTTTTATCAATTTTTAAAAATTACTAGAAGTTGACTTGCTTAGACAGCTCTTTCACAAAAACTAAAAGAGGTATCAGGCCTAACCTTTGCAAATAATCTATTTAAGGATGGTCCAGGTCAAAAAAAAATAAAAAATTCCTTTCCTTCCCCCTCCTTGATTTTTGCAGGTCATTATCAAACCGCCCTCGTAATAATCTTTCATCAATCGGCTGAGGACTCTCTCAATAATTTGGTCTGTTGTTTTTAGTCTTTTTATTACTTACGTTATTTAGAGGTCTTTAAATGATGGGTATGGCCATTTCTGTGTCTAATTTTAATTTTTCCTTATAAACCATCTTTGGGCAAATGGTAATAAAGTCTTCTGATATATTTTGATCGTTTTGGCAAGCGTTCAAATTGTCTGTCTTGTCAAATCCTGAGAAACAATCTCAAACGTGCACGTGAATGTTAAGCAGTCTACTGGATTGGTCTTGTTGTTTGAACCCAAAACCCACCGTGCGCTCGGTCCTGCTCTTGATTGTCACCAGCAAAGTTGTCGCTAAGCGACCGAATTCATTTAAAACTTTTAATTTAATTGAATTAAATTCTGATAAATAACCAATGAGTGGGTGGTCTAACACTTAGATCACCGACTGTATGTTTATGTTCATACTTTAAGTCACCTTTAATTATAAGTAGGTTGTAAACTGGCAACAAAGCTTCGTTTTCTGATACGATCTCTGATTACGTATGAAAACCGAACTACGTTAGCCTCTAGCATACCTTATCTAAATTTTTTTTCTTCTAGATGATAATTCCAACGAAGTCCCCCGCCCAACATTAAAAATAAACATCGTCACACAACAGAACAAACAGCCTTATCATAGCTAATGGCGGACGGAACGCACGATGATAAAACGGTCACGATAGTATGAGTAAAAATTAAAATGAAGCGGAATAGCGTGTGAGACTTGAGACCCAATCGCTTTTATCTCAAAACGACTATACTATAGTCACCGCACCGACATAAAATCAACCTAGCGGTTGCGGTAGCTGCTTTATGGAACGAAACAAAAAAAAAACAAAACGGATGACTAGCCAGCCTCAGCCGTCGTCGTCTGGTAGACTGCAATTCGCATGTGCAACACACATACACTCACACACAAGTACATCAGTTGCATTGCAAAATGCAAGGCACGTATCGCAGCTGTACGGTGCAAGATGCACGAAATCAGCACTTTTTCATCCCGGAGTGTTACCAGATTTCGAACTGGATTCTTTAAAATCTATATCACAAAATAAATCGCACCATACATCTTCTGCCGCTGGAATATGACAACTATTAACAGATGGCGCTACTGGTTTTAATTTTGTTGTGGTATTAATTGAACTATGAAAACGGACCGCTCTTAAAAATAAGGAATACTACTGGTCGGATCAGTTGGCATTACACAGAGTATGCATTAGAGATCAGAAACTATAAAAATGTTGCGAAATTCCTTGTTGACGTAGCGCCGTATCCTGCTCAATCCTCAAGCGATAACTGAAACAACGTTACCACAGTGATATCGAGTTTATGCAGGAAGCGGAAATCTGCGACAGGTGGCGTTTTTACACTATCGTAACGCACCTGTCTGAGTCACAAATAACTTCTCCTGTATCTGAGGATGTTTTTTGAAACCGAAATTGGCTACGAGATTGCTGAACTTAACAAGTAACAGGATAACAGAGCTACTATCCATGAAACGTCGTCTAAAAAAGAACGAAAAATCTGAACAAAATTAAATATCCTTTGCATGCAGTTGTGTGGTGAAACTTGAAATATGCTTAGCATGCAATTGTGGGGTATTGGGGGTGAAACTGATGCCTGTTCTTATCAAAAATCAAGAAGATTAAAGCTTGACGATTGATTGGACAAAATATCTTCTCCAGTTGTTTCAATAAAAGGCTACCTAGTCATCCGAGCCAATGTAATCTTATCTATTCGACGAAATTTTTGACTTATTTGATTTGTTTTGATTATTTGTCTGTGAGACTGTCAGTCTCGGCGATAAGTGGTCGTATGTCGTAATCGATTATGTGTGTGAATCGTATGCCAGGGAATGTGCTGTAAATAAAGTTTCCATCACCTTCCGCTTAGCCAAATATTGTTGATCGACATTTGGACAAGAAGTAATCGTTTAATGACTGTTATTTATAACATCAATGGTATGTTTGAATGCCGATTCTGGTTGTACAAGTATTAATCCTCGAAAATCCAGGTTTTCCAATTTGATTTGAAATGTATTGGAGTAAAAGCAACACAAATTAGTCTGCATTTATGGGAGATGCAAACGACGTCAAATATCTGATCAGTTCCTAGACATGAATAGGGAATCGAATCTAAATCGAAATTACATCATCGCGAAGAAAAACTAACTTGAGCCGAGAGACAAAACATAAATAAGGCCTGCTTGGGTGAAATTCTAAGTTTAATAATGGCACACTCAAAAATCTTGATGAACGATCACAAAAAAGATTCGAAAACCGCATACCAAACTGTGAGCAAATTTAAGACACCAATTTCCGCAAGGATTCAAATTTAATATACGCAGCAATACAGACGATATAAAGAAAAGAGGATAAAAGTTGCACAATCTGCTAAATCCAGGGCTCGAATCTCGACGCAAGTTATACTGGAAAATGCAAACGACGGAAAAAATGTAAATAGAGGCACCACCAACAATCCAAAATTAAATGCAGTTCCTTGATAGAGATGTTGTGCCTAGCACTGTAGCAGCATCCCTATTCCCTTATCTAATTCAGATGTTTGGATTTTCCCTCATATCTCCATTGCCAGTTGGTCAGTTTTATAATATAAACAAAATCGAGCTGCATTAAATGTTGGTTTAGCTCACAAAAGACTTCGTCACTTCGGTCAGGGTTTCATGGATCCAGCGGAATTCCTGACCATTCCTCTTCGCAAAATACTAAGCTTCATTGAAAGCGCAGGGATTGAAGAGGAATCATAGTCAATCCGGGGGGACGTCACAATAGGCCCAACTGTGGCTGCAGTGACAGAGGTTAACCATACCAACCCCTATTTCCAATCTAACCTAATCTGCATTAAATGCATTAATATCCAAACGTAAATAGCTCGGTTAATAATACAATACAAAATACAATTGTTTGAAGCTTCAGATTTCGTCACGCAATATGTGACTGTGACTAAGACCCGAAACTAAATGTCAGCAATGTTTGGCCAAGTTACATAGAATTGATTATTTTCCCAAAGTGGAACACAATACTCAATTCCGTGTCAGTCGGCACTTTTTTAATATATACGTTTAGTTGTAACTAGCGATAACTCCTTAGTATTCTTAGTATTTTTCAACCAACCACGGATTAAAATTGTCGTACTTAAAGAGTTCAGCTCTTTTCTTTCGAGGTAAACTAAAACCCTTCTTTTCAGCATTTAATTCAAAGTTTCCCCAAATGGTCTCTGAGTCGGGCCTAATTACATTCTCGAGCTATTTGGGCACTTAGAATATTTGTCTACGCCTGGATTAATCTCAGGAAGTCTACGAAGAAAGAGTTGATCCACCACATAGGAAACAGGCGCTGCTCGCTAGACAAGGCCACAAGCATGCGACAGTACTCCTCTCTTTTAGGTCCCACCTCCTCTCGGGACTAACTGCGTGTTCTGGTCGAGTATTCCTCATACCCACCAATAAACACAACAGAGAGAGACTATTGGCGGAAAAAGTACACGACAATACGCTGAAATTTACATACGTGTCGGTTTCATTTTGCGTCTGACAGCTCTTTTCCATGTCTTAGAAGCGCAACTCATCTTTTCCCCTGGAATGCATAGTTTTATTGTCTGGAACTTGGCTCATGATTGACACATTAATTCTTTTCAATCCGTTCAACGGAAATTGAGAGGAACCCTTTACTGCTGCTGAAACCATACACTGATTATAATAACCGGAATTTATAACTTCATTTCTAATCCTTGTATCTAACATAGATCTCTACAAGCTGTAGAACTATGGCCTTGATACGCGTCTCTAAGAGGATTTAAATTTAAATTTAAGAGTTGAAAACATCTTTACCGGAAGTTCAAGTTTATTTTACCTACCGCGTGCTCTTCTCGACGTTGATGAAATGTAACATTGGCTCTAACAATCAATAAATAAGAAAATATATAAACTGTGCCGTGGCAACCTCTGAATTATTTCCCTGTTGTGTATGTCATACAAAAATTGACGGCATACTAAAACGGCGGCCTTATGCCCATATACTGACAGTCAGCGAAAAATAGCAAGGTGGTTCTTGAACCGAACGAACTAGCACCGACCAACAATTTTCAGTAAAGCGGATGCACGGTTTAAAGTCCTAAACAAACACCAAATTTTTGTACATTTGTGCAAGCGTACGTTGAATTGATCGTGAAATGTACTACTTTATTTTAAATACTACTCGATTTTGGAATTCGAGCAAAATTCATCCAAATGAAGATTAATCAAACAGAGTTCCAAATCAGTATTTCGTTTTGAAACAGGATGGTCTTATCGCTAGATTATGTAAAAAAATATATTGAATGTTATCGAGACATTCCTGAACCTTGAGCAAACCCCAAACTCATGATTCAAATAATGAAAAAAATATGATTACGCAGTTATCAGTGAAGCCGGGAATGAATATGAGTGAATTTCTCGGTCCTAGCAAAAATCAAACTCAGGGACAGTGTTCCCACAAAAAAATTCTGATTCGCCAGGTTGTGACACGTGGACACTGAATCTAAGGCTGGCCGCACACTGAAAGAGCAAAAACAGTTTTAGTCAAAAACGTTTTTGACTAAACATGACTATGTCGCTGTTTCAATAGCAATTCAATGATTAGTCGCATGCCTTGATGCGAGCTCGACTCATTGAATTGCTATTGAACGACATAGTAATGTTTTTGCTCTTTCAGTGTGCGGCCAGCCTAATGGTGAACCTTGTTAATCAGACTTTTGAAATCAGTTAGAAGGTACAAGGAGTTGTACATCTCCAAGGAACCGAAATTTGCAATAAAGTATTATATTAAAGTTGAACATGAACAGCCTTATTTACCCGAACAACAAAATTTTGGTTCATTTTTGATTCATATCTTATTTTGAATCAAAGCTAAATGAATTTCCTATAAATAGAAATAGACGAGAATATTATTGGAAAAATCTAATAAAGAAGATTCCAATAAATCCTAGTTCGAAAACAGTGAGAGCGATGCGCACGACGCTCGCAATGACTCAATCGCATCGCGACACCAGTTATGGTGAGCGCGTTGAAATGCTTCCCGCAACTATCATGCAGTATTAAAAATACTAAGTATTTTGTTCGCAGCCTGCAAACGTATTTTCCGTTTTTTTTTGCGAACTGGAAATAGTTGCGTTTACCTAGAAATTTCGGACAAAATACGCTGTAAAAATTTCATAATGTCAGACCTGTCACTTTAGCCAAACCATTAAATCAATACTTTTTTCTTGTTTTAAAATCCATCGTGTCAACTAGAATAAAAATCATTGAATGTATCAAAACAGATGAGCTAGAAAATCGCCCATATAATTCTACACCTGGTTCCATTTAAAAAGAACTGATGGCAACCCCGATCCGTCGCAGTGAATCAAAGTGTGTGATATAATACAGCTTCAACATAAAATTCTCGAAGAGTATATAAGCTCTGAACATAATGCTACTACACCACAATAATCCATCCGACCCCCGCATTCCGCTTTTACTCTATACGTCGTACATCGCATTCCTCGCATTCGTTGAAATGACGTCACGAACGAGTCACATCTCAGCTTGTGTAGCATATGAAAAAAAAATCGATAGCAGTCGTTCTAGACGGGGGCTAGCGGGACTGCAAGTGTTGTTCCTCGATTCGATCCATTCAGAACGGGGTCGGGGTTTTCCTGACTTTCTCGTGCACGGTTAACATTCGCAATGGCGGCCTTGTTGGGTGGCACAGGCAATCAAGTTGTCTCTGACTTGGATCTGGGCTGGGACGTGTTTTCCCATTTTTTCCCCGCCGTAATGAAATGTGGCAGCGATGCGGCATACGACAACGACTAGTATTGATTTTATTTTACACATCATACCTTTCTTTGGTTCAGTCATTTTACTGTTGGTTGACTGCCACTTGAACTTTATTCCGCGATGCTTCCATCACCCATCACTTCATTTCTTACATGCGTAGTAGATTTGGGATAGAATGAGAGCAAAGTTTTTTTTTCTTCTGTGTTTTGGAATTAGAATAGGTACACTGTGAGTGCCTACACTGACTGTACGAGTTTTGCAAAAAAAAAATCTTGCCGCAAGTAAAGCTTTGGAACATTAGCCACCTATCCTAATATTCTAATCGGCGCCCTTCGTAACGTCGTTTCAATCATCAAGTAAGCCACAGCCTTGTCAATAAACCTGAAACTCGAAATTAACTACGGTGTATCTAGGTTGGAATTAGCTCAATAGTTAGCGAAGGGAGAGATTCATGGAACTATAACAGCCTGGAAAAAAGACCACTTTTGGAATTTCGTCAATACAAAAAACGAACTGCCTGCCGCTTTACCGTACGATGATGTGATTAGTGCCGATCCAGTAGTTATTAATCAAATTTTTGCTGATTTATTTCGTACTGCTTTTGTCACCCCTACCAATGACTTAAATTTTTATAATTTACATTGACCGGCCAATCGCCAAACTCTACACTTCAACTTGGCTTCATCAAGGGTAGATCTACTACTTGTAAACCTTGATTCGGTAGCAAGAGAAGTTGGACTACGTATTAACGAAATCAAAACCAAAATCATGACACAAACTAGGAAAAACGCCCATCAGACAAAATATTACAGTAGGAGACTTTAACCTAGAAAACGTAGACAACTTTGGGCAAATATTCCAAAGGATGGAAGCGAACCCATCGAAATTAAAAGAAGAATAATGATGGCAAATAAGACGTATTATTCGGTATTCCCAATAATTAAAAACAAAAATGTGCATAGGAAAACCAAGCTTACCTGTGCAATGCTATGGCAGCGAAACGTGGACATTGACTCAGGTGTTCGAAAAATTAGTTAACGCATTTGAAAGAAAAGTCCTCAGAAGAATTCTCGGACCTGTGAGGGAAGACTCGATCTGGAGAATAGAGAATAGAGAATTGTGTGCCATCTTTGATAATCCGGAAGTAAAATTCAAAAAGCTACAATGGGGCTGGTTATGGGGAGCGGATGGATGACGGAAGAATCCCCAAACGCACACTAAAGGTAAATGTTAATGGACAAGGACCAGTTGGAAAATAACGAAAGCGCTGGGAGGACTCTATTGACGCAGACAGCAAATCACTGCTAAGATTCACAAACTGGAGTACGCGGTCACTGAATCGAGAAGGCTGGAGGCGGCACATTCAGGAGGCAAATGTCCGATTTGGACTGTAGCGCCATCGTAAGTGAGTAAGTAAGTGCGTAGATCTACTCCTACCAACTTGATGGAATTTTCAAATTTCTCAATCAAGGCGCTTGAGCCCGGTATCAGGTAGATTACATCTACACTGCTTTCAGTAAAGCATTTGACAAAATCAACCATCACACTCTTGTTTACAAGGTTTTACTACTTTATTAATAAGGTGGATTAAGTCCTTTCTTTCTCCTTACCAGATTCAATTTCGTGAAGCCTTTCCTTTCTTTACTTTTCTCGACTATTCTAAATTTCTCCGACGTGCCGCAAGGTAGCGATATTGGGCCCATTTTAATTATTTTATATCATATATAAATGACGCGAGTTCGGTTATTTCTAACCATAGAAATATATATATTGGAGATGAAAGCAGCGATTGACTTGAAGGCGGACGTCGTCGCATTCACTTGCACGCAAAACAGCAACAAATTGACATAACGGAACCTGTTTTGTCTCCCTCACTCACACGCTAAAACAACAACAATTTGATTTAACTAATGCTTTGTCTCACTTTTCACCGTGTTTTTGGCTTCAAAGCGTTTTATACAAAACCGTCGTCAAAACTTGTCGTCTCCAGTAGCTCTATGTTTCTAACCCAAATATTCTACAGTATGCAGACGATGCGAATATTTTTCGCAATATCTGCGGTTCTGACGATACTATTTTACTGCAAAACGATTTGCAGCGATTTTTCGACTGGTGCTTGTTAAATTACTTGTCGTTAAACATTATTAAATTCACCTTTTTATCATTCTCCAGGAAAAAAGATCCAGTTCATCCTAAGTATGTATTAGACTGAAACACCTTACTCAAAATTCACAAGGTAGCGATTTTGGGGTTAACTTTAATAAAGTACATCGATCAAACTCATTGGCAGTCTGTGTGCTTTGTCGCTTAGCGACCACCCACCTTACCTAACCTAATCTAACACATCGATCATATCGCCAATAAAGATAACTCTGTCTGGAGTTTCGCGAGACGATGGTCTAAGGATTTTATGAACCTTATATTACGAAGACTGTACTGTGCTTGTCTATTCTTGTGTATGTGTGTCCAGTCTGGGCACCTTACTACAAAAATCACATCTAATAAGTTGAGCCAGTGTAGAGAAGATTTGCGCTAAATGGGTCTTCCATGGATAAGCCCCACTGAGGACGCAGTGAATCGGGATTGAAACTCTTCTCTACCATCTACAATCTAAGTGCTGCTGAAATAACAATTGCTTTGAAAGAACTGTAAATCAGAAAATCCTCCACGAGAACCAATATTCTCTCAACTCTTCCTTGCATGATGTTTCTTTTTGCGCGAAGTTGGCCCATTTCCAGTAGGATTAGCTTTGATTGATGTTCGCCACGAATGTTTTCATCCAAGATCAACAATTTGCCAGGGAAAAGAAGAAAGGAACACGGATGAAAGATCGATCACTAAGCTCTGTATCGTCAGAAGTGAAATTTTATATAATAATTTCACGTGCGAAGACTTGGCGAAAATATATCACATGTTTTCGCCAGATGGGTACTAAGCATATGCGTGAAATAGTTAGTGTTGGTTTCAAATGGCAGATGGTACTAACAGCATGTCTCCACACATTTCACGTCAATTTTAACGGTTTAGGCCATTAGTTTCATGCGAAATAAGTGAATAAGGATAATAAATCTTCAAATGTAACTCTGTACATTTAACTTACTCTAAGACAATAGCTACCTTTTCTTCCGGAGAAATTTCGTCCAAACCATATGATTTTTTGGCCACAAACGCGGTTCAGCTAGTGTCAACTAGATGCCTCTCCATACGAAAGTTTTCCTTAAACTTATCAGGAAACTTGCTAAATCTTGAAACGGGTTATAAGCTAAACAGTTCACACACATCCTATGTAAACCGACCCTTTTCCCTCCTCTGCCGCAAATGCGGATGGATTGCACATCTCCGCAGAATTCTTTCATAATCCACTAATAGCTGGACAAAAGAAGCAACCGCAGTATTCACTAAATTTGTAATTTCCGTATTCATTTTGAGATGATTTGGTGACAATGGTCGCGTTTATGTGCGGACCAGACCAGTCTGAATAGACCAAAAAAAATCAGTTTGGTCGTACGCATAAACGTAAACCGAACCAGTCTATTTTGATTGTGATTTTGGTACGAACCAAATGAAACCAAACCAGTCTAGTACTGTGAAAATGCGCACATAAATGCAAGACCGAAGAATACCAAACGACCAATGTAGACTGATCTGGTCCGCACGTAAACGCGACCAATGATTTCGACCAATGTAAAAAAAAATCCTCCATTTCCCTCCTTGTCAACATTTCAGCCGCTAAAGATCGACCTGAAAATGGAGACTTGTCAAAATTTCATTTCACGCTTACCTCGGTACCATAGGAACCAACTGCTTCAATAGTCTCAGTGACCTTGCAGCAACTTAGGTTCCGAGAATCCAACGTTTCATTATAAGGTCTAAATGGTTTAGCGAGTAGGAGCGGATTCAATGATCCTGTGGTAACACAACCAACCTTTTAGGTCTAAGTGTGTCTGGTGTTCTTACAGGCAACCACAGGTACGCGTGACTGTCAGACCTACCTACCTCAGTACTATGCTTAACACAAAATTTCGGATGCTGTAATATACGATAGAGATGTGAGAAAGAACTCCTTCCGGACTGCAGGACTGTTCTTTTATTCACGTGAGTGAAATCAATTCAAAGATTGTCTGTACAGACACAATAATCAGCCGAATCAAAACCAGAATTTCTGCAGAAAGCATCGAAGTAAAATCAAACTAGAAGAATCATTTAGTCACACTTCTTTTTATCTACTGGCGACTACAACTTTAACTTAGGCAACATGATAGATGACAGTTCTATAACCCAGAAGAGGAAACTATAGCTGGTATCAGGGGTAGATGGCTTAAAGGGTTAGGTAGGTAGGTAGGTAGGTAGGTACGCGTGGCTGCCCGTGAGAACACAGACACACTTAGACCTAAAAGGTCCGTTGTGTTACCACAGGATCATCGAATCCGGTCATACTCGTCGAACCATTTAGAGTTTGCAATGAAGCGTTGTATGCTCGCGACCTCCATTGCTGCAAGATCACCAAGACAGTTGAAGAAGTAAGCTCCAAGATGAGCTTTCCTTCTAGCGGATAGAGCTGGACAGGTACAGAGAAGGTGAAGGACTGTCTCCTCATCCAGGCAGCTTCTACAGAAGTCGTTTGAGAAGATGCCGAGTCTTGTGGGCATATAAGACAGTGTCCGGACAGGACACCGACTGTGGTGCTGATATTCGCCCTTTTGAGCAAAGTCAGCCTATTAGAGAGTTTTAGATCCAGCTTCGGCCAGATCTGTCTCGCAGTGTGACATGTAATACCGTCTGCCCATCTTGAGTTGGTTTTCTCAATTGAGTCCAATCACAGTAGCAGTTTACATGTAGAGAAGGGCACACCCAGATTTCGATGTTCCGGCATAATCTGAAGGGTCGAGCAAGTTCGTCAGCCATGCAGTTTCCTGGAATATCCCTGTGTCCTGGCACCCAGAATATTGAACAGTTCAGCCATCTCCTTAAGAGATGATCGACATTCTGCGGCGACCTTAGATGTTGTCGAAGCCGATTTCAAGGATATTGGCGCTTGGCTGTCTGTGAAAATGCTAATATCCCTAGTAGATATTACATTACACCTCAGCCAGGACAAGGCCTCCTTGATCGCCTTAAGCTCCGCCTGAAAGACACTACAGTGGAAGGCTGCTAATGTTAAGCATGTTAGAGAAAACACCTCCACCTATCCCGCCTTCAGTTTTGGAGCCGTCCGTATATATGTGGACGGACTCTTCCATCCGTACCGAATCCCTTTCTCATTCTAGACGGGTTGGGATGGTTGTCAGGAAATTTTTGTCAAAATCATAACTGGGAGGGGTGTAGTCGGTGTTTTCAGGAATGTTATTGAAGTGATTCAAGATTGTTGAGTGACCTGCATATATGCCAGTCCACTGTGTAGAGGCCCTAAGTCGAATGGCTGCACTGGCTGCAATTTGCTTGCCAAAAATGTCTTGGGGTGGCAGACTGAATTGCATGTCTAGTGCTGCAGAGGGAGTTGTTCTCAGAGCTCTGGTGAGGTTAACCGCTTTGTCCAAGGCCGTCCACCAGACAATAACACCATACATAAGTATCGGTCTGATGACGGACACGTAGAGCCAATGAACTATTCGGGGTTGCATACCCGATTTTTTGGCAATTGCCTTTTTGCACGAGTAAAGAAAGCGGAACTGTTGCTTTCCTTACCCGTTCCTGAATGTTAGGTTTCCAGTGAAGTTTCCTGTCCAAAATAACACCCAAATATTTTGCACTATCGGTGAAAACTAAACTAGTACCATTCAGAGGAGGTCTACATGACGAATTCTCTATTTCCTGGTGAATAGGACTAATTCTGTTTTGCATGGGTTCTCGCCCAACCCGCATTCAGCTGCCCATTTGGAGAGAATAGAGAGCATTCTGCAATATCTCACTAAGCGTGATGAGGTGCTTTCCCGAGACAGGAATTGCAACATCATCTGCATAAGCAATCACTCTGCAGCCCGCCCCTTCCAGTCTCAATAGTAATTTGTTGACCACTAAATTCCAAAGAAGAGGGGAGAGCGCACCACCTTGCGGGTACCTCTGCTGACAAACCTTCGAGAGGTGGACTCGACCAGCTTTGTGTTCACAATCTTGGATGCTAACATCAAATTGATCAGCGCGCCAATCGAGGACTCTGCCCTCAGGCTAGAAAGTGCGTCAGTGATTGATTAAAGGGTTAAGGCCACCAACAAAAAGTCAGACTGAAATAATTGTTTTGCGTCTCAGAGTGGATTTTATGTCCCGGAACCAATGACAAGTTCGGTTTCTTACTGTACGTGGTTGAAGTTAGATGCAGGATAGTTTCCTTAAAAATCAAGAAAACATGTTGGAGTAATGCAGAAGTTCATTACTCAACTTTCTTTATTTCAACTCTCGAATAATTCGGAGAAACAAGAGGTGCGAGCTCTTCAGTAATTAATCCGAACTTACAGTTCACAACTGAAGTAAGCGCCGTAACAGGACGTTCCTATTATAGATTATCGTAAACTCTGAAATAAAATTCTACGAAGTTCATGCCTACATAATTGACGCAAACGATAAAGTCGACCTGTAGCAGCTTCTATATAGCTGCTATACATGAAGTAGAAATAAATGCTTATTTGTAAACAATATTTTCACTCAAAATAATCTTCACTGTCTATCAAGCAATATTACGTAGGGAAGGTATATCTTCGACTAGACCAACTCTTCATAGTTCCATTAATAAAATATTTTTGAATTTGTCACAATATTCCATTGAGTTGTGAGAAACAAAACACCCACGCTATACAACAACGTATAGTTATTATGTACTTTGTTTCCCAAAATTTTATATATATATATACAAATTGCTGGTTACGTCTTGCACGCATATGTGATACTTACAAAAATTGTGTTCTCTTGTTTGCGTGATGGCAATTTAATTTTAGCATGTACAAAAACGAAAGTAGGGAAGGCCACAGCATGTTTAATTGAATAAGGCACGTAATGTCGACTACGAAAAAGACGAGGAAAAAAAACCGCGTATTTATGATTGCAGTTCGATTTATTTTTAGACCATGGATCTTGAATCTGGATAAACAATGAGATGTTGAGTCGAAATTTAACCAGCAGTGGCCTGCTAAAGCGGGAACACATCTTGTACGTAAATGTTTATTCGTAAATAACAGCCCGCTCAGATACTAGAATATAAAATGTTGTCTAGAGTCTTCTCTTTTTTATACACTATCGAAAAAAAGTTTGAGGACAATCAATAAAAGTTCAATTGATGTATTGATGTCAGTCAAGTTGATGAGGTAACCGAATATTTGAACGATCGTGGATGAAAATAACAACTCGAGAGTGTGCAAATTTTTTTTTGACGATCGTAAGACTGAGATTACTAACTTATTTGCCAAGCCCATCAGAAAACTCGAAACAACAGCTCCAAAAACAATTAAATGTGCATTGTATGGCAGATCGATTCAGGGTCAATTCGTCATCCATCATAACCAACCCATTTTGACCAAGACAAAAATTTCGCACTGCCAAATAATGACAGCGATCAGACGGACAACGCACAGCACGAAAATGCAGCACGGAGTAACATCATCATCATCGATGTCTTGAAAGTCCAAAGCTATCTCGATTTGCTATTCATACATTATTCATATACATGATAAGCCTATTGCAATTTGCTATGCCTTATCCGCATTAATAGCGCCGGTTCGTTACAGAGCCTGTCCAATACAACTACTAAGTTTATTGACAGAAGTTTCAATCAGAAACTAGATCGACTGTTGCCTAGGAATCGTGAAAGTCTGGAGAAACAATAAGATGGGTTTTGGGTTAGAGATGAGAGGTTTACTGTTACCAGATGAATATTTTCACCGCATAAAGACTGTCCAACCTTCGATTGGGAGAACATATTTTGGACGCAAGTGCCATTGCCAAAACAAACCTACATTAACTAGAAAGGTTCCTAAAGTTAGCGTTACAAAGTATGCAATGCTGTCAAATATTTGACTAAAAAATTTGACAAAAAGTTCAGTCAAATTTTTTCTTTCAAAATAGAGCAAATAAAAATAATGTGGCAACAAAAATTGGATGATTAATCTATCTGACTGTAATACAAGCTTAAGAGAAATAAAGTTGGACGAGGATTTTTAGGTTGAAACTGGAGAAAAATCTATGGGGTATAGATTAATAGACCGCTTGTCGCGATGCTTGGAGGAATTTCTCCGCCTCCGATGAAATCTATCTATCTAAACGACAATAGCAACGGTTCTGTACAGGACGTGTACGTTGTCTGGTTCATTCGAAGGCGAGTAATTTTTCTTCTTATTTATTCTACTATGCTCTTATTTTTGATGGCGTCTAAATCAGGTTTCTTCAATGTAGCAATTTCCTAATCCATGTTTTCTCAACAACTGTTCTAATCATTGCACACCGTGTCCGTTGTTCTGCTGCATCTCATTTTTATGTTGACAGGTTCAGTTCTCCTTAGCTTCCATTGCAGACCCAACGTCGTTTCGAAGCTTATCTAACTCCACACAGCTGCTGTCGTTTTCCAAATCGTCTGTGTCTTTAGTGGCACAGTTGAGCATAATTCTTAAAAATATAGTTTTAATTAAGGACCGGCGTTTCTGTACAAAAGATCTGAAGCTCACCCCAATGGCAATACAGCAACCGAACATCTGGAGTATACACCGTCATCCGTTGGAAATTTTCCAGGAACCGACGTGTCTTAAAACTTAAGCGATTGTTATGAATATTTAAAAAGAAAACTCAAGCTCGTGCCTCTTTGGATCGGAGTAGGTAGTAATATTAGTTAACGTTTGCTTTTGTTTCATGAACAATCACAGGCTTGCTTTTCAGCGCATACCGCGGAATGTCCAATCATTACTAAAAATTCTGGAACAAATCGTCTCAAATTTAATTAGGGTTGAAATGCAAAGTACCTCACGTGAAATCAAAACTAAAAGTTTGTTCTAAAAGTTGATGTATGGTAATTTAAAAACAAACGCTAAACATTTGTAGTTGAATATGAAGTCAGCTGAAAGTAATAAAGATGAAACACAATTGTTTTTTTCTCTATATACCAACAATGTAAATTATGAAAAATAATTTTTTTTTTCCTGCCTGCATGAAACTAATTATTCCCTATTTTCTTATTTTAGTTTATCCATCGATACCGCACACACCCGTTACACTTGGTGATTCAACGCCTCCAGCTCCACCAGTTTCACTACAGAGCCCAATGGCAAATTTGATGAATATCACAGATACATTACCGCCAGGAAGTCCCCGAAATGGTCCCAGTCCACCAGGTCCACCGCCGCCACGAACAGCATCACGTGGCAGTCAACATTCACCAAACAGTTCAGGTAAGGAAAATAGTTTCGGCCAGAATCTAAACATAACTTAACTCGGACGTTTATTTCAGGTTCATCAAGCGGTAGACGATCATCAGGATCTAGGCATGTATCAAGTACAACTGTAACAAGCACAGAAGCACAATCAAATCAACCACCGGGAACGGGTACATCAAGTGTTAATGCTCCACTGCCTGAGGGTGCAGTACCGACATCAGCCGCATCAGTACCAACCGTTCAAACTGCAACATTGAAGTGTACACTTTGTCAAGAGAGGCTAGAGGACACTCATTTTGTACAGTGTCCGTCTGTTAATCATCATAAATTCTGTTTTCCCTGCAGCAGAGAGAGCATCAAACGACAAAATGTAAGCATTCGTATGTTAATTGAGTTTAAGGATAATAATCTAATTTTACTTGAACGCCATCGATATCTTCAATTCTGGGTAGTGCTATAAGTTCGAACTAATTTTGTACGTATGAAAAGTGATTGCAGTTAAATTTATCTGATCTGAACAAAATGATAACTGCAAATGAACGCCACATTTCTGTAAAATATAAAGCTGTTAAAATTTTAAATTAGGTAAAATTACTACCACCTACGAGGAACGATTATAAAAAAATTTTCTTAATTTTTAGTTCAGTAAATTTTCGATCAAATCTCGTTATTTCCTTGGCAATTAAATTTTTTTCATTTCATTGTCGTTATAACAAATTTTTTCACATTCTCAGAAGTGAAGCAAATTAGGTAATTTGCGTGTCCGAAAAACGTGCATGCAAGCGTAAAACGCGTGCGTGTACATTATTCGTGCTCGAAATTGTTTCCTTAAATTATAAATTTTCGTTTCAATGTCGGTAAAATTGTAGCCTTTCGACTTCGTTTAACCCCAGTAGAATCCGTGTAAATGGATTCATATATTCGCTGACACCGACAATCTGCCGCAAATCTTCTCAACTAGATGAGACCGAAAGTTTTTGCTCCTGAAACGATCGCGTTGACAGAATCACAAATGGTTAGGAAGTTTAACTTTTAACTGAAACAAACTTTAGATTTTCTCTGCAACGTATAGTTCTGTGGTAATAATTTTCCACTGCTGAAAAAATAAGAACTATGTGTCCAGAGGCCTTGAAGCCAATAGGGTCAAAAATCGCTTGATTGCATTACAATCAGTTCATACTGTCAGCCCTTATCATTGCGGCTACTTGCATAACTTAAAAGTTATGTTCAGTGGGTAATTGCTCCATCGGCGTCAGTCATCGTATCGGAATCTTCGATGCCCTCGTATGCTGGCAGCTCAGTGCCTTTTAGATAGAGTTGGTCAAGAGATTCTTTGTTTTAAGTAACTCAGTTGGCGAAGTTTTTTTTAGTTTAATTCAGAGCTTAATCTCCAGCCATATATTAGAAGCTTTTTTTTGCGCTCCGGTGTATATTTCTGTTTAATAAAAAATTGAGTCTTGAATTTATGAGTACCGAACTGAACTTTTGGGGTTAGCCGTAGCGTACAGTGTAGTCAGTTTTAGTGACGGTAAAGTTGAGGAATCGAGCATAACGCTAATACTTTTAGTGTTATTGACTGTGACAGGATCTATCAGAACAGCAAAGTTTCCGACTGTCAACTACTGTTTGGTAGCTGCAATGGTATTTTTAGAGCTCCCGTAGGTTTGCGATAGTTTAGGTGAATGTCTTATGGCATTGCCGTTGTATGGAAGCACGCGATTCGAATCGTCCCAACTAAAAAATGTTGTATACAAGACAATTCCTTTTCGATCGAATAGTTGGGCAACTCTCGGACTGTATAGGCACACGTCAAATTGAAGCCCTTGGTATAATAAGAGGTCAATTCTTTTTTTTTAACAGCATGGGAGGGCTTGTTCGTTCTGACTTCTTATTGCATTCAGATGAAATTCTGCTGATGCAGTTAACTCCTTATGATTTAATAATATCTTTAATAATTTTAATGAAATCATAAAAAATCAATAAAATAATTTTAATGCAATAAAAGGCCAGAAAAGTCAAATTTTCTCTGTTGTTAGAAAAATGACTTGACCCCTTGTTGTTCCGGTTTTCTCGCTGCATTTGGTCGTGTCTCGTGGGTATGTTACAAATGAGTCACACAACTAAATGTTAGTATCTGATGCTTATTTACCAGGCAGATAAAATATCTTACCTTTTTTGCTGTTGCTTTATCTGTTTTAACTGTCGGCCGAATAGTTGAAACAATGCGCGCATGAATATCGACTAAATAGTTAGTCGGGCAGATAAGAGTGTGCGCAGCTTGATCCAATTAAAAAGTTGTCCAACTTAATAGCACCTAGTATGTGCTAGCCCTTTTTTTAAAGCTATTTTGATAAAACTGTTCAGTCAATCCATTAGAATTCCAGCCAGCGTTTTCCAGCCGGAGATACTGGGGATCCGGAAGGCCTGTCGGACTTTGCAGTTGTATTCTCTCTGACAGCCAAGCCGCCCGCAATCAAGGCGTTAGATTCGGCTACAACCTCCTCTAAACTCGTCGAACAGTGCCGAGAGGAGCTAGCCCACTGAGGAAGTTGACTTCCTCAGTGGGCTAGCTGGATGGATTGACTTGAGTCAAAGTTACTCTGCTTTGGATCGCAGGCCACAGCAAGATAGAGGGTAATGACCGGGCAGACGAATTATCTAGGCAAGGTTCTGCTCTTCAGGGCTCTCTCGTAGAATCCGTTCAGGTCCCACTAGGGACTGTTAAGCGCCAAATATCCACCCACTTTCTTACAAATGCGAACTCCAGATGGAGAGGACTGACCAACTGCGTCATATCTAGGAAGATATGGCCATTCTACTCCCGGAGCAGAACAGATGAACTCCTGAGCAGGAGCCGTGTTGACGTCTCCAGAGTCACGACAGTCAGCACGGGTCACTGGCCGATCGGCGACCACGCGGCCAGACTGGGTATTCCCTTTAATGTCAATTGCCGCAGTTGTGGGGATGCAAATAAGAGAGAAACTGTTATCCACCTTCTTTGCGAGTGTCCCGCCCTAACTAGAGCCAGACCTCGCGCACTAGGCAAACCCTTCTTCAATAACCTTGATGAGATCTCGAAAAACAAGATTGGAGAGCTGATTACCTTCTTGAACAGCTCTGGATGGATATGATAATCCATTCAAGCCCCAGGTCTCTGTAAAACTATGTATCTACTTCATCAGCCCTCAACGACCAGGTTAAACGAGTTGTGGTATCAAAACGGCGCTTCCTGTGCTAATTGGGCCCTGTTTTCGGCAGACGGGCCACCACGTAAACCAACCAATTGGAATTCCATTTTTTCTTCGGGTCATTCCATAAAACTTTGACTAATGCGAGAGAATTGAGCTTCGTTTGCGACGTAATTGTCTGCCCCAAATATATTGTTTTTTATTAGTACAAAATGAAGGTAAGATTTCTTGACCAAGACTTCATGAATCTTTTTAGGATTCATCATTCCCGTAGTATTACAAATTTCACATGTAACTTAATCTCAAAGCTCCAAATATTGATTGGTTTTCCGTCGAATAATACTTTTTTTTTCTTATAATGTTTTCATTTTTACTACTGGTAATTTATAATACAATAACTGACTCCTAATTTCTAAACAACATTCTCAATTTTTTTTCAAAAAATTGGGCAATAAGCTAAGTTGTGTTCGACTTACTGTTGTGAAAACTTTGCGTAACTCGCCGCGGAATCCTTTTTTTTTTCTTGTTCTTTTGTAAATTAGCTTATCAATTTCCTATTCTTTCTGTACAACATGCCCAATTGTTTGTCTCAAAACGTAATCATTATCGTTTATCATGAAATACCTGATTATTTGGGTTAATATTACATTACGCTCGAATGCGCCGGTTGTTGACGAAGCGTTTACAGAATAATAAAATCGCAAAAGGTGCGGCCTGATTTCAGCAGTTTTGCCCATACCATCGGAAAAATATAAGTGCACACACGATAACTCCGCTTGTCGGATCCCGGCGAAAAGATCAAAGCATTGTCAGCGCAAACAGAATTCTATGTGGACGACAATCTACATACTAGTTATTAACACTCTGGATCACGGAAAAAATTTAAAAAAATTACACACGCATATGATCGCATGTTTCTCAGTCACGTATAACTTTTGTCACGTCAATATGCTACAAGCAGTAGCCCGTAGCATTATACGTGTGAATTTGATTCCCACACACAATCTGAAGCTAAGAAGCACGCAATGCTATTGCGAATTTTGTGTTTGCACGTGAAATTTTTTTTTAAAATGTACAATCTTTTTCATACTGTTTTTTTATTAGTGACGAAGATTTACGAAATACGCAATTTATTATCTACAGCATCAGCCCAGTTTCATCCAACACAAGTTCAAATTAAAAGCCTTAGATTTGCTCGCACTTGTATAAATTTAAATTTTTACTATCGCTATGGACCTAAATACATGGGGTGGTCACAAAGGAATTAGATGCTGTGTACATTGTCATTTAGCACATGCAATTTACAATGAAAACATGCGAACTTTTTAGTCGGGATTAGGCGCGAAGGTCAACTTCCAAACAATGAAATGTTTTTGAATGAATCAACAATTTTATTACATACCATAAGATTAGGTTTGCTACCATGTGAATGCTGACCGGAATTTGTCCATCTGGCTTTGGTCGATCCACCTCCTACAGTAAGCATGTGCAATGGTTGAAAACAATCATCGATCTTCGATTACTTTTCCATTTCGATTACTACCATCGCAATCATCGGAGCCATCGAAAACTATGATCACGCCCTGGAACTCCCGTATAAAAAAAAAGGTTCTTGAAATTTGAGACGTGATTTTTTTAAAACAATTGGTATTCACCCGTTTCCGAGCTTCACTACTACCTTAAAAAATTTATATTCGGCCTCGTGAACCTATATGCCATAACCATCGTATTCAGTTTGGATTAATTGAACCAGCGCACAGGCCTATCCTGCAGTCTCCTCAGCAAAAGTCTGACATTTATTTGTGATTGATCAGACTCGGCAGATTCAAATAGATATATATAGCTGCATATCCATTCCAAATCATGGTTTTTCAGTTTTCCTTATTGTACAGAGCCTTTTTTTGAGCAATGGATGATTTGCTGAATCATTTGTACACCTGTCTTCGTACGGGCGGAAATACCCTTTCGCTCCGGCATCAAACTGAATAGATATTTCTTTTGCTGTATAATAATTCCTGCTACCGTGAACTATTTATTTTTACGTTCTTATTATTCACAGTAGCTTCGACTTTTGTACATTACAGTAACAGAGATATTTCTTTGACGAAATGTGATGAGAAAATTGAATGAAGTCGGATCTGTATGGAAATTTCGAGAAGTCAAAAGGTATGTCAAAAGATCAGCTGATGTCAAAAGATCAGCTGGAAACGTTCGCCACGTGAAATCACCTCTGTAACATTCGTAGAGGCCCCGTCTTCTCGTTTTCCGTCAACTGTGTGTAGTGTATCGATGGTTTCGGTGAAGGATCCTAATTCGGGAAGAAAAACAAGTTACACGTTGGTACGACTACCAAAATCGGACATCGCAAAAAAAATTATACAGTCAAATAATTCAAAATTGTCTTTTAGCTAAATCAAAATATCAATAGGAAATTGAACTTAGGGAGGAAAGAGGTCCGAACATATCAAGAATTTTCCATCCCAATATTGTGCTGAGAAATTTTAACAGAAGCAAAAATTAAGTCGGATAATACGGCAGGACTGGAAGGTCGATTGGCTTGGTTTCATTTATTTTCAAAAATGTCGACTGGTGTCATAGCACCATCAAAAAGGACATTGAGTACGCCTCTTCCGCGGTTACTGACACAATTTTATTGGGCATGAGGTACTTCATAACCCACAGACACCGCTTTGTAAAACCTCAAAGAAACTCCTGGTTCATTGCGGAGTGTTGCTCTGCAATAACAAATAAAGAGTCAGTCTTCTGAGCATATGGGACCCATTCGCTATGCAGTTTTCAATGCAGGTAAGAAACGTCTGCACATCGACAATTCGACAAAATTCAAAATTCATCTTCGTCCACAATCTGAGGTGAAAAGTTATAGAGCCTTAAGGGATATGTAAGTTTTTGGTCGCTTGTCACCCCACATCTGGTCCATAACGAAAATCATCTCTAATCGCTTAGGCAAGGCTTCTATATTTGCTTCTCTCTTTGCATTTGATCTGTTTGATTCCCTGATTACATACATTGGAAGTTTTTTGTACAACCTTGTAATACGAGTAGTATTAGGTGGTGTTTCTTTGTTTCCTCGTTTTATAAATGCAGGTCCTATGTCCTACTCTTTTCTTAAATCTTTATTAATGATTTCTTCTCATACACTTCCAATCCAATCCATAGCTTTGTCGGTGATAATAACATTACCTCCTCTTATAATTTAACTTCTATTACTGAAGCGCGTCGAAGTTTCTTGTCACTTCATAGGCAAAATATGATAAGACTCATTGAACTCAGATATCGTTAAAATTCTTGCTCGGGCAGGAAGAATAGATTCGAATTCAATGCATTGAAAATGCATATCTGATTTTTAACTCTCAAAAAAGACTCACATTTGGGTTTTAATGATCATATCTTTGACACTACAAAAGACGGAATGCAGTGCTTGAATGTCGTTAGAAATATAAAAAATACTTCTTCTCATCTGATTAAGCTTTCGCTTACAAAACCGACGTTCGACCTCGACTTGAATATAATTCTCACATTTGGGCGGGGCACTCTCAATCGGACAGGGAAAGAAAAGCGTTTAAATTGATAGGTGATGACTCAATCCTGACTCTCTCGAACATTGACGTAAGGTAGGATGTCTGGCCTTTTTATCGTGACTTCAATGACGATGGCTCTGAGGACCTTGTCTACTTGATTTTCCCGCGAGTACGTCCTCAAAGAAATTAGTTTTAAGCGAAATGTTCATCTTTATCTGTCGTCCAACTCTCTTCTATCTAGCACCTGATCCCTTCCCTCCTTCATTGTCACTATGTGTAGGGATTTGATTCACTTTGTACGGAAGGAAGTAATAAAAAAAAAATAATTCAGTTGCAGCGCATTTTTCTCATTTGTTGGCGTAGATAACAATGCCGTACTGAGTGTAACCACGGATTAGGGTAAGTGCGACGTGAATAATTGCGGCCGTACTGGATCCCAGATTTCTGGAGGCGAGGACGCGAATTAGGTTCTCAATTTTATCGAGCGCGGTTATCGTTCGGCAAATTTGCGCGTTCCACGACAGTTTAGGCGTAAAGATTAGTCCTAGAATTTTGCACTCATTTCGTAAAATGTATGGAACCTCGTCGGTTACGGTTCTTCTTGGATTGTTCGTCCGTTTTCTTGAGCAGGTTATTAGCTCCCCTTTGCCGAAGGGTAGCTTGGCTTCAGTTCATAGGCACTATTTGTCTATAGTCGTCCGTACTCGTCTGTCAAGGTCGTTAATGAAGGGATGGGTGGAGGTGAGGATGATGTTGTCCGCGTAGATACGATGAGCGGTGTCAGGTAGTTGAGAAAGAGAGTGGGTGTATGTGTTGAATAGGAACGGGGATAGTGAACATCCCAAGCCTCCTGCCCAAGATCTTTTCGAATACCCTTGACAGGCAAGGGAGCAGCGAGATAGGACGAAGATCCTTGGAAGTAAGTGTTGTAGAAGATGAGTTAGATCCCTTACGGATTGGCACTTGTAAAGCCCTCTTCCACAGGTGTGGAAGGGAGCTCTGCGCTAGGATCAGGTTATAGAGGTCTACCAGTCTGAGCTTCAGACTATTGGTAGATTGCCTGATCATCTCGTAAGTGATTCTGTCGTGTCCTGGTGCTGATCCCTTGCAGGAACTAAGCACCGAACTTAGTTCCGCAAAGGAGATAGGGTAACCAAGTGTTCTATCTGGGTCTAATGAGTAGACTGTGAAGTTGCGAGGGGCTGACTGTTTGTTAGCGAGTTGTACGGAAGAAAAGTTCGAATCCGAAGAATAGTTATTCCAACATAGAACGAGGTGCAGAGAATTCGTAATAGATCCTAGATCAGTTGTTAAATTAGGGATTAGACCGAGGGGTCTACCCCCGAAAATAGATTTAACCTTTCTCCATACATCGGCTAGATTTGAGCTGGGATCGATTCAACGGGGAAAAGAGTTTCCGTTCTCTCTTTTTGCAGCTTTAATCTTTTTCTTAGTGATGGCCGCCTCATGACGATACGTTACTAGGCTTGTATCTGTCGGGTGCCTATGGAAAAGTTTCCAAGCTCTATTCTTGGTCTTGATGGAATTTAGGATATCCAGCGCAGTTGAGAATTAAGGTTTGGGGAAGAGACGGGAATAGATGTAGCTGCTGCAGTACGAAATATCCTAACGAGGCGGGCCGCCACCTAATTGACATTAGCCGAAATTGGGTAACTCCCTGCCGTTTCTTCCATGGCAGCTTTGAACTTATCCCAGTCAGCACGTTGTGCGACGTACCTGTTGGTTGGTCTATGGTTAGCCAATCCTTGAGTCGATCTGATGATAACTGGCAGGTAATCACTGCCTTCCGGGTCAGAGTGGAGATCCCATGAAAGAAAAGGGGCGAGCCTAGAGGGGGCGAGGGTGAAGTCGATGGCTGTCAGGGTTGATTTGACCGAGATGAGAGTTTTAACTAATAAAAGTAATAGAAATTGGCAGAAAGAATTCGATTTAAAGGACTGTCGGTTACACCGATTAGAAAACTCCGATCACATTTTAGTTGCACGAAAGAGAAACAATTGCCTAGAGTTCATTGGAAGAAACCGTCTATCCGTAGGCAGACAGACAAACGTACGGTCAGCAAGGGTATTTACTGCTTTTGGGTACTCCGTTCTATCCGTTCGAAACTTAAAAAAATCAATCATCTAATCTCCATCCCACTTCTGGTTTCACTCGCAGATCGTTCGTTTGGTTAATTTCTTCTTAAGTTTATTTCCTATGATTTGGCGAGCAAAATTCAGTTCGTTTTCTAGCCACATTTACTGCGAAAAGTTATAGTTTTATTTGTAATTCCCAATTCCACGAGTTTTTGATTTGATCGGTATTCGCATCTTCAGCCATACAGGGCCCTTCGCGCATCAAAACTCGATAAATTAATTGTGTCTAAACCCCATAGAAAACGTGTAAAAACCGATCACTAAAATAATTTTAAAATTGTATTTCGTTCAAAATTAATCGGTATAATTTTTATTTTTTTGTAATTCTAGGGTGCCGGCAACGAAGTGTATTGCCCAAGCGGTGAACGGTGTCCACTTGCGAATTCGACAATACCATGGGCGTTTATGCAGGGCGAAATTGCTACAATTTTAGGCGAAGAAGTTAAGGTGAAGAAGGAACGGGACTCTTAATGACTCTTTTACTCCAAAAAAATTAGGAGAATTTTGAGATATTTTAGATGAAACTAACAAAAACATGCAGAGGTAAAAATCAATCGTTTTTTACACTAAACGTGTTAATTTCATTTTTGACCACGAATCAGCTCGCAAAGAGTCGACCGTTTTATAAACTAAGAAATAAAAATTAATAACTTAACAAAACATTATTGTATTACTCAATAAAGTTGAAAAAAATGTGATATTGCTAAAAAAAAGTTGAAAACATAGGAAATGTATAGCAATAAAATTTTAAATTAAAAGATCCAAACTAGGGATAAATTATTGTTGTAAGAAATACTTAATAATTATAATAATCGTAAAAAAATATCAATTTTTTGAATAAATCAACGTTAAAATGGGGGCCCTTCCTTATTTTTTTTTTTTTATATAAAATTTTGTATTTTTATCGAAAAACCAGCCGAAAATTTAATGCGGCAAAGAGTTTGCGATTCTACTTAGTGGTGCTTTGAATAGTTGAGACGCACCGAAAACAAATTTGTTACGGTTTTCATCACGGAACGTTTATCCTTCTGATCAGATAATCATTTTTTTTTTGGCAAATATCGTTACGCATGTAAGGACATTCTTTACATATTTTGAAAAGGAACACAAAAAAACAGAGGGAAACTTCCAAATTTGAAAATTAAAAAAAAAATTGTCTTAACTTCTCCGTTTATGAGAAGTTAGAAAAAAAGAAGATGATAGAAATTTTGTAAATATAATTATTTCTTACTGTTAAAGTATCCTATTGAATAATTTTTTTTTTTCGAAATGGAGAATCTCCACACTACTTAAGCCTTTTAGTTATTTTCCTTTACCACTATGCATACTATAATTAGTATATTATAGGGTTTATGATAATGTTAAATTAGTGAAAATCATACCTAATAATATGAACTTCTATTTTGATATTTTTATTGTCTGTTTTGTTTAATTTATTGATGAATTTAATATTAAATTAAATAATATTTTTGTATTTGATCAATAATTAAAGGAAACAAGTTTAGAATTTTATGAACTATATCTGTTGTGTGTTGCTAACTGCTAACTGCATTATTGTATGTAGTTCACTTACATTACGAGCATTATGATTGATCGTAAACGCGGTATTTGCACAAAATAAATAAAAAAAAAAACAATGTTAAAAGCAATTTTTGCTATAATATACTCTTCATTTATTCATTTTGTAATTACAGATATTAACAGTAGTGCCGGTCATATACATACGAACGCAAATATTAACAAGTATATGTAACATGAAAGAAAAAAGAGAGAAGAAAATTTACAGCTAAACAAGAAGTTGTGATCGAATTTTAAATACTGGGAATGAATGGTGCTGTGTGCTAGATTGTCGGGAACCGAAGGTGTAACTTGCCACCAAGCTACAGCAAACAAATTGTGATAATCAGGGCGTGACAAAGAAAAGAAAATGGAATGGATAATGTTTTTTTTGCGTATAATTATTTTTTTACTTGTTTGCTTCCGATCGGAAACGAATCGTCAGAACGAAAATGAATCAGAATTTTACGATAACAAGCATTTCAATGGAACCTAGTATATTACCTGGCTTAGATCGAATCGAATTACCCCGGTTGGAATATTTGTGTCGGGTTCAAACTTTCGCTTGGGATATTGGAACAAAACGTACGGCCGCGTGCTTTGAGTCTTGTGTCCGTCCCAAGTATTATCCTCTACACACTTGCGATTTGCCCATATCCCGTCACATCTGAAGTGATAGGCTCGATAATTCGAATTTTCTTCCCGCTTTGCTCCGGTCTTGTTCGCTTAGTCTCGCCTTGTACCGGCATTAGAGTTCAAACGGATTTCGAAACTGTTCAATGTACAGAGAAAACTCGTTTTCGTTCGTAGGTACAGGTTTTTTTTCCCACGATATTTAATTCGAGTGCCAAATGAAGGCCATCTCTATCAAATGATTTACGTCTACATGACGTCTGCCATGTTGGATACAGATAATTCTTCTCGAACCGAACTCGCCCGATCACAAAACTGCTCGGGCGAAATCGGAAACAGTGAACAGATTGCGAGGGTTATTCGTCAAGTAACTTGGTTTCGATATGAAAGACAAGAAGCTGATTTTTATAGTGTTTTATTATCCGAAGTTTAACGCACTTGGTTCTAGATTTCCTTCTCTGAAGTGGTTTTCTTCAAGGCCCGCGAAACAGTCTGCGATCGCCTAGATGACTGCTTCATTGCCCCTTACATTTTTGCGAAGTCAATAAAGTTTTCGTTTTCAAGAACAGATGAAAGTCCGAAGGATCCAAATTGAGTGAATAGGCTGAAAGCGAAAACCCTTCCAACCGACACGGCTTGAATGGAGTGGTACGTTCCATTTCAGGGCGTTTCTCTCCTATTGCTTCCTTAAGTCTGTCCAAAATGCGTTGTATAAGACAAGAAGAATTTCAGCCGCATCCCAAAAATTGATCGTCGTCATCTTCACAACTCATGGAAAGCATTTTACTTTTTTCTAGCCAGTTGTTCTTTTACAGTTCATTGTGTTGACTGTTGTTTCGTTTCCGACGTAAAATTCGGCTGGATTCTTCACCAGCAGATGCAAACATTCGACAGATGTTCGCATGCGATTTCGTTTATTCCTTGGACTGAGCAAACGTGGCATCCATCTTGGGCAAAGTATTTGCATGTGCAACTTATCATGCAAAATGAATTGTACTTGGTTAATTGAGAACTTGCATGCTTTCACTCGCCTGTCGGCCAAAACGAAGTCAATGTTTTCTAGCGTAACATAGATTTTTGAGTTCCAGGCCGTGGTGCATCTTCGATGTTTGGTGCGCCTGTCGTTTTCGTCTTTTAGTATGCGAACTAAGTTACTTATCAAACGACTTTCGTTTCGATTTCGATTGTTTCATTTTGTTCGGATTTAGTGTGCGACAAGCTTTACAGGGTGGTTGCATCATAACGGTATTGTGGGTTTTCTCTTCGTAATAAACTTCGTTTTTCTTTTCTTGTGTTGGTAGCGATTTACTGTTGTTCCTTTGCTCAAAATTGAATCCACTCAAATTTCGGAAGCTACTACTCCAGGCTTGAAGCTTATCACATGCATAGAATGACCTAACCGCTTTTTGTGCTGCCCTTATACCAGTTCGCTATACTGCGGAGCACTTCGACACATCCAGTTGATCACAATGTTAGCATCAGTATGCTGATATGGTTAAATCTGTCCAGTTTGTTAAGCTTAGAAACTGTACGCTCTGCAGTTCTCCGTGCTAAGAAAGTGTACTTTTGACACGAAATTAATTCAGTATTTAAAAAAAATAAGTTAGAATCTATTTTCCGACAAAAGAAGGTTCCTTTAAACAGGGATAAAAAATCACGGAGTGGATGTTTGTTTGATCTTGGTATAAGAATTATCTTTACGCCATTTTTAGCTTCAACTTTTGGACCTTCATACAGAATGATGTGTTCGTTCTTCATTTGATGCACTCCATCGGACTTTACTAAGTACTATATAAATCTATACAGCCGGCACAACTATCAGCTAAATAGTGAGGCTTTAGAGGTCTCTTGTTTATCCCATTAATACCGTCGCGTTATCGTGAATTTTAGCAGCGCTATGGAACTCTTTTCAAAAAAGCTTCTTTATAACTAAGATGTAGTGAAATTCTAAAAACTAATAACCTTCCTATATCCATTAGTTTTTGGACAGCTGCTGTACGTAACCTTTATGGAGCAAGTATTAGGCGATGATCACTTCCCACGATCGCTCCACGTTTCACTTGCACGTCTTCGACGGATGGCCAGATATTCCATTTGGTTCTAAGTAGTAGCACTGTGGCGCTTGTGGAGGAAAATAGTTCCCCAGTTGACCACTTTCAAGTGTTAAAAAAAATTACAAATAATTCTTCGTTGCCGTGTGTATCCAAGTCAAGGCGAGCGAAACTCGGTTTTCTTGCACGAATTTCCGATCAGATCACATAATTTTAAACTGTGTCTTGGCTGTTGCTGCCACACTTTGTTTGTGGCATCCCGTTTTAGCAATAAAAGTAGTATAACGTGTTTAGCACGTGAGGTGTTATTTCTCGTTGTTTGATTGATTTACACACCGCCAGGTAACACTTATAGAGTATAGAATAAGTCTTTCTGGCATCGACGAAAAGAAGTACACGACCAGTGTTTGGCCGTAGCAGGAGTCTTTGTTGTCGTCGTTTTGTTGTAACTCTATCCAGATCACAGTAGGTTAGCGTCGAACAAAACTAAATATGAGAATGGGATTTTTTCATGGTAAACCTAGCCATAGAAGCTAATTTTAAGAATTGTTCGTCAGAGGAGTTTCTTGTGGGGAGGGGGTTCGGATCTCGCTTTTATCTTTAATGCGAGCCTGCAAGCGGAATATTTTGGTTCCAATTCCGCCTCGCATCCGATCGGCATTTCTAATTATGAATCGAACGAAAAGAAACGAACAACTGAAAAAATCTCCAAGTGGCCCGGCCCGTAATCCTCGACAGCAAACCTGTCGATGTGGCAGGATTTCGGTACAAATAAGGATTAATGCTACAATGTCGAATAATAAGAGGCACCAAATGTAGTGACGGCATTCCTATCAAAGATCGGTTCCCGGCTAATGAAAATCGCCTTCGGTATAGAGATAAACCTCAAGACCAACGCACAATACGTCCGTTCTTTTCCTGATTCATTAAATTTGGCTTCGGTTATACCTAGAAAATCGATGTTATATCGCCCCATTTCACTATCAATCACTAATTGCTTCGTTATGGACCGAACTACTTCGGATTCTATTCGGTTACCTAGTGACCGAATGATCCAGCAGCCAAACGTTGTTAGTTGTCGATAGCCAAAAGTCGTGCTATTTTAAGGCAACCACCTCCGGGTATGTCCTTTTAATATATATTACTTTAAAATCTTGCTATGTTATTTTTTTACAAATCTAAACTCATTTCCTAATTGTTTACTCTGTTAACACACGCCGCATTTTCGAGTACCTTAAACCAAACGAACACCAAAATGTAAACAACAATTTATTGCTCACAATATGACCGGCTCTGTAAACAGGATATCATGATAAATAACAGGAATTAAAATTGATCCAATTTAATGCAAAATACAAGGCAGTAGCATAAATAATATAATTTGTCTTTGCAGGAACATAATTTCAATACGAAAACTTGCTATATAAACGTAAATAAGAATAAATCAAACTCGTTCTCTTTTTTTGTAAACAAATTTTGTATGCAATATAATACTGTAAATAAATAATGAGAAAAACTTTATAATATAGTACATACTATTATAAATAATGCATATTATATTATGAAAAGTAAAAAGTAAAGTAAGTAATTCTAGTATGTGCGTTTTTTTTTCAAAAAGAAGGTTCCGTTGGTTTTTGTTGTCGATAATAAATTGTAATTTATATAACATTGGGGGTATGCGAACTTTCTAAAACCTGCAGAGAACGTATACTTAAAATATGAAGCCCTAAATTTTTAGCAAATAAAACTTCTACATGAATTCAAATCGTTTCAAATTTAGTTTAAATTAAATTTTGTTCAAGATATTCATACCAGTGTGACGACGGGGTAACAATACTTGGGAACGACTATTTGACTGCTTGAATATTAGGAGCGACGTGAAGGTTTGATAAAACTTTCGAGTAATAACTGGAAACGACAGTCTCCAGGAAAACACCAACGGCAATGGAAATGGAAGACCCTCATCGCGACAAAACTTGGCGGCAACCTACCGGTTGCACCTTTAATCAGATGGACCATGTTCTGATGATACCAGCTGCATTACGGATGTACTCGAAGTGTAAATCCTGAAACTGCGAAATATCGTAAAGTGCAGCCATTCAAAAAAAAGCTGATCCCTAAAGAGTTGATGACGAAAAACTAAAGTCTGTTGCAGTGAAATACATCAGGACTAGAAAATCACTTCGAAGGCAAAGATGAGACAGACGCAGTGAATGCCGAACTAGGATAAGAGGTAGAGTCAGGATGAACAAAGAAAACCGGAGGATAGAAAAATGAAATGACTGTTTGGTCTAGAATACAGCGATACAATAAACAATAAAAGTTACGTTTTCAAACAATCATTTTAACTATCTAATAACCGCTGGTATGTCTAGGCGTGATGTTCGGGATGTTGTAGAAGTCTAGGATATAGCGATGGTGGTCAAGGTGAAGGAAAGCTTCTGTGGGGATACATCCAGTCGGCGAAGTTTTGTTACAATATTTTAATATATAAAAATGTTCGTTCGGGGTACGTGTGTCTAAAACTCGAGAACCGCTAGACCCATTGACACCATATTCGGACAATATGTTAGTACAGTGGATGCAGCTTATTGTAATCGCGGATAATGTTATAAGCCGCATTTTGTTATCAAAACAGTTGGGTTCCATTTTCCACAAACAGAATTCATCGCTTATTTTTTTCTTCGTTTATTGTTATCACCCGGTTAATGTTATTGTTTTTGGCTGGTCCCAAAGTGATTACAATAAGCGGCATCCACTGTATATGGTCTGCAGGAAGGTTTGTATTCATTTTGCTTCCGGTACGTGGCACTGCAGTTGAGATATTTCGATTTTTCGTATTTATGGTACGATTTGGCTCAAATTCACAATATATATATTACTTAAATAAAAATAAATTCGTTAAGAAAATTTGGACCCGGTTGGAGGCTGTGGAGTCGAGATATACTACGAAAAACTCTATAAAAGAGGATGTATCTATATGTATGTCTTCTCCCTATATACTCCTAAACCGCTCAACAGATTTTGATCAAATTTTTATGGAACATGTAGAATAAGTCCCGGGATGGTTCCTGTGAACTTTGGTACTGATCGAATCAAAGACAATTGTTTTTTCGTGATTTTAGTACCCTGGTGCTCTAAATGTTGGTTTGTTTGTCCCGTATGCCTTCCTATACCATTTATCCGATTGCGATGAAACGTTGATATGTTGAGCGCACGCCCGCGAAGCTTTCTTTCGTTCCCCTAACATCCGGGTTTTAACACGAGTTTGTGGTTCGAAAACGGCCTCTGAGGTAATTGAGCTCTGTCTGGAGGACAGGGCTGCCACTTAAACCAACCAACCAAGCTTTCTATATTAGTAAAATTATTCTACAATAGGGGGCGAGCGACACAAACAAATGTATGTTTCATATAGTTTAGCGACAGTTTGTGTGTTTTCGGTGTACACGTCTGACAAAATCGAACAACGGGAGCAACGGGAGTAACAGGAGCAACGGGAACAACGGAAGCAACGGGAAAAAACAAACGGGAAGCAAGATTGGAAACCGCTGGCTTTGCAGTTTCGATAGTATAACACCATACAAAAGTAAGCGTAGCCCCTGGACGCGGCTAATATAATGTATAATTCTGCCAATTAAAAATTCAGAGAACCAAAACCTTGCCTGTTTAAACTTAAGCTTCTTAAAACTAGTTTAGAGCTAAAGGATTACATATTAATTTACATGACTAACAACCATGAATTTAGTTTTGATAAACATAGAAATTGCAGGGTGCAGTAGAAATGAAGGAGAAATGTAATGTAGTGCATAATCTATAGAAACAATGCAACCTGGTACTTAGATTTCGAGATCTAGTGATATTTTGTCACACACATTAGATATTTTATGTAGCCGCTAAGTTGAAAATTATAAGGGTAGGTTCATGATTATTTTTGCGCATTTATTCTACGTTATTTGATGATTTTGTCGCCATATAGAAGCGCCATACGAGGTTGTGGGTTAGATGACCTGCTTAGGTCGTAGATCACTTGCTAATGCGCTGCCATGTCCGGCCGAATTCTAGACCATCCCTAAAACTAATTGGACTGTACTACTACAGTGTATTAAAAGGGTAATCTGTCCAGTTCGGTATTCCTGCCATTTCCCTTGTACTCTCCTCCAGTTCGTACCACTTACGGAAAGTATTTAACAGAACAATACCTTCATCATCAATGGCGCGACAGCCCAAATCGGGCCAAGGCCTGCAGGATACATTGTCTGAAGTTATCTCGGTTCAGCGCTTGCGTCCTCCAATTTGTGTATCTAAGAAGCGATCTGCAATATGCGTCAACTGAGTCCTCGTATCTTTTCTGCGGTTTTCCCACCGGTCGTTTGCCCTGAGCTCTACCTTTCAGTGTGCGTTTGGGAATTCTTCCGTCGTCCAATTGCTCCACATGGCCTGCCTATTGTAGCTTGGGCTGGGTCGTCATAGATGCTATACAACTTGTTGCACCGGATACGCCATTCAGTGCCTTCTCTTACTGGTCCCAAAATTCTTCGAATAATTTGTCGTTCAAAAACGTCTATTGATTTTTCAGACGCTTGAGGAGAGTCCATGTATGCATATAGTAGCACAGATCTTATTATGGTCTTGTATATGCGAAGTTTGCTCAGCCTGTGCACTTTTTTCGATTTTAAGATCGGGAAAACCGTCCAATACGCCTTATTTGCTAGTGTGATCCGTTGTTTTACTTCGTCCCGTTCGTTGCCGTCTATTACAAGGTGTGATCCCAAGTATGGGAAATGATCCACATTCTCCAGGTTATAGCCCCCCATGGTCATATTTTGTCTAGTTGGCGCATTTCTTCTTGTTTGGGACATGAACTTGGTCTTATTCTCATTGACCCTTAACCCGACATCCTTTGCCGCTGAGTCTAGACAGTGGAAGACTTCCTTCGCGTCTGGAACAGACCTGGCCATGATGTTTATATCATCCGCGTACGCCAGTAATTAAGTGCACTTGATTAGTAGGGTACTTCTGGTATCAACGGGTACCTTTCTGATGACATATTCCAGGGCGAGATTGAAAAGCATGGGAGCGAGTCCATCTCCCTGCTTCAGACCAGATTATGTCCGGAAGCTTTGGGTAAGCTCGTTTTGTATCCTTACTTGGGAACAATATCGTGGTCAGTCTTAATGTAAGGTTTGATACCAGCTAACAGTATACTACGTAGGTTACTACTTCAGTTTTGAGTAACTGGCCATGTCGCCACCGTTCCATTAGAGCAACGTAGAACGGTGAATTCTGAATGGTACACCAGCATTTGTTTGCCAGAAGTTTTCGGAAAAATCAGGGAAACCAATCGCCGAAGACGAATCATTCTCCACCACGACAATGCAAGCTCTCTCAAACAAAAACGTTTTTGAGCATTCAAAACATCGAATTGATGGGTCATCTGACGTACAGCCCTGATTTGGCACCAAATGATTTCTTCTTATTCCCGCAAATCAAAAATAAATTGCGAGGTCATCGTTTTTCGACGCCTGAAGAAGCGGTTGATGCGTTCAAATCACGTGTTTTGGAGGTATACCTCAATGGGAGTGGAAAAACTGTTTCGCAAATTGGTTCAAACGCATGCAAAAGTGTGTGATTATTTTGAAAAACAATGAAACCATTTTTGATTATAATATGTATATAATTATGTCTATCTCAAAACTTAAATAGCAACCTAACATCAAACACCATCGTTTATCCTTCCGGCTGACGCCATCAGTCAATTTGTTGCGTGGTATGGCACTATTTCTCACTATCCAGCAAATCTGCACTCTGCTCTGAATACAAAGTACTTTAAGTACGTTAATCTTTTCTAGCTAGGATTTAATAGTAACCGATTCTGATGCCTTGATGGTCGCCTAGTCCTTAATGTATAGTTAAATATCCGGACCGCTTGTCTTCTCCATTAACAATATGTTTACTGCGTGCAATACCGCTTTGAATGCACTGCAGGCATTCGGCAAGTATTTAGAGAGGACGCCAGCTCCAGTGCTGCAGACCATTTTTGATCCGATCAGTGTGTATAGTCTGGGGGGGAGCTATACCAATTTAATGAGAATAGCTCTGCTCAAAGAGGCTACAGCTTGTGAATTTTTCCGCAGTGTTTGCTGCAACTTGCTTGAAATAGATACCATGTGGCAGTAGATGTACACAAACTTTCAGTGCTTCAATTCGCTAGTGCGTCATTGGTCAGAAAAGGTCTCGTAACCGCCGTGTACAGCCAATGTAATATACGGTTTGAGGCCCAACACTTGCCCATGCCGTGATTACATGCAAAAAGAGCATTCTTTACTTATTTAATACCTTCTAAACGATAAAATTCCAGCTTAGTTTTCTTTCCAGAGTTAGATCTAGAAATTTAGTCTTTTCCGGTAGTTTAAGTTCTACGCCATCCAGAAAATTTTAGTTTTGTATTTCCTTAATAATTACACCAACTAAGTTTTGGAAGCGTTAACCCCCAGGTCGGAACTTTCAGCCCACAGAAATAGTAAACGCTGTGCTGATTCCAAAATATCTGTTAGTGTATCCAGAAATTGCCCCGTATCTATTATTACAACATCATCCGCATAGGCCATCACCTTTATCCCGTTTTTTCGATTTTCACTACGAGGAGCCACAGAAGGGGGAATATGCCGCCTCCCTGTGGAATTCCCATCTAGGCATCATTCCCTGTCCATCTGTGCACTCACAATTCCGGTCTCCAACAAAGTCGTCAACTACCTTGTCGGTTCATCTATGCCTACATTGTTCAGAGCATTATTAATTGATTTCAGACATTGACATTGACTCTCCAGGAATACACACGCCTCTCGTCATATGTTATAATGGACTCCACTTTCTTTAGTCACAAAAAGTGATATGATATGGACTAAGAATGCATCTTTTAACGCCTTATAAGGGGACTGCGTTCTTTACAAATGTCAGACGTTGTCCAGGGTTTTTAGGAACACCGAACACACCCCTCCAAAAAATACCGAACGTCAGTTTGAAGTCTGACAGAACGATTTGTTTATTTACGATCTAACGAAATTCGAGCGTTGGACGTTGGTTTTTTTTAAAAAATACTTTCTCGATGAAAATGTCTGTTCAAAATATTAATGCCGTGAAATTGGCTGATCGAAACGAAGACGTCAAGGAGATGGATGAGTTTATCGAACTGGCAAAAACTGTCAAGGACGACTTGAGCGGCTGGAAAGCGAAGTCTCCGAAGCGCGTTTTTCAGGATTGGGATACAGTCGTACCCCCGATTTGGGACCAAGATTTAATGGAAAGCTACATCGAGAACGTTGTGGACGTATGTTTTGTTAAGTCCTCTGAGCAGGCTCATGTTCAAGAAAAACACTCATCTTTCTGTAGCGCCACAGCGAAGAGAATCGATGCAGCCAGTTGGAGACCGGTTCAGATTACGAAGGACACTCAAACCGAAGTGCAAAGCAGCAACCCGGTAGAATCATTCAAAGAAATTGACAAACCACAGCAAAGTGTACGAAAGAAAGAAGAAAAGAAATCGGTAGCGCAACGTTCACAATCAAATCCAGTTAAAAAGGACGAACGCAAGAGTCACCGGAGTCTACAATGCCTTCGTTTTGTTGGTTCACTGTCGGCTAAACCGATTGATTTTTCCGCTCAGCATCCCGACTTAACACTACAACAAACTGAAACAAAGGTACTGTTCCCACGACGGTCCGCGCTACGACTAGAGGAACTTCCCAAGAAAACTAAGTTGTCAGGAAATCGGCAGCTAGAAGTAGACAAACCGAATGATAACACTTGGCATGCCTTACTTGCAACAGCAACAGTAAGAACTGAAGCCCCAAAGATATTACGGTATATTTCTAAAAGCAACTCTCCTGCCCCCACGCCAGTACAGAGTCCTCTTCCCGACATGGAGACGACTCCTCATATTCAAAAAAATCCCGCTAGTTCACCCCAAAATACGAATAAACGTAAGGAAGTAATTTACGATTCAAAGAACATAGAGCCCGCCTTACAGGTCCCCGATTTACTTAAATTCAAAGTTCAGAACTTGCCAATTCTGTGCATCCGTGGTGAATGTAAAAAGCAGCAAGCGGTAAATATTTCGATAGAAAATGGAAAATTTAGCAACGACGATAACAGTAACGTGCATTACTTCAATTACGTTTACGATCCAGGAACAAGTAAACCGGAAGCGAGTCCTTGTGAGTTGACGAATGATTTGCCGGTTGAGTCTTCTCCGGAAAACGTTCCCGACAGGAGATCAAACAGATTCATAGCGCCATTTATGCAGCCACCACTTACACTTGAGGTAAGTGGGTTTTTTTTTCCAGTTTATTGTCGTATTAGATTTAGATTTAAAATTGTTATTGAGCCTCATTAAACTGCAGTTTCAATTTTAATATCCTCGTTTCAGTTTATTTTTTTTTTAGAAATTTTCGACAAAGGGATAGAGTCTAATTTGGCAATGCAATTTCCGTCAGTTGATTTGCAATCACCACCTAACAGCGCAGATTCAGATTATAAGTTTTGTGTCGGCTTCTTTTTATAGCGCTACAGTCTGAATTCGCCTTTGTATTGCTCGATATATTTGCTCCTATACTTTTTTATAAATAATATCGTTTCTTAGGAACATTCGGAATGCGGCACTGGCGCTGGAGTCTTCTCTGAGCAGTTGAGTGCAAAGGAGTGCTTTAAGCTGCCGGATGCCTGTAGTGTATTCCAAGCGGAAATTCTGGCAGTGCTCCAGCCAGGTAACATCATGTTGATGGAGGGGTTATTCGGTCGGGATATCTCACTCTACATTGACAGCCAGGCGGCTTTGAATGCATTGGAATCAGGGACTATTAAATCCGAGCTAGTAAAGCGCTGTCGAGAAGTGCTCAAGGTACTTTGTAGTCAGATTAGAGTACGACTATGCTGGGTACCAGGGCATAGTGACGTACCAGGCAACGAACAGGCCGATGAGCTGGCGAGACTAGGATCGGCGTCGGACGGGATGGTAGAGGAGGTGGTTAATCCACCTTTAAACGGAATTAAAGCACGTATCAGGGATTGTGCAGTGGACGCAGCGAACTCTAGATGGGAGGCGCTAACGAGCTATACGACCTCTAGGGCACTCTGGCCAAGGTTGGACAGACGAAAGACTAGGGAGATATTAACATGGAGTAGGGGAAGTCTGCGGCTACTTGTCGGAATACTGACAGGGCACTGCTTGCTAGGGAAGCACGCTATGCGTATCGGGATCGCTGACTCTGACGTGTGCAGGTATTGCCTGGACATATGTGCTGAGGAGGACATCACCCCCATTTTGTGTGAGTGTCAGGCGGTTGCAAGGAGGCGACTGAGGTGGCTGGGAAGTCTTTTCTTTGACAATTTGGGCGACCTGAGGTCAATAGGGCATGATAAGCTAGTCAAGTTCATTAGGGATCTGGGTTGTTTAGGGGATGTTTAGTGACCTACGAGGTTCTGAAGGGATTGCTATGGGCCCTTTTGGTGCCTAGTGTGCGCGGTGGCTCAGCGCCTCGCCTCTTCTTAAAACTAAAAACTAAAACTAGGAACATTCGATGTACGGGGCCCGAACATTAATTTAAACAGATTGCAACTTATTCTGTACCTGGCTACCATCCAATCCCAACTTTTTTTCGCCAACGGAGTATCGCCTCTTATATCCGCGATGACGTTGCTTACGAATTAATTCCATCATTGGGAACCTGCTCCAACCCAACATTTAACTTTTGTTGGGTAAAAAAAATCCTTCCAAAGCACGTCATGTATTTTTGTTTCATGTATAGAAGCCCGACATTATCTCTCGAGTTGGACAGGTTGTCCGATTCCATCCAGCAAATTTATGACACCAACCCTGATATTGAAATCGTAATCGCGGGCGATTTCAATGTTCGTAATACTGCCTGGCTTAAGCAAGCCAGCCATACGGACCAACCCGGACGCATTACTGGGATCTTCGCTTCTATCAACGGCTTAACTCAATTGGTCAGTAAACCCACCCACTTTCCGGATATTGCAGGTCAGAATTCCAATCTCCTTGAACTTTTTCTCACCAACCAGCCTGAGAAATACATAGTATTGCTCCATCGCCAATTGGCAACACGGATCATTTTCTGATTCGTGCACAATTTCCGTTCTCGGCACTATCACCACCGGTAACCAAAGCTCCAAGGCGAATCGTTTGGCATTATAATAGAGCCAATTGGGGAGATCTAAACGAATTCTATAGGGCATTTAATTGGAACCTGTGCTATACATCTAATGATTGCGATGAGGCCTGTAAACTCATTACCGAGACAATTTTAAAGGGAATGCGGCTCCCTTCAGCTACACAAGAGTCAAACCATCTAAGGATTCATGGTTTACCAAAGACTGTCTCGATGCCATTCAGGCTAAAAATATTGCTTTTGGTACATTTAAGGCACATTCCTCACAATTTAATAGGGAGCAATTCATTAAGGCAAGAAACCCCTGCAAGTCCACTATTAATCATGCAAAACTACAACATGATCTAAAGATAAGACGAAAGATCGTGGAGTGCCCCAAAGGATCGAAATCCTTTTGGTCATTTGCGAAAGCGGTTAGCAATAATTTTATTTCGTCATCCACACCTCCTCTATCTGATGGTAACCGCACAGTCGTTGATTCCATAGAAAAAGCAAATCTTTTGGCTTCGACTTCCACCTAGTTCACAGTCCTGTGTTGTGTAGCAATATAGAACTTCCTCCCATCAAATTTCGCACACGTGTTATTTCGAAAATCCTTCAAGCTCTCAATATTAATAAATCCGCTGGATCAGATGGCATTCCTCCATTATCCTTAAAAAATGCCACTCTTCTTTAGCTAAACCTCTTCGCAATCTTTTCTATCGTTCATATTCTTCTGGTAAGTTTCCTTATCTATGGAAACTAGCTAATATTCAGCCGATACCTAAGAAGGGTAGCAAAACGAACCCCGCAAATTACCGCCCCATTGCCATTACTTCTATTTTGTCTAAAGTCATGGAAACTGCTGTCAACCGTAAGATCGTGCAATACATGGAAAGCAGTCGTCTCCTTGATGACTGTCAGTATGGGTTTCGGCCACAGAGATCCACCGGCGATTTGTTGGTATACCTGACTGAACGCTGGAACGCTTGTATCCATAACTTCGGTGAGGGTCAAGTACTTGCACTTGACATAGCGAAGGCATTTGACAGAGTTTGGCACAAAGCCCTTCTATCCAAACTCAATGCATTTGGTATTAATCCTACTTGTATTCGATGGATTGAGAGCTTTCTTTCGGAACTTACTATACATGTTGTATTAGATGGCGTTTCATCACACACTTTCCCTATCAACTCCGGCGTCCCTCAAGGCTCAGTTTTATCATCTACCTTATTCATAATTTTTTTTAACGACCTTTTGTCGTCCACTCTCAATCCTATCCATAGCTTCGCAGATGATAGTACACTTGATAACGCCTACAGCTTCAACTCGATTACAGAGGCACGCCAGTCTTCGGTACCCTCTCAACGTAATAAGTTAATTGGTTCTTTAAACTCTGATCTCATCTCAATCCTGGAATGGGGCAGGGTCAACCGAGTAGAGTTTAATGCCTCAAAAACACAAGCCTGTCATCTTTTCCTAAAATACGACATGTCGTTGCCTGATCTTATTTTTGATGGTGTCGCATTGAACACTTCGGAGCATTTCCATCTTCTAGGAATGAACATCAATGAAAAACTTGATTGGAGTCAACACATTTATGATGCCTAGGTTTCCTCCGAAGGTGCAAGAAATTGTTCACACCGTCAGACCTCGCAAAAATCTACAAGGCATATATCAGGCCCCGACTTGAGTACAATTCACATATCTGGGCAGGAGCACCCAAAACGTATCTCTCTTTGCTTGACCGTATTCAGAGATTTGCGTTCTGACTTATTGGAGACGATGCCATTGCGGCAACTATTGACTCCCTCGAACATCGTCGAAATGTCGGGGTACTCAGCCTCTACTACAGATATTTCCACGGTCGCTGTAGTAATGAAATCAGTCGTCTTATACCTCCTTTAGTCCAGATCCCACGTAATACTCGTTTAGCTTTACGCACCCACGAATATACGGTTGAGCCACACAAATTTCGTACAGTGAAATTTAGACAGTTGTTTCTTTTTCGTGCAACCAGAATGTGGAACGCATTACCTTCGATTGTGTTTCCTAGCGGTTATGACTTACAGTATTTTAAACGTAACATCCACCGATTGTTTTCCTCTGATCCCTCTTACTGTTCTTCCTATTTTTCTTTTGTTTTATTTATTTATTTATTTATATTTTTACTTTCATATTAATTATTTTTTTTTGTGTTTCTCCCCATCCTATACTGACTGGACTGTACATAACATTATTAAAGGTTAACCCCTAACTTGCTTGACTAGCTTTGTTTTGTGGTCCTGAAGAAAATCATTTTACTCCGATAACCTCAGAGGAAACAAGCCGTTTATCAAAACGTTTGTAGAAAAATAACACGATCATTTTCTGCTTTCCTTAAATACTTCGAGAGCTCAACAAGATAGGATCACATTAGTTAACAAAACTGTGTGAAAAAATTATGTAACAACATTTGTCATCAAAGCAATCGTCCAGTTTTTACTAGCCGCTAAATATGGTTCTTCATTTTCAGAAAACTCCTTGAAAATTATTTTTAAAACCTACAAAAGTCCACAATCTAAACATGAGAGAACAGATTTGCTTTGTTTTCTAACTAAGTTTCATGAAAACCAATGAGGTGCTGGCATGTTCGAATAGCAATGTGTCTTCACCGTTTATGTTCAACTTAATAATGAGTTTTGAGCTCTGCTGATTAACTCTTTTGTTTTGCAGGAAAAATCATCGGTAGCGGCAGCTACAAATGCAAGAGAATTTGAATCAAGTTATGAAAGTAGTACAACATCTTCAAAAAGAATTTCCGTTTCCGAGAATTCACTTCAAACAGACGAAGAAAAGCTTAGAGTTAAACGCGATTCTCGCAAAAAGAAAACTTGTAAGAAGGTGCCCGATGTAGTGCATACTAGTTTCAGCGAATCGTCGTATCGAAAAGAGGACAATGATTCGTCAAGCGAAAATTCAGTTATAAACCTTTTGCATAAAGCATTCGCACTCAGCGACGCCAAGGAAACCGAAAAAGGACAGCCGGTTCCGAATGTGAGTTTTCTACATGCACCAAATCCGGTTAGTATCGCTTCCGATTGCACCGATTTGAAATTGTATAAAACCATATCTGTTCAAACAGAAAATGTTAAAAATCCGATAGATGCACAGAATTCGTCTCCAGGACCAAAGGATACAGCGCGTGATATATTCAATAAAATACTTAAGGACAAATCGCAATTCAACTTTCATCGCTTAGCTTCGAACATCTCAGAGTGGTCGGAAATAACCAACAATAGTTTGCATCCTGAAAAGGTTCACGCGAGTACAAGTTGTGTTGGCTTGGTAGATCAGCTAATTGAAGAAGAGCAACCGATTGTAGAATCTGTTTCGTTGCAATCACATCTTAACAATGAAACTAATAACGAAGCGAATTTTATAGGAAGCAGAGATTTCTCGGAAGACAATGAATTCAGAAAACTAAACAGTCAAAATAGCAAAAAAGCCGACTGTTGTTGTAGACGACGGAACTGTTCATCAGTAGGAAATGGGGCAGACATTCATAAATATGCTGAAAGTGAAGATTATGTCGAGAGTCGAAGCCAGTCATTTCTGAGTCGGGATAGATTTCACAGTTTTCACGCAGACAAAGTAAAACCATTAAAAACTGATCCTGAATTTGACGATTCCATTCGAAGTCAAACCACTGCGGTTGCTCGAACTTTAAACAATATTTATTGCACAGCTGCAAAAACTATAAATAAATCGTCGAAACGAACGGATCCCGAAGTGCAACGGGCTGCAAGAAAATTTTTACAATCCTTAGATCTTAAAAATGACCGTTCACGGTCCTTGAGCGACCAACGTTTCGACAACGATCTATTGGACGTTGATAGTAGTGATTTTGCATTCGATACCACTAGTATTGATAGTTTTCATCAGAAACAGCCTTGGCTAGTAAGTACCTCATCATCAATTAATTTAACAAATATCGAGCGTTTATCGAAAAATGAGTTTCCTTCTATATCGGAAAATTGGCCTGTTGAATATTTCACAGGTGAAAAAGTTGTTAAAATCGGTCCCGGACAGGTCGAAGTTGCTTTAATGGATATATCAAAGGATTTAACAGCCTCCACAAATTCAATTGAGTTTCATATTTCGAAATTGAAAGTTTTGGGCGATCGGATTGATACGAAATCCTGCCTATCGACTTCGTCATCGAACTCTTCGCTGAAAATAGTTCCGCCTTCAAATTTTGATTCAGCTGCATGTGCTTCAGATGGTGAAGTTTTGAGTTTAGGCGAAGTGAAGAATTTTAGTGATGAAAGTGGGTTTTAGTAGTGATTATTTCATAAAATTGATAATAATAAAATACTGTTTCTTAAATAAAAACAATTTTTTTATAATGTTTGCTATGTAATAAAGACTGCAGAGCGATTTCTACTTAGAAAGAATAATTTAAGACTTCTTACGGTAGAACCTTTCTGACGAAAAGTTTTCATATGGATTAAAGTGAGAAAAGGGTTTAGTACAATGAAGATTGGAATTGTTGGCAAATTCAAATCAGAAAAAAGAAAGGAAAGCTTGTTAAAACTTTTAAGTTTAAGTCTTTAAGCTTAGCAGTCATAATTGGTAGAGCTGCGATTGGTCCTTCGCCACCAGGATATTTTACCTTCAGTTATCTTGATTTAACCACCGTCGTCCACCCGATCGACAGGACCAGCAGCGAGCGACCCCTTGTAAATAACGAAGTCTTATCAAATTTTGCTGCTTGGTCATTGTAGAGACTGTACAACTTATTGTTGTACTGCATGCATCAATTTAATTCCTTCTTTATTGCTCCCAAATTTGTCTTATGACTATTGGCTCAAAAGACACTAGAAGATTATTTAGAACTTCTTTTTAGGGTCCATGTTTCACTGCCTTATAATTGCACCAGTAGGTGTTGCAAGTGCTAAATGTTTTTCATGCGCTCCTCCTCTTGGACTTTATAGAAAAAAGTAAGAGTGGACTCATTCTTCACTGCTGGTTATTCCACGTCGCCCACAATGAACTTCCGCTCTCCTGGGCTCAAATTTTTGTTTTTTAAATCTGTTAGCTGATTTCAATTTAATTTTAATTTTAATTTAAGTAGTCACTTGTAAAAATCTCAGCCTATGTGCTCATACCCATTAGGGGGTACGTTCGTACCCCATACGTACACCACATCGCCCCCAATGAACTTCCGCTCTCCTGGGCTCAAATTTTTGTTTTTTAAATCTGTTTGCGGATTTGAATTTAATTTTAATTTTAATTTAAATGGTCACTTGTAAAAATCTCAGCCTATGTGCTCATACCCATTAGGGGGTGCGTAGGGGGTACGTTCGTACCCCCTACGTATCCTCTATGTACCCCACGTCGCCCCAATGAACTTCCGCTCTCCTGGGCTCAAATTTTTGTTTTTTAAATCTGTTTGCGGATTTGAATTGAATTTTAATTTTAATTTAAGTGGTCACTTGTAAAAATCTCAGCCTATGTGCTCATACCCATTAGGGGGTACGAACGTACCCCCTACGTACCCCCACGTATTCCACGTCGCCCACAATGAACTTCCGCTCTCCTGGGCTCAAATTTTTGATTCTTAATCTGTTTGCGGATTTGAATTTAATTTTAATTTTAATTTGAGTGGTCACTTGTAAAAATCTCAGCCTATGTGCTCATACCCATTAGGGGTACGTTCGTACCCCCTACGTACCCTACGTCGCCCCCAATGAAATTCCGCTCTCCTGGGCTCAAATTTTTAAATTTAAATATTTAATTTTTATGCGATATGTATTTTTACCTGTTACTTCCAAAATGTTAATCGTAACTCATACATATGTATGTAGCTTTTGTAGGTAATAATATGGTTAATAAAAAAATAAAATTAAGATGAAATTTTTATAATGGGGTTTGCTGAGAAAAACTACATTGATCACTGAATTTTAATTGTTCACGTAGCAAAAATTTGTGTTTTCGAGTAAATATCTCAAGATTGGGTGCAGTGCCAATTTATACTGTTACATCAAATGGAAGGTAATTCGATTGCCTAAATAACGAGTTATAACACTTTGCCTTGTGATTATTCGTTTTCAAGATTTAACGTTTTAAGTGAGTGAGGGTACCGGTCAAAAACACTTTTCTTAACCACCCTGTATCTCCACTAATATTGAAAATTGACCCACCCTGTAGAACAATTTTTTTCTCCAAATATATCAAGAAATAACCCCTTACAAGGTGGCACACGGAGTGCCAAACACCCTGTATAGCTGAAACTTGGTATTTTGATAGACCTGTAGTAGTAGCATGTTGGGAAAATATAATTTTTTATAGTGGTAATACGGTACGGGGGTGGCGGGTGTTTCTTCTATCTAAAGAACGGCTTATGCCATAAAATTGAAACTTGGTATGTATAAGTAAATCAACTAGAAATGTAATTTAGAAAAAAAAAATTTCAAATATCCATTGGAGTTCAGAAAGGTGGCAAAAAAAAATGATCAGTGAATTTGGAATGCATATATTTTCACGATTTTCGTCATATCTATTAGGTCTTCTCAAATATTGAATTCATTTTTATTCTACGGCTTCTTTATATAAATACCTTAAAAGCGTTTTCAGGATTCTTTTGAAATTCTACCCCTAAGGTGGTGTAAAGGGGTTGTATACTTTTTTTACGAATTCTGCCATATCCCCCAGGTCTAATTAGATTTCGACTAACTTCTTACTTTCACGGGCTTGAGTAATAATCGCCTAAAACTTGTTTTTAAGTTTTTTCCTTTTTCAGCCTTTTTCAGGTATAAGACTGTTGAACAATTTTTCACGAATTTCGTCATATCTTTTAGAAGTGATTAGAAATTGAATTGGTTTTTACTTTCTCGTGCTGTTTTCATATTTATTTATTAACTCCTTTCAGGATTTTTATATATTCAACCCCCAATTGAGTGTAAGGATTTTGCATATGTTTTCACAGATTCCTACATATTGCTTAGATCTGATGATATATCGAATTTATTTTTACTTCCTAAGGATTCCTGTATAACCGCCAATAAGTCAATTTCAGTATTTTTAGATACTCGATCCTAAGGGGTGTGATGGGGTTGCATGCTTTTCAAAGCTTCCCGAACTTTGATCCGAAAAATAATAAAGTTTCGCCCAGACCATTGGCCGATTTTTTTAGCTGTGTCTGTATTTTTTTTCCGTTTTCGTGTATAAAATTAATGTTTATTAATACGATTGGCCTCAAACTGTCTAAATTAATAGATTAGAAGGTGATATAGTCGTTATACTGGTCGAAAGGTGGCAAACATTGCTTCACACGCTAAGCAATTAATTCAAAATAAGGACAGCCACTAGCCAAGTGCAGAGCCGACAGCAGCAGCAGGCATGATTCAGTGCAGATATCATAATATCGAAACAGTGGCCGAATGTACCCGAGCAGATAAATTTTTCTCATAAATTCTTAGTATTCAAATGCATGCCTATGGAGATTGAGAAAGAGGATATGCTATTACTAAACGAGACGTATAATTCAACATAACATGGTAAAATCCATTTAGATAAACAAGGGAGTTATTAACAACTCTTTGATGGTCGATGGATAGTCTATGAGGGGTATTTAAGTTGGATTTATGCGGCCAACACTACTGGTGCCGGCGCCGAGTGTGAACTATGAAAATTACGACAAGACGTAGAATATGTACGAGTACATATACGAATCTCCAAGGAATGCAACTTCGAAGTCCTGAAAAGGAATAATTGCATATTCAAAAAGTAAAAAGTTTTGGCGCCAGATATAGTTGGTCAAAGCTAATCCTGCAGCATGATTTTATCGAGTCCAAAGGATTCAAGTATAGTCCTATATCCGTTGGACCAACTCACATGGACTCATTGCTGAGATTTCGAGTGATACATATACTAAGAATTTATACTTTTCATCACTCTATTTATATGTTTACGGTCGAACAAAAATAACGAATAAACGCAAGACTTTGTAATTGCGATTCTTTACACATCTAGTAGATAGATAAAAACAAAATTTTTTCTAGATCAAGGATTGCGAGTTCTCCAAATTGGTTTCGTTAAAATAATTTCACAGTAGCTTGGATATTAAGGTTGATTTGTCAAGGCTCTTATCTAAGATTCAGCAACACCTACCAATGTTTGAAAGTTTGTTTCATACAAGTATCTACTTACATAATAAGAAATTGCGTGAAAAGTAAAGAATTTGTGCTTGATTTATTTGCAAACAAGTTATTTAGTTTTACAATCTGATATCTAAGCTCTGTAATATTTCTCAGTGTGAAACAGCTTAAGATAAAAAAAATTGTCATACTTCTTACTTCTTGGATTTAAGGATTTAAATTCATGTTTCATTTAAAGATTTTTTAAAATAACTAAGTGAGTAAGTTTTTAGAAATTTAAAGGTCTAGCATGTTTATTTGATAGCGTCTTTACACCTAAGGCTTACTGTGTTTTTTTTCGCTTTATATTTTGGGTCAGGGTATGAAAATCGCTTTTTCTTACAATTTCATATGTAAATAAAAAAACTTACGATTTCATATTCTTGTGTTCTTAAGATCTACTGCTTTCGAAATCTCGTGAATCCGCAAATCTCGCGGTTCCAAATCTCGAGTGCATTATGTGGAGGGTTAACATTCATTGTTTTCACTTTTGGCTAATAAAGGATTGAAAAGATGAGGAAAGGATAGCAACTCCTTGTATGTAGGTGCGGTAATTTAAGCAAATTGAGCGAGTAGTGAAAAGCAGATTATCTGAAACTAATATCGATTAATTTAAATTTGTGAAATTTAATAATTTCCTCAAATTCCGTAAAATTCTGGAATAATTTAATAATTTTTACTGTGTAATTTCTTTGTAATTTGTGGCTTTCATAGTTAATTGTTCCAAGTTTCAAATTTCTAACATAATCCGTTCCTGAAATAGGAAAAAAGAAACAAATGAAAGTATCATAAGTTCTTGTTTTGTCTTTGGCGTTTTTATTTTACTTTATTATTTTAATATCATAATATTTTACTTTATTATATTAATAAAAAAATAATATTGTTATCGATTTAAACAAAAAAAATTGCTACCCCGAACATTTTTTTTTCACGTTTCATGACTAGAATATACCAAAAAAGGAAAAAAAAATCAGTCTGTATGTCGTTTGCCGTACGCAAAATGGTTCGAAGATCCAAAACCCTTTGAGCTATTAAGCTGATGGGTTGGGTACACTCCTTTAAGTGGACACCTTGTGAGGCCCATTTGCCAAAAAAAATTGTCGACATGGGTGGAGGGGTGTGGAAGTGGCTGAGATAGAGATATTCTAAAACCCATATCTCCTAAACGGTTTAAGTCATGAAATTGAAACTTAATGATTGTCTGTGGGTATACTAGGGGAATAGACTGGATCCAAAATTTTGGTGGGAGGCTATGGCGTACGGAGGTGGAGGGGGATATCTCACGAACCAATTGTGTCAGAAAATGAAATTCGGTTTATGTATAAAAGTCGTCAAATGCAGTTTGATGAAGATACATTTTTTTAAAGGGGTGGTGAGGTATGGAAGTGGAGGGGAGATAAGAATTTTTCTATAAAAAATTACGGCTCATATCTCAAGAACAGTTTAAGATAGATGCTTAGAGTTTTTACGGGAGGTAGATCTAATAGACCCCTAGCAGAGGAAAAAATGGGAATGTGGGTGAAGGCGGTGAGGTTGGGGACGGTGAAAAGGGAAAAGTTACGATTTTTATATCTCGAGAACCTATAAAAATGGATAGCTGACACTTGGTATTTAGAAAATTTTTATTAGTGGTAGTATGGCACGGGTTGGGGGGTGTTTTTAATATCTATAGATGGGCTAATGCTAGAAAGATGAAACTTGTTGACTAAATGTAGATCTACTGGTAGTGTAATTTAGATAAAAATAATTATTTATTATTAAATATTCATTGGCGTACGGAAAGGGTGCCAAAAAGTGAAGAATGAAAACGGAATTCATATATTTGTACGAATTTCGTCATATCTCTTAGATGAATTGTGAATTTATTTGCTTCTACCGATTCTTCAATTAATGACTAGAAAGTGTTTCAGGATTTTTTGAAGTTCGACCCCTATGTCGGCCGTATATATCAGGTCTGATTAGATATCGAATAACTTTTTACTTCTACGAGCTTGTTTTATAATCGCCTAAAACCTGTTTTCTAGTCTTTTCCTTTTTCAACCCCTAAGAGGGTATAAGGCATCGAATTGGTTTTTACTTTCTCAGGCTTTCATTATACTTATCTAAAAACTCCTTTCAGGATTTTTGGATATTCAACCCCAAAGTAGGTGTAAGGTGGTTGCATTTGTTTTCACAAATTCCTAAATATTTTTTAGATCTGATGAGATATCGAACTCAGTTTTACTTTTTAAGGCTTCCTACATAATCGACAAAAATACGACTTCAGGACTTTTAGATATTCAACCCTAAGGGGGTGTAAGGGGTTGCATACTTTTCGTTCGACATATTTCTTATGTTTTATGATATGTCAGATTGGTTCGGTTAGATAATCGAGCAAGGTTTTTTTATAATTTTTCCTTGAACATGAATTAAAATAATAAACAAAGAACTAATCTTAGCAAAAAACCAAATTGTAACTACAGATGCAAAGATGTAATATCTGATCACTGAAATTGTTAATTGTACGTACTATTTTTTAAAAAACTGAAATAAATTTATGTTATGTTATGTTATATAATGAAATTTATGTCTTTCACCCCAACTCCCACACCCCTCCTCCCCTATCGACCATTTTTACAAGTGGCTCCACTATCCAAGTTCTATACAAATTCGAAGTTTCAGACTCCTAGCACAAAGTGGTTCCTGAGATCTAGAAACCAAATTTCTTTTTTAAACCGCTCCCTCACCCCGCTCCTCAAAAGGTGTCCACTGAAAGAGGTGCACCCAGTCTACGCACAAAAAAATCAACCTAATAGTTGAAAGGGTTTGGGAGATACGAAGCTTTACATGACTTTGCGTATGGCGGTCGGCATACATATGGACTGCAATTTTTTTTTGCTATGTCTACTATAGACATGAAACGTGAATGCTTTCCACTCGCCAGAAAATCTAGTTTCCTCCCAAATAAATTTTTATTGAAGGTCATACGACCCTTGGTACCTGAGAACACATTTTTTTTTTAAATTAATTTTAAAGACCTTTGCAAGCTGAAACTACCTCGACCAAGCAAAAATGTAATTCGACTGAAATAATGAAAAACTTGTACGGTGTTGCATTCCTTAAGGTAACATATTTTTCCCCGTTTTCCAAATATTGAAAATAGTAGCATTACACACAACAATGTTATTTGTGCATAGTTCTTTGAATTTTTCTTAGAAGAACTGTGATTAGCGGCAACAGCAACTGAAAAGAATTAAATGAATGATCGAAATAACTAACAAAAGTATTTGTACGCTTTGGATTCATCACTAGTAGTATGCATTTTATATTATTACTATCTTAATTGTGCATTGAATACAACTGATAATGGTGAAGGAAGAAATTTTTAAAAAAAAGAATAATAAATAGAAATACAAAAAAAATAATAAGTGTACCTAAAAAATTAGTGATAAAAAAAGAATTTTTATTATTTATGTATTTTATTTATTAAAATGTGATAAAGGTTACAATTATATCAACCTTAGTCTACAAAACGTGATAATTTCCTTGCTCTGGAATTATTTAATTGAAGAAAATTTTATCAACAAAACGCGATCCGTACTCCTAGGTCAAACTAAGTTTTATTTAGACATTAGATTTAATACTTCTAATCACACTTGCTACCTTATTAAATACCGGTGATTTTATGTTGGCTCTACCGGAATTTATTACATAAAAGTAAATACGTGCCGCAACGAGTGATTTTGATGTCATTGAAAAAATTTTTTTTTGGTTTGGTCTATAAAACTTCAAAAAATCTGTCTAAAGACATCATTTTCTAAAGTTACTTAATCAGAAACGAACCATTTTCTTATCTCGCTAAGAGCAAAATGAAAAATAAAGCATTATCGCTAGTGCTCTTAGTCCTACCTGCAATTCTTGCTGCACCTGCAGAAATAATGTAAGTTAGAGAATAAGGCATGCATTAATAAATTTAACTAGATCATGCAATTCAAATTGTTTATTTTACAAAATTAGAAATGATGAAATAATAAGTGCCGAAACAGACGTTAAAGTTGAAGAAACGATAGCAACAATTGAAGTGTTTCATACTACTAATCCCGATCCCACTATTGAACATAACCTGATCGATGCATCAAACGAAATAGTTAACCTGGTATCGGATTATAAGGTCAGAAACGTGGATCTTAAATCCGCAAAAAAACCTGTTCCTGATAAAACCAATGCAATTGCATCAGTTGATACCAAGAGCAGAGAGATAAAGGACGTTCTCGATCCAGTTGATGGCCTTACGAATACAGTTGACGAAGCTCTCCCGCTTTACGAATATTACGATGATTCCGATTACTACGACGACTCATATGGAGACAGCTACGAAGATTATTACTATGCTGTTCCGCTAGATCCTGTCCAGAATACTGATACCCTTTCGGCAGAAAAACTAGAAAATGCAGAAAAGGTATCTGTTTTTTAGAATACGTGTAAAAAAAATTCGTGATAAATATATGACAAATTATGCGAAAATATGTATCATATTTTTTTTAATTAGATAAAAATATTTCATCAATCGCGATCCTCGACAGGGTGCGATCATAGATCCTGGCAATCGGCCAAAACGATTTGGTATCGGGACTTTTTTATTCATTGATATTTTTCTCTTTTTCATACACTTTTAATGTCGAAACAAGCTTTTTTTTAGGAGGAATGAATATATAATAGCGACCATGGTTTTAAGCATGAACTTCCTAAGGGATCCGATTTGAAAGGCCAAAACCAATAGGTCTGAATTATAGGGTCGAGTGCGATATATGGCAGTCTATAGTTGCAAATTGCTGGGATTGCGCATATTTTCACGAATTTCGTCATATGTCTTAGGTTTTCTAAAATATTGTATTAATTTTAACTCTACGGGTTCTTCAGATAAATGGCAAGAAAAATTTACAGAATTTTTTAAATTCACAGGGGTCATGTATCATTTTCACGAATTCCGCTATATCTCTTAGGTCTGATTAGATATAGAATAAGTTTTTACTGCTATGGACTTTTTATATGAACGCCAAAAAACTATTGTGATTTCCGATTTTTTTACTTTTCAACGTCTACTACACCATCGTAGGGTTGTATTCTTCATTAACTTTCAAATTAAATTGAAAGATTTTTGTCTGTATCGAATTGGTTTTTACTTCCACACACCAATTTCAGGATTTCTGTTCGTTCCACCCTAAAGGATGTGTAAGAGGGATGCATACATTTTCACGAATTCCAACCCTCAGATTGGTTTTTACTTCCTCGGGTTTTAAATAATTGTCTAAAAATCAATTTTAGAAATTTTGAATATTATAATATAGGGTCATTCCATCAAGAATCGCCAAAATTGTGACCTTACCATAGCCGATTCTTTTGAATATTTTTTTCACATAATTTGGTCACATCTGAACATTTACTTGGCTGGTAATGTCAGAGTGACTTAGAATAAATAGTCCACCAGTACATAACTGCACTATATTGGAATGATGGAGTATTGTATTTTAAAACAATACATTTATTGTTTCCAACAATTTTATCGATGTTAAGATGATGATTGAGACGCGATAGTTTATTTAGACATTCCAGAATTTAATGTTCTATAGTTTAACAATTACTTTATTATTTCAATAATACAGTATTGTTATCGATTTTTAAAAAAAAAAAAATTTGCTACCCTCAACATTTTTTTTTCACGTTTCATGACGAGTAGACACGAAAAAAGCAAAAAAAAATTTCAGTCCGTCTGTCCGCCGTACGCCGTACGTCTACCGGTGTACGCAAAATTGTTTGAAGGCTCGTAGCACCCAAACCCTACAAGCTATTTAGTTGAATTTTTTTTCGTGGGTAGAGTGGGTAGGCCCCTAAAGTGACTAAATTTGGAGGGGTGTGGGTGTGAGGGGGGAGGAGGGGGAAGTGTTTTAGACGAAACATTTTGGTTTCTAGATCTCAGCAACCGCTTATGCTAGGAGGCTGAAATTTGGAATTTATATAGAGCTTCGGTAGTGGACCCATTTGCAAAAAAATGGCTGATATTGGTGAAGGGGTTGGGGAGTGGGGGGAAAAATAATGCGTCCAAAACGCAAAAACGGTGAGATCGACACATTCTAAAATCCATATCTCCTAAACGGTTAATGTCACAAAATTGAAACTTAATGAATATCTGTAGGTATACTAGGAGAATAGATCGGAAACAAAAATTTGAGTGGGGGCAGTGGCGTACGGGAGTGGGGGGTGAAAAACTTTAGATTACGATATCTCATGAACCAATTGAACTAGACAAATAAAATTTGGTTTCTGTATAAAGGTTGACAAATGAAGTTTGCTGAAAGCCAAATTTTTCAAGATGGCGGTGGAGCATGAAAGTGGAGGGGATAAGAATTTTTCAAAAATACCACGTCTCATATCTCAAGAACAGTGTTAGATAGATGCTTAAAATTATATATAACTAATAGACCCCTAGCAGAAAACAAAATTTAGGAAGTGAGGGTGTAGAGGGTGAGGGTGGGGGAGGGTGAAAAGGAAAAAGTTTCGATTTTAATATCTCGACAACCTATAATGATATAAAGTTGAAACTTGGCATTTGGATAGAGCTATACTAGTAGCATCTTGGAAAAATATAATTTTTTATAGGGGTAGTATGGTACAGGGGTGGGGGTGTTTTTCTTATCTATAGAATGGCTTATGCTACAAAGTTGAAACTCGGTACGTTTATGTAAATCAACTAGAAAACTAATTTAAATAAAAAATTTCAAATATCCATTGGCGTTCGGAGGGGGGGGGGGGGAGCAAAATAAATGATCAGTGAAAATGGAATGCATATATTTTCACGGTTTTCGTCATATCTATTAGGTCTTTCCAAATATTGAATTCATTTTTATTCTACGGTTTCTTCATATAAATACCTCGAAAGTGTTTTCAGGATTTTTTAAAATTCTACCCCTAAGGGGGTGCAAAGGGGGTTGTAAACTTTTTCACGAATTCTACTATATCCCCACGTCTTATCAGATATCGAATATCTTTTCACTTTTACGTGCTTGCGTAATAATCACCTAAAACATCTTTTTAAGTTTTTTCTTTTTTCAGCCCCTAAGAGGGTATAAACGGGTTGAACACGTTTTCACGAGTTCCGCCATTTCTTTTAGAAGTGATAAGAAATTGAATTGGTTCCTACTTTCTCGTGCTGTCTTCATATTTATTTATTAACTCCTTTCAGGATTTTTGGCTATTCAACCCCCATGTGGGTGTATAGAGGTTGCATATCTGATGATATATCGAATTCATTTTTACTTCCTAAGGTTTCCTATATAAAAAAGCCAAAAAGTTAATTTTAGTATTTTAGATATTCAATCCTAATGGGTGTAAGGTGCATGCTTTTCAAAGTTTCGACATATTTCTTAGGTTTGATGAGATATTAGATCTATTTTCACTTCCACAGACTTTTTATATAATCGCCTACAAACCCATTTCTCAATTTTTCGATATTGAACCCCCAAGGGTTTGTATATGTTTTCACAATTTTTGCCATGCCTTAGTTCTGATGAGATATAAAATTGATTATTACGGCCAACCAATTCACGATTTTTCGAATTTCCAGAACCAAGGAAGTGTGAAGGGTTTGCTTACGTTTTCACAAATTTTTCAAAATCCGTCATGTCTCATGACATTTCAAGTTGCTTCTTATGAAATCGTCTAAAAACCTGTTTTACAATTTTTTCGAAATTCAAACCCCAAGTGGAAGTAATGGGTTTGTATACGTTTTAACAATTCGTCATATCTCTTAATTCTGGTAAGGCATCAAATTCGTTTTTGCTTCTATGGGCTTTTAGTGTACATAATATACCGAAATTCGAATAGTCTACACCGACTTTTTTAATGTTTAATAGGCTAAAAATATCTATTTAAAATATTTTTATATTAAGAACAAAAATAATTTTCCAAGAAATCTAATAATCTCGAAGCAACTCATGATACACTCCGACTTTGACCGCTCCCGAACTTTGACCCGAAAAATAATAAAGTTTCGCCCAGACCATTGGCAGATTTTTTTTTTCTTTTTTAATCGTTTCTTTCAAACAAATTCATGGGGGGAAGACATGGTCTAGGAGGTTTCTCTTGGCAGGAGATGGGGGATCCGCCGGGACCTCACATTGACTACACATCCTTTTCGAATTAGTAGTAGATCGAATGTTAACTCATGTTTAGATTATAATTCCTATTGGCAGGAGATGGGGGATATAGAGATCTCACATTTAACCCACATCCCTTCCTAATTAGTAGTAGGTCGGATTATAATTCATAATTCAATAATATAGAAATCAAGCACTCTGAATAATTTATTGATTAATTTTACAATAAATTTCTAATTTTAAAATCAACCAAATAAATGTCAACTGCACCACCACAATAGAAAGCTAAAAATTGACGACTATATAGAGTCACTGTAGAAGTATCCTAGAAATTATAATTGTAATTTTTCTATAACATAATTGAGAAGCACTGATGTTCTTAGATTTTTTTGACCCCGATCCCATGGAGATCCCAAGTTAATTTTTTGGTATGTTTTGTAAAACAGTATAACCTACAAAATATAAAAAAAAAAAATAAAAAATAGAAAAAAACTGGTTTTGAGATATTCAAGGATAAAGGGCAAAATCGTTATCCTTGAAAAACAATTTCAAGGATAATTTTTATTCGTATTTTTTTTTATTTTGCGACAACCTCTCCCTTTAAAATAAGCTTTATTCTATTATTCTAGGATAAAAATTACCAGATATATGCATTTTCAAAGAGGCCCATTTTTGCGAAAACTTTAACATACTATAACTAACAAAAAAAATGAGATAGAAACAAAAAATTGAAATCATAATTTTTTTTTCACTAATTCTTCAAGTACATAAATTTTCAAAAGAATCGGAGATGGTAAGGTCACAAATTTCGTAATTTTTGGCGATTCTTGATGGAATGACCCTACAACCCCAGGGTAAGTAAGAGAGTTGTATGCATTTTCACAGTTTTCCGCATATCTCTTAGGTTTTATGAGATATCAAATAGGCTTTTACTTCTACAAAGTTTTTATATAATCGCCTACACACTGATTTCAGGATTTTCTGATATTGAACCCCCAAGGGGGTTTCATATGGCTACAAAAATTTTGCAATATCTCTAAGATCTGATTAGATATAGGTTTTATCTTTCACACGCCTAAAAACTTATTTCACATTTTTTTAAATTCTACTCCCAAGAGGATGTAATGGGGTTGTATACGATTGCACGAATTTCGTCATGTCTCTTAGGTCTGTTTAGGAAGAAAATTCGACTGGCTCTTTTGTACTCGCATTAAAGAATTTTTTGATATTTAACCCCTAAGGCAAGGCGTGTAATAGGGTCCCATACGTTTTAATGAAGATATAACTAAGTTCGAAATGTCTCTACGGGCTTTTGAAAAGTATAATCGGCTAAAAATTAATTTGAGAAGTTTTCGTTTTACTTTATTATTTCAATAATAAAGTATTTTTACTTATATGTGCACTTCATTTTTTCCAATGCTTTTATAAAGAACGAGGGATGAATTTTGAAAGTTGTAACTTACAACAAATGTGATAAAAGTAACTTTCTAAAAAAGTGTTCCTGACTCGAAACAATCGATGTTATATTTCGACTTTGACCGTGTCTTGGAATATATTCTAAAACTGTGGATCTTGAGTAAAGTTTGTCAATAGTAGGCTGTCGAACTTCCATCTAATCGCTTTTCTAAAAAAAATAAGGTTTTGGCACAGACTGTTGGCAGAGTTTTTTATTTGAATTCATTTAAATAACATCCTTGTCTCGAAACTGCCAGTGCTATATTTCGACTTTGACCGCGTTCCGAACTATAACCGCTGCCCGAACTTTCTTCTTAAAAATAATAAAGTGCCACCCATACTAATCGCAGATTTGTTTTCTTTTCTTTGTAATTTACAAATATTTACATCGTGCTTCATTCGCGCTTAAGCATAGTTCTCTAGCAACCCGCCATTAAGAATCCGAATTCTTTCCAGAGCCACTGTACATAAATGAGAATTATTTACAGTACCATGAAATTTATCCCACATTTGTCTCCGCTTTCCAAGATGGGTTAACACCTGCATACCCATATGATTAGTTTAGTTAGTTTATTCTAAATTTTGATATTTAAAACATTGCGCTTCAGAAGCGTAGTTTTTTCAGTAGTAGGGTTACTGAATTCTATAAACGCGGGCGTACATGGTTATAAGTAAATTATTATTAACTATAATTTATCTACCTACATCGCGAAAACCATCAAATTTATTGATAAAAACAAATTTAATCAATACACAAAAGCTGAAAATTTTAGCAAAATTAAAGCAATTTTCAAGTCCATTGGATGCTTTTTAATAAAAACCTTAGGCAAAAAGTTATTCAATCTGATTCACGCTATAAATCTCTTTAAATCCACAAAATGTTGTAAATATGTCAGAGAGTTTCCCCCACAATATCGCAATATCGCTCCCATGTCAAGGAAACCTTTTTCAAAGTACCAAGGACCCGGATGGGCTAACATAAGTTCCGCAAAGATTTGCAATAATTGGGTGTTGTTGTCTAATACGGTGACACTTTTCACGTCTAAACAAAAAGGGATCCAAGTCGTTTCGTATCATTATTTAATGCTAATGCGGAAAGGAAACATTAGAACAAGGACATATTATTTTCGGTGATTTGCATGTCAAACGGCTTTGTTTGGTGTTCCGAGACGTGGTAAACGACACTTTTGTGTAAATTTTGCAGTTATTGGAAATTGTTTGGTCGAACTTCGTTGATTTTCAATTCCAACAACACGGATTTAAATTGTTAAAATACGAGTAAAAATCGCTTGTTGCGTATTAAATTTGCATAGCCAAGGGGAACTGGGTGGTGACTTTTAGGATCATTAAGCTAGTTCTTCTTGCCCCGCCTCTTCTCCTGATTTCGAGGTTCATGACCATTAATATGTTAAATGTTCCTAAAGATTGTATGCCACTATGTTAAATATTTGACTATTGGGTCATTCCATCAAAAATCGCCAAAGTTTTGACCTTATCATCTCCAATTCTTTTGAAAATTTTTGTACTTGAAGAACTAGTGAAAAAAATAATTGAAATTCAATTTTTTGTGTCTATCTCATTTTTTTTGTTAGTTATAGTATATTAAAGTTTTCGCAAAAATGGTGTCCGAGTCCTCTTTGAAAATTCATATCTCTAGTAATTATTATTCTAGACTAATAGAATAGGGCTTATTTTAAAGGTGGAGGTTGTCGCAATATAAAAGAATACGAATAAAAATTATCCTTGAAATTGTTTTTCAAGGATAACGCTTTTGTCGTTTCTCCTTGAATATTTTAAAATACGGTTTTTTTATTTTTTTAAATTTTGTAGGTTGTACTGTTTTACAAAACATACCAAAAACTTAACTTTGGATTTCAATGGGATCGGGGTCAAAAAATCGAATTAAATTATTAGAGAACTAAACTAGTCTTAATTGAGAACCATTGATATTCTTAGATTTTTTTTTGACTCCGATCCCCTTGAGATCCCAACTTAATTTTTTGATATGTTTTGAAAAACAATATAATATACAATATATAAAAAATTTAAAAAAAGTGAAGATACGTTGAAAAAAACTTTCAAGGATAATTTTCATTCATATTACTTTATTATTTTAATAATAAAGTATTGTTATCGATTTTTAAAAAAAAAAATTTGCTACCCTGAAAATTTGTTTTTCCACGTTTCATGACTAATAGACACCAAAAAAGCAAAAAAAAATTTCAGTCCGTCTGTGCGCCGTCCGCCGTACGCTAAACGTTTGAAAGCTTATAGCTCTCAAACTCTTTGAGCTATTAAGTTGGATTTTTTTCGTTGGTAGAGTGAGCAGACCCCTTCAAGTGCCCACCTTTTAAGTGGGGGTGGTGTGAGGGGGGAGGTGGGGGAAGCGTTTTTAACAAAAAATTTTGGTTTCTAGATCTCAGTAACCGCTTAGGCTAGGAGGCTGAAACTTGGAATTTATATAGAGCATCGACAGTGGACCCATTTGCAAAAAAAGGGAGGATATGGGTAAAGGGGTGTGGGAGTGGGGGGAATAATAATGCGTCCGAAACGTTCGAAAGCCGAGATTGAGACATTCTAAAATCCATATCTCCTAATTGGTTAATGTCACGAAATTCAAACTTGATGAACATCTGTGGGCATACTAGGAGAATAGATCGGAAACAAATTTTTGAGTGGGGGAAGTGGCGTACGGAGGTGGGGGTGAAAAACTTTAGATTACGATATCTCACGAATCAATTACACTAGAAAAATAAAATTTGGTTTCTGTATTAAGGTTGATAAATAAAGTTTGCTAAAAGTAAAACTTTTTAAGGGGGCGGTGGAGTATAGAAGTGGAGGGGATAAGAATTTTTTTAAAAAATTACGTCTCATATCTCAAGAACAGTATATGATAGATGCTTAGAATTTTTACCGGAAGTAGGCCAAATAAACCCCTAGCAGGGAAAAAAATTTTGAGGGTGAGTGGGTAGAGGGTGAGGGTGGGGGAGGGTGAAAAGGAAAAATTTTCGATTTTTATATCTCAAGAACCTATAAAGATATAAAGCTGAAACTTAGTATTTTGATAGAACTATAATAGTAGCATGTTGAAAAAATATAATATTTTATATGGGTAGTATGGTACAGGAATGGGGGGTGTTTTTCCTAACTATAGAACGGCTTATGCTAGAAAGTTGAAACTCGGTATGTATATGTAAGTCAACTAGAAAAGTCATTGAGATTGAAAAAAATTCAAATATCCATTGGTGTACAGAGGTGGGGGCGAAAAAAATGATCAGTGAAAATGGAATGCATATATTTTCTCGATTTTCATCATATCTATTAGGTCTTTCCAATTATTGAATCCATTTTTATTCCACGGATTTCTCATATAAATACCTAGAAAGTGTTTTCAGGATTTTTTGAAATTCGACCCCTACGATGGTGTAAAGGGGTTGTATACATTTTCACGAACTCAGCCATATCCCTCAGGTCTGATTAGATATCGAATAACTTTTCACTTCCACGGACTTGTTTAATAATCACCTAAAACTTGTTTTCAAATGTTTTCCTTTTTCAACCCCTGAGAGGGTATAAACGGGTTGAATACGTATTTACGAATTCCGTCATATCTCTTAGAAGTGATAAGACATCGGATTGGTTTTTACTTCCTCGGGCTTTCTTTATATATATGTAAAAACTCATTTCAGGATTTTTGGATATTCAACCCCAAAGTGGGTTCAAGGGGGTTGCATACATTTTCACAAATTCCCACATATTTCTTAGTTCTAATGAGATATTGAATTCATTTTTACTTCTTCTATATAATCGTCAAAAAGTTGATTTCAGGATTTTTAGATATTCAAGATATTCTTAGGATTGATGAGATATTAGATTGGTTTTCACTTCCACAGACTATTTATATAATCGCCTACAAACGCATTTCCGATTTCATGTAATGGCCCAAAACCAAATCACGAAAAACTTCCTAATCACGTAATAACTACGTAGTATTATACTACTACTTAGACTGCGTCCCGGAGTATGACCCAATTATGTATTTCATATTTTATATGTGGCAGCGGCGTAAGTATTCTATCGCGACCCCATTCTACCCATTTTTTTAGGTTTTCAGTCACATAGTAACCTACACCGCATCAATCTTAAACGCGTTCCGAACTTCTACCCGAAAAATAATAAAGTTGCGCCCAGACTGTTGGCAAATTTTTTTTTTATATTGCGACAATTTTTAAACAACAATCTTTAAAATAAGCCCTATTTTATTATTCTAGGGTAAAAATTACCACAGATATGAATTTTGAAAGAGGACTCGGACACCTTTTTTGCGAAATCTTTAACATACTATAACTAACTAAAAAAATTAGATAGATACAACAAATTGAAATCTTATTTTTTTTTCACTAATTCTTCGAGTACACTAATTTTCAAAAGAATCAGCGATGTTAAGGTCACACTTTTGGCGATTCTTTTTTTATAAAATAATTGAGAAGCACTGTCTTCGATTTTTTTGATCCTGATCCCATTGAGATCCCAAGTTAATATTTATTTTTTTTTATATTGCGACAACCTTCCCTTTTAAAATAAGTCCTATTTTATTATTCCAGAATAAAAATTACCAGAGATATCAATTTTTAAAGAAGGCTCGGACACCATTTTTGCGAAAACTTTAACATACTAGTTTTAGTTTTAAGAAGGGGCGAAGCGCTCGAGCCACCGCGCACACTAGGCATCAAATGGGCCCATAGCGATCCCTTCTGAACCTCGTAGGTTACTAAACATCCCCTAAACAACCCAGATCCCTAACGAACTTGACTAGCTTATCATGCCCTATTGACCTCAGGTCCTCCAAATTCTCAAAGAAAAGACTGCCCAGCCACCTCAGTCGCCTCCTTGCAACCGCTTGACACTCACACATAATGTGGGTGATGTCCTCCTTAACATACTAAAACTAACAAAAAAAAATATGAGATAGAAACAAAAAATTTAATTTCAATTATTTTTTTCACTAGTTCTTCAAGTACAAAAATTTTCAAAAGAATCGGAGATGGTAAGGTCACAAATTTCGGCATTTTTGGGGATTCTTGTGGAATGACCCTATTCTCGCTGTCAAATGCAGTCGTCAAAATTTTTGATTGCCACATTATTTTTGTTTGTTTTTTTTTTTTGACAGAAAAGATTTGACATAATTTCTCGCCGAATTTTTTTTGTCAAACGTTTACACTATATGCCATGCTGCATATAGTGTAATACTAATTTTAGGTATTTTCTTGTTTTATCCTTACGAGTTAATCTCCGTAAAAAATTTTGAAATACAAAAATCAGTCACAGCCGGAAAATCTTACGGTTCGAAAGTTAATGAAGACCTCACTATCAAAAAACATCTTACTCTTTGGTCCAGTGTATCAATGATAAAAAATCTTCAAACGATCTGGGCGCAACTTGATTATTTTTCGGAACCAAGTCCGGGAATCTGTTAAAGCCGGAGTGTGACTGAAGTGCCGACGCTACTAAGACCATAAAAACATCAATTACGTTTTTGAGGCATAGTCCGAGAAGCGTTCAAAGTCTAATCGTGATCCAGAAGAGTTCATTTTGTCACCAGAATATTCATCTTCATTTATTTCTTCATACAAAAATTAAAGTGAATAAAAGGTCCGTGGAAGTTAAAGCCTATTCAATCTAATTGGATCTGAAACATATAGTGAAATTCGTGAAAACGTATATGATCCCCTAACTCCCTTTTAGGGGATGAATGTCGAAAAATTTTGAAATTTATTTTTAGGCGATTACATAACAAGCCCAAAACAAGTAAAAACCGGTTAGGAAGCTAATCACGCCTAAGAGATATGTAGGAATTCGTTAAGACGTATAGAACCCCCTCATATGCGATTATATAAAATGCGTAGGTGAAAACCAATTCGATATTTAATCAGACCTACGAGATATGGCGTAGTTCGTTAAAACTTAAACAAATCGCTTACACTCCGTTAGGAGTTGATTGATTCATTTGGCGATTACACAAGAAGTCTGTGGAAGGAAAAATAAAATGGACATCTAATCAGATCGAAAAGAAATTCCGCAATTCGCGGTAATGCATGCAGTCCCTTTACACTTTCCAAGCAGTTGAATATCGAAAAATGCTGAAACAAATTAGTACCATTCGCAAGTGCAAATCAATTCGACATACCATCACATCTAGAAAATACATCACAATTCGTGAAAACATGTGCAATACTCTTATAAATCTATTTTTATGACTTTTTATGAGGAGCAGGAGGGGGGGGGGAATAATTAAAAAAAATAATAATAAACTAAGGGCCGTATTGTTCACTTCGGGTTATTTATAATCTGTGGTTAATTCCAGTTTTCCGGGAGGTTTGATATTGTTTACTTCTGTTTATTGTTTTTAACTGGTGTTTTTTAACACGCGAATAAAGTTACCCAGGGAAAAATTTAGCCGCTGAAAAGGTCCTGTTTACTACGATATGTAGGGATTTAAAAAATTTGTATTATAGCTGAATTACATCGGCAGATTTTGTCAACTAGATTTCAAAGCTTCAAAAAGGGTTTACATCGAAAATATACGAAGAATTGTTGAAAATAGAGCTAATATGAATAAGGTGGATTTTCTTAAAAACATTTCATATCATATTGCTTTAAATTTATTTGTTACCTAATATCAGCAAAAATAAAATTACAAATATTTAAAAATAAATTGAATTCGAAATATATTATTTAATTATGTAAAAATTATATTTATATATATATATATTTTTATTTTCAATTATTACTTTGTTTATGCTTGAGTCGAGTATAAAAGCGGGATTTTATAAACGGGATTTTTAAATTTTAGTGAGAAAACGGGATTTTGGAAAACGGGATTTTGAGTAAACGGGATTTTGGAAAACGGGATTTTGGAACACGGGATTTTGAACACGAGATTTTGGAAAAGGAACACGGTTTTTGAAAAACACGGGATTTTGGGAAAACGGGATATTGGATCACAAAGTTTCAACCTTCTGACATCAACCGTTCAGGAGATTGCGAGCGTTTAGGATGCATTATTTGTCCTTCCACTCCCACACCACTCAACCCCTAATGAGCATTTTCTTGCAAATGGGTCCACTATCGTAGTTCTACGTAAATTTGAAGTTTAGACTCCTAGCATAAATTATTCCTAAAAAGTGGAAACCAAAATTTTTCGTATAGTATGGCCCTCCCTACCTCCTCCCTCACACCCCACCCCCAAAAGTAGCACGAAGTGGTTCACCCGATCTACCTACTAAACAAATTTCAGCTTAATATCCCAAAGGGTTTATGAGCTACGTCCATTCAAACGCTTTGCCGAGTGGTGAACGGCGGACGGTGGACGGCGGATGGCGTACGGCCTCTACGGTGGACAGACGGACTTTTTTTTTAGTTTTTTAGAGTTTATTAGTCCTGAAAGGTGTAAATATAAAATTTCAGGGTAGGACATTTTTTTTAAATTACAGGTCGATCACAATACTTTATTATTATAAAATAATAAAGTAAAAAAAATATTAAATTCCAAAGCTTGCATTCCGAGCAAGTAAATTAAACATTTTATTTAAAATATGTGATAGTGAACATTGTGGCGAAATAGGAACGTGGTGAAATAAAAATTACAGGGCTGTACAGCCCGATTTTAGCTATTGTAGATTTCCATAAAATCTAGTCCCTCTAGGAGATTTTAAAATCGCTCAAATGTACAGGACATCTATAGCAGATTTAGATAGAGATTTGTCGAAATCTCAGAATTTCGCGAAATCCAGTTCGAAATCATGCGATGCAAATCAGCTATTGTGAAAAATTTTGTATTATTCACGATTGAAGTCATAGGGCTCGTTTGTGGGACTTATTCATGGACTTTCGCAAATACAAAAAGTCCCAATGCATCGACATCGACAAAAAGAACTACGAAAACTCATTCTGTTGGTTCCGATTGACAAAGCCAATGAAATGCTTTCCATCCTCTCATCCTCACTCCTTACACCCCCACTCCCAAAATGTTTCTTCCTGTAGGGGTGTAACAGGCGTAACTCATATGAATTCTAGAATCCTAACACAGATGTTTTTAAATATTAAACGTGATTTTTTAGAAAAATTCTTATCCCCCACCTTCCTGATCCACCGGCTTTCTAAAAAAAATTATATTCAGCAAACTACTATTGTCCATCTTTAAACATAAACCAAATTTCGTTTTTTCTGGTGTAATTGGTTCGTGAGATATCGCAATGCAAATTATTTCACCACCTGCACCCACCTACACTACTGACATCCCTCAAAATTTTATTTCCTATATATTCTCCTAGTATAGGTACATCAATCTCCAAGTTTCAACTTTGTGACATTAACTGTTTAGAAGATATGAATTTTTGAATGTCTTGATCTCATCTTAGAGGTCGTCGTTTTGAATCTCAGTCTTGACATTGGCACGCGTGTTTCCTTATATTTCTTTTGCTTGTTAAAAAGGTAAATTTTCAAAAATCATGTTCTAAGCAATCTTGTTGCGTTGGCTAAGAATCTGTCCCCGGAAAAAAAACACCAGTCGTACAGAGTATCTTCCTAACCATTTCAGCTGTCGAATACTGTGTAGGTAGGTACTCTGTTTCTTGGATGTGATGATTCTGTCTATTTCAATATCTCCACGTTTTAAAGCGAATAGTTGCAATTACCATTATCATTAAGTATCGATATTATGATTTTAGTAAAACAGCACAATTCCGAGTTCAAAGAAAATGGTAAATTTTTTTCAATTTTTTCTAACTATTCCCATTTTAATGAATCACCACATTTACTTTTCATTTCTCAAAACTTAAGTAGGTACTTCATATTTTACACATACGATAAAGTATACATATTTATAATGATATCATCATTAATTTTAATTTTCTAGAAAATCGATTTCTCCCATCGAAGGCCTCTTAATTATTTGTAAGCATCGGGTATTATTTACAGACCACTAAGTTTCCTGTGATTAACTAGGTCTCATTAACTTCTCATTTTAATTAAATTGAGACACAGCACACCTTTGCTTTATTGAATAAATTTTCGTATAACATAGCTAAAGAGTGCGATATGATATCCTTATTTGCGGCTTACTGACTGTTCCAAATCCGAAATGAATGGGTTTAGGAGTGTGAGGTACGTCACGTGGAAACGAGTGACTTTAACAACATTTCTATGACGTATGATCACATTATGATAAAGTCTATACTTTTATCTACCCTCTTACCTTCGGTGTTGGTGTCATGTAACATGGAAGTAAACCGCACCCACATAAATCGCGCTACTGGAAAGAGCAATTGATACGTAAATGGGATGGAGCACTACCCACATTTTAATTTTAGAATGTGCCACTAGAGTAGTCTTAGCTTCCAAGAAGTTCTTTTTTACTTTATTATTTTTTAATAATAAAGTATTGTGATCGTTCTAAAATTTCAAAAAAATTTACTAACCTGAAATTTTGTATTTTCACGTTTTAGAACTAGTAAACCCCAAAAAGGAAAAAAACAAAATGTCCGTCTGTCCGCCGTAGACGCCGTACGCAAAACCATTTGACGGTGCGTAGCCCCTTGAGATATTAAGTTGAAATTTTTATGATAGGTAGAATAGGTGAACCTGTACGAGTACTATATTTTGAAGAGGGGGGGGGGGGGGGGGGGTTGGTTTCTAGATCCCAAAAACCGCTTATGCCAGGAGGCTGAAAGTTGGAACTTATGTGGAACTATGATAGTGGACCCATTTGCAAAAAAATGGTAGATAGGCGTTGAGGTGTGTGGGAGTGGGGGGAAAAATAATGCGTCCAACACGCTTGAAAGCTGGGATTGAAATATTCTAAAATCCCTATCTCCTGAACGATTGATGTCAGACTGCTGAAACTTTGTTAGTTGTCTTAAGAGATACTAGGAGATTAGACAAGGCTTAACAATTTTAAGAGGGGGTGGTGAGGTATGGGGGTGGGGTGGTGAGGTATGGGGGTGGGGTGGTGAGGTATGGGGGTGGGGTGGGAAAAACTTTGAATTACAATATCTTCCGACTTAAATGTGCCAGGAAGATAAAATTGGGTTTCTGTATATAGAATTACCAGTGGATGTAAAATTTTTGAGGGGGGAAGGTGCAGCGTGAAAGTAGGGTGACAGCAATTTAAAAAAAAATAAATTTTTATATCTCAAGAACCGTATCGGATATGATCTTAAAAATTTTACAGGAGTTAGGACCAGTAGACCTGTAGCGGAGAAAAAAATGTTGAGGGTGTGGGGAGTGATGGTGGGAGTGGGTGGTAATGAAAAAAATCTATTTTTTATTTCTCGAAAGCCGCAAAGAATAGAAAGCTAATAATTGAGAACTGTATAGAGCTACTATAGAGACATCCCAGAAAAATAAAATTGTTTGATAGGGGTAGCAAGGTACGGGGGTGGGGTGTTATTTTTCATATCTCAGAAATGGCTTATGCTAGAAAGTTGAAACTTAGTAAATATATGTAGATGGTCTACTAGAGTCATTAAAACTAAAAAAAATTTAATTTTCATTTGTGTACAAAGATGGAGTAAAAAAAATGTCCGTGAAAAGGGTTTTTCCAACATTTTCACGAACTTCGTTAAATCTTTTAGACATCTCGAGCTATTAAATCAATTTTATATCTGCGGGCTCTTAATCTAAGCACCTAGAAAGGTTTTTCCAAATTTAGGTTGTCAGTCGTATAGTAACCTACACCGCATCTCAGCATTAAACATTTTATATCAATAGTGGTTCTACAAAAAACACAAAATCAGAGAATCAAATCAGTCCTCTTTTTTTAGGGAAAGGATGGTAATCCCTCATACCGCCAACCGGAAAAAAAACTGTACTTCTAGTTATTGATACACGGGCTTTGAAGCTACAAACACGTCTCAAGCCACTTTAAAACTAATTTCCTTCTATTTGGAAGTATTTCTAAGATAAAATACTACATCGGCTTTTTGCTCAATCCTCAACTCTGCTTCGCTTCACCAAGTTTCAACTTTTGCTCATCATGCGTTCACGCGATACGTACACCACTGCTCTCTTAATCAATTTAGTATGCTCCTTTATAAAAGTCAATCTTAATTTTTCTATGTTTAACCGTCTGCGAGAAGCAAAAAACAAAATGTCTTAATTCTCGCTTTCGTAATCTACTACACCTTCTAAAATTAATTTTACTTTATTATTAGCTTATCTGCATAATTTTAAAGTTACCTATGTGAACCGTTTCAGTTGAGGTTTTCATTTTAAAGCCTTTCCTGACTGGTCTCTCAATCACCCAGATCTAAAAATTTAACTCCTAAATTATAAAAATTCTTGGATGATATCTTCACGGGCTCTCAAGATATGTGGCAAGAAACACATTTACATATGGAGGACAAAAGTACCCTTGAAACGTGAAAATAGAAAATTATAAACTAAACATTTTTTTTATGTTAATGATAACGTATTGTGATTGAACTAAAATTAAAAAAAATACTTTATTATTAAAAAATAATAAAGTAAAATTGCTACCTAGAGATTCTTTACTTTCACGTTTTAGGGCCAGCAGACCCAAAAATAAGCAAAAAAATGTCCGTCTGTCCGCCGTATACATTGGTAGAACGAGTTGACTCCTTTACGTGTTAACCCATGGTAGAGCAAATGATTTGCGTAAGGGCGTGTGGAAGGTAGAATGCAAGACAACCCGATTTAAATTAAATCTCGAAAAAATTGATTTCTTTATTGTCACACTATAGTAGCAAAGTAGCAAAGTACGGGGTGGTACTTCTCAGATGGTCTAGAAAGTTGAAAATTGATATATACATGTAGATCTAGTAGCAGAGTAATTTAAGTAAAAAAGAAAATTATTATAAACAAATGCCAGCGAAAAGTGGGTGTAGAGATTTTCAGATTTCTTTTCATATTTCTTTGTTCTCTCGAGTAATTGAATTAATTTCAATTCTGCGGGCTCTGTACATAAGCGCCTATGAATCGATCTTTAGATTTTAAACCCTTAAGGGAGTAATGTATTTGAGTATGCTATCACAAATTCCGATATATAATACTAGTATCTTAGGTTTAATGAGACATCAAATTTGTATTGTTACAAATTAGCTTAACATAAATTTCAACCCCTAACTCTTAACTGAGTGTCAGATGGTTTTGTGCATTTTCACGAATTCCGACAAATCTTCTGGGTTGAAGCAGATGTGGAATTGGTTTTTTTAACGAGCTTTCTATATAGCAGCCCCCAAATTAATTCAAGGATTTCACGGTATTTAACTCTAAGGGGGTGTACGTTTGGTACTAATATTGTGATCGGTTAAAAAAAAATTTCTAATATTTTTTTTCACGTTTTAATACCAGTAGACCCGCAAAACGAAAAAGAAAAAAATTCAGTCCGTTTGTATACGGCTTACTCAAATTCGTTTGAAGGCTCGTTGCTCCCAAACGCTTTGATCTTTTAAATTCGAATTTGTGGTTAGATCGGATGTATCCGCTTAATTGATAAAAGGAATTTATTCTGATTTTTATATCACGAGAACCGCGGGATGATAAGTTGCCTTTTTATAAAAGTGGCACGTTTTAAAAATATAATTTTTTGTAGGTCTTGCACGGTTCGGAGGTGGAACAGTTTCTCCTATCTTCAGAACGATTTATGCTAGAAAGTTTAAACTTATATGTATTTAAATGTACTAGAAAAGTACTTTAAGCAACAACTAAAAACCAGATTTGTATTCATTTACGAAAGATGGACGATAAAACGGGGTTCCTTTCACGAATTTCGCAATATTTCTTAGGTCTTCTGAGATATCGAGCTAACTTTATTTCCACTAGCTTTTTATGTAAGCACCAGTTATATCATTTGGAAATACTCACCTCTGTAAGGAGGTGTAAAAAGGTGGAATATATTTTTTGTCTGATTAGATATCGAATTCATTTTTATTTCCGCGTGCCTTTTATGTAATCGCCTAAAAATGAATTTCAGAATTTCTCGGCATTCAATCTCTACGAGGTGTAAGGGAGTTGTTTCAACAAGTTCCTCAATATCTACCAAGGTCTGATGAGATATGGATTTGGCTTTGATTTCAACGGTTTTTTTTTATATTATCACCCAAAAAAAGTATTCAGTGTTTCTTCACATTTAATTTCACGAATTCTGACATATCTCTTAGGTCTAATGAGATATGGAATTGATTTTTACTTGGAATGGAAGTCTGAGGTAAGAATAAAGACGAATTCATTTATTTGTGGTAAGAAGTTGAAACTTGAAACTCTTATTGTGACATAGTAGTAAAGCCATTTGCAAAAAAGTGGTAGACTTGCATAGTAGTAGCGTGGGGTCATAACAATATGCATACTAATATAGGAAGTTTTGTGAAAATATTTGTTGAATGGTAAATTTTTTTTTAAATCTATATCTCATAATGTTTACGTGATAGATAATTGAAATGCTATTCGAATATATCTCGAGGGTTAAAACTACGGAATACAAGAGTGCAATACTTTCAAACCGTTTAAAATAGAAGTTTCAAATCCGATGTACCTACGTTAATTTTTTAATATTTGCCAGTGAAAGAGCGACTATGAAGAAAATGAAGCGAATTCTTCGTATAGCTTCCATACAAAAGTCAATTAAAAATTAGTGCATTTAACTTACGTTTTTACAAGTTGAACTAAGTTAGTGGTTCAAATCTATTTGCACTTCTTCCCGTAGCTCACATAGAAATGTACGTAAACTACGTTTCGCATCAATCTAGTAAATTGGAATGTGAATGTGTCATACGTATGTGGAAAACCGAATGGGCCTTTTATATATCCCCCATAAAAAAGTATTGAAAAATATGTTCTTCACTCTTCCGGAACTCACTTAACTTAAGAAGTCGTTCAGTCAGGAGTCGAAAATTTTAGATAAGAGTTCAGTATTTCATCTACAGTATTACCTGATGAGATGCTGGCTATCATAACTGCAGTATGTTTTACTCAAGAATGGCTTATGTTGTCAAGTTGAACTTCATCTATTAGTATCTACATATTCAATAATTAAAAGTGATAGGTAATTGATAACATATGGCTAATCTATGACACCTTTACGTAATTTCAGAAAATTTTTTGGGTTGTTGTAATGTAAAAAAAATTCTTCGGTGGTCTTTTCCGCTGATTTTCACTATCATAGTCACGCATAGACTTTTGTAAGAATTACCTTTTCCTTGGGGAAAGGCAGGCTTCTTTCCATAAATATATTGATTTACTATTAAGTATACCATTTTCAGCATCTTGAAGCAGAAAGTTTCCGCCATTCAAGCATAACAAATAAACTTAAAGTCTTATCGGTATGGCGGGCGTAAGGTTTTCGTATCTTTCGATTTGCAGATATAGGCACTTTTCGGTGTATTTTTTTTTAAAGGAAAAAAGAAAACTCTAGAAATTGTTAAGTTCCTGGAAAGTTGTAAAATTTTGTGCACTGCATTAGACCGTAGTTCTGGGTTTTTGCTGAATCGTTCATCATAAATTATGCCTCCCCTTGATATAAGAAATCACCTATACCTCGGGGTTCAGACAGCCCTGTTGAGTGCTAACGATATAAATATCAGTCCAGAGAGAAATCAATCACAATCTGTTAGCTTTTATGATTTGATTGTCCATATTTTATGAACTTACCTGATGAACTGAAGGCAACTAAACGAATTGTTCTCAATATCTTCTGAAATTGTAATTCCAGTTGTCTGCTTTTACTGGTATCACTTAATTATAATAATACAAAAATTTAATAATTTCACGTTTTAGTACTAGTAGACCTATAAACTGCAAAAAAATTCAATCTATTTGTTCGCTGTCCTTTAGGGTGAAAAGTGAAAAATATCGATCTATTTATATCTCGAGAAATCCTAACGATAGAAAGCTGAAACTTTGCAGTTTAATAGAGCTAGCTATAGTGGTGACATGTTCTAAAAATACAAAGTTTAATGAGGGTAGTATGGTATGTGCGTGGGGACGGAGGTCTTATTCATATCTCTGGAACGGCTTATACTAGAAACTTGAAACTTCGTGGTTATACAATATATAGATAAAAAATTCATATATCCATTGACGTACGGAAGTATCTAAAATAAAACTGTTTGGTGAAAATGGGGTGCATATATTTTCACGAATTTCGTCATATTTCTTAGAAATATCGAATTATCTTTACTTCTACGGGTTCTCTAGAGAAATGCCTAGAAACTTTTTCAGGATTTTTAAAAATTCAACCAGAAAGGGGGTGCAAAGTATTGTAATTGTATACATTTACACGAATTCCGTCATATCCCTTAGGTCAGATTAGATATTGAATTTTTCCTTGTACAGGGTTTTTATATAATAGCCTTAAAATAGTTTTCAGTATTCTTTGCTTTTCAACTCCGAAGAGGGTGTAAAATGATTGCAAGCGTTTTCACGAATGCACGAATTCTACCATATCTCTTAGAATTTAGAATTTCGTTTTACTTCCACGAACTTTTCATACAATCGCCTACAAATTAATTTCAGTTTGTTTGTTTTGATAGTCTACCCCCAAGGTAAAGGGATTGTACATGTTTACGCGAATTCCAATATACCTCTTAGATGTGATGAGATATTGAATTGGTTTTTACTTAATCGGGCTTTCTATGTAATTACCTAAAAATTAATTTCAGAATTTTTGGATATTCAATCCCCAAGGAGTGGTAGTGGGTTGCATATGTTTTCACAATTTTTGTCATCACTTAGTTGTGATGAGATAACAAATTGCTTTTTACTTCTACTTTAATGTAATCGCCTAAAAACCGATTCCACAATTTTTCGAAAAACAAATCTCAAGGAGGTGTAAAGTGGTTGCATACCGTTTCAGAAATTGTTCAATATCTTTTAAATCTGATGAGATATCAAATTGGTTTTATCTTTTCCACGTTTCTTATGCAATCGCAAGAAACTCATTTCTCGATTTTTCGAAATTCAACCCCCAAGGGGTGTAATGGAGTTGAATAAGTTTTTACAAATTTTGTCATATCCCTTAGGTTTGGTTGACTTTAACGGGCTTCTTATGAAATAGCCTATAAGACATAGGCTTTTTATTTGCATTACTTCGATGGGCAATTTATTTATTTCAATGTTTATCAAGGGCGACTAATAGCCAACAGATTATCTCTTTCATCGGTGCTACTTTGTTAAATGAAATCCATCACATCAAGCTCCGGAGTAGCTTAAGGTTTGCGTTTCCAAATTCTTAAAGTCAATTTTGTGTCAGCAGTAGTATGAGTAAGGGCATATGCAACATGAAATAATTGAAATTGTGGAAAAACGAATTTTCCAATTTATTGTTGAATTCAGTACTGTATTGCAACCGCAAATCCTTCTATACAGTACTTAATTTCAGTACAGGCGGAGTTGCGATATTCGCTGTTAATCACTTTTGTCAACATAATTCAGTCAGTTCTCAAAATATTCCCCTCAAGCTCTGCATGTTTCGATTTTCTTAATTCGAAATTTGTTTGTATACAATACTTTCTCGAAAATTTAATAGTAAAAATCCGCAATGATATAATTGTGTTTTTAATTTTTTTTTTCAAAAGTAATTGGCATTAAGTAATGGAAAATTTGATGATTTCCTTCTCTCGCAATTTCATTGTTAGAATTATGGATATTATTCTATTCAAAAATATGGTTTCAAACACCTGAAAGGACGGGTTTTAAGGAGAAGTTTAGTTTACAATAGTTTAATTTTTCGTCAATTTAACAATCGAGTAACGTCCTAAATATTTTTTGTATTCAGCTTTTGTAAGCTGGATTCCATCGATTTGAGGCTACATATCATTGTCTAATTTATTGGGCTGCTGGTTTTTGTATAATTGGAGCATCCCAGCATAACATTATTTGGCCGACTGTTTAGTTGGTAACTAATAGCTATGCAACTATAGGGAAGTGCGCACACCGATTCGAAACCGACCAAACTAAATAGTTTGGGTCTTCAACGAATCTCTTTTGATCAAACAGTTGAACAACTATAGGGCGAGAGCTCTAGCATATATGCGTAGCAATTTAAGGAAATGCGTACACGGAGCAACTAAAAAATCACTGAATTCTCGCTTCATTGGGCAAACTATTGGTCGAATAGTTTAAATGCAGTATACGCATTGATGTCGATTGAATAGTTTAGTCGGGCAGAAAATAGTGTGGGTGCAGCTCGTTTCAATTAAAAAGTTGCTCGTAAAATTTCGTCTATATGTGCCTATGTCGTACGCAAACCCATTTGACAACTCATGGCATAACTAACTTTCTTTCTAAGTGAATCCTGTTCCTGTCCCCTGTCCGCATTCAACCAATCCGATAAATTGTATTATAAAAAGGAAAGTATAATTTTCGAACTAAATGCTGCTGTACTATTTTTGGCATTCAGACCAATTTACTCTATAAATTTTGCTCTTTTCGGCAATCCCATATCAAAACCTAGTAACTGCTTTTTAGAAAATTTTAAAGAACGGTCAGAAAATGTATTTTTAGGCAATTCCTAAAAAATATATATTAAAAATCCGATATATTGGTCTTCCAGATATCTTTGGAAAAATCCAGTATATAGGGAACATGTAACTTTTATTTATGAAGGTTGACTAATAGGAAGTTTTTGGACACTGCTATAAAATTATCTAAGAAGCACTAGTCAATGCTTGTTAAATAACTCTATAGTTTTGAAATGTGACAGCCGTTTTTTTCTAGCCACTACTTTAATTTGTGTCAGTAAACTCTCTTCAAATCATAATAAGTAAATAGTAAGGGTTTTAAATTTAGTACAGATGGATTTGGTAACACATTGTGTATTACTTTATTATTTTCTAATAATACAGTATTGTGATCGATTTTTAAAAAAAAAAATTTGCTACCATGAACATTTTTTTTTTCACGTTTCATGACTAGTAGACACGAAAAAAGCAAAAAAAAATTTCAGTCCGTCTGTCCGCCGTACGCCGTACTCAAAATCGTTTGAAGTCTCGTAGCTCCCAAACGGTTTGAGATATTAAATTGAATTTTTTTTATGAATAGACTCGGTAGGCCCCTTGAAGTGACCAATTTCTTAGGTGTGGTGGTGTGAGGGGGAGGAGGGAAGTGCGTTTTAGACGGAAAATTTTGGTTTTAAGATCTCCGCAACCGCTTATGCTAAGAGGCTGAAATTTGGAATTTATATAGAGCTTTGATAGTGAACCCATTTGCATGAAAATTGTCAATATGGGTGAAGGGGTGTGGGAGTGGGGGGAAAAATAATGCGTCCGAAATGTAAAAAAGCCGAGATCGACACATTCTAAAATCCATATCTTCTAAACGGTTAAAGTCACAAAATTGAAACTTGATAAATATCTGTACGTATACTAGGAGAATAGATCGGAAACAAATCTTTGAGTGGGGGCAGTGGCGTACGGGGGTGGGGGGGTAAAAAACTTTTGATTACGATATCTCACGAACCAATTGCACTAAAAAAATAAAATTCGGTTTGTGTATAAAGGTTGACAAATGAAGTTTGCTGAAAGTAAAATTTTTTAAGGGGGCGGTGGATTATGAAAGAGGAGAGGATACGAATTTTTCTAAAAAATCACGTTTCATATCTCAAGAACGGTGTAAGGTAGATGCTTAAAATTTTTACCAGAAGTAGGTCTAATAGACCCCTAACAGAAAAAATTTTTAGGGTGAGGGTGTAGAGGGAGAGGGTGAGGGAGGGTAAAAACGAAAAAGTTCCGATTCTTATATCTCGAAAACCTATAACGATATAAAACTGAAACATGGTATTTAGATAGAGCTATAGTAGTAGCATCTTGAAAAAATATAATTTCTTATAGGGATAGTATGGTACGGGGGTGGGTGTTGTTTTTGCTATCTATAGAACGGCTTATGCTAGAAAGTTGAAACTCTGTACTTATATGTAATTCAACTAGAAAAGTAATTTAGATAAAATTAATAAATTAACAAAATTTCAAATATCCATTGGCGTTCGGAAGGGATTGCGAAAAATTTATCAATGAAAATGGAATGCATATATTTTCACGATTTTTCATATCTATTAGGTCTTCCTAAATATTTAATTCATTTTTATTCTACTGCTGCTTCATATAAGTACCTAGAAAGCGTTTTCAGAATTTTTTTAAATTCGACCCCTAAGGGGGTGTAAAGGGGTTGTATACTTTTTCACGAATTCTGCCATATCCCCCAGGTCTGATCAAATATCGAATATCTTTTCACTTTCACGTACTTGCGTAATAATCGCTTAAAACTCGTTTTTAAGTTTTTTCATTTTTCATCCCCTAAGAGGGTATAAAAGAGTTGAACAAGTTTTCACGAATTCCGTCATATCCTTTAGAAGTGATAAGTAATTGAATTGGTTTTTACTTTCTAGTGTTGTCTTCATATTTGTCTAATAACTCCTTTCAAGATTTTTGGATATTCAACCCCCAAGTGGGTGTAAGGAGGTTGCATGTTTTTTCACAAATTTCTCCATATTGCTTAGATCTGATGATATATCGAATTCATTTTTACTTCCTAAGGTTTCCTATATAAGAGCCAAAAAGTCAATTTCAGTATTTTCAGATATTCAATCCTAAGGGGTGTAAGGGGGTTGTATGCTTTTCAAAGCTTCGACATATTTCTTAGGTTTGATGAGATATTATATCTCTTTTCACTTCCACCGACTTTTTATATAATCGCCTACAAACCCATTTCTCAATTTTTGGATATTCAACCCCCAAGGGTTTACATATGTTTTCACAATTTTTGCCATCCCTTAGTTCTGATGAGATATAAAATTGGTTATTACGGCATTTGATGTAATGAACTAAAAACCAATTTCACGATTTTTCGAATTTCAAGAAACAAGGGGGTGTGAAGAGTTTGCTTACGTTTTCACAAATTTTTCAAAATCCCTTGTGTCTCAAGAGATATCAAGTAGCTTCTTATGAAATCGTCTAAAAACCTTTTCTACAATTTTTTCGAAATTCAAACCCAAAGTGGAAGTAATGGGTGTTTGTATACGTTTTAACAATTCGTCATATCTCTTAATTCTGATAAGGCAACAAATTCACTTTTACTTCTATGGGCTTTTAGTGTACATAATATACCGAAATTCGAATAGTCTACATGGGCATTTCCAATGTTTAATCGGCTAAAAATCGGTTTTTTAAATATTTTTATTTTAAGAACAAAATTAATTTTCCGAGAAATCTAATAATCTTAAAACAATTCATGATATCCTCCGACTTTGGCCGCTCCCAAACTTTGACCCGAAAAATAATAAAGTTTCGCCCAGACCATTGGCAGATTTTTTATAAAATTTTAGAGATCTGATTAAGGTGTCTTACTCTGGAAAATCGTTATACCTACACAATTCTATCTTGGTCTCGCTAGTAAGTCTTTGCCTTCTCCCTACAAAATGTTAAACGGGTGTCATTGATCGCTTGCGATACGAAGTTGAAAGTTGAAATTTATTTAAAGATATAATAGTGGACCTTAAAAAACATACCGCAGATACGACTGGCGGCAGCGAATCGCTTGATACTGTTTAATTTATATTTTAGCATTGTCAATCGCTAAATCAAGAGTAAAATAACCTCCAGCTTTCTCGAAATATCCAAGAAGATCTCAATCATTCTGCATAGATACTCTTTTTTCCAAGATGTAAGGATATATTATTCAAGTCTGTAGTTACTCGATCATTAAATTTCAAAGTGTTTCTGAGTTTGGCTGCAAACGTTCCCGTGATTATATACTGCATGGGTGGAGTCGAGCGCTTTTGCAAATATTCGGTAGTGTGTCTGGAATGTTAGGAGAGCAGAAGAAAGAGTCAGGGTTCATGTAACAGTATGTTCAATTTGAGCTGCTATAGTAAATTGATCACTCGTGATATATCTAGATAACCAGATTTTTCGTTCACAAATTTCCTTTTTTACTAGATTGACTATATTCCGATTTCCAACCTTTGTGATGGCGGTTTCAAATTTATGTACAATCTTAAGTTCTTTTTTCATTAATCTCGCCTCTCGACGTCTCGCCTTCGATAATTGTTGCAATCCTTCTAATAATTTGTACCAATAGGAAAGGAATAATAAAAGCCCGAAAGCAAATAATAAAATACCGGTCGCCATCTTTTACTTAGAGATAGAAGATAGTGAAATTAACTTGAAGTTTTGTTCACTTGCTGCCCTTTGGGGTAAATCGATTTGAAGTTACCTTATCGGTTTAGGGTTGAAAAATCTTTCTCCACCGAAAAATCGATTTCATTTAACACTTTTCTGTATTGTGTTTAGATTTCATATTATTATTGCTGTCTACTATTCGAATAACGAATTATTACTTGGGTCAATTACAGCTTCATTCCAATTTTCGGTTTCATGTCATTATCATTTCATTATCTACTTGATTACATGCCATCCTTTCATGTCCCCGTAGAAGTAATATCCAAAAGTCTCTAAAATCGGGGTTATAAAAAAATGGAATTCAATTACGAGTCCTCTTCGCTAACTGATAGGCCGGAAGACTTATAAGAAGTGTACGTGACTTTCATACCATTCGGATTGTAGAAGGTCCTCAGGGCTCTATTTGCTGTATCGATTTCATAATCAAATGTTCAATGTTATAACTGAAATGAGCAAAAAGAAAAAAATTTATGTTTTTTTAATAACGTTTTGTGAACCGTGATTCCCTGAAGTCCCGAAGATAATCAATTGTCGGGTTTGCTTGTATTTACTTGTCAGTGACCTTTTCACAAGAAATATCTAAATATCTCCTCCAGTTTGATTTAATAATATTTTGACTCAGTTTAAAATTCTGGTACAGCTTAATACTTCTAAACGTTTTTTAGTATTTTATGATACGATTTCTTGAATATCTTTATACAAAATTTCGTCTAGGATATGACCTCACAGTTTCCGTAAAAAGTAGTCAGGAAGTATCTCTTCCGCAAAGAAGGTTTAAGGTCCTCGCAAACGGTTTGTACTTAAATAGTGACCATATACATATATTGTTACATGCAATCCGCACATCTCGATCAGTTTTTAGTGAGGACTGTTATATGGGAGGTACCCGAAGGAGTTGAAGGATTTCGTCCATTAACGAACTTAGCCTCACTTTTACCATTTTACAGATTGTGACAAAAAATTTTAACTTCCTTGATCGACGCGTTCTTGAATTATTGTCCAAACGGACGGACGGATTTGGGGTTTTTGGCCACAACTGAACATAAAATAATATACAATTTTTTTTTCGCCCGAGGGTCGGTTCTATGCTTTACAAACTTTTCGGGCTGGATTAAACTTATAATACTCTCAGATTTCATCTAGAGTATAAAAAAAAAACTAGTTTGTAAAGGCTCGAATTTCCGGGATTGATTCAACGGGTGCCGGGATCCGTTACAAAATATTTATTTCATTGGTTGACTTCACTTTTTTACTCTAATTGATGACATATATTTTGTTATTTGATTTCCTTTGGGTTTTCTCCTTGCTCGCCTCCGCGCGTCTGCTCTACTCGCCTTGACTTGCTCCTGATAGCTGACTCTGCTCTGTGCGTCGTCGCTGCTCTGTGCTCGTCGCTGCTTTGTGCTCTGTTTGTGGTGGCTCTCCGTGCTCATCGCAGCTTTGCTCTGCGCGTCGTGGCTTGGTTTCGCTGCTCTCGTTTTGACTTCGTTGCTCTCGTCTTGGCTTTGTTGCACTCGTATTGGCTTCGCTGCGTTCGTCTTGGCTTCGCTGCTGTCATATTGCGCTTCGGCTTGGACTAGACCTAAAAGACCCCAGGTTTTCAAAGAGGAAGTGTAACTTCGCTAACCTCCTTATCCTGTCTGAGGATCGCTTAGGACGATTGTCCGATCAGTTTTCAGTGTTGTTAGAAGAGGAAGTGAAACTTCGTTGGCCTTCTTTGCAGACTTGATCACTGCTGACCGAGGTGCTTTTCTGGTCGATTCGCTCAACTATACTCGTATATTTGGCGATAAACATTTACCATCCATGAATTATTTTGTGTCGAAGAATATTTGCCTTCGTATAATTCCCGGTCGGTGTCTGCACCTCCCGGTATATAGTCACACTGGATTATTATATACTTGTCGGTGGGTTTATCCGCTATTCCGTGTCGCCTGGGACGCTGGTGTGGTCCCACCGATATTTTCCAGGCCTATTCTAAATTCCTGTGACGTTGTTTCAGCCTCTGTTGTTTTGTTTTTCAGATTTCTTTATGTTCTGTATTTTTATGTTCTATGTTAATTCATGTTGTTATATCATTTGTCTTAGTTCTTGACTTTTTGGCAATTCAATTCACTGTTACATGTTTTAATTCAATGTTTGTGTTTGGAAATTTCCGTCCTCACAAGTTATACTAGTGCTACAACACACTTTTGGATTAAAGGTAATAAAATATAATTTTATAATACCAAGAAAAAAGTTTATGTCCACGTTCCCGTTTTTTTAGAAAAATTCTGATGAACCAAAATCTGTATTCTGAAATATAATAAAATCGATTATATTGCGAGTATATCGTTAAATAAAAAAATAAACAAGGGCCTTTTTCAAAGCTTCTGGTATTCTTTCAAGGAATTATTTGAATAGCGTTAACGGTTCGGAATTTATTGAAAAACGACATATTTCGGAAACGGGCATATATTTGTGTGACTGTTTCACTCAGTTTTTAGACCACTGCAACATATGACACGTTTCTATGTTTGTAACGATACACCCTGTATATTTTGCATATGTTCCTGGTATAAAATTGTTTACAGGGGCTGTAAAAAAATATGGCGCAAGAAGCTTTCTAGATATAGCCTTACAATTTCTTAAAATAAGTAGACGAGGTCAAACGTAATATCCGCTAAAATATTTAGGGATAAAGGTATGAGAAGTATGAGTTTGCGGGATAGGTTACAGAAAACCTTTATGAGTTTAATGCCTAACAAATTTCTGTTGCAAAAAAATTCGAAGTAATACAATAATATAATAATTAAGTAAAAAAAATTGCAAACTTTTTTGGTAAAAGTCATGGCTGCCATTTTAAAGAAAATAGCTTTTAAAATATATCGACCAGATTAACCTGTCGCTTTAATCGCGTTTCAGACTTTTATTGTAAAAAGTAAAGTTGTACCATTTTTTGTGTATACCGTTAGTATTTTTTGTCTCAGTAGCGGCTTACGCTGAAGAGTTGAAATTTAGTACATAGATCTATTTATACTAGTAAAGTTTTTTGGTCAAAATAAATTACATAGTTGCGGCACACTGCAAATAGTACGCTGAACAGATACGAATTAGTAACCTGATTAATTTATTTAAGTAGTTGCGTAACAGAATTAAGTTGCGACAAGATTGAGTCCAAGATTAAGAATTTTTTGAATACACGTGATATTAATTACCTACAGAGCTTAAGTTAGTTTTACACTGCATGGCACGCTGTCAAATATTTGACTATTTTCCCTAGAAAATGCTGTTAGATGGTGTAATCGACATATTTTTGTGTGCCACATTATTTTATTTGCACTACACAAAGCTCAAAAGTACTCGACCTGACGTATAGATGGTGGTTGTTGTTTGGAGGAAAAATCCTACGGTAGAAAGTACAATCCTTAAAAAGCGTTTGAAGTTTGAAGACACTACGCTGTTTAGTAGGCTTGTGTAGTTCGCGAACGAACTAGTTCAGAAAAGCGTTCCCAGAACCGAAAAGAACGAACTAGTTCGCAGTCAGTCGCTCCTAGTTCGTTCCTATTAATTCATTGCCGTTTGGAAGTCAGTGCTACAATATACTTCTAGACTGACGACCTTTTTTTCTACCATACGACCTTTTTTTTTTGCTCATCACATTCTACCACATGACGACTACGAGTCGTTCCTAACTTCACTGCCTTCATCACTGAACTCCGGCGAACTAGTGAACTAAAAGAACGAACTAGTTCGCGACGGATTGGGAATCGGAAATGATCGGTCACTATGGTGAACTAAAATGCGCAAGCCTACTATTTAGTCTTTGTTTGACAGCGATCAATAGCGAACGCTCTTAGTGATTTTTAAAGCACGGAAAAAATTTGCCATCGTTATGTGATACAATACGTACACTTGAAAGGTCTCAGTCCAACCAATATCAAAGCCGAACTGAATTCTACTCTGGGGAGTTTGCTCCTTCGCTCACATCAATAAAATTTTGGGTGGCAGAGTTTAAACGAGGCCGTACGAGCTGTCTAGACGAACATCGCAGTGGTCGACCAAATGAGGTGACCACGCCAGAAATGGTGAAGAAAATCCATATGATGATATTGGATGACCGTCGAAAATGCGCGTGCTAGCAGGCATGGTAGGCATTTTAAAAAGTGCTGTACATCGCATATTTACTGAAAATTTCGACATGAGAAAGCAGTGCGCAAGATGGCTGCCGCGTTTGCTCACAATAAAAAACAAAAACAGCTTCGTCGTGTGGATGTTTCACTCGAGTGTTTGGGGACGTTTCACAGCAGCAAAGCCGAGCTTTTGCTTCGATTCATAGCCATGGACGAAGGAACAGTTACAACAATGGAGAACTGGGGAGGAGAGAATCGGCTCCAAAGAAGGCGAAACCAATCCCAGCTGCAGGCAAGGTTATGGCGTCAGTTTTTTGGTATGTGCGTGGGATAATTTTCAAAATTGCAACGTTTGAGTGATGAAATCAAGAAAAAACCGGGCCGCATTTGGCGAAATAGAAAGTGTTGTTTCATCAAGACAAGGCACCATTTCACAAATCCGTTATCGTGGTGGCTAAAATCAATGAGTTAAGCCAGAAATACATGTGCAGAATATATGCACGCAGCGGTGCATGCATCTCTGCATGTGAAACAGACGTGCATAGTTTTAGACAGATCTCTTAGTTGTATTTGTCATATAAAACGCTCCTCCATTGCGACTCCACTCCACAACTACAACTAAAAAATAACCTGTCAAACCACTTTTTTCTTTTTCTGTGTTGATAAATTTCAATCTCAAGTTGTGGCAATACTGCCGCTGCGCAGCAAAAGTAGAAGTAGAGACATGTTGCAGCGCTCCGCTGCATGCAGAATAAGCGTGTGTTTCGTCGCATTTAAACTCAAGCGTTCTAAATCCGTTTTGCTGCGCTGCATGCAGAAATATGCACATGTATTTCTGGCTTTAAAGTTCGAATTGCTTCCTCACGCACCCTATTCGCCAGATTTAGCCTTCTCGGATTATTTTCTCTTTCCAAACTTAAAAAATGGCTCGGTGGTAAAATATTTGCAAAATAGTGAGGAGGTGGAGTCTGCGGTTGGCGGTTATTTGGAGGAGCTAGACATTTGTCACTGTAAAGGGGGTATCGAAGCGATCTAACATCGCTGTAAAAAGTGTATCGACCTAAAAGGAGACTATGTTGAGAACTGAAGATAATTTTTTTGTGTTTTCTTTGTTAGGTCGGGTACTTCTGGGACTACCCTGGTATGTCATACAAAAAATTATTGACTTCCGCCCATTTAAAACTACTTATTTCAACCAACAAGTTGCTGCGATGAGAACTACTGTAGTTATTACAACGAAGACGGTTTACCTGCCAGGTAACTAACTATTTAAGATATTTTCGCTCAGTTTTCCGCTAAGATAAACTCAGTTATGTTCATACACTACTCCAAGTCTCGCTGGCATACTCATACCTGGCGATCAAGTCACTGAGCGGTGAGTACCTGTGTTTACCTGGATCAGTGCTGGAATTCAATTAACGAACGTGGATCGTGCTGACCAAAGTTTCTTGTATGCTAGTATGCGTTGTGTAGCGGGATCGGCAATAGTAGTGGTTTGTCAAGATTTTTATTCAGCCGTATTTTTATGCATAGTGACATTGCACCGTGCACTTTACTAATGTCGTTCGGTACTCGAAACTCATTTTAAGGGACTGATCGCTGATCTTCCCATCCAAGATCCAACGATGCGATCAGGTTATCTTGGCGCTAATTACTGCATAGTGGAAAAAAACTCGCGATTAGTTCGTTTTATTGAATTCTTAGTGAAGAGAAGAAGCAAGTGAAGTGATCTTTCGCGACGGTAATGCTAGTTGTATCCACTATTCGAGTGAGGTTTTCGTGATTTGGCCAGAAAATTGTATTAAGGTTGTGCAAAAGCAACAGGTGTGTATTGTACTGGCAGAAGGTGCGTTTATGTCTGTCCTACCTGTCGAACAGTTACACTGTTGGATATGTGCTTCTGATTGTTCCCTGAATATGGATGGCTATTTGTTTTGCATATTTTGGAGAATTAAAGTTTCACTAGATTCGATTTGAAATCTTAGTTCACTACATTTCTTCAAATAAGTGCTGAGTATTGGTGGAAGAAATTATCGCGATTATATCGGTTTGCAGTTGTATGCGTGTGTGCTGTGTTGTTTTTTTTTTTAAATTATTTTCATACAGAGTTGTGAGTGTTTTTGTGTTAAGTTCGCGTATTATATTTGTGTATCGGATCTCTTCTTTTGGATACCAGTGCATATAATTATGCTGTGATTTCAGTTGAAAAGAGAAAATCTGAAATAAATATTAGAAAATCTTCCAATCGGATTCTGTGGATCAATTAGACCAATTTGCGGTCTGGAATTTATAGGAACGAATCTGAAATAAGTATACCATCGGGAATCATCAATAATCGCGAACCAGCAACAATAACGAGTGCTGTACTGTGTTGTAAGCATTTAGATATTATTTATGCTAGATATTACTAAAATCTTCACTAATGTTGTTAATTATCCAAATTGTAGATAATTTCCATGTTTAACATGTGTTAGTTAATGATCTTACCGTCGTGTATATCGAAAGTACATTTAATGTGGAGCTAGCTAACCTGTTGTAACATAGTTGGCTTAAAATGTTTACTCGGCATTGAATTTAGGTTTCCAAGATATGATATTTTTGTCACAAAATAAACACGTATGTTGTACCTACAGTGTGCAGCAAAAGTATTCCTACCGTTGACGATATGAGAGAAGTACCGGATTGATGAATCGTAGGATACTCTAGATGAAATACTGAAATCGAATTTTTACTGAATTTGGAGACAAAACCTCGTGGCGGACAGGACATTAGAGAAATCAACGTATGTAAAAATTCGGATTACATATCTTACGTTCTAAAGTTATTGCAAATATCAGTGGAGGTTACAACGCGTGTCGCCAACCGACAATTTTTGGTTTTTATACTCTAGATGAAATCATATAGAGTATTATAAGTTTAACCCAGCCCAAAAGTTTGTAACGCATAGAACCAAGCATCGGAGGAAAAAAAGTTATATATTATTTTTTGTTTATTTGAGACCAAAAACTCAAAATCCGCTTGATGTCCGTCTGTCTGTCTGTCCGTTAGCACGATAACTCAAGAACGCCTTCACCTAGGATATTGAAATTTTGAATCTGAATGTTTGGTTAAATTTGTAAGGCTAAGTTCGTTAACGGGCAAAATTGTCCTACTCCTTCGGGTAGCTGCCATACAAAAGCTCCTTAAAACACGCGTTCAAGAACATTGGCCGATAACTTCAGAAGGGTTTAAGCTACGACTTAGAAATTTTGTATGTGTTCATTTTCCAATACTTGTAGTTAAATGTATGATTATGAAAAAAATCCTATTACTCCTTCGTGTAGCTGCCATACAAATTTGTCAAAATATCCACTTAATTTACGGAACTCACTATAACTCAAATAATCGTTCAGCTATGAATTCGGAATTATGTACAAATTAGTTTTGAGTGAAAACGAAGTTCAAGTTTCCTTCACTCATAGAAAAAATATGACTGTGGTAACCATATTTTGGGAGAACCTTACTATGGTTGAATTTATAGTTGCGTGAACCACGTTACAAGATGTAAGATAGTTCTGATAGCTGATGTTATGGTTGTACTAACTTTACTGTCTTGTTGCTCTAGACATAGTATGATTATATCAATCATGAAAATATTTGTAATTTGATTATTGCAACTATAGTTATGTTTCTAAGAAATATGTTATGATTGAATCAAACAAATATAAACTTGTTGTATGGTCAACGCAAACATAGTTTTGGTTCTAGCAACCTACCTAATGTTCTGTTGAATATTCAGTATCTTCTGACTTGAGTTATAATAAACATATTCTAATTACGTTAATCATATAAATGGTTGTAACAATTACAGAACATGGTCATGAGAACTATAATTATTACGATCCTAAGAAATATTAAGGGCTCACATAGCCCTGCACGCGCTGAAAACCGAGTAAATTTGAAAAATTATTATAAAGGTTATATGGTGAAAAAAAAATGTAATTGTTGAGTTCATATGTCTTATTAACTATTCAACTACAAAAAAAATTTTTTTCATTTTTTTTACGGGTATAAATGGAGGAGGGAATTTTTTTTTTTTTAAAAAATAAATAAGTTACATTATTTCAAACTTTAATAATCAGATTTTTAAAAAAATTTCCTTTTAATAATTTATAAAAAAATTTCCAAGCAAAAAATTAAAAAAACCTCTCGTCAGACTATAGAGAAAATAGTTATCAAAATTTAAAAAAAAAAAATTTTAAAAATATTGAAAATTGACTGAGTTATCGTGCCGACCCTGTCTACAAACATAGTTTCGAGAAAAATGAGTTTAAAGTTTTTGGTAGGTACAACGTGAACTTACGACTAGTCTCTCATTCCAGCTTCGTACTGTACACCTTGTATCTTCGTGTTTTTCACAGATGGTCCTATAAATGACCTTGTTTTCTATGAAACCCAGCTTTTGCGCAAAAAATAAATGCTAAAAGCTGCTGTTGAGAGTGGCGCTGCAATTAGCCAGGAAGCCGCTCCAAATTGATGTCCGGTCACATTTATTGCTACAACTTTGTAATGGAGTGGAATTTTCTAAATTCTAAATTTTTTTTAATTCTTAAAAGTATAAAAAATAAAAATCTTAAAAAAAAAAAATCTATTTTTTGAAAATATCAGGGGTTTATGAGCCCTTAATATGTTTGATTCAAACAGAGCTAAGGTTGAAACAAACAATGATGTATGGTTCTTATAACCAATAACCATAATGCTGTGAACGCTAAGATACTATCATATTATAAAAAAATCTGCCAATGGTCTGGGCGAAACTTTATTATTTTTCGTTTCAAAGTTCGGGAGCGGTCAAAGTCGGAGTGTATCATGAGTTGCTTCGAGATTATTAGATTTCTTTGAAAATTATTTTTGTTCTTAATATAAAAATATTTAAAATAGAGATTTTTAGCCGATTAAACATTGAAAAAGTCCGTTTAGACTATTCGAATTTCATTATATTATGTACACTAAAAGCCCATAGAAGCAAAAACGAATTTGTCGCCTTATCAGACTTGAGAGATATGACGAATTGTTAAAACGTATACAAACCCATTACTTCCACTTGGGGTTTGAATTTCAAAAAAATTGTGAAATAGGTTTTTATACGATTTCATAAAAAGCAACTTGATATCTCATGAGACGGATTTTGAAAAATTTGTGAAAACGTAAGCAAACCATTCACACCTCCTTGGTTCTGGAAATTCGAAAAATCGTGAATTGGTTGGCCGTAATAATCAATTTTATATCTCATCAGAACTAAGGAATGGCAAAAATTGTGAAAACATATACAAGCCCTTGGGGGTTGAATATCGAAAAATTGAGAAATGGGCTTGTAGGCGATTATATAAAAAGTCTGTGGAAATGAAAAGCGATCTAATATCTCATCGAACCTAAGAAATATGTCGAAACTTTGAAAAGCATACAGTCCCCTTACACCCATTAGGATTGAATATCTAAAATACTGAAATTGACTTGTTGGCTTTTAAAAAATCCTGAAAACACTTTCTAGGTATTTGGAAGAAGCCGTAGAATAAAAATGAATTCAATATTTGGGAAGACCTAATAGATATGACGAAAATCGTGAAAATATATGCATTCCATTTTCACTGATCATTTTTTTTGCCCCCCCTCCGAACGCCAATGGATATTTGAAATTTTTTTTTATTTAAATTAGTTTTCTAGTTGATTTACATAAACGTACCGAGTTTCAACTTTGTAGCATAAGCCGTTCTATAGATAGGAAAAACACCCCCCACCCCCGTACCATACTACCCCTATAAAAAATTATATTTTTCCAAGATGCTACTAATATAATATCTAAATACCAAGTTTCAACTTTATATTGATATAGGTTCTCGAGATATAAGAATCGGAACTTTTTCCTTTCCACCCTCCCCCAGCCTCACCCTCTACACCCTCACCTTCAAAATTTTTTTTCCTGCTGGGGGTCTATTAGGCCTACTTCTGGTAAAAATTTTAAGCATCTATCTTACATTGTTCTTGAGATATGAGATGTGATTTTTTAAAAAAATGCTTACCCCCTCCACTTCCATGCTCCACCGGCGCCTTAAAAAATTTTACTTTCAGCAAACCTTATTTGTCAACATTTATACAGAAACCAAATTTTATTTCTCTAGTCTAATGCGTTCGTGAGATATCGTAATCTAAAGTTTTTCGACCCCCACCCCCGTACGTCACTGCCTCCTCTCAAAAATTTGTTTCGAATCTATTCTCCTAGTATACCCACAAATGTTCATTAAGTTCTAATTTCGTGACATTAACCGATTAGGAGATATGGATTTTAGAATGTCTCGATCTCGGCTTCTCGGAGCATTTCGGACGCATTATTATTCCCTCCACTCCCACACCCCTTTATCCATATTATCATTTTTTTTGCAAATGGGTCCACTATCGATGTTCTATATAAATTCCAAGTTTCAGCCTCCTAGCCTATGCGGTTACTGAGATCTAGAAACCAAAATTTTTCGTCTAAAACGCTTCCCCCACCTCCCCCCTCACACCTCCATCACTCAAAAGGTGGCCACTTGAAGGGGTCTGCTCGGTCTACCAACAAAAAAAAAATTCAACCTTATAGCTCAAAGAGTTTGAGAGCTATAAGCTTTCAAACGTTTTGCGTACGGCGGACGGCGTACGGCGCACAGACGGCTTTTTTGGTGTCTATTAGTCATGAAACGTGAAAAAAAAATTTTTCAGGGTAGCAAATTTTTTTTTTTTAAAAATCGATAACAATACTTTATTATTAAAATAATAAAGTAAATTGCTTTGATAGGTCGACATGTCTAAAAGTTTTAACGAAATTCGTGAAAATGTGGATTCACAGATATTTTTTTACTCAACCTCTGAACGCCAATCAAAATCTGATCTTTTTTTGCTTTAATTACTCCAATAGGCCATCTACAAATACGTACTAAGTTTCAACTTTCTAGCATAAGCCGTTTCTGAGATATAAAAAACCACACCTCACCCCCGTACCTTGCTACCTCTATAAAAAATTTTATTTTTCTAGAATGTCTCTTTAGTGGCTCTATGTAATCCTAAATTTTTAGCTTTCTATTCTTCACAGTTTTCGAGAAATAAAAATCAGAATTTTTTTCCTTTCTACCCCTTTTTACCATCACCCCCTACACCTGGACCCTTAACTTTTTTTCTCTACTAGAGATCTACCGACTCCAACGCCTGTAAAATTTTCAAGATCATATCTGATACGGTTTCTGAGATATAAAAATGACATTTTTTGAGAAATTGCCATCCCCCCACTTTCGTGCTTCACCTCCCGCCTCAAAAAGTTTACGTTCAATAGACTCCTCTTGTGATCCCATATACAGAAACTAAATTTTATCTTCCTGGTGTAATTGGTTCGGAAGATATGATTACAATATAAGAGGAGTCTATTGATCGTAAACTTTTTGAGGGGGGAGGTAGAGTTTTTCACCCCCACACCCTACAACCCCCCTTAAAAATGTTAGCCCTTGTCTAATCTTGAAGTATCCCTAAGGACAACCACAAAAATTCAATCTTCTGACATCAATCGTTCAGGAAATATGGATTTTAGAATGTTTCAATCCCGTCTTTCAAGCATTTTGGACTCATTGTTCTCCTCCCCACTTCCACACCCATCAACCCTTATCGAATATTTTTTTGCAAATGGGTCCACTATCATAGTACTACATAAGATCCAAGTTTCAGCCTCCTAGCATAAGTGGTTCCTGATATCTAGAAACCAAAACTTTTCGTCTAAAACACTCCCCTCTCATCCACCCTTACACCATCACCCCTCTCCCCATTCAAAAAGATACCAGTCGTAGGAATTTACCCAATCTACCCACCATAAAAATTTCAACTTAATACCTCAACGGGTTTGGGAGCGACGCGTCTTGAAACGATTTTGGGTACGGCGTACGGCGTCTACGGCGGACAGACAGAAATTTTTTTTTTTGCTTTTTTGGTGTTTACTAGTCCTAAAACGTGTAAATACAAAATTTCAGAGTAGCAAATTTTTTTAAAATTTCAGGTCGATCACAATACTATTTATTATTAAAAAATAGTAAAGTAAAATGCACAAATTTTTCCAGGACTTTCGTATGGTTTACGAATTCCTAGCTTGAAATGATGTGCTCGGACAAAATTCGTGAATATGCTTTCTAAGAACTTTTGTATGGGATCTTTCTGAAGTAGTTTCATTTACTAATGAATTCAACTTTATTTTTATTCAAAGTAAATTCGTTAGATATTTTGAATTGCACACTGAAAAATTTTGGGAATTATAGTGAGTTCCAAAAGGTTTTTTAGACTAACTGACTCTAATTTCTTTATTTTCTGTTTATACTCTAGATGAAATCATATATAGAGTATTATAAGTTTAATCCAGCCCAAAAGTTTGTAACGCATAGAACCGAGCCTCGGACGAAAAAAGTTATATATTATTTTGTGTTTAGTTGTGGCCAAAAACCCCAAATCCGTTTGCTGTCCATCTGTCCGTCCGTTTGCACGATAACTCAAGAACCCGTTGGCCTAGGAAGTTGAAATTTTGTCAGCACCTGTAAAATGGAAAAAGTAAGGCTAAGTTGGTTAATGGGCGATATCCTTCCACTCCTTCGGGTACCTCCCATACAAGAGTCCTTAAAACACGTATTCACAATTATTGCTCGAATGCTTCAAGTTAGGAACTTGGAATTTTGCGTACTTAAAGTTTACAATGTTTGAAACAAAAGTTCCGAATATGATGCAAATGGAATGAGTCCTTCGTGTAGCAGCCTACAAAAGTCCTTCAAAAATGTATACAAGTTACATATTCCACTATAACTCTACTACAAGTTACAGCAGGGATTCAAAATTTTACAGGAATTAGTTTTATATTAAAAGCAAGACTGATTTCATTAATTAGCGCAATCCATCGACCCCTTCGGGTAGCTGTCATACAAAAGTTCTTAAAACACGTGTTCACCAATATTGAACGATAACTTTAGAACGCTTTAAGTTACGACTTTGAAATTTTGTATACGTTGATTTTATAATATCCGCAGCTGAAGGTATTAATATGAAAAATATCCCTTAAGTCCTTCATGTAGTTGCCATACAAAAATTCTGTAAAAATGTCCCAACTTAATTTATGGAACTCACTATAACTCAAGAAATCGTTTAACCATCCATCGAGTAGGCACTATACAATAGTTTCTACCTGTAAATAAAAGGTCATGCAATAATTGTATGTGTACTCCTCAATCTTTTGATATAATCCCAACTAAAATATAAATCGGAGTTCAGTATTTCATCTAGAGTATAATACGATTGGCTTGCAGCCGATCTTGACTGCGTTATGTTTTTTTAGCTACATTTATTAGGAAATGAATGTACTACGCAGAATTTCCCAATCGTAGCCTGAGCGTGTTCAGAAGTTACTGGGCTATATAGTTTGGGGCATACTTCGTCCATACGTAAATATATGGTACTTCCCAAGTAACATGACGAGTGGGCCGACCACGTCACACCACACCTGAAAACGAACAAGTCAGACTGAAGTCCAGTGAACAGGAAAATGATGACGGCAACTGAAGGTAGATATCCCAGGATTCAGGAGAGCACCTTAGGTAACTGTGCTATTGCTACCCTATGTCCCAGCGGGAGTTTCACAGGAACTTCTTATGAAATTAGTCATTTCATCTTCCACTATCCCTCAACTCAATTGACTGCTGTCCGGTCGTATCTTTTTCTTCGTGATGGCTTTTATCGCTATAAGAAATAAACCTTTGGCGTAAATCGCATTGTCACCGTTGTTCTACCTTGCAGTAAATATACAGTTACAATTACAGCATCTTTATGAGTTGCTCGAAATGAAGTTGACGACTACTTCGTATCGTTAGCAACTCGACTCGAGAAGCTTGAAGACGGCAAACGTGAGAAATACGTAGGGTACGACAGCAGGAAGTTCTGCTCTATTTCTCGTACAGCGATTCGTATTAAAAAGTAGAAGAAATGTCGGCCAGGTGAACAGAAGTTGGCTGTGTTACCTGTATTATACCTCTAGCTCTAATGTAGCGCTCGTATGGCTTAAGGAAAAGCCTCTTTTTCCAGCCCGGCGCGGCATACAAAATCGTCATAATGCAAAACGATGCCTTATACTCGTATTTCCGTTGTGTTGTGGGTCTTTTCCATCCGATTGCCTCTATCCACTTCACAGAGTGAATTTTCCCGATTTAAGATAACAAAAATATAAAAAAATAAGAACCACTCCTGGCGAAGGACCTTCAAGTACGTTTTGTAGTTGATGTTGACGGTGCTAGTCAACTGTTAAAGTGGCCCCACAAATTATTTCACCATCAGGAAGCAGGAAGGCTCATAAGGAATCCATTAACGCTTTTCGGTACTTACGGAGATGTGCCCCTGCTTTATCAGGTTCAAGTGCCACCGATCAAATTATGGGCTTCATGTTGTGAACATCCTCGTCCTGGATTATCTATGTATGTATGCCGTGAATACATTATCGAATAATGTTGTCCTCGACGAGATTTGAATTTTCGAAGGAATCGATCGACGGTTCTTTTCATAGAATTGGGGATGTTTTGAAAGCTGTGCCAATACAAAGTCAACTCTTGTTGGAACGGAGTCCTCCAGAGTCTTTCGGAAAACGAACAGCGAAAATTGGCCAACTTCAAGTCAGTTGCTTAATTTTGTTGATTCAATTTACCTGTGCCGCTTTGTTTAGTCGTCCCCGGTCGTCCGTCGTGTAGATTATACCATTAAAATGCATCAATTTGGCGACTAGTCGTTCAACCCATTTCGGATCCGGAGAGTTGACTGCGACGGTAATTTGAATGCGCCATGTTGCAAATAAATATCACGATTTCGGGTTTCGCTTTTGATTGTACAAAAACAATGCAGCCCTTATTATGGAGCCGAAACAAAGAGAAGTCTTGACTGTAAGTTGTTTTTCGTGCAATGGCTTTAGAATAAATGCAACATTACATTCGCACAATTACACAATTAAATTGTCAAGTCGAATAACGAATCGTGAGAATGATTTTCGAATGGGGGCCAGTCAGCTTGATGTACTCGAACCGAACGTATTCAGTTCTGAAAAGTGTGGGGGAGATTCGCTGCCATTATCTTCCTTCCATCATTAATACTAAGTCTGCCATTTTTTAAACTCTCTAAATCTTAAGTTTGTACTACCCAGGCCTTGACTAGCTATCGTAAATTAACCCTGTCTGACTTTGCTATCGAACAGTGAAAGCCCTTTAATTTGAAATCACTTAATCTGGCACAAATTGAAGAAATGTGTACACCCTTATTCTGGAACCCGTCGGCAGGAAAGTGAACTGCGATTTCCTCAATTTTAGATTATTGAAAACGCGTGAACGATTCACTTTCTCGGGAATTTGACAATTGAAATCCGCAATGAAATAGTCGCGTTTTTAAACTTTTTGAAAAAGTAATTGCAATTAAATAAAGAGAAATTTGAGATAGTCCATCTCTCACATTTACAACATTATAATTTTGGACATTTCTGCCCTAAAATATGATTTCAAACACCCGGGAAAAACATCTTTAAAGTATATCGATAAAGCAGTTTCCGAACGTTTTCAATTAATACGTATACATATACTACGTTTACATGGAGGGTCGAAACATCGAAAGATCGAAAGATCCAAATTTGAATCGCGTATATGACTACACCGGATCTAAAGATCGAAACATGGGAAAATCGAAATGAGATCGAAATGACAAGTAACATAACCTGAAATCTTTCTTTAATCGTACAAGTTCGAAGTGCAGTGCATAAAGATGTCAAATTTAGCAGTTTTGTGTGCTAATACTATGAAAATGATAGAAAAAAATTATTTATTGTTAATGAATTTGCGACGATTGAACTTGCGATCCTTCGATCCGCGTTTACATGAGAAGTTCGATGCGATTTCGACTCGATCCAGGTCGAGAAGTTCGTTCGGATCGAGTCGATCTCATTTCAATCCGATCTGCGTTTACATGAGATTTTAGAGGATTGAATCCGGATTGAATCCGGATTCGATCCTCCATGTAAACGTAGTAATGGAGAATCGAAATATCGAAATGGGATTGAAAGGACAAATAACATAACCTGAAAACTGGAACACGAAATTTTTCATACAGGCTTTGGGAACACCGTGTCGTGAATTACTTTTTTTCTCTACGCTATGTTTTCCAACAAAACAACTCTTGATCAGGGTTGCCAGGTCAGGCTATTTATCGCCAATTGGGCTACACAGACATTGTTGTCGCTACAAAAAAAACCAAGTTTTGATTTATCTAATTTGGGCTCTTTTTGATTTGAATCGGCGATTTATGGGCTATCTTGAATTTTTCATTATATCCATTTAATTCTATTGTGAATGGATGTTAAATTGATTTCTAGCAGCCAAGTAGGCAAAGTTTCGTATACTATACGAAAAAAATACCGTACAAAAGCCGTATAATGACCGCAGAATTGTAGGATACGATATCCGCGGTCGCTGTGTATGTCTATTCTATACGTATAGTTTGGAAGAACACTATACGTATAGTTTGGTAGAGCACTAGATGTATAATATTTGCGGCGATTCTACGTATAATATTTTAGGTACTTATACGTAACATACATACGTTCTTTGTACGTACAAAATTCACTCCATTTTTACGAGTGGTGCAACGTATTTGCTCGGGCATTTTTTTCATTTCCACCATTTACGTATAGAGAAATTAAAGATTTGAAATTTGACTTATAGAGTCCTGACGCTGAACTAGATGCCAAATGTTCAATCTTTCTATTCTAAATGTAAGACAGAATTGTGTAAATAATGTACCTGAAATGTGACTTCAAAAATACTATCCTAACTCGAAACCTTTGCATTACTACTAGTAATAGTAACGTGGACGGGATATTTTCCTAAATGAATTTGATGAAAATCAAGCTTAGGAACAAATTAAGCAGCCTTACGTCCTCTTGGAGTTGAATATCTAAAAATACTGAAATCAACTCTTTGACGATTATGTAGGAAGCCTTAGGAAGTAAAAATGAATTCGATACCTCATTAGAACTAAGAAATATGTAGGAATTTGTGAAAACATATGCAACCACCTTACACCCACTTTGGGGTTGAATATCCAAAAATCCTGAAATTAGTTTTAATATGTATATAAAGAAAGCCCAAGGAAGTGATAACCAATCCGATGTCTTATCACTCCTAAGAAATATGGCGAAATTCGTGTTCGTTTATACGCTCTTAGGGGTTGAAAAGGAAAAAAAAATTTAGAAAGAAATTTTAGGTGATTATTAAACAAGCCCGTGGAAGTAAAAAGTTATTCGATATCTAGTCAGACCTGAGGGATACGGTTGAATTCGTGGAAATATATATAACCCCGTTACACCACCGTGGGGGTCGAATTTCAAAAAATCCTGAAAACACTTTCTAGGTATTTATATGAAAAATCCGTAGAATAAAAATGAATTCAATATTTGGGAAGACCTACTAGATATGGCGAAAATCGTGAAAAAATAGCTTCTATAAACCTTTTCCTTTTCACCCCCCCTACCCTCACCCTCTACACCCTCACCACCACTCTTCTGCTAGGCGTCTATTAGGCCTACTTCTGGTAAAAATTCTAAGCATCTATGTTACACTGTTCTTGAGATATGAGACGTAATTTTTTAGAAAAATTCTTATCCTTTCCACTTCCATGCTCCACCACCCCCTTAAAAAATTTTACTTTCAGCAAACTTAATTGACAACCTTAATACAGAAACCGAATTTTATTTTTCTAGTACAATTGGTTCGTGAGATATCGTAATCTAAAGTTTTTCACCACCCACCTCCGTACGCCACTGCTCCCTCTCAAAAGTTTTCGATCTGTTCTCCTAGTATATCAACAGAGTTCCATTAAGTTTTAATTAACATTAACAGTTTAGGAGAAATGGATTTTAGAATGTCTCGATCTCAGCTTTCGAGCGTTTCGGACGCATTATTATTCCCCCCACTCCCACACCCCTTCACCCATTTCAGCAATTTTTTTGCAAATGGGTCCACTATCGAAGCTCTATATAAATTCCAAGTTTCAGCCTCCTAGCGTAAGCGGTTACTGATATCTAGAAACAAAATTTTCCGTCTTAAACGCTTCCCCACCTCCCCCTCACACCCTGAACCCTCGAAAAATGATCGCTTAAAGAGGCCTACCCAGTCTAATAGTTCAATTTAATAGCTCATAGGGTTTGGGAGCTATAAGCCCTCAAACGATTTTGCGTACGGCGTACGGCGGCGAGGTACAGATGGAGTGAACATTATTTTTGCTTTTTTGGTGTCTATTAGTCATGAAACGTGGAAAAAAAAATTGTTTAGGGTAGCAAATTTTTTTTTTTTTTAAATCGATATCAATACTTTATTATTAAAATAATAAAGTAAAATTGCTGACAATCGGTGCGGTTGATAATAAGGTATTCATTGCCGATTCTACATTCCGAAAATGTTAGGCTCTAATCCACACAACTAAGTCAGAAAATGGACAATTTTTGTCTATTGATGGGCGGTTTAAGCGTCGAAATAACTTCAAAAAATATTAATATTCCGAGAAAAAGAAATATGGCATAATTATTAAATTATTTAAAAAGAACATATCGCCGTGTCGGAAGAACAGTGACGCAACTGCAATTTCGAAAATTTTTTGTTTTCACATTTCAATATTTTGTGGTTTTGCGATTCTTGCATAAAATCGTTCCCCGTTGTTTTAAACGAACGTGCTCTTGATCTAAGCTGTCTATAGTAACTATTACTAAGCTCGTATGGCTTGTGGGCAATTGTCAAAAATGATATTGTTTCTCCGAAAAAAATTAGAATGTTTTGCAGTTGCGTCACTGTTCTTCCGACACGGCGATATGGTACACCATTTCTATGTTACATTTTCTTTTATTTTGGTACTTGAAATTGGTTTCTTAAAAAAATAAATTTTGTTTTTGATGTGTTATGATACGTTTGTCCTTATTAAATTATAACAATAATTTAAGTTCACTTTAAGAGATATTTTGTAGTAAAACACTCTTATTCGCTCGCAATCTCAATTTTGTATGAAAATAACGTTCAACTGCCAGTTTCTGTCTATTTTGGAAGGTTCAGAAATTTGCCACCAGAGGACAAGGTATATTTGTCAATGGTTTTTATACATTTTTAATATGTGTGCCGTGATAGACATTAAGAAACTGCACACAAACCGCCATATAACAGTCAGCTGTCGAAAATTTGCTTATCTCAGAGGGTTGTTTTAATTTCAACTTCATTAAAGATTATTAAAAGTTCTAGATTATACATAATTCGAGGGGGACATGTCAGGGTAATTACATTTTAACGCTTTATCTATAAATTCTCAGAAAATTATTAAACTTTAGGATTTTAAACCTACAGTAGGAACGCTCGAAATTTGTTAGGTTATAGCGGCCATGTTGTTAAAGCAACATTCGTCGAATTTGTGAATTTTTCTGTAGTGTATGGCAAATCGCCATGGAAGGTTATAGCGTTGACCTGCATGTGCAAATCATCAAATTTTATTTTGAAAATCAGAGCTCCGTTCAAAAAACATTCTGCGCATTGCGTGATTTTTAACGACGAGGCCCATTTCTTGATGAATGAATGTGTGAACAACCAAAATTGTCGGATTTGGTACGATACCAATCCACACGAGATACACCAGCACCAAATGCATCCCAAGAAAGTCACTGATTGGTGCGGATTTTGGTCTGGCGAAATCATCGGTCCGTATTTCTTCCAAAACGACACTGGCATTGCCATAACCGTCAAACGATCGACGATAAGCAACTTCTTGTAGTGCAAAGTGTATGATATGGATACCGACGTCATGTGGTTCCAACAGGACGGCACTACGTGCCACACAACGCATGTCACGATGGACATTCTGCACGAGCGTTTTGAGAGCATCGATATCTCGCGCGGCGGCGACGTGAACTGGCAACCGTGATCGTGTGATTTAAAACCTTTAGACTTATTTCTTTGGGGCTATCTTCAATCGTAGGTCGATGTGTATAATCCGCAAACAATTGATGACCTTTAAGTCAGCATAACGAACGCCATCCAGGAAATTCAGCCAAATTTATGCGCCATAAAAGCCGGGCGGACATTTGAACGACGTTATATTCCGTACTTAATTCCATAAAATATTCTTTCAAATAAAAAAAGAATTGGATGGATATCTCACACACAACTTGTTTTATTCGTATTTAAAAATTGAACGTCCTTGTTGAAAGACCCTATACAAGGTAAGACCTTCAAAACATCATCGCTCTCTGCTTTTGCGTTCACTACACAAGTTTGTTCCATATTCAAAAGCTGTCATATCCTTCCTAAATAAGATCACGATACGCCACTGACTCCTACAGCCTTTTATTGCTATGGTTTCAGTCTTGGTCTCAAAAATGTTTCGTGTCACCACCAAAATAACGTGTATGGGTACTTCTGTAAAAACGTCTCTATTGTTTTGATCACACTATTTCTACAAAATTTTGAATTAATTTTTTAAATTAAAAAAAAAAATTGGAGGTAATTTTTGTTTTTCAGGTAAAGGATAGCTGTTAAAATCGGAGTGCAGTACAAGTTGTGTTTCGTCCTAAAATTCGATTTCGAAATACTTCCCTAAATTCACGAATACTAAATGTAACTTCATAAATTGGATTTAGTACAGAGAAAAACGAGTCATAAATGAAAAGTTTTTCTTTCTTATATTTTTCTTTTCCTTAAAATAACGTATCTAACATTAATAACATTTATGACTATCAACCTATCAATGTCTATTTTTATTATATATCCTTATTAAGCCTTTTTTTATTTATTTCAGAATTGCACGTCATGGTATGAAGGAGCCGAACAATACGGAGGAAATTGTAAGTATCTGTTCAGTAATTTCTACGATGAAATTCAATATTTTGAACTCAATAAATTTTAAATTACCTTTTTAAGGTATATATTACTAGGCAAATTTTATTCATGAAACCAGATATTTTACGCTTTGTATGTCAAAGACATAAATAATGTTTGCTAAGTAGTTTCGAATTGGAATTAGTCTAAGGTTGTATTTCAGTGATTCTTAACCTGTTCGATATTAATGAACATTTTTGTTATTATAAAAAAAATCGCAAAATTGAATTCTAAATGGTGTTTAGTTATTAAAAAAACGCAACATTATTATTTTTGGGCAGAAGCCCGAAATACTTAGATAAGTGCAGACTACTATGCGACTGATATCCTTGAAATTGGCATTCCAAATAGATGCCTGGTTATTTCTTACGTTATCAGCCTACTATCCAACTGATAACCTAAAAAAATAACTGAACCGCATCTCAGCATTAAGCGTGTTCCGGACTTCTATCCAAAAAATAAAAAGTAGGGCCCAGTTTTTTTTTCAATTTAAATAACAACATAGTGGTTGAAATATCGATATAACTGTTTTTAGGCTTAACTACAAATGTCTGTAAATGTGAATAGTTCGTAAATAAACCTCTTTTCACTTCCTTGAGGGTTGTAATCGAAAAATCCTGCTTTGAGGAAGGAATTAAAAGCCGAATTCATATCCATCGAACTGAAGAGATATAAACTTTTACGACCAATTTGCAACTGCTTAGGAGTTGAATATCTAAAAAACTGGAAAACACTTCCTTGAAGTATATATCAGTAGCTTGCTAGGACATCGGAAGTAAGAGATATGGTGGAATTCGTAAATATTATACAACTCCTTTACAGCCACTTAGTGATTGAAAAAAACTTTTTAAAATTTTAAACGGATATTTAGGCGATTATATAAAAAGCTTGTTGAAGTAAAAAAAAGTATATCTCATCAGACTTCAGATATGTCGGAATTCGTGAAAATGTCAGTGGCGTGGCGTCCATGGAAGCAAGGTGTTCAGTTTATACTAAATAATTAAAACTTTAATGTTCAGTTTATCCATATAATTACAACTTTATCAATTTATTGCTCTTGAATTAAAAATGTACCCAACCCTTTGTAACGCTTGAACTCGAGACGGAATATTTGCATTTGTATTCAGCTTAGAAAATTAGTTTAAACCTTTTACGGTAATTCCCTCTCGGGTACACATAGTAATTTCACTTTCTTTTTCGTAATCTCTCTTCTGGTTAAAACAGTCGAAGTGAACAAACATGTTTTTTGCCAAAAATAAATTTATAGTAAAAGTTAGAAAAGTTTTTTGGTTACCAATAGTAATGGTTTAAGTAACTTACTTTTTCGTTTCAAATTATTTTCGAGCTCATCACCTTAACACAAGAGAAGCATTGTTTCCCTTACATTTTGCTGAAAAATATCTAAAATGCGTTTTCTAAATCGCGCAGAAAAATCGGGAAAAAAATTCATATTTCAAACATTTTCTTTGGCACAGTTTAAATAAAAGTTCGCAAGAAACTACTCGCGAATATCTCACACAGCCGAATTGGCAACACCACGGAAAAGACAAGCGAAAAGAAACCAAGAAGAATACGTGAAATCAATTTGAAAGTTGCATCTAGAGCGTTCATTTCATTCCGTAGTAAACCCACTGTGACGTCATGAAAAAAAATTTTCATACACTGGACGCTGGATGCAATAAGGAATTTGCTTCCACGGGTAGTACAACACATTCTTGGCTGCAGCGGAGAAGCTTTCAGCAAGCAGAGATATGATAAGACATAAGTGCTACCAGAGTAGAATAGGAATTGAATTCTGAACAAAGTTTGGAATTGAATGGTGGTAAATAGTTGAATTATATTTAATTTGGTTTTTAGATTTTAGGAACCACTTACGCTAGGAGGCTGAAACTTGGAACTTATGTAGAACTATGTGAGTGAATCTACTTGCAAAAAATTGGCGATAAGGGTTGGGGGGAAAGCAATGTGTTCGAAGTGCTTGAAAGCTGGGGTTGAAACATTCTAAAATACATATCTCCTGAAATTTTGTTGCAGGCTTTTGCAAATTAAATTCGAAAATTTTATTCAAAGCATTTTTAAAATTTTCATAACCGGAAACTGTTGCCTTCACTGAATCAGCTCTTGCTGACCAACGAGTGTCGCTTAATTTTTTGGGCACTTTGTTTTTTTAATGCTAGCGTATCTTTCAAAATATCCCATCTTGATGTTGACGCGGCAAAGAAATTGTATAGATTTTAAAGAAATAAAAATAATTTAGTTGCTTGTACGTAGCCGACTCTCCAATTAAATTTAAAGAATGTGCTACACAGGGTACGTAAATGGCAAGCTTGTTTTCAGATTTAATGCGCGCTTGGAGGCAGCTATATGTATATACCCGACATATTAGAGGCATTATCATAAGATTGTTCTCTACAATCTTCCAAATTAATATCTAAATCAGATAATAGCTTTAAAATACAATCTTCCATTTCTGCGCTCTTGTGGTCAGTATTTTCTAAAAAAAATTAAAACATAACATCAATAAAAATTGCCGCTCCCAAAAGGGTTGCGCCCCAGCCCATTTAGCGCTGTGGTTAGGGTGGCCCTATTCCTATGAGTCCTCCTTCTAGTAGCTGCCATAGAAAAATCATGTAAAAATGTGTTCACTCAATTTACGGAACTCACTGTCTTTTAGTTTCGAGTACCAACCAAAAGAAAATCCTTAAAATTGAATTCAATGTGATTGAGAGATTTGAGAATATATCTTAAGTAGTAGCAGCGATGCCATATTTGAAGATTTTTCTTAAATTCGAAGATTTTTAGCGTTCCCGAAGATTTGAAGTTTTTGCTGGATATGTAGAAGCTTTTTTTGTATTCGTAAGATGTTTTCTTCAATTTCGAATATTGTATTTATATAATATTTACATTCCTAGCTTATTTTCTATTGTTTTCGCTGTTTTCGCTATTCTCACTTAACGTTATTATTTATGACTACTATTATATTTATAATATTATATACATATGTATTTAAGCGTATAACCAAAAGTTTTCTGATTTCAATACCATCAAAGTAATAATTCAAAGTGAATCAGTTACAAAAAAATGTTCCGAAATCCAAATATACGAATCCAATATCGTAGGTATGTATTTAAAAAAAAACTCGATTCTTCAAAAGCCAATTCCACTTAAAAATAATCTATTTATTCTAGGATCTTATAACATCAAAAAATATTTGATGCAAATGTCGTTATGTTTAAAACCAATTTCTACTTTGTTAAATTGAAAACATCTTCTAAAGTTCTCGTAAAATTCAAAGATATTCTCAAAAAAGCTGGTTACATTCAAAAACGTTTGTAAACTTCAAGAAAATCTTGTAAGAATTTCGTAAAACTCCTAAATTTTTCATGAGAATCTTGTTGTTTTCAAAAATAATTTTCAATTTATTTTGCTAAATTGAAAAAATCTTGTAAAGCTCTCGTCAGATCGAAAGAACAATGAATGTAAAATTCAAAAATGTCTTGTTATTTTCAAAAGTCAGTTGAGATATGCTTCGTTCATTTTAATAGATTCTTTTATATTGTTTGTATTGTTAAAAAACATTTGACAAAAAACAATTGACAACAAAAAGTTTGCGGATAATAAGGCATTACTTTTCTGGAAGGGGTCAGAATAATTTTTCTGGGAGGGTTCAAGCAGGGGCCTGGGTTTGTCCCGCCCCTCCTGGCCCCCCCAACAGCGCGCCTATGGAATATACCCGTTATAACTACTAAATTAACCTCGTTGCATACCTATAGGAAAATCTTATCACGCAGAACACCAACTAAAACTTTTCTGAAGCTGGATAGCGTGTGTAGGGTGCAGAATAGTCAATCTAGGAACGTCCGCAGTTATTTTTACATATTCTACTATATCCTGCGAACGATCACCAGTGTTTTGGTTCATCAATGTTTTGTTTAATGCATATATCTCAGACTTTTGATTTCCTGCGGATGTTCGATTTTATGTGAACCAATTCCGCAACACACCTGAGTGCTCATTTCTTCTTATTAAAACTGAGTGAACCTCTTCAAATTTGTACCAACAAAATTCCACATGTTTTCAGTTACAAGGTAGGTGTGACATTTTATGATGGATGACCCGCCACTCCTATTTGTGACCCCCATACAATAACTTCAAAAGTTTAACGCTAATTTGAATTTTTCTTACAAGTAGAGATACGTTCAACATATTGCCATCTTACAGCGTGGCAATTTACATATTAGTGACCCTAATCGCCCACCTATTCGTTTATATGGAAACAATTCATTCAACAATTTAACATTTCATCTAGAGCGTCCATATGATCGTGTGTGATTGATTGCTGGTTAATCATTCTGTTTGATGTTTGTTACGTTTCAATTGTAAGTCACCTTTTGTATCATTTCAGTGCTCAGTCTAGACTTAGTCATACGGAGTTAAGCCCGTTGGCGCAACTTTGAATAGCATACCACCTACGAGTACGTACGAGTTTGCATGTGGTATGTGGATAATGTCAGTGAAAGGTTGAACGCTATTATATTCAAGTCGTTTTACATTACGAGCTGGTGCTAACTGCTAGCCTCTCATATAAATGAATGGCTGGAAAACTTTCCGGAATGTAGTCAATTGGAACTGCAACAGTACTGTCGATTTGCTCCATTGTCATTAGTCTGACTGTTCACATCCTTTTTATCTCATCGGTCTACGGGACACTGTTTATGCGGCTTTGTTTGCTTTTTATCCTTGCTGAAAACAAAAGTTTTGTTCGTTTCGTGTGTGTCGGTGTGTGTGTGTATGTTTGTTTGTAGAACAAAGGGCGGTCCCTTTTGATCAGGGAAAATTGGACGATCTTTTGTTCTAGTCGTTTTTCCCTAAGGGGTCGTATATATGTTTGAACGCTTTTGGAGCATTGTGTACTGCAACAATGGACAGAAAATTTGTTTTATTCTTCAGGTCAACTTCTGTTCTGTAGTAAATTTGTTGCTGGAAGAAGCGTCTTTAAGTTGCGAGTGTGTACCCTCCAAACATGTGTTCCGTCATCAACAAGTTATTGACTCTGACAAGCGAAAGCTTATTGGCACTTCTTTCACGTTACTCTGCCAACTAGCATATATTGAGTAGAATCCAGAGTTGTGGTCACCTTTACCTTTTTAAATAAAAGGAAACGGAATCTTTTGTATGAAGACGTGTTGCAAGGGAACGTCATAGCTACCGACTTTCCTTTCACTCTCCATTTATTTCTTTCAGCATCCACAAGCATTCAACTCACATCCTTATAGAATTTCAAATTTCTATGCTTGACTTGTGTTACGTCCCCTGTATTTCTGCAGTTCTTGTCCATTTTTTTACGAAACTAAAAGTTTTTCATACTCTGGAATAAAAGAAATTAATTTTGCGACGAATCCGTTGAATAGGCCGGATGTGTGAAAACTTAACAGACTTATGGAGTCAAGAATTTTTTTAAAAATAAAATTGGAATTCTTTCAGCGGAACAATGACACATCGCATAGCAAAAATATACGAGTGTAAGTTGGTACAAATACTCAGAGAGGACGATTGTGAGATCTGTTTTGTGAAATCGGTTTCAAAGTTTCCTTCCTATATGTCATTCTGACACTGGCTGATTGTTTGACAGTTGCTTGAACACAAACGTTTCGAATTAAAATTGAAAAGTGGGCAAAATTGGAATTCTGTTTTCGGGAAGGAAATTCAATAACTAGGCTTTTTGTAGGCAATTGTATTATCTACACAGAAAGAAAAAGAATGGAAAGATCATGTAAAAAATCTGCCAACAGTCTGGGCGCAACTTTATTATTTTTTGGGTAGAAGTTCGGAACGAGTTTAATTCTGAGATGCAGTGTAGGTTACTATGTGACTGAAAACCTAAAAAAAAGTTCGGGAAGCGGTTAAAATGGGGTCGCGCTAGAATACTTACGCTGCTGCCTCATATAACATGAATTATAAAATTGGGTCATACACCGCGACGAGATCTAGTCCTAGTATAATATCAGTTGTTACGCCATTAGAAGGTTTTTCGTGATTTGGTTTCGGGCCATTACATGAAATCGGAAATGCGTTTGAAGACGATTATATAAAAAGTCTGTGGAAGTGCAAACCAATCTAATATCTCATCAATCCTGAGAAATATGTCGAAAGCCTTACGTCCTATTGGAGTTGAATAACAAACATCCCGAAATCAAGTTTTTGACGATTATGTAGGAAGCCTTAGGAAGTAAAAATGTATTCGATATCTCATTAGAACTAGAAATATGTAAGAATTTGTGAAAACATATGCAACTCCCTTGCACCCACTTTGGGGTTGAATATCCAAAAATCCTGAAATGAGTTTTTAGATATATATAAAGAAAGCCCGAGGAAGTGAAAACCAATCCGATGACTTATCACTCCTAAGAGATATGACGGAATTCGTGAAAACGTGTTCAACCCGTTTTTACACTCTTAGGGGTTGAAAAAAGAAAAACCTTGAAAATAAGTTTTAGGTGATTATTAAATAAGCCCGTGGAAGTAAAAAGTTATTCGATATCTAATCAGACCTGAGGGATACGGCTGAATTCGTGAAAATGTATACATCAACTTTACGCCACTTTGGGGGTCCAATTTTAAAAAATCCTGAAAATACTTTCTAGGTATTTATATGAAAAAGCCGTAGAAAAAAAATGAATTCAATATTTGGAAAGACCTAATAGATATGACGAAAATCGTGAAAATATATGCATTCCATTTTCACTGATCATTTTTTTTGCCCCACTTCCAAACGGCAATGGATACTTGCATTTTTTTTTAATCAAAATTACTTTTCTAGTTGATTTACATATACGTACCGAATTTCAACTTTCTAGCATAAGCCGTTCTATAGTTAGGAAAAACACTCCCCACCCCCGTACCATACTACCCCTATAAAAAATTATATTTTTCCAACATGCTGCTACTACAGTTCTATCCATATACCAAGTTTCAGCTTTATATTGATATAGGTTCTCGAGATATAAAAATCGAAACTTTTTACTTTTCACCCTCCCCCACCCTTACCCTCTACACCCTCATCCATGAAATTTTTTTTCTACTGAAGGTCTATTAGGCCTACTTCTGGTAAAAATTTTAAGCATGTATCTGACACCGTTCTTGAGATATGAGACGTGATTTTTTAAAAAAATTCTTACCCCCTCCACTTCCATGCTCCACCGCCCCCTTAAAAAATTTTACTTTGAACAAATCTTATTTGTCAACATTTATACAGAAACCAAATTTTGTTTCTTTAGTACAATGCGTTCGTGAGATATCGTAATCTAAAGCTTTTCAACCCCCACCCCCGTACGTCGCTGCCCCCTCTCAAAAATTTTTTTCGGATCTATTCTCCTAGTATACACACAGATGTTCATCAAGTTCTAATTTCGTGACATTAACCGATTAGGAGATATGGATTTTAGAATGTGTCTTTCTCGGCTTTTTAGCATTTCTGACGCATTATTATTCCCCCCACTCCCACACCTCTTTACCCATATTATAATTTTTTTTTGCAAATGGGTCCACTATCGATGCTCTATATAAGTTCCAAGTTTCAGCCTCCTAGCTTATGCGGTTACTGAGATCTAGAAACCAAAATTTTTCGTCTAAAACGCTTCCCCCACCTCCCCCCTCATACCCCCACCACTCAAAAATTGGCCACTTAAAGGGGTCTGCTCAGTCTACCAACAAAAAAAAATTCAACTTAATAGCTCAAAGAGTTTGAGAACTATAAGCTTTCAAACGTTTAGCGTACGGCGGACGGCGTACGGCGTACGGCACACAGACGGACTGACATTTTTTTTTGCTTTTTTGGTGTCTATTAGTCATGAAACGTGGAAAAAAAAATTTTCAGGGTACCAAATTTTTTTTTTTTAAAAATCGATAACAATACTTTATTGTTAAAATAATAAAGTAAAATATATAATTCAACGAAAAACATTTAGCGTTTTTCAGCCTGCTAATTCAATTTGATAAAACATTGATTAATATTGTATTGATTCAAATATTAACTAATTAGATGGTAATGATAATGGCTTTCCATAAACCAAAAATATAAGTTCTTAAATTGCCTAAAAGTTCTAGACATTCGATGAACAACAATATGTAACACAATAACAGATATTTATTGAAAATTCCAACGTATATTGTTGATTCTTCTCAAAATTTGATAAAACATCAATTTTACTTTAGTAAAATCATTAATAGGAATTATATAAATTAATTATGTATGAGTGGTCTAGTACAAAACGTACCATCTGCATTTTTTACGTAATAAAAATTAATTATGCAGAATATTAAGCTGTGTATACAATTATGAATCGATTCAGCTTTAAAAATTAAAAACCAATATTTATTATATGATTCCACTTTATTTAATAAATGGTTATTCAAATAGCCAATTTTCTATGGAAGGAAAGAATAATTGATTGGTTTATTGTAATTTTTTATTAAATGAAAAACTGATATGACATTTGTTTACAAAAAATATAATCATTGAAATGGTTGTTTTGGACATAAAACTAAAACTTTACATATTTAGTGCATTTAAAAGGAGTTTTAATGAATTTGATACTTTTTCCGATATTTTGAAATCAAAAAAATATTTTTCAACGAAATGCCAGTTTTGTTGAGATTCTACGGGATACTTAATATTTAATACCTGATGTATTGCATAAGAAAGGTAAATTCCCTTCAAAAAACTATTTGCTTCATACAAAATATTGTCAAATAAAATCAGTACCTCAGAGAAATTTTGTACGGATTCGCCAACTACGAGGGCGGATTGATATTGACGTGCAAAAATTGAGAAAACATAATTTTATCCGGAAAAATTTCTTTTATTTTTCAACGTAGTCTCCTTTTAGCTCGATACACTTAGTCCAGCGTTTTTCCAATTTTTTGATCCCTTCCAAATAATATGATTTGTCCAACCCTTCAAAATAGGCGTTGGTTTCACTTATGACGTCAGTATTCGTGGTAAATATCTTTCCAGCAAGCCATTTTTTCAAGTCTGGAAATAATAAAAAGTCGCAGGGTGCCAAATCTGTAGAATACGGTGGTTGAGGGAGCAATTCGTACCGTAATTCAAACAGTTTTGCCGTTGCAACAACGGACGTGTGAAACAACACTTTTTTCTTCGCGAAATGAAGCCGTTTTGCCTTGATTTCAACATCCAATGAAACCAATACCTCAGAATAATATGCTCCCGTCATTGTTTTTCCTTTCTCCAAGTAGTCGGTGAATATCATTCCATTGGAATCCCAAAAAACTGTCGCCATAACCTTTCCAGCCGATAGAACGGTTTTGCCTCCTTGAACCGACATCCTTCCATTGTTTTGACTGTTTTTTGGTTTCTGGAGTTCAGTGGTGAATCCATGCTTCATCAACAGTTACGAATCAACGAAAAAATTCATTTGTATTACGTTAAAACAGTTGCAAACCGTGCTGCGAAGTTGTCACACGATTGCGTTTTTAGTCGATTGTGAGCTAACGCGGCAGCCATCTTGCGGATAGCTTTCTCATGTCCAAATGGTTTTTCAAAATATTCCAAACACGTTCAAATGAGATGCTTACTACGTTAACTATCTCACGCACTTTTACTCGACGATCTTCTACCACGATATCATGGATTTTATCGATCATTTCTGGCGTGTGACCTCATTTGGACGACCTGGATTTGGTATGGTTTGTGTGCTCGTACGTCTACACTTGAATTCAGAAAACTATTTGTAAATCATTCGGATCGATGGTGCAGAGTCCCCATAATGCTTATCTAATTTTTCTTTGGTTACTTTAGCTGTTTTACCTTTTAAAAAATTGTGTTTAATCAACACACGAAATTCATTTTTATCCATTTTTAAAAATTTTTATAAGTCGACTTGCTTAGACGGCTGCTTCTCGAAAACTAAACGAGGTATCAGGCTTAAACTTTGCAGGTAATCTATTTAAGGATGGTCCAGGTAAAAAAAAATAACGAATTCCTTACCTGCCCACTCCTTCTTGATTTTTGCACGTCATTATCAATCCGCCCTCGTATTATGACCACCGGTTGATGTTGTAGACCATGTTCTTGGTATTTTTTCGCTCGCTCTTCAATGACAGATGCTATATTGCTTTTCGTCTAAAAAAAATAGCTATTTAATGAAACCATCAAAAATATTTAAAAAAAGGTTTACCAGTACATGGAGAACCATAGAATTTTGGCTGTCTAGAATCGAAGGTTTCCATGTTTTTTTTGAGGATCCTTTCCCTTTTACATTCATTTGAGACACTAATAAAGCGCTCAAAAGAATAAATGTTAAATAGTATCTGGAATCTTAAATTTATACCATGATTAATGCAATATCATTCAAATTTTCTTCTTGAACTATTTTCAGCAACTTCTTATTTTTTGGATCTTTTATATCATTATTGTATACAGTTAGAATTTTTGTTTAAAAATTTTCCCATTTGTTTAAAAATTCAGTAAAGTTTCCGGGATACAGTTTTATAAAATCATTTTCAATCTGATATGTGAAAATAAATACTGATAAAAATTTTATATTTTCGAATCTTTTACTTACAAGTGATGCACCTATGCGCTGTTTCAATATTGGCCAGTCATTTATTCCACTGCCCTTGATTTTGAAACAGTTCTTCCTCAATTCAAAGGTAGCGCTCCAGTGCTTCTCCACTTCATCCTTCGGTTGAATGTGACTTTGTAGCCATCTAAAGCTCAGATTATTATTTAAATCCTGAACTATATCCGGATCTATTAAATTTAATCATATTAAAATTAATTTAGTATTATAATAATACAAGTTACTTAAGTTCTCTGCATCGTTATTACAGTTTGCTACCGATGATGAAGAAAGCGAAATTCGGGTTCCTTTTAATTTATATCGGCTTTGTATAAAGCCAGATTTCCGATATCGTTTCGAGAGAGAGTAATATTTTTGGATTAATTTGCCTTTTACAGTCCTGTCGCCCAAATAAATTTCCTAGAAAACAATTATGTACATATAACATTGTCCTTATTAAATTAAATAAATCAAATTAAATTAAGTAATTAAAACTTCACTTGCTCTGAAGGAAATATTCTTAATATTTGATTTGCTGCATCCATGTAATCACCAGAAAGTGGACGAATATTTTTGCAGATCTAATCTTCACACAAGGTAGTTGCTAAATTATTCCTTTGTGTATTGAATAGAATGCCTTTTCTAGCATAATTTTTTATTATATTTTTGCCATTTGCACTACTATTTAGCAAAGACTCGAGATTCTATGATATTGTAAATCAGTTAACAACAAAGCGCCAGAAAAAGTATTATATTACCAAAACATTTTTTTTATCACTTTGAGTGCTCATAGACTGAATATTATCGGAACTACCGACTGACCAGCTCGACATAGAATTTACAGATACTGTTTCGGCAAGAGGAGTGGTGTATCCCTAAATTATAATACAGTAGAATTTACGATCAATATTTGAAAAAAAAACATATGAAACACACATTTTCCCACCTCCACTTTAACAACTGCGCACGCAATTTTATTTTGAGGCCAAATTGATCGAGGCCAATATGTTGGTCCAAACCAGCGGCTGTCAACTCCTTCAAAACTTCAATGTCGATTCCTTTATCTAAAACACACTTTCACTAAAATTTTACTTTATTAGTAATTCCAGAAAAAGATCTTACTTGCGACAAGAGGTACAGCTTCTAACAGGCCCCAACTTGATAGCAAATTTGCTACTGCTTCTTCGCCGTCGTTGTTGAATGTTCAAAAAGCTGAAGCTTTCATCACTCATTTTACACTTTCCTTTTTATTAGGATATTAATTATAAATAATACTACGTATTTAATTTTGAATAAAAGCGCACTCAAACTTAGCACTTCGCGGCACTTGTTTCAAATCATTGATTTACTGCGCAATATACTTGATTACGCTCCGTTAACTAAGAAAATGTCTATTCTTCTTTTGATTTGTTAATTTTTTGTCTTGCAAGTAGATGAAATATCTATTCACCCTTTAATTTGTCAATTTTGGGTATTGTCGTGTTAAGAACAAACTTCTTTTTAGATGAACTATTAAATTATGTGGTCGATTTTTCTTTCATTATTATGTAAATCAACACTATGCTAATTTCAAAAGTGGATTAATTCGAGCTGTTAAGTCAACCATTTATTCTATAGATTAATGAAATTTAAAATCATCTATTTTGAAGTAGTAGAAACATACAACTTTTTGTTATTTTTCATTTATATAATATGATCTCCATGAAACATATAATGCAGAGTAGCTGTTTTGAGGTACTACTGAAAACAATTTATATATTTTTTTGACAAATCATTGAAAATTATCATCATCTAAATGCTATTTGATAAAAAGTCTATTTCATTTCTTTCTGTGTATCAGTTTAATTTTATGGATTTTTCATATATGAAATGAATGTTCAAAAAATGCACGACAAACCAGATCTTTTTTGAAAATTCGAGAAAAAAGTGAGGCATTCAAAAATGCTCGCTCTTTCGCGAGTCGTACGAGGTTCAAAAAAAGTTCAAATTATAGAAAATTGCTGTCTCTATAAATTTGAGGGGTAATCAAGACTCTTATCTCAAGAACCATTTTATATGTGATGTTGGAAGTTCTACAGGAGTTGGGCCTAGTAGAGAGAGGGTGGACAGCAACATATTCCGATTTTTACTTTCGAGAACTGTTAAGGATAGAACCTAAGAGTTGACTACAGGGACGCCCAAAGAAAATAAAAGTTTTGAGAACGGTAGCAAGGCTGAAGGGATTTCTTAATATTTCAGGAACGATTTTTACTAGATAGTTGAAACTTGGTATGTAGATGTATGTATATGTAGATGTACCAGAAAAAAAAGTTAGGTAAAACATAGTTCAGTTTTGCATAGGCGTTCGGTGATGAGTCAAAAAAAATTGTCTACGAAAAGTGGTTGTACCGTACCAGATATGATCTTGGAAATTTTTCAGAAGTTAGACCCAGTAGACCTCTAGCAGAGAACAAAATTTTGAAGGTGCAGGTGTAGGGGGGCGGGGATTTTTCTCAAAACTTCAAAGGGGAGAAAGCTGAAATTTGATGGCTATATGTATAAAGCCACTACATCCTCGAAAAATAAATAAATTTTCGATAGGGGTAGCAAGGTACGGAGGTGGGTGGTAGTTTTTTTTATCTCAAAAAAACGATTTTTTTTGGAAAGTTGAAACTTAGTATCTATATTTAGATATACTATAGGAGTAGTTAAAGCTAAAAGAGTTCAGATTTTTATTGAAGTACAAAGATGGAGTAAAAAAAAATTCCGAGAAAAGGATTTTTTCCACATTTCTCGAATTTCGTTATATCTTTTAGACGTGTCAGTTTATCAAATTAATTTTACTTCTGCGGACTCTTCATATAAGCGCCTAGAAAACTTTTTTCCAAAATTTTCGGTATCCGACCTTTAAGGAGGTGTAAAGTGGTTGTGTACATTTTCACGAATTCCGATATATTTCTTGGGTCTAATGAAATATCGAATCGGCTTTCACTTCTAAAGGCATTAAATGTAATCAGGGAAATACCGATTAAAGCATTCTTCGATATTCAACACTCTAGGGGGTGTAAAGTATTGTTCAAGTTTTTACGAATTCCGACAAATCGTTTAGGTTTAATGAGACCGAATTTGCTCTTACTACTATGGGCTTTGATATAAGAACTGTTTTTGGGATTTTGCGATATTCCACCCCTACGTGGGTGTAAGATGATTGTGAACGTTTTTGGGAATTCCGACACATCACTTAAGTACAAAACAGAACACGGACCTCGACTGCGACCACGATTTGCCTATCGTTCGGCGTGAGGTTCGACTACGCAGTTGGTGTTGAACAGAATACCGACTGCGACTTCGATTCTATGCAAGCAAGAAGAAAGTGTCACTTCTGTTTTGTTTAATATTTTTGAAAATGGACGTATTTCTGGTAGCGCGTATAATTTATGTAGTGTTCTTAATCACCTTGGAGTATTTGCGTTTATTAAAAATGAGGTAGTGAATAGAAACCCAGCAGGTAGAGCGTACTCCCTAAAAATGTAATCAAAATTCTACATGTCCATATATAAAATAGAAACAGCATGTACTAAGCAATCGCGGTTTCCTCTTAAATGTAAACAGAATTCAATGCATTTTGAAGGGGTCATGTAAATATTCCGTATCGTACTCGTACTCGTACAAACTATAATAATAAATATATACAGCAACCGACGACATCGTTCCCAAAAAGTTTAACCGCTTATACGACTTGCATACTGAGACTCCGGACTTGTACCCAAAAAATTAAAGTTGCGCCCCGACTGTTGGTTTTAAAGATTTTGAAATTTGTTATTTCAGTATAGTACGGTACCTAAAATGATGTATACATCGAAAACTGAGCATACGAAAGAGTATCTGATGAGTTTTTAAAAACATCTTTGAATTCAGACAAAAAAAAAGTTTTGAAGAAGGATTAATACCCAAGTAGTAGTTTTTGTGTACTGAAAAGTCTAAGCGGGAGATGAACTATACGTAAATGTGGATTATTCATGGGATTACACGATGGATTACTTCAGCTGTAGAATGTCGGCTTTTTTTAGATTCTAGTAACATTGCATAATGAGTCTCATTAGGTGGATACCTGGTAAACGCTTATAAGAAACAAATTCCAAACAATCTGCCATCTAATCTCACCGTTCCTGAGCCCCAAAGTGAGGGACGTTTATTGCAAAGGTTCTTCGGGAAAAAATTATACTTTTCCTATAATTTGTACAAATTCAAATGAAAGACTCCTCTTATACCGAGCTAAAAAGGCTTTAGATCTATGTCACATTATCTACCAAGTATTTTGTTGCTGTAGGAGACGTCTTAGCCGCGATCCTTTTTCTTGTCACTAGACTTAAATGGGCACATACAATAAAACAGAAAAAATTAAAAAATGTCAAATACTTGAACCAGAAAGAATACAGTCTGCTCCTGATAGTAGCCAACAAAACGCACTTAGTTGTGTTTGATATTGCGAGTGTACATTCAACGAGTGTACCTACTAATCCATAGAAAGATAAGCAGTTATGCACACTGTGTTTGCTTGAAGCTCCTTTCAAGTGAAACAGACTAAAACTCTTTAAGTTTCCAGGAGCCAAGGATAAGGAGTATAGAAAACATGTGGCCGTAGGCTAAGAGTCTTCACATGATATCTGCACGATTCTGACAGTATTGTGGACATGCAGGAAAATACTCTCGACTACAACGACCTCGATGCCGAGAATAGCAACACTGGAAAATATTTTAAAGGACAAATTGTAAAATGAGCAACATGGTATTGTGTATTCTCGTAAAAGGACGAAAATGGGATGAGCTACAGACTAAAACTAGATAAAACTATTCCGACAATCTCCAACAATCGCCTTTCATATAATTTATTCACCTCTGTAGGTGAAATTATGTAGGTACATACTCGTATGTAAGATTTAAATGCATTTTTCCCGGATGAAATTCCTTAGAAAGTTTGTTGTTTGATAATGTTATGGAACTTCCCTAATTCGAACCATACTACAAAGAAAAATCTGTCAACAGTCTGGCCGCAACTTTATTATTTTTTGGGTAGAAGTCTGGAACGTGTTTAATGCAGAGAAGCGGTGTAGGTTACTATGCGACTGATAACCTAAAAAATAACGTTCCAAATAGCCTCCTGGTTATTCTTTAGGTTGTCTGTCGCATAGTAACCTACACCACTTCTCAGCATTAAACGCGTTCCAGACTCCTACCCAAAAAAATAATAAAGTTGCGCCCAGACTGTTCGCAGATTTTTTTTTTTTTATTTACGTATTTGTTTTTTGATTCAATAGAATTAGGTAAAAGATCTCATTAAACCTAAAAGATTTTCGGAATTCGTGAAAACTTGAACAATACCTTACACCCCAGGGGGGTTTAATATTGAATAAAATACTTTTTTTTGGTTTTTTTCCCTGACTAGATTTAAAGCTTTTGGAAGTGAAAATGAATTCGATATCTCAATAGGCCTAAGAAATCTATCGGAATTCGTAAATATGTACACAACCACTTTAGACCCCCTTAGGTTTGGAATATCGAAAAAATTGGGAAAAAAAAGGCGCTTACACAAAGAGCACGCAGAAGTAAAATTAATTTGATAACTTGACATGTCTAAAAGATCTAACAAAATTTGTGAAAAGTGGAAAAAAACCTTTTTCACGGACATTTTTCTTACTCAACCTCTGAATACCAATGAAAATCCGAATGTTTTCTTTACTTTAATTACTCTAGTAACGCATCTACATATAGGTACTAAGTTTGAACTTTCTAGCATAAGCCGTTTGTGAGATATAAAAACCACCCCACACCGCCATACTTTGCTACCTCAATCAAAAATTTTATTTTTCTGAGATGTTTCTATAGTGGCTCTATATAGTCGTAAATTTTTAGCTTTCTTTGCGGTTTCGAGAAATAAAAATCACCACCTTTCCACCCCCTTTCATCATCGCCTCCTACACCCATTCCCGCATAGAGGTCTACTGGTCCGAACTCCTGTAAAATCTCCAAGATCATATCTGGTACGGTTTTTGAGATATAAAAATTTAATTTTTTGAAAAGTGATTATACCCTCACTTTCGTATTCCACCTCCCCCCTCAAAGAGTTTACATTCAGTAGAGTCCACTTGTAACTCTATATACAGAAACCAAATTTTATCTTCCTGGTGTAAGTGGTTCGGAAGATATTGTAATCCAAAGTTTTTCACCCCCATCCCCACACCAACTACTCCTTTTTAAATTTTAACTCTCGTCTAGGATACTAGGAGATTTCCTAGTATCCCTTAAGACAACTAAAAATTTTCAACCTTCTGACTTCAACCATTCAGGAGATATGGATTTTAGAATGTTTCAATCCCAGCTTAAAAAACGCTTCGGACACATCGTTGTTCACTCACACCCCTCAAACCCTATCGACCATTTATTCGCAAATGGGCACACTTTTAAACAAATTTTTTTTTTGCTTTTTTGTGGTTTACTAGTCCTAAAACGTGCAAACACAAAATTTCAGGGTAGCGAATTTGTTTTAAATTTCAGGTCGATCACAATAGTTCATCATTAAAAAATAATAAAGTAAAATTCTTCCAGTAGAGACAATTTCACCAAAATCTACTTACCATCCAACAAAATTCGTCTTATAGAAAAATTTGACGTATAGAAGGTTGAGTTGGAGAGATCCACTGTATTTATTTCTTAAATTTTTTATTCCAATACTTTCGTAATCAAGCTCTAGATATATCTATACTGTAGTCTCAGACTTTTTTCAAAATACGTCATGGACGGTCGCATTTGTATGTGGAATATAATAATTTTCCATCTCACGTTCTCAATATACATATGTACATAGGTACTCAACCAAATAACTATGCGAAATACGAACTTCTTCGAAATCTAATTGTAAAGGTTTTACTTGTCAAGGACTACCACATGCAACCTGCAGGAAGGACTCACTTGATTTTCAGCATTCCTTTACCTGGAACCATAGAGGTATCAACATTTTAAACTCCTACCTTAAAGACTTTTGAAATAATTATTATTATAGTATAGTATATAAATACGTGAACACGTGTTTTAAGGACTTTTGTGTGGGACCTACCCGAAGGAGTGAGCGGATTTTGCTCAATAGTAAAATCAATCCTAATTTTAACTAAAAACTAATTCCTGTAAAATTTCGACTTCCTAGCTTGACAATTTCTACAGTTATAGTGAGTTTCGAAAAATTAATGCACATATTTTTCTAAGAACTTTGTATGGAAACTACTCGATGAACTCACTCGATTTATATTATTCTACTAACTGAATAGGCAAATATTAAATTTCTAGCTTGAAGGGCTTTGAATTTATCGGCGAGTATTGGAGAACACGTGTTTTAAGAACTTTTTGTATAGGAGCTACCCGTAGGAGTAGGCTAGTAGTAGGTTGTAGGTAGTAGGTTGGTTTATTGCTGCTTATGATATTGAACATATAGGTAGGCCAGGTAAACTACTTTAAAAGTAATCTACATTGAACGAACAGAATTGTGTCACTTGCGTAATTCTTTTTTATAATTGAAGTATAATTAGGACCATTTAATTATTGCAGCAATAATATGTTGAACTATCACAAATATTTACTAAATCGACGGAAAATTTGATGGTTTTTTTTTTGCTTTTTTTAGATATAGTTTAGTTTTTAAAAAGTAACAAAAATTCCTTGGCTCTAGCATACTTTAAGAACTAGGGTGTTTTGCAGAAGCGTAAAATTATAAGGTCGGGTGGCCTAAGGTTTTGGTGGTCATGGTTTTTCTTTCTTAAGCGTAGTTGTACTTTAATGAAAAAAAGGATTGCTCAATTACGAAAATGCTTTAGATTAAAGTTAAATAATTTCAAAATTACTTAAGGTAGACCAATAAATGTATACTGTTATGAAAGGTGATAATACAGGCTTTTAGAATATCATAAAAAAAATTAGGTTAACGATCGCGTTTTCGAGTTAAATGCACGTGAAAGAAAATTTTTCCGCAAGAATGTTATTAAAAAGACTATAAATCGGCTGTCACGTTACACACAAGACTAAAAAAAGCTACAAGTATGTTTAATGACCGGTTCGAGAGTTATTGATATTAATAGAAGAAATGGGTAAAAAATTGTCAACAAAATTTCTCGAAAACGGCAAGAAAGCGGTCATATCTTTGTGTGGGTGTTTTACTCAGCTTTTTGTGTGGTTCAAATAACATATGTCCCGCTTCTAGATTTATGGCAATGCAAAGGTAAAAGGTTTGATAGAACACGATTTTAATGATTTGTTTTCCTTTCACCTTAATTAAATACAATATTCTTCCATTAATGTACTTATATTTATTTCTTATATTTATTTCTAAAAAAATATATAAATAAATGATAAATAATTGTATTTAGCGAAGTCCTTATTATGTCCTGTTTTGAAATAAGTTCCTCTTTGTGTTTCTCAAAGGTGTTCATATATCTTTCACTTCTGTAAACCTCTGAATTATTTTTATTGGACAATTTTCAACCAATAGATAATTTTCTATTCGTTTGCTGGTTCCACTTAATTTTATTTTCCATTGCTTATTGGGGCAAATCATCAAAATTATTATCAATTAAACATTGCTTCCAAACAAAGTTACAGCACATAACATACGTACCGTATAAATGTACCCAAAGATTTTTAAATTTCTTACGTGGCCTAGCTATTTTATAATTCGTATTAGCTATCCAAAAACGACTACATTACTCGTATATACCCTTGATAATAAAGAATTAAATTGAAATGTCGTGGTACGATGTAGCTACTTGATGATCTAAACAACTTTAGTATCGAGTTACTTTTCTGAAAACATAATGGTCCCTAGTGACGTTAAAAGGAAAATATAAGACAAACTTCTAAGTCTTTTTATATCGTGCGTATCTCGAAACCCCTTCTTTGGAGAAGTATCTTTCGTCGAAAAATTGTTATCTATTACTGAAGAAAAGCATTTATAAAAGTATAAAAAGGAAATTGTGATCAATAGTACGAAAAAAAAGGCTTTTGCTTTAACTTCTGGTTGTGAGTCTTTATCTCTATCTATTTCACATGAAAAGGATTGATAATATTAACAGAATCAGTTTTTTAATAAAGAAGCTAGAAGTTAATAGCGAGATACTCCATTATAGATAAATTTTAAATGTGAGAGTAGCCGTATTTCGCGGCAATCCTTGCAATCCTTTTTATTAAAATAATTTCCGTGGGTGGAAGCTACCTTCCGGATGTGTTTAATAATTTCGATCGGTAGTTTGTCCAGGCTGGTATAGTAAGTCCAGAATTTCATTTGCTACTTTAAAACTATGTATAAAAATCTGCCAACAGTCTGAGCGGAACTTTATTATTTTTACTTATGTGTATAGAAGTCCGGAACGCGTTTAATGCTGAGATGCGGTGCTAGTTACTTTGCGACTGACAACCTAAAAAATAACGTTCCTAACTTAGCGTCCTGGTTATTCTTTAGGTTGTCAGACAGGATACGCACGACTCTCGCCCAAACGTGTCAAACAGGCCATATCGCGACACCAGTTATAGTGAGCGCGCTAAATACCTTTTCATAACTGCCAAATAATATTCACAAAGACTGAAATATTTTGTTTGCAGCCTGCAAATTTATTGCCTGTTTTGTTTTTTATTGTATAGGGATCTATTTTGTACTAGCCGCTTCCCGCGGCTTCGCTTACGATTATATGGTGCTATACTATTGAAACTGCAGGGCCAGCAGTTTGCAGTCTTGCTTCCCGTTGCTCCTTCGATCTCGTTACTCCCGGTGCTTCGTTACTCCCGTTGCTCCTGTTATTCATGCGTCTCCTGTTGCTTCTGTTGTTCCCGTTTCTCCTGTTGCTCCGTTGATCCCGTTGCTCCCGTTTCTCCCATTGCTTCCGTTGCTCCCGTTACTCGCGTTACTTCCGTTGCTTCGTTGCTCCCGTTTCTTCTGTTACGCCAGTTTCTCCTATTGCTCCCGTTGCTTCCGTGGCTTTTGTTAGACTTGAGCACTACACCGAAAACACACGAACTGTCGCTAAACTGTATGAAACACACTCATTTGTTTGTGTCGCGGGCGTGCGCTCAACAAATCAACAAAGTTTCATCGCAATCGGATGAGTGGTATAGGAAGGCATAGGGACAAACAAACAAACAGTTTGAGCACCAGGGTACTAAAATTGGGAAAAAATTGGAAAAATGTCGCAAAAAAAATTGTTTTTGATTCGATCGGCACCAAATTTCACAGGAACCATCCCGGGATTATTCTACATGTTTCCTGAAAGTTTGATCAAAATCGATTGAGCGGTTTAGGAGCCTATAGCCGACATACATACATACATACATCCTCTTTTATATACCAGGTGTATAAGCTTAAAACGATCGTTGACACATAGATGGCGTTAGTGAGCTTGTTAAGCAACCTAGGGACGCCATTTTCTTTTTTATTTAAGGGTTGGTTAGTTTTTAACATTAATCAGTACACATCGTCACAAATTTCATTCAACAACATACGTTTGTCCTGTGCTGATCATGTATAGTTTTTGGCCAGAAAAAGATCATATGCGGGAAGGTCTGCTTTTTTGCGACAACGCACCACCGCAACTACTTGGACACACTGGGAGGTGCTACCTCACCCCGCTTATTCACCAGACCTGGCGCCTTCTAACTACCACTTGTTTTCGTCGATGGGCCACGCGCTCGCTGAGCAGCGCTTCGGTTTTTACGAAGACGTCCGAAAATGGCTTGATGAGTGGTTTGCTTCGAAAGAGAAGGAACTTTTTTGGCGTGGTATCCACAAATTGCCCGAGAGATGGGAGAAATGTGTAGCTAGCGAGGGTGAGTACTTCGAATAAATTTGTTTTTGTTTTCTTTGAAAAAAACATGTGTTTTTCTGACTAAAAAACGATCGTTTTAAGCTTATACATCTGGTATATAGATTTATTAACCGTTTGGTGTCTATTGTTGTAAAAAATTCGAAATAGAAGCTACGCATATGTATGTCAAAATCATGCTACGCGCGATAAAATTTGAAAATGGTCTATCGAATGATCCTCAGCGATTGGAGCAATGTAATATAACTGGTCACAATCAATATAACTGGTTACACTATTTAACATGCATTCTAATCAGATGTTATTGCGTCGCATCGCTTTACGCGCTCGCGTCGCATCGATTCACGCGCTCGCGTCGCTTTGATAATAACTTCACCTTTATTCTTTGAGAATCTTTGACATTTGCCTAATGACACAGATCGTATTGATTATTAAAGTAAAATAAGTTGTGATTCGGTAAATGAAACGTTAACACAATTCAAAAGTAACAAAAAATAGCTATCAAAAATTGACCCAGTGTAACTGTTTTTTCTAAAAATAAGTGGTCAAAATTCTTGAACAAATTCTTGGTACTGAGGCTCCCAGCCAATTGGCGTGATGGCGGTAGTTCTTTCCAAGCTTGCTATATACACTCATAAAGTTTTAAATTGAGTATTTATGTGGTTGGGTATTAATCGGAGATCATGTAGGTGAAATATTCTCTGGCGATAAGATGTACAATATATCTGGCATATAAGTATTCCTTTTTTTGTTGACGCTGTAAAAAGTTTAACCACGTGATTTATAGCCTTTTGTACGAATGGAAAATTTCGCTTCGTCGTTACTTTTTCGCAAAAAGAAGCTAAAAATTATACACAAAATAAAATTTTAAAAATAATGCCACTCATAGGCTACATTCAAAAGCTGAATTAGAGTTGGTGTACCAACTGGCCGAACATAATTACGGCAAATTTCAACAAAATCTTGCCAATTGCAAAAACCCGCTCATACATGCTATTCAAACGTAGTTCTTAGTCTTAGAAATAGTTTAGTTTAAATTTTAATTTTAGTTAACACTTAATTCAAACGAGGTTTTTTTGAAATTTTGCCCTCATAAAACAAACAGTGTCTCAATTTAGCATATAAAAATCAGCTACACGCTACTAAATATAATTAAGATGAAAAGATGAAATGATATTGTAATTAGTCGATGTATTTGAATATTTGTAATAAATTATCTATCTATCTAATTAAAATAAAAAAAAATCTGTTTAAACAACCAATTTTTTCGGAGACTTTTGTATGGAGGATACACGAAAGATTCGAATGTGAACTTTTCTTTTAAGTATTGGTAATTAAGCGTATGTCAAATTTGAAATTCCCACGCTCTATGAAGTTATCGACTAATATTCGAAAAATCATATTTTAAGGACTTTTGTATGGCAGCTACCTCAAGTCTAATGATTTCAATTTTCTTGACCTTACAAATTGCATAAAGGAAGCGGATTTAGGGTATTTGACGGTCACAGTACCAAAATAATGAACAACTTATTTTCTTTGGAGGCTGCATTATATGTATGCGTTAAAAACGTTAGGTGCTGGGTGAAATTTATTTATAATATAAACTATAGATTTTATCTAGAGCATAAGAAAAATCAGTACTACCTGCGTATATAATTTCATAACATTTGGGGTGACCTGGTATTTATCCTCGAAAATGCTCCTCTCGAAATGCAAAATATTAAATGCCCGATGCCTGCGTAATTTTTATTTTTAAATATATGTCAATATCCTCGATAATTTAGTGTCAATACAAATATCGATTATCCTTCAACGTCGTCATTAATAACCAACTATGTACTCAAGATTTTATTTTTCGCTTTCAGACTGGGGCCACTCGGACGTCAATACCAGAGGTGAGTGAAAGAAAATAAATTACGTGTTTTCTTTATTGTTTAAAGACGAACAATAAAGCGTTTGTATTATAAATAGAAGCAAAACAGTTTGGGTCTGGATATACTTGTATAAACTACGTATTAATCAGAGATTCGAAGAGTTTTAGGTATTATAATTCTACATATTTAAAAAAATTTTAAAAGCAGCGTTTATTTTTTATTTTTATAAAAATAATATGTGAATTAAAACATTGCAGTTTTGTGAAAATCTACGCATTGCGTATTCAGTTCTCATATAGTTCGAGTATACTCTATGCAACGTGATCCGCAGAGTTATATTAATATTAGCAATTTCATTTTTATAAAATAGATTCCTAATGGTCTTCTCACAAGAAGATATTGTTATATGCTACCCTGGCAACTCGTACAACTCGATCAGTTTGCAGAACAACCTCCCAATACCTAACTGGAACCAATATCTAACTGGAAAACAGAGAAAACAATCCGATTGGCCACATTGCAATAGCCAATGAGAAAGGCGTGGAAAATTGTGCAAAGTTGTTTTGAACGTTTATATTCCAAATACACCGTCGAATATGCGAGACAGTTCTCGACTCAACACATGCAGTATGTAAGCACGGCAATATTTGCAGCCTAAAACAGTTTCTACTACGGTCACACGACTGTCAGTTCTACGCGACAGTATTTGTTAAGCGATTAGGGATTTTTAGCAGTAATCGAGCAGTGATCAAGTCCTTTATTAAGGACTCTGATTTGGGTACTACTCGAAAGTAAAAGACAATACATTAAGTGTTCAATTTCATATCTGGAACTTGGTAAATCACCGAAAGTAAATTAAATAGACTTTCACATGGGAGGTGCAGAAAGGACCCACTTTACTTCTAGTTTACTTACTTACTTACTTATTTATTTAATTATTTCTGTTGTTCTATAATATATTTACAGTTTATACAATTTTTGTAGAGATCAGACGGGGAAAAAATTATTGTCTTTACAACTATAGTGTAGTATTTCTATTTCTTGACAAATTATGTTATTAATTAAAGTGATACTTCATTTAGGAAAATTTGACTTCTAGTTTACTTATCCTCTTACCTGGAACCATTTAAACATCAATGTGCACAAAATTTCAAATTCCTAGCTTGAAGCGTTCAAAGATTATCGGAACATATTGTTGAATACGTGTCTTTAGAATTTTTTGTGTGGAAGCTACTGGCAGGAGTTAAAGGATGTCGCTGACTAGTAAACTTAAACTTTGTTTTCACTCCAAACTAATTTGTACGAATTCGTGGCTAAACGATTACTTGAGTCATAGTTCCGTAAATTGAGTGAAGACATTTTTACAGGATATTTGTATGGAATCTACACGAAGGACGAATGGTATTTATTTGATAATCACAATTTAACTGTGACTATTGGAAAATCAACGTGTAGAAAATTTCAAAGTCGTACCTTAAGGGGGGCGATACATGTAAACGCCTGAATTCAGACCGTTTTTCAGAGGCTTATTTAAAATAGAAGGAATAAATGAATCGTTTTGAAAGTGATCATGTTTATTCATTACATATTAAAATACAATAATCTGATTTTATTTAATTTTTTTTTTCAAAATGGCCGCCGTAGTAACCAATCTCCTGAGACCCTCGCGGCGAAAGGCATCAATCGGCGGGATTTTTAGCATCAGTTATAGCAATATGAAATCAAAAAAATGGATTGGAGTGTGTTTATTAAACATGTATCTTCTAGTTGAACCAAGAAAAAAAAAAACCAAAAAATCGTGAATTAGCACGCCTCATAAAAAAAAGTACGATTTTTGACCCTTTTTTCGACAGTTTTTGGGTCAAAAACGCTAAACTTTGAAATTTTTTTTGGCATTGTTGAGGTTCAACTAGAAGCTTATACTATAGAGAAAACGTGTGCCAAGTTTCATAAGAATCGGTTGAGAACTTTTTGAGTTATCTTGTACGCCAATTTAAAAAAAAGTCATCTCGAGAAAAACGCGTTTAAAGTTTTGACACACAGAAACTCAATGATGCCCATACAGAAGTCCTTCAGTACCTTCATAGTACTCGATAAATAATGCGAATTTCATTCTAAAACTTTACAAACATATTTTTTAGATGTTAATTTAACTATTTATGCAAAAAAAAGAAACTCGAATTTTTGAAAATTTTACATGTATCGCACCCCTTAAACCGTTCTAATTGCAGATGTAAAGATTAAGATCTAATCACTGAACTATTACTTTATTATTTTAATAATAAAGTATTGCTATTGATTTTTGATGTCTATTAGTTTGATGACTAATAGACACCAAAAAAGCAAAACAAATTTTCAGTCCGTCTGTACGCCGTCCGACGTACGCCGTACGCCGTCCGCCGTACACAAAACTTTTGAAAGCTTATAGCTCTCAAACTCTTTGAGCTATTAAGTTGAACGTTTCGGACTTCTACCCGAAAATAATAAAGTTGCGCCCAGACTCTTGCCAGATTTTTATACTCTAGATGAAATCATATAGAGTATTATAAGTTTAATCCAGACCAAAAGTTTGTAACGCATAGAACCAAGCCTCGGACGAAAAAAAGTTATATATTGTTACGTGTAAGCCCGGCAACCGCGCAACCGTGCACTCGATCGTTACACATATGAAAACAACAACAACAACCAAATACCTAGTTGCAAAATAACCCAATCAGAAACCTAGCTGAAGATAAGGCGAAACAATCTCTCTTCTTATCGAATGCTCTCCAATATACTAGAATCCTCTGCACAAACCACTGAACGAAGATCAAAATCGAAGGCTCTGAAGCTTTCGAGAAGATTCCAGAACTGAACGAACGTTCAAGCACATCCTAGACTGCAACCGGGTAGTATATAAGCAGGTGAAGCATTCAGCAAAGAGAGTAATTCTGATTACGGCGACTGTGACAGACAGCGGGTACACGCGACCGTGTTGAGAGAGAACGAAAGTGAACGAGTCAAGCGATATATGGTATAAGCGGGCGGTACTGCCATACAGTGCGAATTATTGTGCGATTATAATTCTGTGAATTTAAAGTGCGATTAATAAATAATCACTTATTTTTATTTTAACCGGATTGTGTTTTACTTGAAATCCCGGCGAACCCCTAGCTCGCAACAATATTATTTTTTGCTTATTTGTGGCCAAAAACGTCAAATCCGCTGACGTCCGTCCGTCCGTCCGTCCGTCCGTCCGTCCGTCTGTCCGTTAGCACGATAACTCAAGAACGCCTTCACCTAGGATCATGAAATTTTGAATCTGGATGTTTGGTTGAATTTGTAAGGCTAAGTTCGTTAACGGGTAAAATCGTCCTACTCCTTCGGGTAGCTGCCATACAAAATGTCCTTAAAATACGTGTTCAAGAATATTGGTCGATAACTTCAGAATGGTTTAAGCTACGACATTGAAATCTTGTATGTGTTATTTTTTCAATAGTTGGAGTTAAATATATGATTATGAAGAAAATCCTGTTAGTCCTTCGTGTAGCTACCATACAAATATACTGTCAAAATGTATTCACTTAATTTACGAAACTCACTATAACTCAAGTAATCTTTTAGCTACGAATTCGGAATTTTGTACAAATTGGTTTTGAGTGAAAAGAAAGTTCGACTTTACTAGTCAGCGAAATCCTATTACTCCTTCGGGGAGCTGCCATACAAAATGTCCTTAAAACACGTGTTTAAGAATATTGGCCGATAACTTCAGAAGGGTTTAAGCTACGTCTTTGAAATTTTGTAAGTGTTATTTTTTCAATAGTTGGAGCTAAATGTATGATTATGAAAAAATTCTATTAGTCCTTCATGTAGCTGCCATACAAATATCCTGTCAAAACGTCTTCACTTAATTTACGGAACTTACTATAACTCAAGTAATCTTTTAGCTATGAATTGGAAATTTTGTACAAATTAGTTTTCAGTAAAAACGAAGTTCAAGTTTACTAATCAGCGAAATCCCTTTACTCCTTCTGGTAGCTGCCATACAAAATGTCCTTAAGACACGTGTTCAATAATATTTTTCGATAACATTTGAACGCTTCAAGCTACGAATTTGAAATTTTGTACACGTTCATTTTTAAATGGTTCCAAGAAAAAGGATAAATATGTAAGAAATCGAGTGAGTCCTTCTTGCACCTCCCATGTGAAAGTCCTTCAAAAAGGACATTTTTGTTCGATGACTTACCCAGTTTAAAATATGAAATTAAACACTGGATATTGTCTTTTAGGTTTGAGTAGCAATCTAATGGCAGTCCTTAATAAAGGACATACAACATGCACACACGTAATTCTACTTTATCCCCAACTACAATATAAATCGGAGTTCAGTATTCATCTAGAGTATTATACGATTGACTTGCAGCCGATCGTGACTGCAGTATGTTTTTTACTTGTTATTATACAACTTAATGAATTTCAGAATAATATAAAATAATATAACATTTTTTTTTGTCCGAGGCTCGGTTCTATGCGTTACAAACTTTTGGGTTGGATTAAACTTATAACACTTTCATATTTCATCTAGAGTATAAAAAATCTGCCAACAGTCTGGGCGTAACTTTATTATTTTATTGGTCCCTCCCCAGGAGTTTTAATATCAAAAAATAATTAAATCGGTTTATTTCACGACTATATTCAAAGCATTTAGAAGTGAAAGTGAATTCTATATCTAATTAGACCTAAGAAATATATCGGAATTCGTGAAAAAGTGTAATACATACCCGCCTTACACCCCCTTAGGGGTTAGATTTCGAAAAATTTTGAAAAACGTTTCTAGGCGTTTCTATTAAGAGCCCGCAGAAGTAAAATTGATTTGATAGCTCGAGAAGTCTAAAAGATTTAACGAAATTCGCGAAAATGTGGGAGAAACCCTTTTTACGTACATTTTTTTACACCATCTTTGTACACAAATGAAAATCAAAATTTTTTTAGTTCTAATTACTCTAGTAGCACATGTACATATATGTACTAAGTTTCAACTTTCTAGCATAAGCCATTTCTGAGATATTAAAAACAATCCCTCACTCCCGTACCTTGCTACCCCTATCAAAAATTTTTCTATTACGTCACTATAGTAGTTCTATATAGTCGTAAATTTTTAGTTTTCTATTCATTACGGTTTTCGAGAAATAAAAATCAAAATGTTTTTCTTTCTACCCCCTTTCACCAGCACCCCCAACACCCATACCCCCAAATTTTTTTTTCCTACTAGAGGTCTATTGACTCCAACCCAACTAGCAAACTAACTTCCATTAGGCCTTTTCGAAGCTATTCTCGTACCTCGATAAACTTGAATAAGGTCTTACCGAACTAATCTGGCGCACATTTCCCCATGTTATAACAGCACCAAGCCAAGCACCAACGGCTGGTATAAGGCCTTATCGAAGCTGTTTTTGCTTCCGTACGGAAGTTCACAATACTTGCACGAAAAATAAATATTCACGATTTTTTTACATTTGTTTTCCTCCAACTACGAATTTATTTTCCTGTAAATTTTTTTTTTGTTTGAAAAATGCGAATTGACCTTGCAAACTCTCGGATTCGAACCACGGTCCCGTCACACATTAGTTCGCCAGTTAGGCCAATCTGAAACATTGTCGTAATAGGGTTGAAGCCGAATCACTTGGTATTAGACATGTCGAGCGAAGCTCGCTTGCAAACCTCCGCTCGCAAGTCTTACAGAAGCTTTATAGAAGTTAAAAGTCCACAAACCTCTATAGGACTGTTGGTATTTACTTCCATAAGGCCTTATAGAGGTTATTACCGCAGCTATTGCTTCTGAAAGTTAAACCTCCGCTCGCAAGTCTTACGGAAGCCTTATCGAAGTAAAAGTTCACAAAATGCGCTCAACAGTCTTATCGAAGTTATAGCCTCCGGAAAATCAAAAGGCGAAGTTTGTTTGCTAGTTGGGAACTCTTGTAAAATTTTCAAGATTCAAAATTGAATTTTTTGAAAAATTGGTACCCCCCCTCACTTTCGTGCTCCGCCTCCCCCTCAAAAAGTTTCCATTCAGTAGACTTCACTTGTGATCCCATTTACAGAAACCAAATTTTATCTTCCTGGTATAATTGGTTCGGAAAATATTCTTATCCAAAGTGTTTTACCCCCACCCCCTACCACCCCCCTTAAAAATTTTACCCTTTGTCTAATTTCGAAGTATCCCTAAAGACAACCACAAAGTTTTAACCTTCTGACATTTCAATATCGGCTTTCAAGCGTTTCGAACCCATTGCTGTTCCCCCCACTCCCACACCCTTCCACCTATATCGACAATTTTTTTGCAAATGGGTCCACTATCATAGTTTTACATAAGTTCCAAGTTTCAGCCTCCTAGCATAAGTGGTTACTGAGATCTAGAAACCAAAATTTTTCGTCTAAAACGCTCCCCCCTCATCCCCCCTCACACTCTCACCCCCTCAAAAGATGCCAGTCGTAGGGGTTCACCCAATCTACCCACCATACAATTTTTAATTTAACACTAAACCTACCGATACGGGTCAAGTGACCCGTCTTTAAAATGTTATATATATATTATACTATGTATAGTGAAAAATGTAGCACAATTTGGTACATGAATTAAGCAATTTTTCCAAATAACGATTCAAAAATATTTATTTATTAAATTTAAAAATGTGATAATGTTATTTAGAAGAAATTCTGACAAAAAGTTTAAAATGGGTCATTTGACCCGTCGTGGTAGGTTTAGTGTTAATATCTCAAGGGGTTTGCGCGCCTTCAAACGATTTTGCGTACGGCGGACAGACGGACATTTTTTTTTTTTTGCTTTTTTTGTGTTTACTAGTCCGAAAACGTGAAAATCCAAAATTTCAGGGTAGCAAATTTTTTTGAAATTTCAGCTCGATCACAATACTTTATTATTAAAAAATAATAAAGTAAAATTTGATCTTAATGGCTCAATGGATTCGTGAGCTATGAGCTTTCAAATACATTTGCGTACGGCGGTCGGACAGACAAAATTCTTAAAAACTAAAATTAAAAGAAACCGTAAGCACAAACCAGAACTCAGCATTTATTGTTCGGAAAAACCGTGTTCTCCGTTGTGATTCAAAAAATACCTGACATTTTTCTGTCCCCTCAGCGACAAACGGTAAAATGTTGACATGTGATCGAGGTTGCTGTTATTATTGTGTGATTTTGTAGTCATTTCAAACGATGGTAAATTTTTGCACAGCAAGACATCAACTAAGGTCACTCTGGTACGTGGAGCTACCTATTCCATACCTGACAATAAAACTTGAAGACACGAAATGAAATCTGTAACATTTCTTCTAAGACTACCTGTTCTACGGCCACCTTGTACACATGTAAGTACATACCGTGCTAAAGGTAGCTCTTAGTGCCATCTTCGGAACATAACAAACACACCGAACAGTATGCACAACAAACTCGAAACAATAATGTTACCACTCTTGACAAGCATTTGTACAAGAACAGTAACACTGTCCGTCAGTCATCACTTGTATTCGAAACCGGTTACGGGAGATTCCGCACAGGTAAATTTCGTGGGAGTATGGAGTATTTACATTGCATTCAACTCCCTGCTCCTGCCTGCTCTGATAGCTCACTGACTCTCATTTTAGGGTGTCGAAGAGAGCAGGTATGGTAAAAATGTGCGTGTGCGCTTGTCAGCATTTTTCTCTTGGGAATTCTTTCATTATTTGAAAAATAACGGTCTAAATACAAATCACCTTTGGAATTTCCGAAGAACTTAACACTCACCTGTCGGCTCTAATTGAAATTGGAGAAAAATGATTAGACTAGTCAAGGTCGTATTTTAGTAGGCTGTATTTTAAGGTTGGCTGTAGTTGGCTCAAATGTTTGGTTCCCCCCAGAAGTTATTGTACGTCTTGAGCATTTCCGGAAACTTCTGGATATCGATTTCAGCCATAAGGACGAATTGTTCCTAAGGTTGTGGCGAAATCGGTGTGTATTTCTGGAGTTCTATTGATGAAGTTCGGTTCACGGATTTTAAAGAACTTAAAGGACAATAATATTAGTTCAATCTTAAGAAGCTGTTTGAGAGAGGTCGCAGTGTTACCAGCGGTAATTGGTGGGGAACCTAATATTCCTTTTCACTCAGTCACTTCTCTTTTCGATGAGACAAAAAAGGGACTTTGTAGCTAGTGTTGTCAACTACGAATGGTAACACTGGCACGGAATTCTCTTTCCTTCCAATTTCAAGTCACGTTTCTCTCTTCTGGTATTTCTTGTGGAAATTCAGCGCACTGAAGTCTATTTCATTGTATTCAGCTATGAAAACGAAATACGAAATTCCGCAATCTAAACTGTCTACCGTGGGCTCGAACGCTCGCAGCTGGAACTATTGCTGCCGGTGAAACCTCAGTTGCGAAAAATTTTTTCGTCGGTCGGTAGTTGTGCGTTTGGCTGTCAAACTTGTTTCGAAGAAAACGTGGAAAAGGCGCGCGCCTTAGGAATTTCTTTTCCCGTGTAGTGGCACTGAAGTTTATCCAAAGTAAAAATAAAAATAAAAATAATATAATTAAGCAAATAGGAAAAAAAAATAAACGAGTTAGTGTGTCCCAAAAAAAATCAAGTGAAGTGTTCTAGGTGCGCTGTATGTTGTTGCCCTCGTAAGTGAAGTTCGGCTGAATTGTAACGGATGGATGGAGCAGATAACTTCTAAATTCGAAGCGAAATCTCCACAAATCCGCATCACGACAAATTCAAAAAAAAAACAAACTTGTTGATTTTTTTTTTTTTTTTGTACGACCACCATACTACGTCGTTCGTTGTGTATTGGAGTTCTACTACCTACCTACAGTAAGCGAGATAAAAAAACTAACTTCTAGCGCTTCACAACCGGAATCAGATTTAACTTACCTGGCTTTCGGTTCAGTTAAGCCGCGAACGCGGATGGAGCGCATCAACAAACTGAGAAAATTAAACTTAAGCCAATGGAAATCAATTCAAAATTATCGTTTCTTTCTGAAACGGGTCTTTCAAGGTTTCTCGAAAAAATCCGTAACGGAACGACGGACTCAAAACTGAATGGAATCGTGCGTTTTATCGGCATTTATGTTGGTAGTCTCATTCGGAATTAATTAGCAACATACCTGCTGTATTTTTGGACAATCGAAAGTGAAAACCACCTGACTTTTTGGACAACAGTAACGAATTCATCAAATTATAATACGATGTATCAGATTTCATCGAGAGCAGGGGTGACCAATATAGTTGCCATGTTTTTTTGTTGGAAATAAATACAATAGTAGACATGACCGTTTGTCGTAAAACACAGGAAATGGAAAGTTGTCTGTTTCCTGAAGTTCATGTGAAGTCGGGTATCCTGTAAGGGGGGTTATTAAAAAAATACGATGAGAAGACTCGGTTGATGAAGATAGCAAAACCATCTTAAAAATTACCAGGTGGAGGACGTGGTCTTTGGATCAAGACGATTAGAGACGACGACTTCAAGAGGACTGGGTCCGATTTAGGCTGTCGCGCCATTGATGATGATTAAAAGAATACATTAACCACCAACCCAGTTTGTCGTAAAATTAGCCTGTTTCTTTAAATGAGGCAGCGCCCAATAGCTCCAGTTCTTCGAGGATGACAATTACACCGAGGAGAATAAAAAGAACACAACTTAACCAACCTAGCGTCACATTAAGATCAACTTACATGTTGCTTCTTTTGGTCTAGCTAAAGATGTGACAAGCAGCCTTGGTTCTCCAGGGTAAATACTACTCTACCTGCGAGTAGATATATAAAGGGATTGGTGTACAGGTGGTACTTTCCCTAACGTAATATTCAAAATGTATAAATCAAATCGATACGAACTCGACGGGAGCTGATTTCATTGATATTCAATATGGCCTTGAACGTGCGAATCGTGAGTAACTTGATGGGAAGGGCTAAGCTTAAAATTCCATCTAGCTAATCAAAATCTAAAAAAGACGAACAAACAATCAAAATTAGTAAGTCTTGCCCTTCTGGTTGGGCAATAAGCTAACAACCTGTCACCGGAAATAAAAGTTGTTACGGAACTTTGAGAGAAGCCTCGAATCGAACACAACAAAAAACACCCAAACAACAAAAAACTGTTTTCGATTTTGATTCGTGAAATGTGAGATCGCTTTTCAAAGCAGGTGCGGTCGAAGCGTTTCTAATGCGTCTTGAGGTGAACGGTGCCCAAATTGAACTGTAGCGCCAAAGTAATGAATGATAAATCTAAAATCTTCTCAGTTTTTCGTATATTTTCGGCACGGTGCTTAGCAATTGATCTACGCATCTTAAATTTACAGAACAGAACTATATAAAGAGTGAGCGGTATGCATAACAGTTTGTCACGGTGGAGTTAAATTTCGAATGAACAGCGCAAGGTTGTATAATGCGCATTTCTTACGACGCAAAAAGATCTTAAGTTTTTTTAAAACACGGTTTTCGAGCGAAACCCAACCCTAAGTGACATCTGATATTCTCAAGACTAATTTAAAGACTGAGTAATTGATGCTATGTTATGACGTTCTCCATATTCGCTACGATCAAAGCCGATACTGTTGTTCTGAATAATGGAAGAGTATACCTATGAAGGTAATGCCGCTGCAACGTAAATTAATTGCTGGCATTGGTTTTTCTGACTAAAAAAAACATAAATTCTCTGTTGTATATATCTAAACTCTACGGGACAATGAATATTGCAGACATACCCAAAATTACAGAATTGAAATCAGCAAAAGCTGCTCAACCCTTTGGTATTAGAACAAAAGCAACAATGACCTCGTTTACACCGGTATTAACATAGTCCGTATTAAGGTTTAGTTCGTAAGGTTAACAAGCGATATAAACACAGGCAACTAACTTAGTCCAGTATTAGATATACAGAAGGCCTTCGATTCAGTATGGCACACTGGATTACTATATAAACTAATTCAATTCTCTTTTCCTACCTATATTGTTAAATTAATTCGTAATTTCCTTCAAAATAGATATTTCAAAGTAAGAATAAATTCCACTTCATCAAACTCCCGAACCATACCCGCTGGTGTTCCACAAGGAAGCTGCCTGAGCCCAACTTTATATAATATTTACACCGCTGACATCCCAAAACTTCCCAACTGTGAACTAGCTATGTACGCCGATGACACTGCTATTTACTCCAGTTCACACGATCCTAATATCATTATAAATAATCTTTAGTCTCAGTTAGACCTTCTGAATAATTTCTTCAATCGTTGGAAAATAAAAATCAACTCATCCAAAACGCAAATAATATATTTCACTAAGAAAAGAGCAGCCCGATCATTACCAAATCCTTCCATCAATATTCTTAACGAAACAATATCCTGGTCGCACTCCATAAACTACCTTGGACTACATCTAGACATAAAGCTAACATTTCAGGAACACACCGAACAAATCCGAAGCAAAGTTTCTAAATGTATACATCAACTATACCCACTCATTAACAGAAAATCCAAACTCTCTACATGCAATAAAATTTTAATTTTTAAATCAGTCATGCAACCGATCATAATGTATGCAGCTCCCGTCTGGAACCAGTGCGCAAATACTCACAAACACAAATTACAAATAGTTCAAAATAAATGTTTGAAACTTATTTTAAATAAACCATTCTACTATCCAACACGTCGCCTCCACAATGTTGCTCAAATCACCTTATTACCGGTATTATCGGAATTAGCGTATACCAATTTTTAGAAAAATGTCAAAATCTTGTCAACCCTCTCATAGCATTTCTTCATGAGTAAAAATAATTTGATGCAATGTGTGCCTCTCATTTATCAATCTCTTTTAAGTATTGTTTAGATATAAGATAGGTTAAGTTTTAAATTTAACAATATTAGGTTTTTGAAAATTTTTCCTAAAAAGCTTGATAACCATAGCAACATTGATCTATCATTACCATTTACCAAAACTATTTCATCATAGCTGTAAAGGCAACTTCTACCTAAATCTCTAAAATGTTTCACAAAGCTGTAGCTACTTGAATTTATTATTGAATAAATGTTATGTTATGTAACTTAGTCCAGTTCGGTACATGGATCCGAACTAGACTAAATTAAACCGAGAACAGCAACAACTTTATGTTGGCAGCACTAATTTTTGAGAAAAAATTATGGAGAATAATTTGTGGTCTGCGAGTTAATATTTTTTTAAATCACTTTTGTATATGGAGACGACAAAAATTTATATTTCAATTAGAATATCTCTTTGTCATGTGACATTTCACCTGCATGTCAACTTCACATATCGCCGTGTCGGAAGAACAGTGACGCAACTGCAAAAAATTCTCATTTTTTTCGGAGGAACATTGTCATTTTTGAAAATTGCCCACAAGCATACGCCATAGCCATATTAATAGTCACTATAGACAGCTTCAATCAAGAGCACGTTCTTTTAAAACAACGGGGAACGATTTTATGCAAGAAATGCAAAAACACAAAATAGTTTTTTGGCCCTCCTGTAAAACTAGCAAAATTGCAGTTGCGTCACTGTTCTTCCGACACGGCGATATGACGTTTAAGGCAAAGTGAATCAGTTTAGTACCCTCAGTCGATATAAACGGCAATGGCATTAACTTAACACCGAGTACAGTTTAATACGAATTAACGAATGCGATATAAACAAGACCAATGAAACTTTTCAAGGTAGAGCTACCATAGAAACTAATTTAAAATTTCTGGATATTAAGATTTGGATTTTAAGACCCACACTCGAACTTACCAACTTGCATAAGGAACCTTTTGGAGGGTTTCAACGTGCGAACCGTGGTGAAAGACAAGGCTGTGTATTATCACCAGTCCTGTTTCTGATAATATTTAACGATACCCTAAGAGCCGCACTAGAAACTGTAGAGTAAAAAGGTTAAAGTTATCCCAACTATGCGGAGACATAATTTCCATTCCTTGGACTCTAAATGCAAGGAGGCAGGACTGAAAATAAATGTGTTCAAGAACCTTTAAGCTAATGAGGAAGATGTGGAAAACATGTCCTTGGAAACATGAGCATGGATAGTGGGGCTTAAAAAAAGCTCGTCAGGCCTTCGTTTTTCTGTCATCTTTCTGAAGAACCAAATATATCACCCTTCGCAAAAAACTCCGAATATTCAAAGCTTGCATCAAAAACGTGTTGGTTTGTGGCTGTACAACATTAAAGGTGGCCAAACGACTTCCCATGTACGAAATGCAGAACGGCACAGCACAGGCTTAGTACTGGTACCAGAGTTGCCAGTACTGGCTAATGTTTCGGGCCAAGTATGTGGCCTAGACCAAATCATTGCCGAGCCAATGTCGATTTGATCACACCGGTCCTACTCTTGGTGAAACTCTGGCCCGATACTGGGCGTCAGTAAATAAAAGAAACGAAAATAAAATTATTAATTTTTTTTTTTTACTTTTACCAAGATGTGCCCAATACAGAGCCGACCGTCGAGCCAATGCCGAAAGAGCTTAGACACCAATAATAGGCCAATTCTAGACCCGACATAGGCCCAGCAACTCGGACCAAAGTCGGCTCAGATCAAGTGTGAGTACTGATCACCAGGATTGGCCCGACACAGGTCTGGTGGTTTGTCAGTACCAAAACAATACCGATCGACAAGTTTTGGCGGACAATGCAATGCCAATTCTGGGCAGTGTACGAAACTCTGGTTGGACTCCGGCATTTCGCACATGGGTTACTAAAAAATTGCAAACTTTCGCGAACCTATGTATTCAACGCATTTTCTTGTTATTCACAACGACGATCCTTAAAGGATGCCTAGTCAGACCAAGATAGGCATTGAGATTCAGCAATCTTCAAACGGACTCTGGATTGGAATCTGCCAGGAGGAAGTAAAATGCGTCAACCAAGAAACACGTGCAGACGATCAATCGAGAAGGAAATAACAGTAGTAAATAAGTCCTGGCGACTGGTAAAGAGTATCACCCATGATTCAAACACTGGAATTTTATGTGTATATTATTTATCCTAATTTTTAAAAATACAATACTTGAAAATTCGTTTCATTCACGATATTTGTGTTAAGTTAAAAATGTTGAACCACTGGTCCAGATGAGATCACAAGCACTTGTATTTACTTTCTTCAGAACTGCCATTACTTCGACATGTCGAGCTCCTGTTACTCATGGTTAAAAACGTGCAAATTGAGCCATATTTTCTTCTAACACGCTTATAACTGAAATTCTCTTGGCTCTAAGGGAATTGACTGTTTCCGGATGTATCTATGGAGTTGAATAGGAACAGAGAAAATGTTTTGAACGAAGTTTGAAAGAAAATATTTTGCATTTAATGACCAATTTAAAAATAAAATTTGATTGTAGCACAATACATAATTAGTATTTTTCTCCAAGTTTTTTATTTTGACGTTTACGTTCCAAATTAGGGATATTCCGAATAACCGTATTCGTATTCGTTTAAGGGGGCAGTCTACTTTGGACGCCCCAAAAAAGGGCTATTTTAAGGAATTTTTTTAGAGTTTACAAGAATAACTATCGATGCCATTCTTTTTGGATTTAATGAATGTACTCTAAAACTAGCTAAAAATATTTTTTTTTATTTACTTTTTACATTTTGTGTTGTTGAAAATACTCGTTAAACGTAACTGCGTGAAAAATACATAGGTGGCTGACGGGATTGATTTTGTTCAGCAGATTCATCTGACACAAAAAAATGAAAAAGTTATAGATTCTGTATAACTGTGATTCTGTCTGGAACTAAAAGATTTAATATTCATGCATAAATTACAAAATGGCGGACTTTTTCGGAAAAATACCAAAAAATGGTACTTTTTCCACTAGTTTTTGCATCAAAATTAATAGTAAAAATAAAAATTTTCACTTGGTTCTAGTTCCAGACGAAATTATATATTTTAGGGATATGTGGTCTAATTTGCATCAAGATCGGTTGAATGGTTTCGAAAATTTCAGTCCCGCGAGCCGAGAAAACGTTGTATCGAGAAAAACGCGGTTAAAGTTTTTTTCTACGAAATCGTGAAAAAATCATACGTACGCCTAATCAGCGATGCCCTGACCATACAGGATCCCTTCTGCCTTTCCAGAATCTCTTACCCTTACAGTTTCAAATGTGGACATATAACTGCCGGTGAAAGCAGTAGAGAAACCTCAAATGTCGAAATATAACTGCCGGTGAAAGCAGTAGAGCAACCTTAATAATAAGTTTGTGTTAATACAAGCAGCTGCTCGACATTGGCACTTAGACTGCTCGGATCTTTATGAATTTTTCTCACAATATTTTTGAATGTACATACTTTCGAAAAATGCAAAAAAAAAACGATTTTTTCAAACGGTCACAACTAGACTGCCTCCTTAAGCGAATATTCGCCAAATTTTATGTATTCGTATTCGAAACCGTATTCGACAAATTCAACCCAAATACTCGAATACTATTCGAATACCAAAAAAGGTAAAAAAAATAAATAAAAAACTGGTTGTTGATGATAAAAAAATTAAATGCATTCTTTGCTTATTATTGTTTCATATATAAAATTAATAATATAAACATTTTCTTTTTTTTTCTTAAAATTACAACATTTTCTTTGGTCAATTTAAAATTTTCTTTGATGAATTCAAATCACGAGATTATCATTTTAAAAAGAAATTATATACTCGTAATCAAAATTTAATAACTAGCAATTTTATTGCTTTTTCGCCCTGCAGTCTTGTTCGTAAGGGATCGTAGATAAGTCCGGCATTACTAAAAAATTGTTCGCTTACAACTGAAGTAGGTGGAGCTGATAGATAATTTCTAGCTATCTCTGCCAAATCTTGATATACTTGTCAATTTTTTGGACATTTTAGACACACTACGCAAACAATGAATGCAAATCTCAACGATAAATTATCTAAAATTACAAGCACAAAAAACAAAACGTTTCTGCTGCGTGTAGGATGACGAAATGAAGCAAATGCTCGTGTTTAATGGGTACAAGTCGCTCGACTGATACAAATTTTATCAATTTATCATGCGTAATCGTGTAACTCTCGACTGCCGAGAGTCAAGTGTATACTATTCATATTCGTATTCGTATTTTCGAATACAATGGATGAATATTCGTATTCGTATTTGTATTCGCAAATACTGATTTTAGGTATTCGGAACATCCCTATTCCAAATAGCCTATGGTTATTCTCAGTCGCCTAGTAACCAACACCACATCTTAGCTAAAATAGTAAAGTTGCTCCCAGACTGTTGGCAGATTTTTAATTTATTTCTTTTTTTTAATTTAAATTAAAAAAAAGATAAGGGATAAAATATCGACAGGGGTTAAATATAAAAAATTCTGAAACAGATTCTTAGACGATTATATTTTTATAAAGTAAAAAAAAAATCCGACATCTCCTCAGACCTAAGAGATATTGTAGTGGCGTTTAACGAATTTTTAAATTTTTCTCGTTAACTGAGTATTATTTTCGCCACTGTCAATTTAACTATTATTTTCAGACGACTTTGTGGATTTGTTTTAGTTTCAATCGAAGTCGTCAGCGAATTCGTGTAAAATAAAATGAATTCGATTTTTCTTCAGTCCAACACTATCAGTTGAATGAATTACAACTTGAAAATTAATCAATCGATTATTAATTATTTTTAAAAAAAAATAAGATTCATAAATAATTTTGAATAACTCTTTCAATAATAAAATTTTTATCAGTTTATATTTTTTTGGAGAAATTTAACTTTTTATAAAATTAAATGGAATTTGATTTTTAAAGTTATGTGCAATTCTACTAATATATTTATCAAATGTTGTTAAGAAATCAAAATATAATTTTAATTTAATTGCAATTTAATTGATACGGGTTTATTTAATTATTGGTTCAATGAATAATAAATAAATGTTAAGAAGAAATTAAGACTAGATCTCTACAATATGTTGGAATTCGTAAAAACGCCTACAATCATTTTACACCCGCTTTGGGGTTGAATATCGCAAAATCTTGAAATTAATTTTTGATCAATATACGAGTATATAAAGCCCCTAGAAATAAAAGCGATTTCGATATCTCATTGGACCTAAAAGATTTGTCGGAATTCGTGAAAACTTGAACAGCACCTTACACCACTAGGAGGTTGAATATCAAAAAATGCTTAAATTGGTTTTTCCCGATTATATTTATATTTAAGGCGAAAGTGTATTCGATATCTCATTAGACCTAAGAAATATGTCGAAATTCGTTAAAACGAACAACCACTTTAAACCTTCTTAGGTGTTGAATATCGAAAAATTTTGAAAATGGTTTCTAGGCGCCTTTATAAAGATCATATATAGAAGTAACATTAAGTTGATACGTCCACATACCTGAAAGATATAACGAAATTCGTGTAAATGTGAAACAAAAATATTTTTATGGAAATTTTTTTTTACCACACCTTCGTAATCCAATTTAAATCTGAACTTTTTTTTGCGTAAATTTCTTCAATAGTCCATCTTTATATACGTACTAATTTTCAACTTTCTAGCATAGACCCTACCTGAGACACAAAAAACCACTCCACCCGCGTACCTTGCTACTCCTACCCATAAGTTTTATTTTTCTAGTATGCTTCTCTTGTGGTTTATGTATAGCTATTAATTTATATTGTAGCTTTCTGCTCTTTGCAGTTTCTCACAATTTTGTATTTTGTACGATTTATGCGAATTTTTTGTTTCCACCCCCTCCCATCACTAGCTACCTCAGCTAGAAATCTACTGAGCCTAACTTCTGGAGAATTTTTAAGATCATATCTGATATGGTTCTTGAGATATTATATAAAAATTAATTTTTTTTAAAAAAATTGCTATCCTCTTACTTCTGAGCTCCGTTTCTCCGCCCTCTACAAAAAAATTTTACATTTAGTTAGACTCCACTTGTAATCCTTTTTACAGAAATAATATTTTATCTCTTCTTTGCCTCTTTGGGGCTTACTAATCCTTAAAAGTGAAAATACAAAATTAGAGAGTAGCAAGTTTTATTGAAATTTCAGGTCGATCACAAAACTTAATTATTAACTAATAATAAGTTGAAATTACTGATACACTAAAGGCATATACTCGCAGTTAAACGTGAAGTCATAATCGGAGGAGGTTGCAATGACTCTTGTACGACGTTGGCAAGACATCGTAACTGAGTTATGTAGACTTTTATTACGCAACTATATTGTGACTTCCAAATTGTTCACAGTCATGGAAACATAGTCGAGTAATTTCGACGATTAAGCGTCATGACACACAAATCAATTCGACCGAGTGGTAATAGCCACTTGTATTCCTAATGTTTACTTTTCCTACTATAGGAACGGAGGAGGTTCTTACTTTCTCTACAATTATTTGGTCTGCGGGCTAATTTTTCTAAAATATTAAAAAGAAAGGATTCCTGAAAAAATCAACAGTCTACCTGGATTACGTCGCCCGCTCGCAATCTCCTCTCTCTATAGAACCAAACTCATCTACGTCTAGAGACGGAGGTTTTAATGAAAAACTAGCAAAAATTCATTACCCTGTTTTTTCCTCGACTATATGACAACAGCCATAACTCCTTGAACTAAAGAGTTAACTTCTCTATATTAAACTAGGATTCATTTCATTGTTTTTATGCTCAAAAGGAAACTATTGTCTGGAGCGTCCTCCCCGTTTTTCTATTTGTTTTTGCAATACAAGTATTTGTATAAAAGAAACTTGATTCAAAAAACACTAATGGCATGAAACGATTCTGCACAAAAACCTAACAAGTACGTAACATCAAAGAAGTGTCCACAAAGAAAGAATCCATAGACTGATGTATGCATGTGTAATTTTCATATATGTGGAGAAGCTCACAATTTAATATCAATGTTGAATGTTGGCTTAATCCTACTAAAGACCATTAAGTTTTTCCTTCTGAACTTTTTATGTTGTCCTGCCTAGTAGACAGAGTTTACTCGCTAGTTTGTTTTTGAGGAATTGAAAAAAAGTCAAGTGAAAATTTTCGGGACAGAGAAGCCAATTTATTCCGGCCGCACCACATTCAGCAAGTTTCCTCCCTTACTGATGGATGGGACTGACCCTTTCAATCAAATTTTAAAATAGGTTTTCCCGTTTCATGAAATTGACTTTTAATTTCCGTACTTTGCATATGGTAAGCTGTGCACTTGTGCGACGTCTATGGATTATATTGGCAGGGTCATGGCTTCATTTTGCTGAGTTTATATACTTATAAATCGAGCTAAGTAAGTAGACTTTATCTGAATTTTTTAAATGGATTTCTTATTGTATTGAGATGTTTTTTCTATTGTAACCGCATGTGGACATAATCGTCGGAATGTTGCAAAGATTTGTTCTATCGGTTCTTGATATATTTCTCAGTTACCCAAGTTTTAAATTTGTGGGATTAATCGCTCTCGATAGGGTCGTATCTGTAAAACTTCAATTCGGGAGGGGGTCTAAATGTTAACATATTATAAAAGAACATTCACTCAGGCTTTCTCAGTTTGTAGTTGATATACAAACAATTCGGACGAAGGACTTTTGTATGTGAGCTACACAAAGAAGTTAAATGAACTCACTAACGAACTAAATCCAATTTTAACTCCAAACAAATATCAACTTACCGACTCAATGATTTTTTTAATTAAAGTTGGTTGCAAGTTAACTCACTTCCTTACCTACGGAGAGTCTATATTCGGGTTATAATTTCCGTAAGTACTGATACTGGGACAAGGAAGTTATTACTGATCAGTTTATCGAGAACAATACACTCGATATACTCCTTGTCGGCGAGATAAAGCGGACTCACAAGTAAAGTATGCCGAGAAGGACCCCGAGGCTCGACAAATTGGAGTCAGGTCTATTTATGTTAACAGATATCATTCCTATAATATTGTCGGTAACAGGAGTAATACTGATGTCCTTCAGTTCTTTCCAGGATAAGCTGCATCTTCATTTTTCGGACTTCATTGTTAATTTCGTAGGTTGTTTGTGACACGGTTTCAGGATCTAGTCTGTTAATGTAACGTGTTCAAAATTTGACCCGAGTGATTGATTTCAAATAATGTCACCTGATTGTAATAATAATACAGTCAAAGTGCTTTAATTTGTAATAGCTTAATTTGGAAAGCTCATTACTTCGAAAATTATGGATTTGTTCATATCATTTATATAATACCACTAAAATGCACATTTATTTAAAAAAATACAAAAATAAACACAATTAGCCCTGCAAATGTTTTTTTTTCAAAAAATAACTCTTCGTAAACAAATTCAACTTCGACTCGAAATTGACTCTTTAGCTATAAGTAATGAACATCCACTCGTAAATCTTTATTAAGATTGAAAAATGATTCACTTAATCTTCACTAAAACGAATGTTCTTAAGGCGCACAAGCATAATTTGGTGAATGTTAAGCGAATCACATTTACATCATGTTGAAGATTCGTAAATAAATGTGTATGACGTACAGCTAGAGAGGGAATTTGAATCTGAAATAAATTCGAGTTGAGTGAATTATAAATGAATCTATTTCGAACAGAAAAAAAAGTCGGAGTTGTTAAACTTCCTTTGAGTTGCAGATCAACGAATTATTGACTCTTCTGTATAGTTCTTGCCAAACACTATTTTTTAGATTCCATGTAAAAATATCAGTCGTATGTTTTTTTTTACGTTTTTTGGTTTGTCTTCACCAAATTAATCTGTTTTTTAGAATTATCATTAAAACGAAATATTCGTTAATTTGGAACAACTTTTCACTCAATGTTAACGAATTAAAGAGCGTTTTCTGTAACTTCTTTGTTTAGTAAATACTGGCTGAGTCCTCTCACTCCGGCCCACTTGGCCCATTTGGGACTATCGAGGCTCACTTCTCTCTTTTCCGAAAAGGTTAAAAACGAAAGGACTAAAATCACTTTCCCTGAATTTTTGTTATATTACATTTTTGGATAGGACTGAAATTATGGGAGATATTTGAAGAAACTACCTTCTATTTCTCCATGTGAACCCTCGTCCCCTTGACCCTAATAAAAAAAAAGAATAATCTACGTAACCACAATATCGCCCTTTACTCAAATACTAAAATTCATCAAATTCTGTTGAGCCCTTTTCCCGTGATGCTCCCCGTTTATAAAATCTATGTTTTTTGTCCGAAAATTGAGCTGCTTTATTCGGAACATCTCTTTTGGAGTCTGCTGAGGTCCGATCTTTATTAATGGATTTCTGAGTCTCAAAATCGACGTCAATAAAACATATTTTGCAATAAATTGTTTGCCTTAAAGTTGTACACTTGGACAATATGCTGCCAATTCACCGCAGCTAACCATACAATTTTCTTAAGCTAGTGCTACACTGTATGCCACTGTACGAGTATGTGTCAAATATTTGACAAAAAATTCAGTCAAAATTGTTCTGTCAAAATAGACTTTTTACAGAGCAAAAAAAAAATGTGGCAAAAAAAAAAAAATTTGACGATTACACTTCCTGACAACATTTGCCAGGTAAAATCGTCAAATATTTGACAGCGTGGCATACAGTGTAATACTAACTTTAGACTTCAAAATTATACGAATGAAATTATCAAGTTGTTTTATTTTGTTCATTTGTTTATGACAGTATTTGTTGTATTTATGCCTATTAAGCGCTGATCTTTTAAAGATAATTTTGAAAATCAGTCTGTCCATCTTGTCTGCTGAGTTCTTAGAGTGATGAATTGCATAATACTCGTATGTACGTTGAATGGATATTCAAACCAACCAAAACGTTGGTTTTTTTTTTTTTTTTTTTTTTTTTTTTTTTTTTTTTTTCTTAAATATATTTTTGCACTACTCCCCCTTATAAGGTAACAACCTTGTGGGTGGGGTGAGGAGCTTAGTATAAACGTTCGTTTTCGCAATTACATGTACATTCATTTTATATAAAATTTTTAACAAGTTTTTCATTATTATTATTTTTTCCCATTTTTTTTTTTTTTTTAATGCCAAAAATAGTTTTTTAAACAATGTTATATTTCTTAATGCTCAGCAAGAATTGAAAAATTTACGTAACATATCGATTTAGCCTCTTATTTTTGTTTTATTTATTTATTATTTCATTATCCTAAGTTTTTACTGTTCATTCTAAATTTCATTACCTGTTTTTTTTTTTTCCTTTATGATATTAATAGAAAAAATGAATACGAAACCTTCTTTTTAGTTTATGGAAACAATGTCGAATATTTAATGACTCTGATTGTAGAAATTTTTTTTTAATGTTTAATATATTAAATATATTAAAGTTAGAAGAATTCTTAATTAAAATTGGCAAACTATTAAATAATTTTATTCCAGCATACGTGTAGTGGCTCTGACCCAAAGTAGTTCTTCTTCGCGGTAACAGTAGCTCTTTATCTGCCCCAGCACTCGTCTCATTTGTGTTTAGCTGAATCATCCCTTTCTTTAAGTCCTTATATGTTTGAATACTTGCTATTAAATCGAAAATTCTATATACACTTAATACGTCTAATTTAGAATATAGCTTTTCCGTACTGTATCTATGCGGTTTCTTTAGTAATATCCGTATCAGTAGATTTTGTATAACTTTTGGGGGATTCATTGCGGCTTTAAATGCACTTCCCCAAGCAATTATACCATATTGCAGCATTGAATGTATTAAGGCAAAATAAAAAGTTCTAATTGATGGCCGTTTAAGAATTGCTCTCACAGTGAAACATATTGGAACCAGTTTTTTTAATCTTTTTATCATATTCGTAATATGTATACTTATCCCACTTGCAGTGTTGGTCAAATATTACACCCAGGTATTTAGCATAGCTGACTTTTTTGAGAGGTTCGCATTGACAGTTGAGGGTACAATGTTGTGAATGTACGGTGACGTCTAATATGGGAGGAATGCCACGGCCATTTGGTGCAAATAGTAAGTAAGAACTTTTTTTGTCTTCATCGAGTGAAGCATTTTGTCATCTTATTGCGCTGTTGTGCATGTACACTGCGGTGTTTAAAGTTACAGAGATACAAACTTCGCTTCATTCGTCCATTATATAAATTGCGACGTTTTATCAAATACAATCATTTGTTTGTGCTGCCTTGTAATTACAAGGCTTTTTTTTAGGTTTTCTCCTAGTTGACGAAATTGTGATAAATGCCTTTAAGTAGTGTAATTTAGTTGATGAAAAGTTTTTAATTAGAACGGAAGGAATTGTTTGTATGGAAATTGTCAGGCAATCGATAATATTGCCTTTTCAAATTATGATATAATTTCAGAACTAATTTTCGAAACAAGAGTCGAAACCATTTTGAGAATACCTACGAATGAACAACAAATTATTGTTCAAGAGGTTCCCATACCGTCCGATTTCAATCCAATTCCATTAATTAGTTGATTATTTAATTAAACAGTTAGTCAATGGGCAGACTGTATTGTGAGTTTTTCGCCGTGAATTTATTATTATGCATATAATTCGCGGAAGGGGTCCTTTTTTTATAGCCTTCGCTCTCTCCGTTTAATTTTATTACGTCATAGACATCGGCAGGCTTAATGCTGTCATTTCATTCAGCGTTCCGCATTATAATGTGCCCTTGCTCGAAAATGGGGTTCTGCATTTCATCAAAGTTGTCTGATAATGGCCCTTTTAATGTTAAGATAAAATTCGAAATTCCGAAAAGGGAGCTTTGCTATCTGCGAGAAAGAAGTGTGCTTGGCAGTGTCATCTCAAAAATGTCCTCATTACCACTTATTGTTGTTGTTTTTAAGTACTTGTTGGGCGTAGGATTATTTTCAATGAACGAGTTTTTATGGTGTTTTGTTGGCTTTCTGTTCAGTCATGGAAGGTATTTCGAAGCCGAGTATTAATTGAAATTGTTATTACCATCGAAATATTTATAATAATTTTTTAAATCTTACTTAAGCTCGCAAATATCATCAGTCCATAAGATTGATGGTGTAGCACTCATCGTGACAGTATCAAATTTTAGATTCATTTTTTGTAGCTCAATCTGTTAAAGTCTAAAGAAAAAACTCCTGAAAACTTTCCCGAATTTGTTTTAACATGATGTCCACTACAGTGAAACTTCGCTTTTTAAAATGCCCTTAAGTTTTGGGTGGGCAGTATCCGCCTTGTCTTCTCTTGGTTGGAAAAACTTGAAGCCGGGTCAGTGAATACTGAAGAGGATTAAGCATATCATTCATCAAAAAATGTCATAAAAATAAAATTACTGTAACTTGTGAAACTTCCATTTTAATATAAAAATACTTTATTATTAAAAAATAATAAAGTAAAAATTCGAGTTGAAAAGACTTCTAGTTATGGAGATATGAAAATATAACTTTTTTTCTCTACAGAATTCTCAAAAGTAAGTAACATTGTCCTTTTTTCATGTACAAGAGGCAGATGAAGACAGTTTTTCGCACTATTGCCCAACCCCTTTGCCTTATGTGACTCTAACCAGCTGTCTTTCGTTCTCCTTAGCGATTTTGACTACCATCTGTTGGGAGAAATCTAAAGTTTATCTGTATAGTTCAGTTGGCATCTTAATTATATGAGGAAGGCTTATTCTATTTCGCTGCGCCATCCTAGCGTCTGTTCACGATTGCTGCTATAGTTACTATTATCTGCTTTCGTATTCGGGTTTGATCAAATTTGCTTCAAAATAATTTTTCCTTTCATATAGCGAGAGTTGTGTGCAACACTGACCAATCTACCAAAAATTTCGATTTTTAAAAATCTGGCCAGAAAAACGTTTGTGGCACCTCGAGGAGTATTACAGCTATACTTAATAAAACAATCATTTTAAAGTTTCCCCTTAAAACTTCGAAAGATCATTAAATATAGCAACATACCGGGTAAATAAAATGAGATGGCGCACGGTGTTCGCTACTTAAGTATAATAATTTTCGCTATCGCACAACTGGTGGCGCTGCGTTTATTCTGTCTTTTGAAAGCGAAAAAGAAAGGATATTTTTAAAAAAGTGCGGCGTCTGTCCTTATTTTGATAGAAGCAACTATAGATCTGTTCAAAATTTTAAGATGACTACTAACATAGCAGCATTTTGATGATCATACTCCGGCTGTTTGACAGAAAGCTGATATAGACAAATTTATATGTTTAGTTGTAATTTTCTTATCTTTGCTTTTAATTTTTTTTAAATGAAAGCTTTATCGACCAGATATTGTCGGCAATCGAAATTAAAAACAGTTTGTTAACTTTTTGATTGGTTTGAGCTTCGTACCCTGTTTTCTGTTCAACCAAACTTTTTAGTCGATGTTCATGCTCACACCAATCAAACAAATCGGCAGACTGTTACAGGAGATTGAATCTGTAAACTGCAAATGTTTGTAAGAACCTATCACTACCGCCAGCGGGGTATTATTGCGCAAACTCATAAACTGCACCAGAGTTCTTAGTTTGGTTGCTGTGCTCTCACCGAATAGTTGTCCAATTGAGCGATTAAAAGGGCTTATACTTTTGAGTTTGGACGATTTGGAAATGGTTGATGTGGGCGCTTACATATAATTGCGTATCGATTAACAACTAAACTAAAAATCTGATGATGTTTTTTTTCTGTCAGCCAAGTACAAGCCGAGTTCTTTAAAACAGAATTGACAGCGCAGCAAAAGGTAAAAAATAATGCCATTATTACAATTTCACTCAGCTAGCTTTTGCAAACTATAAAAACATTTTTTGGCTGTCCAAAACTTGCATTTTTTCTTTGCTACAAATTTGACGGTTGCAACAGTGTTTCTTTTCAAAATAGCTATAGCACAAATTTGAACACAACCCTGGATGTTATTCTTCTGATTGCTGTGGTGATTATATGGACGGTTTTGACTTACAAGGGAACATTCCCAAGTGTCCCACGCCGATTTTGATAATTCTCATCTATGTTGTAGAACTCGAAAATCTAAGGGACATGTATTTTTTTTATTGGCAGTCGTGAACATTTAAGGGGTGAAACACCCACCCAAAGTTGGGCGAATAATCGACCGAACTTTCGAGTTCTGTAGAAATACTCGATGGATTTCAATGATACTTGCAAAGAATATATATCTGTATTCTAAAGAAATATAGTCTGATGAGAGTGCATCCCAAACCACCCTTAATTTCGTATAATTATTTATTTAAATCGGCCTATTCCTTTTACAAAAAAACTATAATAATAATTATACAAAATTAAGGGTAGTTCACTCCTTTATGGGGATGCACTCTTATCAGACTATATTCCTTTTGAATATATATTCTTTCCAAGTATCATTAAAATTCATCGAGTGCTTCTACGCATATCGAAAGTTCGGTCAATTATTCTCCCAACTTTGGGGGGGGGGGGGGTGCCCATGGAAGTGAAAAGTTATTCGATATCTAATCAGACCGGAGGGATACGGCTGAATTCGTAAAAAAGTGTACATCCCCTTTACACCACCTTAGGGGTCGAATTTCAAAAAATCCTGAAAACAGTTTATAGGTATTTCTATGAAGAACCCGTACAAAAAAAAATTAATTCAATATTTGGAAAGACCTAATAGATATGACGAAAACCGTGAAAATGTATGCATTCCATTTTCACTGATAATTTTTCTTGCCCCACTTCCAAACGCCAATGGATATTTGAATTTTTTTTAATCAGAATTACTTTTCTAGTTGATTTACATATACGTATCGAATTTGAACTTTCTAGCTTAAGCCGTTCCATAGTTGGGAAAAACACCCCCCACCCCCGTACCATACTACCCCTATAAAAATTATATTTTCCCAACATGCTACTACTATAGCTCTATCGAAATACCGAGTTTCAGCTTTATATCATTATAGGTTCTCGAGATATAAAAATCGGAACTTTTTACCTTTCACCCTCCCCCACCCTCACCCTCTACACCCTCATCCCTGAAAATTTTTTTTTCTGCTAGGGGTCTATTAGGCCTACTTCTGGTAAAAATGTAAAGCATCTATTTTACACCGTTATTGAGATATGAGGCGTGATTTAAAAAAAAAAAAATATTTACCCCCTCCACTTCCATGCTGCACCGCACCCTTAAAAAATTTTACTTTCAGCAAACTTTATTTGTCAACCTTTATACAGAAACCAAATTTTATTTCTCTAGTGCAATCTAAAAATCTCAAAAATTTGTTTCCGATCTATTCTCCTACGATTATTAAGTTTTAATTTCGTGACATTAACCGTTTAGGTGATATGGATTTTAGAATGTCTCGATCTCGCCTTTCGAACGTTTCGGACGCATTATTTTTCTCCCCACTCCCACACCCAGGGTATTTTTTTTTAAAAATCGATAACAATACTTTATTATTAAAATAATAAAGTAATATTATTAAAATAATAAAGTGAATGAAATGCTCAAGGAAAACTTTACTTCGCTACGAAGCAAAAGATGTCGCGATTGGACAGAAATCACTAAATGGTAACTTCTCTTAAAAAAAACTTATTTCTTCAAGAATTTTTGTCATTTGTGTAGTCGACACCGATCAGATTGCTTGTTGTACTTAAATAAGTTGTTTTTGAGTACATGAATTACCGAGACAATTCAAAAATAGCAGAAAATACCATTCAAAAATTTCTTGATCTACCTATTTTTGCGGAAAAGTGGAAAATGGTTTTGATCAAATTCCTTGGCTCTAGCATACCTTTAAAAAGCTATTCACTGAGCGAGTAAAAAAAGGAATCATGGATCATGCTTCTGTTGAGGGTATTCCTCAATATTAACCCTTTCTTTTCCACGATGTACTTAATACCAAGAATCATAAGGTATTAGATACTTTTGGCTGACTAACTTATTGGAGGATTTAGCGCTCACCTCGCAATAAGGTGATGTTTTTATTTTGATCAAATTGCGAGTTCGACGAGTACACTTCCAACACAAATCTTATAACTTCTTTGGTTCAGTGGAACTATGACGGTGTCCTTAAATCATCGATTATCTTAAAGTTTTTCAGTTTCCCTTCAAAATTTCCGTCCCAATAATCCTTAATCCTATGTTCCGTAGACAGTAGTCTTAATTGTATCACGTATTGGTTCGTGGCGTATTTCTTTTATTAAGCGGTTCGAAAGCCGCCAGTATCTTATTAGCTTTCTTCGCACATTCATAGAATTGTATAAGCGTGACACAATTGACATCCCACGATATTTTTACTAGACCCAAAATGAATTGAAACTGACCCACCCCGGCTACCAGAAGGTGAAAAGGTTACAAAACAATCAGTTCACAGACCCTCGCTACGTTTTGTTTAGAAAGAGAAACGACCCTTTTCAGGGACAGGATTTATGTTCGGACTACGTACATAACTATATGAGTATGATACAAGGTAAATGTCCTTTTTACCGAAAAGTTAGGAAGTTTTTTTTTGGTTTCCTATCATTTTTTGTGTTAACAACGCTTAAATATCACGTTCCATAATGTAGAACAGGTCCTTAGTTGTAAGGAATAGCTGAAGGGAAACATTCGAGATGACATTAATCGTGTAGGTCCGGGAATGTGGGAAATATTTTTGATTACACTTATTACAAACCATTATCGAAAGTAAGTGCTAGGTAAATGCGTGCATAACTTCTACATTGGTCCGTATTTCATTCGACGAACAATGGTATGAAGTCTTTAATTTGTGGCTTTTGGGGTATCCTAACTTCTAAGTCCTGCATTCTTGCTATGAATATAGCAATTACCAATAGGTAAGATTTATTGAATGTTTCGACGACCTTTTTGTGGCAAAAGCCGGTTTTACTGAGACACTATTCATGTTTCCAATATCGTTCCTTTTCATAGACCATGAGTGATAAACCTGTGATTAGATGGGTGCCCTTTATTATAAACTAATCCAGTTCCGAGGTTACGCTCGCTTTGATGCATTTGTGTTTTTTAGGTGTGTCACTACCTGACGAAAAGAGATTGAATGAACTGCTTACCCGTGAATAAAAACGCTTTGTTCACCACATCCGCTTTCGCCGAGGCGTCGGTATCGAAGTTGATCTGCTAGGTACAGAATGATGCTATTTTTATACAGCGTATCAGGAAGTATCACCTGTGGTGCTGTGAAAAGGTTTATGAATATGAAAGGTAAAGGATTGGTCTGGGTATTGTATATTAGGTGCGTTTTAATGCTCTCTAGAGTAGGATACGACAGCATAAGTATACGTGAAACAACAACAACATCCAGAATAGTCAACCTACTAATTTTACTGGGTTATAAATCCTATACCGGATAGAATGAACTGGTGTGAGTCTAGGATGATTTCGCTTCAATTCGCTTTACGCGTTTCGATTTGAATGATTGGCAGCATTTGTCTTTATCACAACACAAATGCAACAGAACTGCAATAAAATCCGATCCGGTGACAGTTATTGCCGTTTGTTTTAAAACAAAGGAAGGGAAAAGAATTACATAAGTGTAACACAACGAAACGGAAATGTCATTTAACTTCAAACTTGACAACGCAGGGCTGCCAAACTTTACCAATGAAATTTACTCCACATAATACCCTGGATCGTTTTTTTCGCCTGCCGATTAGGTGCTCTATTCTGGCGAGAAAGGAAAAAAATTCTGATTTTTATTTCTCGAAAACCGTAATGAATAGAAAGCTAAAAATTTAGGATTATATAGATCCACTATAGAGACATCCTAGAAAAAAAAATTTATCATAGGGGTAGCAAAGTACGGGGGTGAGGGGTGGTTTTTTATATCTCAGAAACGGCTAATGCTAGAAAGTTGAAACTTAGTACGTATATGTAGATGTGCTATTAAAGCAGGCGTCCACTAGGGCGGACGGGCCGCATCGCAAAAATCCGCCTGCCATACATTGTTATGGAAGTGCGTCCTCTGAACGACACTCGCAATGGAACGAAGTACGTAGAATAAAAATTGCTCGCCGCACCGTTGCGATGGGGCCCGCCTCTAGCGGACGCGTACCTTTAGAGTAACTAAAGCAAAAAAAAAGTTCAGATTTTTATTGGCGTTCAGAGGTTGAGTAAAAAAAATTTCCGTGAATCCACATTTTCACGAATTTCGTTAAAACTTTTAGACATGTCGAGCTATCAAAGCAATTTTACTTCTGCGGGTTATTTATATAAGCGCCTAATAACGTTCTTCAACATTTTTCGATATCCAACCTCTAAGGGGGTGTAAAGTGGTTGTGTACATATTCACGCATTCTGATATATTTCTAAGGTATATTGAGATTTGGAATTCACTTTTACTTGAGCTTTAAACGTAGTCGGGAAAAAACCCGATTTAAGTATTTTTCCCTGTTAAGCCCCCTGGGGGATTCCGAAAATCTCTTAGGTTTAATGTGATCGAATTCGCTTTTACTACTATAAATTATTCTATTGATAAAAAAAATACGTAAGTAAAAAAAAAATCTGCCAATGGTCTGGGCGAAACTTTATTATTTTTCGGGTCAAAGTTCGGGAGCGGTCAAAGTCGGAGTGTATCATGAGTTGCTTCGACATTATTAGATTTCTTGGAAAATTATTTTTATTTTTAATATACAAATATTTAAAATAGAGATTTTTAGCTGATTAAACATTGAAAAAGTCCGTGTAGACTATTCGAATTTCAGTATATTATGTACACTAAAAGCCCATAGAAGTAAAAACGAATTTGTTGCCTTATCAGACTTGAGATTAAAAACGTATACAAACCCATTACTTCCACTTGGGGTTTGAATTTCGAAAAAATTGTGAAACAGGTTTTTAGACGATTTCATAAGAAGCAACTTGATATCTCATGAGACAAGACGGATTTTGAAAAATTTGTGAAAACGTAAGCAAACCCTTCACACCTCCTTGGTTCTGGAAATTCGAAAAATCGTGAATTGGTTGGCCGTAATAATCAATTTTATATCTCATCAGAACTAAGGGATGGCAAAAATTGTGAAAACATATTCAAACACTTGGGGTTGAATATCGAAAAAGTGAGAAATGGGTTTGTAGGCGATTATATAAAAAGTCTGTGGAAATGAAAAGCGATCTAATATCTCATCGAACTTAAGAAATATGTCGAAACTTTGAAAAGCATACAACCCCCTTACACCCATAAGGATTGAATATCTAAAATACTGAAATTGACTTTTTGGCTTTTTAATATAGGAAACCTTAGGAAGTAAAAATTAATTCGATATATCACCTCCTTACACTCACTTGGGGGTTCAATATCCAAAAATCCTGAAAGAAGTTAATAAATAAATATGAAGACAGCACGAGAAAGTAGGAACCAATTCAATTTCTTATCACTTCTAAAAGAAATGACGGAACTCGTGAAAACGTGTTCAACCCGTTTATACCCTCTTAGGGGTTGAAAAAGGAAAAAACTTGAAAACAAGTTTTAGGCAATTATTACGCAAGCACGTGAAAGTGAAAAGATATTCGATATCTAATAAGACGTGGGGATATAGTAGAATTCGTGAAAAAGTTTACAACCCCCTTTGCACCCCCTTAGGGGTCGAATCTGAAAAAATCCTAAAAACGCTTTCTAGGTATTTATATGAAGAAGCCGTAAAATAAAAACAAATTCAATATTTGGAAAGACCTAATAGATATGACGAAAACCGTGAAAATATATGTATTCCATTTTCACTGATCATTTTTTTTGCCCTCCCCTCCGAACGCCAATGTATATTTGAAATTTTTTTTTATCTTAATTAGTTTTCTAGTTGATTTACATAAACATACCGAGTTTGAACTTTGTAGCATAAGCCGTTCTATAGATAGGAAAAACACCCCCCACCCCCGTACCATACTACTCCTATAAAAAATTATATTTTTCCAACATGCTAATAATATAGCTCTATTTAAATACCAAGTTTGAGCTTTATATCATTATAGGTTGTTGAGATATTAAAATCGGAAATTTTTCCTTTTCACCCTTCCCCACCCTCACCCTCCACACCCTAACTTCCAAAATTTTTTTCTGCTAGGGGTCTTTTAGGTCTACTTCTGGTAAAAATTTTAAGCATTTATCTTACACTGTTCTTGAGATATGAGACGTGATTTTTTAGAAACATTTTTGTCCCCTCCACTTTCATGCTCCACCGCCCCCTTGAAAAATTTTGCTTTCAGCAAACTTCATTTCTTAACTTTTATACACAAACCAAATTTTATTTATCTAGTGCAATTGGTTCGTGAGATATCGTAATCTAAAGTTTTTCACCCCCCACCCCCGTACGTCACTGCCCCCACTCAAATTTTTGTTTCCGATCTATTCTCCTAGTATACCTACAGATATTCATTAAGTTTCAATTTTGTGACATTGACCGTTTAGGAGATATGGATTTTAGAATGTGTCGATCTCACCTTTTTTGCGTTTTGGACGCATTATTTTTCCCCCCACTCCCAAACCCCTTCACCTATATCGGCAATTTTTTTGCAAATGTGTCCACTACTGAAGTTCTATATAAATTCCAAATTTCAGCCTCCTAGCATAAGCGGTTGCTGAGATCTAGAAACCAAAATTTTCTGTCTAAAACATTTCCTCCTTTCCCCCCCCCCCCCCCCTTCCACCCCCACCCCTCCAAATTTGGCCACTACACTTCATAAAAAAAATTTCAATTTAATAGCTCAAAGAGTTTGGGAGCTACGAGCCTTCAAACGATTTTGCGTACAGCGGCTGACGTACGGCGTACGGCGGACAGACGGACTGAAATTTTTTTTTGCCTTTTTCGTGTCTACTCGTCATGAAACGTAAAAAAAAAATTTTTGAGGTTAGCAAATTTTTTTTTTAAAAAATCGGTAACAATACCGTATTATTAAAATAATAAAGTAAAATCTGCCAAGAGTCTAGTCGCAACTTTATTATTTTATGGGTAGAAGTCCGAAACGTGTTTAATGCTGAGATGCGGTGTAGGTTACTATTCGATTGACAAATTAAAAAATGACGTTCGAAATAGCCTTCTGGTTATTCCTTAGGTTGTCAGTCGCATAGTAACCTACACCGCATCTCAGCATTAAACACGTTTCGGACTTCCACCCATAAAATAATAAAGTTGCGCCCAGACTGTTGGCCGATTTTTTTAGTTTCAATTACTCTAGTAGCACATCTACATATAGGTACTTAATTTTAACTTTATAGCATAAGCCGTTTCTGATATATGAAAAACCACCCCCACTTCCGTACCAAAAATGTATTTTATATTTTTATAAAATGTACTTTTATTTTTTTCTGGGATGTCTCTATAGTAGCTCTATATAGTTTACAATTTTTAGCTTTCTATCCTTTGCTGCTTTCGAGAAATTAAAAAAGAAGAGAACATTTTTCATTTACACCCCCTCCCACCATCTTCCCTACTCCCACAGCCTTAACATTTTTTTCTCCGCTAGAGGTCTACTGGTACTAGCTCCTGTAAAATGTTCAAGATCATATCTGATACGATTCGTGAGATATAATAATATATAATAATTTAATTTTTTGAGAAATGACTGCCACCCCCCTTTTACGCTTCACCTCTCCTCTCAAAAATTTTATATTCAGTAGACTACTGATAATTCAATATACAATCAGGAATTTCATGCTTTTAAAAGCAAACCATCCACTGCCTTGAGTAGCATCACTTTTTTTTTGCTCCTTTCTGCTCTCATTTTTGAAATACGTTTTCAGATTTTTAGATTTTTTTGGGCTTCATCAGCACTTATGTGGAACTAGACCCAATCACACTCCAATCGTCTTTTTTCAAGTTCCGATTTTTATAGTCGGAAATATTTGAATTCCACACACAATTCCGACAACGAACAGCGTCAATAAAAGTTATTGTTTTTTCATTGCTCCAAGCCGTTTTTAAAACGAAACTTGACAAAATACAAAACTCAATATAAAACTTGACAAAATACAAAACTCAATATAAAACTTGACATTTAGGACAATTGCTCGGAAAATACAGCAATTATAGAGCGAGCAATATCATCAATCTGTGAAAACATTGCCACATTACCGAAATATTGCCACAACTAGCATGATATTGCCCTGTATTGCTCCATTAATCGCTTCACTTGTCCTGGCAATAATCGTCGGGCAATTACTTGCTTAAAAAATTGCTCGTGTACAAGCACCTTAAGAGATATGGCGAAATTCGTGAAGTTGTGAAAAAACCTATTTAATCGGTTTACGCCCTAGGCGTTTAAGAATAAAAAATTCCAAAATGATTTTTTTCCGATTACATAGGAAGCTCGTGGAAACAAAAACTAATTCAATATCTGCGTAAACCTAAGAAAAAATGGGAGAATTCGTGAAAACGTATGCAATTTTGGCTTACACCTTTTGGGAGTGGAATATCGTATCTTCTGTATAAATTTCAGGATCCTTTAATTTTAAAAGGTCTCGATTCCAGCTTTCTAGCGGTCCAGGCACATTGTTTTGGTCACCAATTCCGTATCTCTTTACCCATGTGATTTTTTTCGATTTCAAAAGGCTTTTTATCGAAGCTCTATATAAATTTGATGTTTCAACTTCCTAGTATAACTCTTAAAATCCTACTCTTAAATTGCCCTCTCATATCCGAACCACTTAAACGGATTTACCCAATTTATGCACCCAAAAAATGTAAACCCATTATCTCAAAGTGCTTGCGAGCTACTAGTGTGCGAAGGCGTTTGCATACGGCTGGCTGACCGAAAAAAATTTCTATCTAATCTTAAAATGTGAAAGAGAACAATTTCTAAGGGTATCACTATTTTTTTAAATCGGCTACAGTACATACACATAATGTCTGAGTTTTGTCCTTTTTATATTTTGTTGTTAAACATTTTTGCAGCTCTAAATTTCACCATAAAATACAATCATGTAATGACCATCATCCCTACGCAACCACATTTAAAATTTACATAGCGTTGGTAAATAGATTTAAACAATTATAAGTTTTTGAACCAACAATTTTCATATTTGCGGAAACAAAACTTTGTAGGTATACGACCAGGAAATGCGTGTTTTCGAATTTCACCTTTCCGCTAGTTAACGTGATAACGCACGGATTTTCTGGACTGATAATTGGATTTATTTATTATTGGCTGTAACTGATCCCCCATCTATTCCCAATCCGATTAACTATTTTTGCTTTCTCCGCGATTCGGTAAAAGCGTACTAATTTCCGATTTAATTTTATAATGCTCTTCAGGTTCCATTTAAATTTGAAAGTCCTGGAGTTTGCCACCGTGATTACGCTCAAACCGTTTAACATCATTTCAGTTAAAAGTTAAACGACGCTAGTTGAAAGTTAGTAACTTTTAGCTTTACCATAGGCTGCAGTATATGATAAAAAATACTTCTTGGCTCAGAACAGAATTGGGTTGCTAAAGGGATAATGCTCCATTCAATTGTGATTTGTTCACAAGAGAAGAAATTAGACCGAAACTTGTTTGATTCCATTCATCCGACTCTGCGTGCTAAGTATCAAACTTCATTAGTTCCCATGATATCTGGGCTGTAATTGAGTTAAACACTTTCTCCTCGCTGTGTGCTTCCTACCTTTAGTAGGTCTTCTAGCCTGTGCTGCACTCTATGAGTGAAAGAAGTTGTAATTCACGGGATAGTGCCGTAAGAAAATAAGACCATTGTGCATTCGTAGGTATCTTACTGCATTTTAAGCGGCCATTGGGTTGGGCTTAGATGATTGGAGGAATTTGCAGAAAAACGAAAAATGAAATTCAAAAAATATAATAAAGAACAACGTTTGCCTGGTATGAATAATAACAAAAAATAAACGTACACAGGCCGACTCATTTATCAGCAATTGACCGTCCGATGAAAAAGAGAAAAATGCTGAAAGTATGCTGTTTGCTGAACTGGTCTTTAGTACAGTGTACAGTAGATTAGGAGGAGATATAGGGTTAAGAGAACGTGGCATTTCGATATTAAATTAATTCAGTGGGCGCCGGACAATGTTACCATTTCTAGATATTTTTTGTGGTTAAAATCGAATGTAGAAATCGATGAAGATTTAACAAATTGGATTAGAACTGAAATGTGTAAAAGGTTTTTTGGTGTGTACCCACCTTTTCTGTTCGGTTTTTTTCAGTTTTCTAGTTGGCAGTAAACAGTCATATCGAACTTGTACTCAGAGTTGCCAGATAGTTCGCTCCAGAACCCGCCGAGTGAGCTTATGAAATAGCCCAAAACCAGCACGAAGACTTGTAGCCCAAATACCGCACTCAACTTTGAAATTTATCAGACCTAGTAAATGTGTTGAACATAGTTGCGATTTCGACGACAAACTGTGCTATACTAATGTAAATATTTACATTAATGTTAAATTCGCATTTATCACAATTTTAAAAGTCTTGTCTGAAAACATATTAGGTGCAATAATCAAATTATTCATGAAAAATATTAATTTGTAATTTTCATACATCAATGGGATCAAGATCTTCAGGGAATTACCCTACATGTAAGTTACCCGGCAAAATTAAATATTTCTTTTTGCTTTTATGAAAAATAATGTACGAGTATATTAGTTTATGTTACAAGATGCACATTAATATTTAATAACGTAAGCACCTTATAATCATCTTCGCCTAAGCGATCAAATCCTACGTTAAGTGTGAAAATCAATCGCTAAAAATGTGTAAATTTACTGCTGGCGTGGAAAGGCAAAATTTTACAACGCGTAAAATTACAAACTGTGTGGAAAAAGTAATATGTACTTCTACTAAAATGTGACATGTTTATGTTTGCTTATTATTATTATTAATTTATTGATAATATAAATGAATAAACTTCAAGCGAATGATCGGCAGATGAATTCCCAGACGTATTTTGAAGGTCAAAGGACACAGCTATCGACAATTTGAAAAATACAATGAGATCAATCAACAAATGATAATTGGGAAAAACTCAGGATATAGGTCAAAAAGGGTAGAAAGTATAAAACACTATACATGTTTGTTATATAAATTTAATTTATTTGTTTTAAAGCCGCAAATTTCACACACTATAAACATTATTTTGTTTTTAAATTTTAAATCACAACTTACACAAAACCACGAAACAAGTGAATTAAACAACGAAACGGTGAACTTAATACTATCACAAAAAACAAATTACTACGCATAAACTATCAAAATTACATGCAAAATGCGTAATTTTATACACAATGACAAATTTTACACATTAAAATGGGAAATTTCATTCGGTGTTGTAATTTTACTTTCCGGCCAGTAAACTTTTGACGAAAGTGTGTAAAAATACAAACTTTTAAAAATTACTCGTCATTTTGTTAAATTAAATGAAAATTTTTAAGTTTGCTACATAAATTCGGGATATTTTACTGCTTTAAGGAAAATTATTTTAAACATTTTTTTTACTGTGTACTTAAAAGGCTCATATTTGGTCCACAGTCTACACACACTTTAACTCAACAGTTCAAAGGGTTTGTAAGGTATGAGTCTAAACACGTGTGCGTGCGGTGGAAAGACGGATTTTTTTTATTTTTTTTAGATTCTACTAGCCTGAATAGGGAAAATACAAAATTTGAAGGTCGATCACAATACTTTACAAATAAAAAACAATAACGTAAAATTGCTGCCAAGACGCCATTTTTTTTATTGAAAATGCACTAAATTTAAAAAGAGTGTATAGGGGAGAGTGGGGCAAAGTGGGCTAGCAAGGTAAACTGAGCCCCTTTAAAATTTCTAGTTTGCAATAGCGTCATCTCTTAGCAAAATAAATTATACGATAAAGCTTCATAAATCTACCACAATGCACTATAAGCGAAATCCATCTCAAATTACGATTTTGGTACCGTCTGATGTAAATATCAGTGTTTGATAATTGCATTAAAAAGAATTGTTAGCGAGTGAAAATTGTTTGGAACCGTATCCTTGAGATCGGTGTACGGATTGTGAAACTTGATAAGTAAGATTAAATGATTATTAAAAAAATTTATAAATTTTAGCAGATGGTTGATGTTTAGCGTTCATTCGCGGCAAAATGAGCCCCGAGCTGCGATTCTGGCGACATGCGAATTGCGAAAATTCCGCATATTTCCCTTCATTTTCGAAACAGGGAAATTTGTCGGTTTCTTGAGGCAAGGCTGTTGGCGAATATTTTCGTGATCTTCCTATGTATTCAAATTGAAATTCGCATATGTGAATTGAGGAAACTGTTTGTTTTTCGTTTCGTGTTTGTTGTCAATATTAGGTCTGTTCTTTTTGACTGAAATATTGTTTGCAGGGTGTTGGAATGGGGGGAAGGACAATGCGTCCTAATTGCTCGAAAGCTGAGATTGAAACATTCTAAAATTCATATCTCCTGAACGGTTGATGTCAGACGGTTGAAACTTTGTGGCTGTTTTATGGGATACTAGGAGCCCAGACAAGGACTAAAATTTTGAAGAAGGGGAATGTGTGGGTGGAGTAAAAAACTTTGGATTACAATATCTTCCGAACCAATTATACCAGGAAAATAAAATTTGATTTTTGAAGATAGGATTACAAGTCGAGTCTATTGAAATATTAAAAAATTTCAATTTTTGAGGGGGGAGGTGGAGTGCAAAAGTGGGGGGTCAGCCATTTTTAAAACAAATTTATTTTTATATCTCCAGAACCGTGCCATATATGGCCTTACAAATTTTACAGGAGTTAGGCCCAGTAGACCTATAGCGGAGAAAAAAATTGTGAGGTGTGGGTGTAGAACTCTGGTTTTTATTTGTCGAAAACCGTAAATGATGGAAAGCTGAAAATTGAAGACTATGTAGAGCCACTAAAGAAGCATCTTAGAAAAAAAAAATAATAAATTCCCTTTCACTTCTTACTACTTAGTTTCAGGATTTTGCAAAATTCAACGACGATTGTGTACGTTTTTAATAATGCCGACATATCACTTAGGAGTGACTAGATATCAAATTCCTGTCTTTAAGTTCGTTTTTACTGACTGTTTCTGTCAACGACAAATGTTAAAACTTTAGTGGGGCACGTTCAAAATACAAATGTTCCCAGGGCTACTCTTCAAAGCAGAGTACGCTCTCAACACACTTAATTTCGCTTGAATTTATTAAAATCATATTGTTTGTCTTAATTGATTCATTGCCATATTCTTTCGATCCAGTTTTGGGTGAAATTACTATACCCCTTGGAAGGGCTCACTTTACCCCAGTAGAGGGGCTCTGTTACGTTCACCGTTGACCGAAACGTTGTTCCCAGCCTCATTTTCGAAGAAAAATGGTCCAATGATGCCACCACTCCACAATCCGCACCAAACTGTCACTCTCTGTGGATGCATTGGCTTCTCGACAATAACGTGCGGGTTTTCCGAGCCCCAGATGCGGCAATTTTGTTTGTTAACGTAGCCGCCGAGATGAAAATGCGCCTCGTCAGAAAAGATGATTTTTCGCCCAAAATCGTTGTCCAATTCAAGCTGCTCCAAGGCCCAAATTGCGAAGCGATAACGAAGCGGATGGTCGTGCGCCTTCGATTGCTGAGTCAATTGGACCTTGTAAGCGAATAATCCGAGATCTTTGTGCAGAATTCTCCTCAGGCTAGTGCGTGAAATGTTGAGCTGTTGAGATCGACGGCGAGTTGATGTTCGTGGAGTGAGTCTCACATTCTCGGCTACAGCAGCCACATTCTCGTCCGTTCGCACCGTACGACGACGGGGGCCATGAGTGTTGTCCACAAGCATGCCAGTCTCATGAACTTTTTGCACAAACTTGCGTACAGCAGGCGCGGTGGGTGCTTCATTTCGGCCAAAACTTCTTTTCAAAAAACGTACTGTTTAGGCTACACAGCACTCACTTTGGAAATAAGTTTTCAATATTTCCCAACGTTGTTCAAGCGTAAAGCGACTCATTTCGTTCCTCGGAGGTATGATACTGACTTTCTGTCAAGATTTCGAGCGGGAAACAGCTTTCAGTGTCAAAATAACCTATGAACCGTCAAAAAAAAATTTACGAAAATTGTGCCATACTTCCGATACTACTTGTTCATGATAGGGTTGCAAGCATTACTGCTCTGTATAGGTTGGTATAGGTAGTACTTACTACTTTATCCTTGCAAAGTGCAAACTAATCTCAATTTTAATTATAGATTTTAATTTTTACAGTTTCCCATTTATGAGCAAAATCTGAATCCAAAATACCGACTGAAGCGTATAAATGTATGTTCTCGTACATGTAGGTTAATGTATTTGCTTTTAATTAATAAAATTACGCATCGTACTGACCGCAACATTTAACTATTTTAATAGGTCGCCACAAAATGAAGAGTGTAGAATTCAATTACGATTTTCAATTTATTTAACAATTTTAACGTCCTGAGGACAATTTCACGCACTAAAAGGTGAACAAACACACGCTACTCGTACAGCCTTAAATTTGTTAAAGCTGAAACTCGTCCGGTTTATTTGAATTGTAATTACACCCTAAATTGCATGTGGGTATGATTATTTTACACCACCCACGGACCATAGTGTACGTGTACGGCGTCTAAACTTTGACCAAATGTACGTATTTTTCTTCTTTCACTAAAGAAAAACTTTTGCCAGGGAGCCTTGAGGACGCACAAGAACGCCAATAAAACAAACTGGCATTTATAGGTACCGTCATAGGAAAGGGGAGAAAGCCACCCTAAAGGGATCTTTTATGGCAACAGTTGACAAACTCTCATGGGCTGTAAATCAACTTTGATCTAGCGCTCACTTTCATGTTAAATTGAACGGCAACATCCTCTGATTTCCTGATTTATTTAAAGGTTATTCAAAGGTAAAGGACGAGTAAAGCCTCTATTATTTTTTATTCATGTCCTTCTTTGAACGTAATTAGGGACGATGGGCCCCACGTAGTGCGTATCCTGGCGACATCGGGTACGCCTCTCAGTGCTCAACCGCTTCCTAAGCACCAGAATTCGGAGCAATACACAACTTAAAAGCGAAGTTAGAACATTGATTACACACTAAATTCCAGTAATGAGCTTATGATTGTTCTTTTATCGATTCGGAAGGGTAATTTCAAATTGATTTAGCGCACGATTTCGTATCGCGGCAGATTGTCGGCGTTAAAGGGATTCGAAATGGATTTTAGTACCTTTTTCGAAAACACTAAGCAAATACTTGCAGAGGGTCGATCACAAGAGGGTTGTGCCTCTTTATATATCTGCCACGCTTCGGAAAACAACTCACTTTCCCTATCGTCTTAAAGTTAAATTTGCATTTCATCCTTGGAGGCTAATTTATATAAGTGACCGTGAACAAATTGTTTTGCGTAATTTAAACGAAGTGCTCGCTGAAAATAAATTAAACATTAATTGCGAATATAAATACGAAATTATAAAGGTTCTCTGATAACTTGGGAATGAATAGAATATGAGTATACGTTTGAACAGATAACAAACCGCAGGATATTTTCGATAAATTCCAATGTGATTTTGAACTATGCTTGGGAGGACAGCTTCGAGGTTTTAAGGGAGAAACTAAAAGCATAACATACTAACAGTATTGACAAGAGGTCTTCGCTATTGGATTGTATCGACGAAATTAAGAAGTTACAAGGACGAAGCAAGAAGTCATTGCTGTGGCAGAGAATATATTTGTGCTTAAGACTACTTCTTAGCTTATCTGAAAGGAGGTGTAGGAAGAAAGTTATTGTCCTACATGGTTTTCGCGGCTCTCGTACGAACTAAGGATAGAGGGAATAAATCGAAAGGGTTGTATTTTCAAGAAAAAAGGGTTTTATCTGTACCAATTTCGGCGTTAAAGGAGTGGTGGCATGCTTGCTTACTGACTCTAAGGTCGTGGGTTATCACACTGCATTATTAAGCGAACTAGAAGTCTGGGCAAAACTTGGTTTTTATACTCTAGACGAAATCAGAGAGTATTATAAATTTAATCCAGTCAGAAAGTTTGAAACGCATAGAACCGAGCCTTGAACGACGAAAAGTTACATATTATTTTGTATTATTTGGCGCTAAAACTTCCAAGTCCGCTTACTATTCTTCCGTCCGTACGTCTGTCCGTGCGTCCGTCCGTCTGTCCGTGCATTCGTCCGTCTGTCCGTGCGTCCGTCTGTCCGTCCGTCTGTTCGTATGTCTGTCCGTTAGCACGATAACTCATGAATCATGAGTCACTCATAGAAATATAACATTCAAGAGACAATAGATTTACCAATATTGATAACTTTATAATTTATAAACATTTAAATTATTGCTGGATTGGTAGGTTACATACACTTGTTGCAAAAATTTCAGTCCCTCAAATGTTATTGTTATATGTCTGGAATAAGTCGGTAAGTCTAAAAACGAATCTATTCAGGGCAGCACTTTTTTGCTATTTTTACTATTGAATTATTCCTGTAAATCAAGTTTTTGTGAAAAAATTAAATTTGTTGACATGTCAGTGATCAAATAACTTATAACAATAACTTTTTCACAGTGCGTGTAAGCCTTGGGATATGACTACATTACACTTATCCCATTTTACTATTTTTCGACTTACCAAGTTATTCTCTGTGACCACAGATGTGTAGTCTGGCAATCCGAACAACTTACTTATTATTGGTATTAAAGTTTCCAGAGAAGAACAACAATTTTGCAATATTTTGGAGAGATCTATATACTTCTCGCATGTTCTAGACACTTCTCGCATGTAATAGGTACTTCTTCCGCGTTCCACAAAACAACCGAATATGCTGAAAATTTCTCGGCTCAACACATGCAGTATATAAACGCCGCAGAGCCGGGGAATAAGTTTTTTTACTACGAGAGTGAAACGACGATATACGCGAACGTGTATTTTTAAAGTGATGTTTTTTCTATAACAGCGATCAATTAGTAAATTAAATCGAATTGTGTTTTACTTGAAAATCCGGCGAAATTATTTTTCAAGTATAACTTTATCTTAAATTTTGCAAAATGTTTTTATGTATTTACACAATATTTATTATACATTACAGTGTTTCTTAAGAATTCTGGAGCACAGTTCGTCGTTGAAATCGCAACTGTGTATGTAGGTCTTTAAAATTGCAAAGTTGAGCGCGATATTTGGGCTACAAGTCTTCGTGCGAGTTTTGGGCTATTTCATAGAGTTCACTCGGCGGGTTCTGCTTCCAACTATCTGGCAACCCTGCTCATCATCGCCTCGAAATTTTGAATATTGATGTTTGGTTGAATTTATAAGGCTAAGTTCGTTAACGAGCAAAATCGTCCAACTAGATGTCATACAAAAAGGTCCTTAAGACACGTGTTCAAGAAAATATTCCGATAACTTCAGAACGCTTTAAGCTACATGCATTTGAAGGTATGAATATGAAAAAGTTTCCATGAGTCCTGCGAATAGCTGCCACACAAAATTTCGTAAAAATATCCTCAACCAATTTACGGAACTCTCTATAACTTGAGAAATCCTTTAGCCACGAAGTCAAAATTTTGTAAAAATTAGTTTTGAGGGCAAATCAAGTTAGAGTTTCTTAGTGAGTAAGATATCTTTATTCCTTCGGCTTCCATACAAAAAGTCCTTAGAACACGTGCCCAAGAATATAGCTCGATAACTTCAGAACGGTTTAAGGTACGGCTTTGTTTTTAAATCCTAAAAATCGAGTGAGTCCTTCCTGCACCTCTCACGTGAAAGTCCATGAAAAAGGAAAATTTTGCTTTTGGTGACTTACCTAGTTGCACATCTGAAATTGAACACTGAAGGTATTGTCTTTAACTTCGAGTAGCAATCAAAGCAGATTCTTTAATAAAGGACAAACCAAATGCGCACTCCCTATTCTTTGTTATTCCCGGAGTGCAGTATTTCGGCTTGCAGCCAATCATGACTGCAGTATGTTTTTTTTGGGTGAAGTTCACATTTGAAGCTATAATATACGGTTCAGGTCTAAACAGCTTCCCCTTAGTGGATAAATATTGCGAAGTCCTGAAATCGATTTTTAAGCGATTGTATAAAAAGTCCGTGGAAGTAAAAGCGAATCGGTGTGGGTTTTCCAACCAGGGCAGAATGGAAGGATGGTTCAGTTATACATGAACTCGCCACAGTCATATACACTGACGGCTCAAAGATGAACTGCGGAGTCGGAGCAGGAGTTTTCTCAGACACACAATTTTTGCAAAGTCTTACCATTTACCGGACTACGCCAGCGTTTTCCAGGCGGAGATACTGGGTATCTGGGAAGCCTGTCGGTCTTTGCAGCAAGACGCTACGCCAAAGCGTAATGTTGTAATCCTCACTGACAGCCAACACGCAATCAAGGCCTTAGATTCGGCTATCAACTCCTCTAAACTCGTCGAACAATGCCGTGAGTAGCTAACCTACTTGGGAAGTCAGGTCAAAGTTACCCTGCTTTGGGTCCCAGGCCACAGCCAGATAGAGGGTAACGAGCGGGCAGACGAATTAGCTAGGCAAGGATCTGCTCTTCAGGGCTCTCTCATTGAATCCGTTTCAGTCCCACTAGGGACTGTTAAGCGCCAAATATCCACCCACTTTCTCACAAACGCGAACTCCAGATGGAGAGGACTGACCAACTGCGTCATATCTAGGAAGATATGGCCATCCTACTGCCGGAAAAGAACAGATGAACTCCTGAGCAGGAGCCGTGTTGGCGTCTCCAGAGTCACGGCAGTCAGCACGGGTCACTGGCCGATCGGCGACCACGCGTCCAGACTGGGTATTCCCTTTAACGTCAATTGCCGCAGTTGTGGGGAGGTAAATAAGAGGGAAACTTTTATCCACCTTCATTGCGAGTATCCAGCCCTAGCTAGAGCCAGACTTCGTGTACTAACCTTTCTTTAATAACCTTGACGAGATCTCGAAGAACAAGATTGGAGAACTGATCACCTTCCTGAACAGCACCGGATGGATATGATATGCCATTGGAGCCCCAGGTCTCTGTTAAACCATGTATCCACTTCATCAACCCTCAACGACCAGGTTAAACGAGTTGTGGTATCAAAACGGCGCTTCCTGTGCTAATTGGGCCCTGTCTTCGGCAGACGGGCCACCACGTAAACCAACCAACCAACCAAAAGCGAATCGGTATTTATAAAGTCCGTGGAAATAGAAGCGAACCGGTATTTTTGAAAGATGTTCGTGGAAACGCATACAAACTCTAGACACTCATTTAGAAATTGAATATTTTAAAATCTCAATCTTAAAATTATATGAAAAGCCCATGGAAATTAAAACCAATTCGATATTACATTAGAACTAAGAGATATGGACGAATTCGTGAAAACAGTATGCAAGGCTTTACACCCCCTTATCGCCAAATTCTAAACGTAATTTGTAGGCTATTACATGAAAAATACCATAGTTTATGAGAACTAAGATATATGATGAAACCCCTTAAACTGCATGCAAACCCTTTCAGGGGTTGAATGTCGAAAATTCCTGAAATTTATTATTAGGTGGTTATATGAAAATTCCGAGAATGTAAAAATGAATCGACACTTGGGCCAACAAAGAAGCTCATTGTATCACCCTGTTTTTTGATTAAGATATATAAAGGTGTTCATGAACATTCCCCAAGCCTAGCGAAATTCCTACCCTGACTGGGTCCTGATTGTGAATTCCTCAGGTTTCTTCACCTTCCCTAGTCGGTTTAACCTCTTTGCGAAGTGTACCTACACCGTGGGTAGGTTTAGATCTCTGAATCCTTCGCTTCTCATGAAGTATCCCCAAAATAACTGCGAAGAAGGTTTCTTCCTTCCCCAAATCGGTACGATTTTACTCCTAATTTACCTTGGATGGGTCCAGATTCTTTGTTCCCACCTTTCTTGTAGGCGGGCTTAATTGCTGCGCGGCTGTTTCCTTTTCCTTCAACCGGTTCTTTGTTTAAGAAGTCATTTCAGTTTCCCCCAGGTGGTTCAACTTCTTTTTCACGGCCAATACCTCGGCTGGGTCAAGATCTATGAGCTCCTAACTCCTCATGGAGTTAGAACCCAATGTAGCCAGTCTTGTCCGAGCAAAAGTCTGGTATTCACACAAAAAGTTTTGTGTGAACTCGTCCTCACAGCATTGGTCACATACAAGAGAACTTTCTTCCTCCATAGATGCTTGTTCAGTGGCCTGTTACAATAGCAACTATGTTAGTGAGATCCATTCGTGAAAGTTCTAGAAATAAAGTAAATAAAGTTCTAAAAATCTGGTTTCTCTAGAATCTGACCCAGTTAGGAACATTTTTGATACGTACCCGGCTTACCGCCAACCGAAATTCAAGAATCATAACTCAAATACATAAATCTTAAGATATGAGACATGATTTTTAAGGATAATTATTATCCCCTTACTTCCATGTTCACAACGTCCTCCTTCCAACTTTAACACGTAAAGAGGTCCGTCCACTCAATCAACCCGCTGAAAATTTAACTTAATATCTCAATGGATTTGTGAGCTACGTGTTTGCAAACGGCGTACAGACGGACAATACACTTTCATTGTTTTTTTTTGGGTAGTAAAACGTGAAATTAAAAAAGTTTAGGGTTGGAAATTTTCGGCAATATATTATTATTGGAATACTAAAGTAATATCGATATTAGAAGCAATAGCAGCACTTGCTTTGCCCTTGGGGCAAAGGGTTGTATTGGAATAAAGATTAAACTGTCTTTAGAAGTTTAAGCGAGCATTTCCAATACTGCCGTGCTAAGGGTGAAAGGTCGTGAGCGCCAAAACAACAGAACATTTGCTATCATTCTGGTAAGGCAGTCAGATATTTGTCCACTACAATTTCTCGAAAATAATTTAACAGTAGTGTCTCCGGTATTTATTCCAAATGCTGGGATTAAGGAAAACTAAAATCGATATTTCTTCAAAACTACGAAAATGGAGATGATCCCTTGCTACTAAGGTCGGCAGTAGAGAGGTCGGTCAGAAATCTGGGTTTGTTTGCCAAGGACCTGACCTAAGTTTCTGACCGACTTGAACAAGGAACGGGGAAACTTAAAGAACATCGCCGGATGAATGTACCATAAAGGACTTGTTTTATCTTGGGTGTATTTGAGCGGTGGAAGAAGTAAATTGGTGAGTTCTTAAGTGAACAGTGCTTCAATTGATATTCCCTTACACATATGAATATTCAGCAAGGATAAATTATACAACAAGGATAAGTTATACAGATGTATCGGAAACAGAAGGCACTGTCCAGGTCGATTCTATCGCCTAGCACCAAGAACGATTCTTTACTGTCTTTCAAATGGAAATTCGCAAAAGAAAGAGATTTATTTCTTTTCTTTTCAAATATCAAAGCAACAAGGCACCATTTGGTTTTTAAGACTGATTCATTTTTCGCGCGTAATTCAATTAAACCTATCATATATCTACTTAATAAAATTCAGAAAGAAATGGACACACGCTCAGTCCCCAACAAAAAATGAATTTAACAATTCCGAATTTAATACAATTCAATCGCCGCTTTCAAAATTTACAAAAGTTTTCAATTAAAATCCATTGAAAAAGCAGACTCCATTTAGGGATATTGTTTAGAAAAGTTTTGGAGTCTACCCGATTAAAAGTTCGGTAATGATTTGCTAGCGATAAAATATGGATGGGGTAGAAGAAAGGAGCCAGGAGGAACAATCGCAAGAAGCACCCCCGTTCCAAGGCTACGTACGAAGGCATTAAAAGGATCAACTTGTATAGCAAAATTCGAAGGGTGTCAGGAGTACCAACTGTTTATTGTTCGGTGTACATACATTAGAAAAATGGGGTATTTACTACACAAAAGGATTGTTTCAGAATAAATTTAATGTCTTCCGTTTGGCGTGTATTTGTGCGCTCCTGCGAATGCTTTCTATTCTGTATCTCTGCCTGCGGTGAAAAATCGATAGAACAATTTTCTGCGATATTTCGTGCTGGTTTGGTTTTATGTAATTTATGCACCATATGAAAGGATAGACCGCTTGGATAAGGAATGATGTGGCTCTTTATAGAGCTTCTTTATTTGTCGTATATTCAATTTATGGAGTGAGAGCACACGTATGCGAAAAATGTACATACCAACGGGAGTATAAAGCAGCATCTGGGAAGATTTGCGCTTCGAACATCTTGTCACGTTTTTTTTTTTGTCTCGATCGAGCTCCATAATGTACATTTAGTGTATGGACATAATAAAAAATTCCTTGTCTTTTAGAGCATCTATCCAATTCATCTAACAGACAGTAAAATAAATTTGTTTGCTTTTATTATTTTAGTAGGTTTGATGGTGTCGATAGCCCAGTCGCTTGTGACCTTATTATTCTCAGTTGCCCACGATGGGTGCAGAACTCCATAGCAGGATTCGATCCGAGGCGATAACTTGTACCTGTCGCCAGGACTGATTCACTCCTGGAATGCCCTTCCCGATTGTTCGTCCTGAACGACTCACTCCACGTCTTCCTTGCGGATTCGAATACGAAGCACGTTTGGAGATATTTGGCTTTGATTTCATTAAGGTATGACCGGTCAACTGTCTTTGAATCTCAATGCCTATTTTGGTCTATGCAGACGACATTTAGAGTTAACGTCTGACCTGAATATCCCTAAGGTACGTCGAAGAACTTACTGTTAAGTCACCTCCCATGTGATACAAACGTATAATAACAAGATTCGAACGCTTGATGTTCTTTGCGCATAGTTCAAACTGTTCAAATAGCACAGGCGCTGGTTTCGTTCAAAACTGTTGACAAAAGAGACATCTATTGATCAAAGCTTGAATTGAAATGAATTACAAATTGCCATGTCAAAAAAATGTCGAGGTTCTCGATCAGAGTTGTCCTCTTGGAATTAAATATACTTTACTTGGGAGATTGGGAGCGCTCATTTCAGATTTCCGGTCACTCGCGAACTAGTTCGCTCTTTAAGTTCCTTAGTTCGCGGGTTCTTGGATTGGATTGGAGTGGACACTATCTGATTCTTGCTTAAAGTCTTAAAGTTCAGAATATGGCAGTGAAGTTTGCGAACGAACTCGTTCGGATAAGTGCTGCTATAGCCTAGCAAAGGATGTCATGTGATAAATGTTAAATTAATCTGCAAATTGAAAACTGTCAAACTCTACTACGTCCCATCTTCATGGCAACCGGTTAAAGTAGCGTTTATCCCGAAGCCAGGGAGAGACGACTATACTCTACCCAAAAGTTTTAGGCCAATCAGCATAACATCGTTTGTTCTGAAAAGTCTGGAACGACTGGTAGAGAAGCACATTAGGGAAGTGGCTCTCAGAGCGCATCCTCTTTGTTCGGAACAACATGCGTATCAGAGCGGAAAGTCTTGTGATTCAGCGCTCCACTCTCTGGTATCCAGAATAGAAGGGGCGCTGGACCGGAAAAAGTACGCGCTGGGCCTTTTTGTGGACATTGACGGTGCCCTTTGAATCACTGTGTGATGCTGCCAAAAGACATGGGGTGGATGACATTTTAGTTAAGTAGATTCACTTCATGCTCACACAAAGAATGCTATTCGCGGAGACGGGGGATGGGCAATATGCTACAACGGGGGTCAGTAAGGACTGTGCTCAAGGCGGGGTCCTTTCGCCACTGCTGTCGAGTATGCTCATCGACTTTCTGCTTCTCGAACTGCAGAATCTGACGCTGATGACGTGGCTGTACTAGCTGTCGGGCTATCGCTCAGGGATGTATGCAACAAAATGCAGAGAGTCCTATGGGCTATCGATACTGGTGCGAAAGACATGGACTTTCTGTGAGTCCTAGCAAAACCGCTCTAGTTTTGTTTACTAGGAAAAGAAAGACTGAAGGTTTAGTGTTACCAATGCTGAAGGGTGAAACTATTCAGCTCTCGGAGAAGTTAAGTATCTTGGAGTTATCTTGGATAGCAAGCTTTTGTAACATGTAGATACAAAGACGAACCGTGCGCTAGTAACATTCTGGCAGTGCCAGAGAGCTTTTGGAAGAACATGGCGTCTTAGGCCGTTAATGGTGTATAGGCTATATACGGCCATTATAAGACCCATCCTAATCTATGCATCAGTGGTTTGGTGGACTAAGTCCGAATGTACATACATTACAGCCAGTCTCGCTAAACTATAGAGGACAGTCTGCATCGGTGTAACATGTGCCTTGCGTACCACACCGGGTGCGGCACTCGATGCACTGCTCAATCTGCCACCGCTTGACATTGTTGTTCAGCCAGAATCAATGAGAGCTACACACAGTCTAATGAGATTAGGCCTGTGGAGAGCATTGCACGGGTCATGGAGAAATGGCATGAAGATTGTCTGGGAACTCCATCTTCGATATGCCTTCGGATGCTATGACTTCGTCCTGTATGCTCAAAAGGAAATATCAGGTGGAGATCCCGAGTATGGAGGAGTGGGAAAACCAGTCCGCACTGCTTAGCGGATTCACTGATATATTCTGTACGGACGGCTCAATGACTGAAGACGAGTCGAGAGCTGGAATGTACTTGCAGACTGACAATCTTAGGTACTCTTTCGCTCTAGGAAAACATTCTTCGGTATTTCAAGCTGAAGTATATTCGATCCTTAAGACAGTAGAATGGATTATAGAGGGAAGATGGAGAGGCAGAATGATCTCCATTTGCAGCGACAGTCAGGCCGCTCTACAATCCCAAGATAATCCAATCGTCTTTTCGAAGATGGTACCTGAGTGTACAGAACGGTTGAATTCTGTTGGCAGATTCAACGACTTCAAGCGCATATGGGTTCCAGGCCACCAGGGTGTAAATGGCAATAAAATAGCTGATGCATTAGCAAAGGCTGGATCGGAGTCAGCCATGGTCGGACCAGAACCAGTTTTCGGTGTACCGGTTGCCTCTGTTAGGCATGCCATTACTGAGTGGGTGAGTAAATCACACATTGAGAGATGGTGGCTTCTTCCGGGAATGCGGCAGATCAGAAACCTTGTTGAGCGACCAAGTGGACGAACCGCTGCTTTTATTTTCAAATTGAGCGGAAAGGAATGTGGTAGTATGGTTGGTGTCCTCACAAGGCATAACTCATGTGGCCTACACCTGGTCAGACTGAGAATCATTGAGGACCCCAGGTACACTGTTTGCGACGAGAGCGACGACACAACGGAACATTTCCTTCTCGAGTGTCCATCTTACCCTTTTGCGAGAATGCACATATACGGCGTTGATGCTATGAGGATGGAAGAACTCCGTTCTCGCTCCCTACCTGAGCTCTTGAAATTCGTGAGGAGGACGAAAAAGTTCGGGTAGAGACTGGGGGATTCGAGTATAATGGGCCATGTGGGCCTGAATGCTCAAGATGCGATGCTTCACTGCGTGTCTTCCCCCACACCAAACAACAACAACAACAACCAATGAAGGCACTAACTTAGAAAATGTATAGCAAGTCACACTCTGTACATCCAACGAAGCAAAGATTTTTTTTATTTATTTGCCTATATTTTTCAATTTTGATATAGCCCTTTAGGGGTTAAATATCCAAAAATTTTGAAACCGATTTTAGGCGATTATATTGAAAGTCCGTTGGAGTGAAAATCAAATCGATATCTTATTAGACCTAAGTGAGATGTCGGAGTTCGTAAAAACTTACACAATCATTTTACACCCTCTTAGGGGTGGAATATCGTAAAATTCCGAAAACAATTTTTAGATCATTTTATATAAAGCCCATTAAAGTAAAAGCGATTTCGATCTCATTAACATCTAAAACTTGAACAATAGCTTGCACCCCCCAGGAGCTTAACATAGAAAAATGCCTAAAGCAGAGTTTCCCGGATTGTATTTAAAGTCTTTAGAAGTGAAAGTGAATTCGGTATCTCATTAGACCTAAGAAATATACCGGAATTCGTGAAAATATATACAACCACTTTACATCCCAAAAAATTCAAAATACAACATCAAAATTTGGAAAACGGTTTTTAGGCGCTTATAATAAGGGGCTTGTAGAAGTGAAATTAATTTGATAAACTGACATACCTAAAAGAAATAACGAAATTCGTGAAAATGTAGAACAAAACCCATTTTACAGGGTTTGTTTTTGCTTTTTTTGGGCTTATTAGTCCTGAAAGGGTATCCAATTTCTTGTTGTAATTTCAGATCGATCACAATACTTTATTATTATTAAGGAATAATAAAAAAAAATACGTAAAATTTATTTGTTACAATTTTTTGGTTGAAAATTTAACACGTGATGTATATTTACACCAAAAAAAGTCATAGAACTGTCATTATTAAGGAGGTGTATTTACGTTTCGGACGTCTGATTTTTTTTAGAGTGTACTGTGAAGTTCAAAACCCCTGAACTGAAAGAAGAAATCTTGAGTTATAAAACGCCAAAGGAGTTTGAGCTTGACGACATACGGCGTATGCAGCGGACAGTTTTGGTTTGGTTTTATATCACCCTTAGGTTTAGGTTTAAGAAGGGGCGCAGCGCTAAAACCACCGCGCTCACTAGGCGCCAAACGGGCCCATTACGATCCCTTCATATATCACCCTTAAAACGCATAATATTAAAATCTGATGGTTGTCATTTTTTGCTGTAATGACATGTTTACAATATCTACTATGTAATTATAATAATAAAGTAAAATAAAATTTGAAAACTGCTTTCCCAGGAACTGAGGGGTTAATAGAACAAGGGGATCCTATCTTGGCTGCTTGCGAAATTACACTGTAAAAAATTCATTCTGTTGAATGCCATACAACAGTACGAGTACTTGATATCTAATAACTGCTCGGTGCTCAATGCATTCAGGTTTGTATGTACTCGCTTAGAATGTCTATTAGTCGCACACTATTCAGGATATTGATCTAAGCTTGTAGGTTATATTCCGCTACTGACCGCAGCACTGAATTGAGACGTCTTTGTTAGAATCATGCTAATAACTTCAACCCTTTGCACCAAATTAATGATTTGTTTGGTACCCAGGACTATGAAAACCGAAGCTATTCACTTCCAATTTCTAACCCATAACTCACTAATAATCGAGTTTATTGCCTCGAAGCTGGGATAACTTCTACTTCATGCTGGCAACCGAAGTGTTCGTAGTTTTCCCCTGGAGGCAAATATGACAGGCTGTGGTTACATTTGAACAAAGATATTTGTGCAAAATTTCATAAAATTAAATAGCGAGATGAAATGCTTCTATGGCTGGCTACGGCATTGCAATTTTGGGCACTTGATGAATACCAGACTGAAATTTCGCCGTTTTATTCGATTCAGTGGAGTGCGAGAAATTTCCGTTGCCATTGACAACGACACAATCAAACACGCTATCGATTTTATACTTTGCGATAGTCAGAATGCGAGTAGTCAGCCGAAACAATTTTCCTAGGTTTAATACAGCAAATAGTGCAGTGTCAATCGCATTTTCTATCTAAAGTTGCAATAAAGTGAATCGCTTGTTCTACTAGTTTTCATTGCACTTAAGGGTGGTATTAAATCGGAAAATATAACAAAAACACCAGGTAGGTACTAGCCACACGTAGTTCTTACTATATTTAAGCTCACACCCAATATGTAAATCAGTTGTGCGATAAAGTTAGGCAAGCGGTGTAAGTGGATTATGGTAACAATTTTAACACATCGTGTGTCAAACCAGGCTTGACGATTTTGTTGCTTGAAGCAGAAGAACAAACATCGAACTAAATGTACATATGTTGCTGTTTGGGTCTGACGAAAGTTTTTTTTATAATACTATTGTATAAAACATTCCGCAATCATACAATAGACAAACCAAGCTCTTGTGGCTCCGTTCGACTAGAAGCATATGAAAGCAAAAAAAAGGCGAATGTGGGTATAAGCCTTTATACACTTCTTATAATTCAAATGAAATCTAGATTCAAAAGTTAAGTTAGTATTACACTGTATGACACGCTGCCAAATATTTGACTATCTTCCCTGACAAATGCTGTCAGATAGTGCAATCGTCGTTTTTCATTGCGACACTATTTTATTTGCTCTACACAAAGTCTATTTTGATGGAATATAATTTTACAGAACTTTCCGTCAAATTTTTTTAAGTCAAACATTTGACAGCATGCCATACAGTGTAATACTAGCTTTAGAAATATAGAACAAAATCAGGTCATCTAAGGAGCGAACAATTTGTTAAACAATTGGTGGAAGTGGCCAGTTGGCGACGAGCTAGTACGTTTGCCATAACTTAAGAACGCTTCAAGCTACAAATTTGAGATTTTGCATTTGTTGATTGGTCAAAAGTTACAGTCAATATCAGTTAAGAAATTGTATGAATTGGTTTAGAGTTAAAATGAAGGTCGAGTTTATCGTGACCGAAATTTCTTCTAGTTGCTTCCACCCAAAAGCCCTTAGAATACCATACATTTTCACGAATATTGGCCGATAACTTCCGAACACTTCAATGAAAAAATCTGCCAAAAGTTGGGCGCAACTTTATTATTTTATGGGTAGAAGTCCGAAACGTGTTTAATGCTGATATGCGACTGACAAACTAAAAAATAACGTTCCAAATAGCCTCCTGGTTATTCCTTAGGTTGCCAGTCGCATAGTAACCTACACCGCATTTTAGCATTAAACACGTTTCGGACTTCTACCCATGAAATAATAAAGTAGCGCCCAGAATGTTGGCAATTTTTTTTTTCTATTTACGTATTTGTTTTTTCAATAGATGATTCAATAGAAGTGAAAGTGAATTCGATCTCATTAAACCTAAAAAAAATTCGGAATCCGTCAAAACTTGAACAATGTCTTACTGCCCAGGGGGTTTAATATTAAAAAAAATACTTAAATCGGTTTATTCCCCGACTATATTCAAAGCATTTAGAAGTGAAAGTGAATTCTATATCTCATTAGACCTAAGAAATATATCGGAATTCGTGAAAAGTACATAACCGCCATACACTTCCTTAGGGGTTAGATATCGAAAAATTGGGAAAAACGTTTCTAGACGCTGATATTAAGAGCCCGCAGAAGTGAAATTGATTTGATAGCTCGAGATGTCTGAAAGATTTAACGAAATTCGTGAAAATGTGGGAAAAAAACCCTTTTCACGGACATTTTTTTACTCCATCTTTGTACACAAATGAAAATCTAATTTTTTAGTTTTAATTACTACAGTAGCACATCTACATATAGGTAATAAGTTTCAACTTTCTAGCATAAGCCGTTTCTGAGATATGAAAAGCCACCCCCACACCCGTACCTTGCTATCACTATCAACAATTTTTCTGGAATGTTTCTATATTAGCTCTATACAGTTGTCAATTATTAGCTTTCTATCCTTTGCGGCTTTCGAGAAATTAAAATCAGATTTTTTCATTTCCACCCCCTTCCACCATCACTCACTACACCCACACCTTCAAAATTTCTTTCTCCGCTAGACGTCTACTGATCATAACTCCTGTAAAATTTTCAAGATCATATCTCATACGGTTCTTGAGATATAAAAATTTAATTTTTTGAAAAATGACTTTCCCCCCACTTTCGCGCTTCACCTTCACCTCTCAAAAATTTTGCATTCAGTAGCCTCCTCTGGTAATTCTATATACAGAAACCAATTTTATCTTTGTGTCACAATTGAGTCGGAAGATATTTTAAAAGGTTTCACGCCCACCCCATACCTCAAAACCCCTCTTAAATTTTTTAACCCTATTCTAATCTCCTAGATAACCACAAAGTTTCAACCTTCTGAAATGAATCGTTCAGGAGATATGGATTTTAGAATGTTTCAAGCATTTTGGAAGTATTCTTTCATCCCCCCCCCATTCGCACGCCCCTCGACCACTATCGACCATTTTTTTGCAAATGGGTCCTCTATAATAGAACTACATAAGTTCCAACTTTCAGCCTCCTATCTTAAGCGGTTCCTGAGATCTAGAAACCAATATTTTTCATCTAAAACGCAACCCCCTCAAACCCCCACCCCTACAAAAGACACCACTCATAGGGGATCACTTATTCTACCTACTATAAAAATTTCAACTTAATATCTCACGGGATTTGAGAGCTACGCACCTCCAAACGGTTTTGCGTACGGCGGACAGACGGACATTTTTTTGGAGTTTACTGTCTTAAAACGTGAAAATACAAAATTCAGGGTAGCAAAGTTTTAAAAAATTTCAGGTCGATCATAATACTTTATTATTAAAAAATAATAAAGTAAAATGAGTATGCAGAAAATTGAATGAGCCATTTGTTTCGCTGCCATACAAAGTTCCTTGAAAAATTTGTTCATTCATCTGCCGGAACCCAGAATAATTTAAGACTTTGTTGCACGACGAATACAATTTTACGCAGGGATTAGTTTAGAGTTAAAAGCAATGTTGAGTTTGCTATTAAGCTCTTTCGAGTTGCTGCTATACAGAAGTCCGTGAGTCCGTTTGGGAACTTGAAATTTTGTGCACATTGATTTTTAAATGGTTACTGGCAAATTGAGGAATATTTAAAAAAAAAAGCAATTAAGTTTCTGAAAAATTTACGATTCATCTTCCAGAGCCAGCTTTAACTCCAAAAATTGTTGAGCATTTTTAAATTTTACAGAAATTTGTTAGTGAAATGCATGGTCGAGTTCACCACTAAACGATATCCCGTCACTCCTTTTGGTAGCTTCCATACACAATTTTTGAAATCACATGGTTGCCTTTAGGTATTTCTTGATAAATGGAAAATCGGTGAAGCTCGCACTTGAAAATTGTGTTTATTATAATTTTTTCTAACTTGAAAAAATTGGGTTAATCCCTAATGTAACTGTTCTGTATAGGTGCTTCAAAATTGGTTGCTTGCATTCGCTTAATCTGTCGACATCCAACGATCATGTTAAAATAGAAACAGCTGTAAGATTCAATTTAGAGTACAAAGGTATGTTGATTGATGTACACCTTGAGTATTTTTCATCCAAATGTTTTATGTAGTAATGTTGTACACTTACGTCAGAAAATCTATTATTATTATTATTTTATATGCTGAGTTATCTGTATTGTCCTTCTCCTTTGGCCCTTTGGCAGTAGCAGTCTGGTGCGAGCGTGCTAGCCTATTAAACCCGAAGTCGTGGGTTCGAAATCCACTCTTTGTCCTATGCTTTTCTTATACCCAAATAAAAAAAGACATTATAAATTATTATCCTATCGAATCTATCTTCTTCTCCCCCACCATGGTTTGAAGATAGGCTAATAACCTATCTCCGGAAAAAACTACATTAAAAAGCTTCGAGGGAAAACCTCAGACCGGACTAAGAGACGACCGTAAAGTCCCAAATCCGATCGGACAAATATTATCGTAAAGACCAAGGCCCGATTTGGATCGTGGCGCCATAGAATTCAACTTCCTCTACTAAGCCAACGTAGAACGTAACTTGACGCAGCCTTTTTATTTAAAATTTCTAGTAAAAGATTTATTGTAGTTTCTTACTTGACGAGCTCTCTTTCAGACCAGACTCAGTTGGTACCCGAAATCGTAACATTTTTTGCCCTCCACGAGCATTACTCGATGTTTACTATTACTCTCCATTGGTTAGGCTCCAAAGCAGCGTTGTTCCCCTACTACAATTATAGTAGATCTGCCACTTTTTCCTTGTAAAAAATTTTTGCTACGAAAAGGTTCAATCCAACTACCTTTTCTTGCTCTGTACTGACTCCCAAAATAAAAATATAGAACACATTCAACCTTTTGTAATACCTTTATATATAAACAGTCTGGGCGAAACCTTACCATTTTTCGGATTAAAGTCTACGAAGCGGTTAAAGAGTTGGTGCGCCAAAAGTGCCCACGCCACATCTATCCTTACCTTACGGTTGTTTCGAAACAAGGAGGTTTTTCAGAACTTAATTTTGTGACCAACATTCATCAGTGGTTCTTTATACCTACCTACATTGATATAAATAAACTACAAGAAAAATATGGAAAAATCCCGAAATCGGTTTTTAGTCGATTGTACATATAAAAAATCGGCCAACAGTCTGGGCGCAACTTTATTATTTTATGGGTAGAAGTCCGAAACGTGTTTGATGATGAGATACGGTGTTGGGTACTATGCGACTGGCAACCTATAAAATAACGTTCCAAATAGCTTCCTGGTTATTTTTTAGGTTGCCAGTCGCATAGTACCCAACACCGTATCTCATCATCAAACACGTTTCGGACTTCTACCCATAAAATAATAAAGTTGCGCCCAGACTGTTGGCCGATTTTTTTTATTTATTTACGTATTTTTTTATCAATGGAATAATTCAAAGTAGTAAAAGCGAATTCGATCACATTAAACCTAAGAGATTTTCGGAATCAGTGAAATCTTGAACAATACCCCCAGGGGGTTTAATACGTAAAAATACTTAAATCGGGTTTTTCCCTTATAGAAGTAAACGTGAACTCCAAATCTCAATATACCTTAGGAATATATCAGAATTCGTGAATATGTACACAACCACTTTACACCCCCTTAGGGGTTGGATATCGAACAATTTTGGAGATCGTTAGTAGGCACTTATATAAATAGCCCGCAGAAGTAAAATTGCTTTGATAGCTCGACATGTCTAAAAGTTTTAACGAAATTTGTGAAAATGTGGATTCACGGACATTTTTTTTACTCAACCTCTGAACGCCAATAAAAATCTGAACTTTTTTTTTGCTTTAATTACTCTAATAGTACATCTACATATACGTACTAAGTTTCAACTTTCTAGCATAAGCCGTTTCTGAGATATAAAAAACCACCCCTCTCCCCCGTATCTTGATACCCCTATGAAAAATTTTATTTTTCTAGGATGTCTGCCACTATCTATATAATCCTAAATTTTTAGCTTTCTATTCATTATGGTTTTCGAGAAATAAAAATCAGAATGTTTTCCTTTCTACCCCCTTTCACCATCACCCCCAACACCCACATCACCAAATTTTTTTTCCTACTAGAAGTTTACCGTCCCCAACTCCTGTAAAATTTTCAAGATCATATCTGATACGGTTTCTGAGATATAAAAATGACATTTTTTGAGAAATTGCTATCCCCCCACTTTCGTGCTCCAGCTCCCCCCTCAAAAAATTTAGTTTTGGTAGACTCCTCTTGTGATCCCATATACAGAAACTAAATTTTATTTTCCTGGTGTAATTGGTTCGGAAGATATTGTAATCCGAAGTTTTTCACCCCACACCCCATCACCTCTCTTAAAAATTTTAGCCCTTGTCTAATCTTGAAGTATCCCTAAGGACAACAACAAAGTTTCAATCTTCTGACATCAATGGTTCAGGAGATATCGATTTTAGAATGTTTCAATCCCGGCTTTCATGCGTTAAAGACTCATTGTTTTCCCCCCCACTTCCACACCCCTTAATCAATATCGATCAATTTTTTGCAATTGAGTCCATTATCATAGTACTACATAAGTTCCAAGTTTCAGCTTCCTAGCATAAGTGGTTCCTGAGATCTAGAAACCAAAATTTTTCGTCTAAAACGCTCCCCTCTCCTCTCCCCTTGTAACCCCACCCCTCAAAAATATACCAGTGGTAGGGGTTCACCCAATCTACCCACCATAAAAATTTCAATTTAATATCTCAACGGGTTTGGGAGCTACGCGCCTTCAAACGATTTTGCGTACGGCGTACGGCGGACGGCGTACAGACGGACAGACGGACATTTTTTTTTTTTTGCTTTTTTGGGGTCTACTAGTCCTAAAACGTGTAAATACAAAATTTCAGGGTAGCAAACTTTTTTGAAATTTCCGGTCGATCACAATACTTTATTATTAAAAAATAATAAAGTAAAAGTTCATGTAAACATCTAATTTCGTCATATCTTCGTGAAAACGTATGTATGTAACCTTTTTACACTCACTTCAACGTTGATTTAAAAACAAAAACAACGAAATTAGTTTTTAGGCGATTACATAAAAGGCCCGTTGATATGGCGGAATTCATAGCAATGTTTACAACTGTTTTACATCCCCTTAGGCATTTACCTAAAGAGCCCCAACAAGAATAATTAATTAATTAGGTTTTTTTCTTCTTATGACTACCATGTAAAAACCGTGTAAAACCCTCCCGACACCACCTTCAAAAAGTGTCCACCTAAAGGCGTCCACCTAGTCTATCCAATAAATTTTTTTAACTGAATACCTTAAAGGGTTTGGGAGCTACTAGTCTTTAAATGATTTCGCAATTTTTGGGTAGGACATTTTTATACTCTAGATGAAATCATATAGAGTATTATAAGTTTAATCCAGCCGAAAAGTTTGTAACGCATAGAACCAAGCCTCGGACGAAAAAAAGTTATATATTATTTTTTGTTTATTTGTGCCCAAAAACCTCAAATCCGCCTGACGTCCGTCCGTCCGTCCGTCCGTCCGTCTGTCCGTGAACACGATAACTCAAGAACGCCTTCACCTATGATCTTGAAATTTTGAATCTGGATGTTTGGTATTTGTAAGGCTAAGTTCGTTAACGGGCAAAATCGTCCTACTCCTTCGGGTAGCTGCCATACAAAATGTCCTTAAAACACGTGTTCAAGAATATTGGTCGATAACTTAAAAAGGGTTTAAGCTACGACTTTGAAATTTTGTATGTTTTATTTTTCCAATAGTTGGAGTTAAATATATGATTATGAAGAAAATCCTGTTAGTCCTTCGTGTAGCTGCCATACAAATATCCTGTCAAAATGTATTGACTTAATTTACGAAACTCACTATAACTCAAGTAATCTTTTAGCTACCAATTCGGAATTTTAAACAAGTTAGTTTTGAGTGAAAAGGAAGTTCGAGTTAACTAATCAGCGAAATTCTTTTACTCCTTCTGGTAGCTGCCATACAAAATGTCCTTAAAACTCGTGTTCAAGAATATTACCGATATCTTCAGAAGGGTTTAAGCTACGTCTTTGAAATTTTGTATGTGTTATTTTTCCAATAGTTGGAGCTAAATGTATGATTATGAAGAAAATCCTATTAGTCCTTCGTGTAGCTGCCATACAAATATCCTGTCAAATAGCCTTCACTTAATTTACGGAACTCACTATAACTCAAGTATTATTTTAGCTATGAACTCGAAATTTTGTACAAATTAGTTTTGAGTGAAAACAAAGTTCGAGTTTACTAATCAGCAAAAGCCTTTTCCTCCTTCTGGTACCTGCCGTACAAAATGTCCTTAAGACACGTGTTCAACAATATTTTTCGATAACTTTTGAACGCTTCAAGCTACGAATTTGAAATTTTGTACACGTTCATTTTTAAATGGAAAAGGATAAACATGTAAGGAATCGAGTGAGTCCTTCCTGCACCTCCCATGTGAAAGTCCTTCAAAAAGGACATTTTTTGTTCGATGACTTACCCAGTTTAAGATATGAAATTAAACACTGAATATTGTCTTTTAGTTTTGAGTAGCAATCTAATGGCAGTCCTTAATAAAGGACATACAACATACACACGCGTAATTCTACTTTATCCCCAACTACAATATAAATCGGAGTTAAGTATTCATCTAGAGTATTATACGATTGGCTTGCAGCCGATCGTAACTGCAGTATGTTTTGTTAAATCGATCACTATAATTTATAATAGACGGGCTTAAAACCAGAGGGGTACAAGTGCAATTCAAGTAGTTTCGAGTAAAATCATATCAAAGTCTTTTAAGTGTCAATAATTATGGCTAAGACCTACCGACCGGGTTGATCGGTTTTCCTCTTAGGGACTTAGTATTCTAAATCTCACAGCGGCGCCAAAAAGAAATATATATAATTTCCCGAGATATACTGTTTAATTTGGTCTGAACTCGGGAAACATTGCACTTGTACCCCTCTGGCACTGAACTTAGACGTATTTTCATGTATTTTACTTTATTATTTTTGAAATTTTATAGGTAGATTGGGTGATCTCCTACGGGTGGTACCCTTGGGGAAGAGTGTTAGGGGGAGGTAGGGGAGACGTTTTCTAGGAAAAAGTTTTGCCTCGTAAAAAACTTTGGATTATGATATCTCGCGTACCAATTATGCAGTAAAGATTAAACTTTCTTCGTGTATATTTTCTTGGAACATTTTTACATTATTATTTTTAATAATTAATAAAGAAGTGCGATCGACCTGAAATTTAAAAAAATTTGTATTTTCACGTTTTAGGACTAGTAAACTCAAAAAACAAAATGTCTGTCTGCCGTCCGCAAAACGGTTTGAAGGTGCGTAGCTCACAAACCCGTTGAGATATTAAGTTGAAATTTGTTTGGTGGGTATATTTAGTAAACCCCTGCAAGCGGTATCTTTTCTGGGGGGTTGAGGCGTGAGTGGGAGGGGGAGGAGGTGTGCGTTTTAGATGAAAAATTTTGGTTTCTAGATCTCAGGAACCGCTTACGCTAGGAGGCTGAAACTTGGAAAATAATAAAGTTGTGCCCAGACTGATGGCAGAATTTTTGTCACTACATGCACTTTTTCGCCGCAATATAACGAGATGATGAAGTATTCTTTAAGGTTTCAAGGAAAGACAACTTTTGTAACGCAGTATGTTAGTTACCTAATAATTAATTCAGTCTTTATTAATAAAAAACTACGCAAAAAAAATCTAACTATTATATTGAACATAAGGGCTGAATAATGAAACTACTCGTACTCGACTCGTACCCGGTCGGCTCATCTGTCTGAAATGTAAAAAACGGAGAGTATTTTGATTTGCGCTCGTTAAAAAGGAGTGCTAGTCGTACTTGTACCATTCTGGCTCGTATCATTGGTGCTTTTCCGTTTAGTATTGAATTTATTTACTAACATATAGCAGCCTTAACCTACTCTTGCACCTGTGCGCCACTGGTAATAGACAGCAGACACTCTAAAGAGACATTTCTTGCTATTAACTTAATTTTCGTGAAATTGTTCTAAGCCCGTCTATATTAAAATGATAAGGTAAAAGTTGATCGATTTTGATGGGCTGAAAATGTGTTTGACTAAGCTACGGCTAGAAAAACTTGAGGAAAAACTAGCTTTTAGGGATGTCGTTAGATCTCTTAGTTGATGAAAATAGATAAATTTTACTTATTTAGGCCTATCCGTTTATTATTCATCAAAGAAAAAACCGCGGTTGGAGTGAATTCATCTTTTCCAATAAACCTACTAGTGGATTACGTGGAACATGTTCAATCTACTACGAAACTTTGAAAACTACTACGCTTTTTGGTCCAGATCAGCTTTTAAAATTTCCGAAAAGGAAACAACGAAGCTCCAAAGGTCGCACGACATACTCCATCTCCGATCTCTTACCACTTCCTATTCATCTTTTATTCTAAAACGTAAACAACAACTTTCTTAGTTCTGATTTTGTCTATTGTTTTCTTTTTTAACAACTCACTCCTATTTGTAAATCTTTATATATGTAAATTTCTATTCCTTCTAAGCCCTAAGCTATTGTGTAAGTGAAATGCATATTTTGTTCAATGGCTTTAAATTAAATTAAATTAAATAAATGAAGATAACTTCTGAACTAATTGTGGGTGGCACGATTTGGAATTAAAAGTGAAAAATGAAATTTTATTGATTGATGAAGAGATGGCGATTAACCAAAATTCTTACTGTGGAACGTATTAAAAACGGGCATGTTTCAACTATGCCGTTACATAAAAAAATAAACAAAAGCTTTTAAAACGCTCCGAGTATTTTTCCTCCAATGGTGACAGTGGGACAAATAATTTAAGTTGCATTAACGGTGCGTATGTTGTTGACATCAATATAAGAATTGTTAAAAAAAAATTTCATAATTACAGCTCGAAAACGGTTCAAAAACGGGCATGTATTTGTGTGAGTGCCACTATTTTTTGAGCCTAACATTCAATAAGGCTCCTTTTTCTTTAATTCTCATCGGTGTTCCGTTCAGGTCAAAAACATGTTTTTTTGTTTACATTGGGGATTTCTGTAGATGCTCGTTTTTCAGCTTTCATGATAATTGACCATGAAAACTGCCTTCTTTTTCATTCGCGTGAGAAATAAGTATTCATCGTACGTTCACAGAGTCCTTGTACCATCCATTTTCCTTTCTTATGAATCTATCAGAGTAGCATTTTCGTTGCCTTCATTCAGAAACGCTTACAATTTGTCGCTTTGCAGTCCCTGAAGCTTTCCATTTCGAAACCAATTTGGACACGGGCAACAACAAAATATACTCATCGTTGCCAACATTGACGATTTTAGTCGCCTATCCGGCAGTTTTATGCTTCTAGAAGCATGAAATTAGGCGTAATTAACTGGTTGATGAATAGAACCAACCTAAAAGAGTGAACTAAATCGCTATCTGTTTTCGACCGACATGTAGTGTGAATGTTTTGAAAATAGTTCCGAATAGTTTTACAGACGACGGCAATAATTCAAATGGCTCAAGGGAATGCATCAATTTAATGCGTTGAAGGTGAATACTATACGGTGGTACATTGAAGAACCGTAGCTAAAGGCTAGCTACAGTGGATATATCCGAAACATCGGGCAGTTATCTTTCCATTTAATAGAACCTGATCAGTTTGTGCTACGTACTTTTACTCTTCAGAATACCCTAATATATTAGGCTTTCAATTCAATCAATAGTTCAATTCGAGCCAGTTTATTTGCTGTTGTTTTTGATGCTTTCAAGCACCTTTATGTTCCGGGATATACAAGAAGCGTACATATGGCAGACAGCTAGAACTAAATAAATGGATACTCAGATTGGATAGGAACCTAGCTAATAGCCTTAAACATCGACTAAATAGCGACTCACTTAACATACGAATCCTTAGCTTGGGACAATAAACGACCGAGAGATTAATGAACGACTGAGCTGCTTTTGAATATGGCAAGAAGTAGGAGTTCAAAATTGGCGACTGAAAGATGCATCAAACCCATGATCCTATCAATGCCACGCTGCATGAAATTGCCATGATCCATATAATGCCAATTCCGAAAATTTTATAAAGTTAAATTAAAGCAATGCGGCGCTACAATAGTAGTAGCAGATCTCAATAATTGTGGTTGCATCACGCCAAATGGTTTGGTGTACAGCCATTTAAATTTTGCTCGGTGGCTAGAATTTATAATAGTTAAGTATTTTATTCCACTATCCAAACCAAATTTTATCGTTCTGGTGCAATTAGTTCGGGAGATGTTGTAATCCAAAGTTTTTGACAACCACCCTCACGTCCCCCTTCAAAATTGCTATCCTCCTAGTATCCCTTAAACAACCAGAAAGTTTCAACTTTCTGCCGTCAACCGTCAGGAGGCATGGATTTTAGAATGTATCAATCCCAGTCTTCGAGCGTGTCGGACACATTGTTTTTGCCACACCCCCTCTCACTTCTAGTTCCACACCCCTCAACCCATACCGATAATTTGCACATGAGTTGTCATGCCATAGTTCTACATTGGTACCCAGTTTCAGCGTCCCAGCATTAGCGGTTCCCGAGATCTAGAAACCAAAATTTTTTTGTCAAAAACACCCTAAAGATACCCCTACCAGGGGTTGACCCAATCTACCGGTCAACAAAAATTTCAAATTAATACCTCGCTGGATTTGTAAGCTCCTTCAAACGCTTTTGTTGACGGCGGACAGACGGACTTTTCTTTGTTTTTTTGGGACCTACTAGTCTTAGAACGTGAAAATATAAAATTTTAGGGTAGCAATTTTTTTTAAATTTCAGGTCGCACTGTGTAGTTCTGGACTGCATCAGTGTCTACGGCCATAACAAACAGGACTAAGTTACAAACTCGGGTGAAGTCGAAAACCGACCGTAAGAGCTCTCAAAAGAAGTTTTTAGAGTAGAGAGTGAAATGAAAAATAAGAAGCATTTATTATTAAAAAATAATAAAGAAAAAATGCTATCAGGATCTTAGGAGGGTGGAGTTTGGGTGAAGAACAAGGCCCGATTATTATTGTCGTGCCGCTGATTAAGTCGTCAGTAATGTTGGCTAGTACCTTCTAGGTCGTTCAAAACCGGCATTTTGTCAGCGAACGATAGACCTGCTCCTTATTTTTCATCTCACTCTCCACCCTAAAATCTTCTTTTGAGAGTTGAGCTCTTACCATCGCTTGGCGTTTTCGTACGAGTTTATAACTTAGTCCTTTCCGTTATGGCCGTGAACACTGATGTAGTCCAGAATTACACAGCGCAGCAGAAAAACTTCATGAGTAGATCGTCGCTTCATGCGTTCACTACAACGAGAACTGTCCACAACATGAAGTAGGCGTAAACGCATTAGCATATGCCCAGCATATTATTATACGAATTCGTCCAGTGTAAGTAGTTTGTAAGAGTTCAAGTCACGTAATGCAATAAGCTCGAGCAATTTTCCCTTCGCTATCAACATTTTCATTTTAAATTTTACCACGCTCTAAATCTTGAACTACACGTAATGTTAACAAGTTTGGTGTTACCTTTATTAACAGATCCCCTTTACATAAATATCCGATAAAACTGTAGACATTCTCATAATCAGAAATCGATTTCATTTTTCCCTGCCATAGTTTCGATATTACTGCTCGGCATATAAGTGAAATTTTCGTCTAGGGACCAAAGAAATGGCCAATAAAGAATATCCCTTGGGACCTTTACGGAAACGCTAAAAGTTTCAGTTTTAGGGATAGTCTGCATTACACTTTTTTGAGTTCACCCCCGGATATTTTTGGGCATACACAAGCACTCCATCGATTTCATGTTCAGTGGCAATAAGTACAATAGGTGGTAGCAAGGCTACATAAATTTATAATGGCACGAAAACCATGCCGACGAAACTTTGCTTTAAAAGTATTTATGTAGGAGTTCGGTACACGGCATACTTTCTGCCCTTGGCAGGACAATACTGCCTTTTTTCACATTGTTTTACAGGAATACCGAAGTGTCCAACAACCGATCTTGGTTGTTTCGAAAATGTTTCGTTCAATTCGTGATGAACATAGTGGGTTACCATTCTACCGCCAATCAACCAGTGTCCTTAGAATGATGATGTGTACTATCAACGTACTGCATGAACTAAAGTGAGTTACTACTACTTTCAAAAATGCCTTCCCGGCATATCAATATCCTCGTCCAGCTTGAAAGGAAAGTTGACAAAACGGCACAAGGACTAATGGATTAATATGGATCACTGCCAAAAATCACAAATGTTCTTGACCACACAGTAAAAAAATCCATTGAATTTTACATCTTTTGGATAGTAGGCAAATATGCCACACCTTTTGAAGTAAATTTACATTGGGATGTAATAGTCAATTTGAATGTAATTTTCAATTTTCGGTCAGGAAATTTCAATTTGCAATCAGTAAATTTCAACTTCGAAAGCAGAAAATTTATTGGATATTCTCTTGAATTTAGACTATTAAAAAGGGTATAATTAGCACTTATTTCTACTTTTTGTATTATTTCTTACTTATATACTCTTAATAAAACACTTGGCTGTAGGTAGGAATCGAACCCGTGATCAATTCTGGTTTGCTGCGTATGTTTGGCAGAGCCACTGCGCCACCGAAGTCGTTTCCTTTTCATTTCAGTAGAAAACAAAATCGAACGAAGCGTCCAACTTCGTGATTTCATATATTACATGTTTTTCGTCGTAAGATTCAAATAGATAAGTAGAATTACACGAAAAAGAACGTGATTTTCAATTCAAATATACATATAGTTAATTTTACACGAAATTTTGTGTAATTTTATGAGCCATTTCATGTAAATTGTATGGTTCAGTTGAAAAGTACATGATCAATTTACTAATACCAGTAATTTCGTGTAAAAGTGATTGAAATGTGTACTTTTACTTGAAAAAATTTAATATACCGGAATTTCAATTTTTTTCAGCTAGCCTCTAGGAAAACGAAGATCTGTTCCTAGCCCTAGTGTGAATTTCGTCAAGAAGTTGAATTCGGTATTGGGGAAAGTAAAGGAGCCTCGAAGCATTTTTGCTTAATTATTGGTAATGAGAAGCTCATAAATCTGAAGCTAGTCAATGTCTGAGTTTTGTCAAAATACCCAACTAACTTGGGAAAGTTCTTAGGACACCTTTATTATTCCTAGTTATCCTCGCCACGTATGTGGTGTGGCCTAATTTTATTCATTGATACCATAATAATTATGAAATAATGATTGGAAACCAGGATACTGGAAATTTTGTAGAAAATTACCTGTTTTCAAACAACTTCAGTAGATCCTTTAACGTGTGCGGTTCAGGATACCATTAGTACACCTGACGAGAAACTGCTGCTATTTCTAGTATAATTTCGACCCTGTGAATAAGTGGTCTTACCACTGGCGAGATGCTAGTCGGCCGCCTTAGGGATACGAGTATAGCAAGTTTTTGGACATTAAAACCCGATTATTTCTTATGCGGTAGGAAGAAATCCACAAAACACTAACTAAATCAGAAATGAGAAATGTCCACACATGAAGTTTTCTATGTAATATTTGTGGTACGGTCGATGGCTTGCAAAATTCTGATGAATAATTTACAATGAACTGTGAAGTTAGACATAACAGTTCCCTTGCGTTCTAACATTTTAAGATATTTTTGTGGGCTATATTATAATAATAATAGTAAGACAGAACCATTGGTACTACTTATAGATAACAATATTCAACTTATAGCTATAAGGTATCGACAATAATGTTTGTTTTTTTTGAACAGTACAACTTTCTCGTCTCTAATTTAAGTTTTATTAAGTGTTAAAAGGTTCTAATTAAATTTAATTTAAATTTATTTATTTAGTACAAAAAATACATCATTATATACATACACTCCTAAATGCATGAATATAATATTACATTATTTATTTGATAAAGCCGATTTTAACTGTTGAACAGAAATGTTAAAGTCAATTTGACTGTAATTATAAAATGCGTGAAAGAGATGTGATTGGTTCATGTTGGCCGTAATTTGTCCGATGGTGAGGAATATCCAGCAACACATAGTCTCTCAAGGATCGAAATGGAACATTGAAAGTAACTGCTTCCAGCAATGATGGGGAGTTAATATCACCAGAAATGACCTTGAAAGCAAAAACAGCTCTAAGGACATCTCGTCTATCAACCAATGACTCCCTCCATCGGCAGGAGCTTAAGACGCTCATGGTAAGGAGGTAGATGCAGTGGATCTTGCCAAGGAAGACCTTTAAGTGCGAATCGCAAGAACCTTCTCTGAACCGACTCAATTCTATTTTGATGAACCTCATAGTATGGAGCCCATACCGGGCAGGCATATTCCAAAATAGAACGGACAAAAGTACAGTACAACATTGTTGTAATATGCGGATCATTGAAATCCTTGCACCATCTTCGCACAAAGCCCCAGACGGAGTTAGCCTTACCGACAACATAATCAAAATGGTCAATTAAAGTAACTTCGGTATTAAAATATACACCTAAATCGTTCACTTTGTCAGTTCTATAATATATAATGGGCTTCCTTCTAAACTGTAATCAAATTTCACTGGAGTTTTCTTTCTAGAGAGTGATATAGTGATAAACATACTAATATTCAAAGGCATACAATTTAGTGTACACCAGTCATAGAACCGTTGCAAGTCACTCTGAAGAAGAGAACAATCAGTCGCATTGGTTTCATTACGAAAAATCTTTGCATCGTCAGCATACATTAAAATTTTAGAGTTGGAGAGAACCGAACTCACGTTATTAATGAACAGGATAAATAAAAGTGGACCCAAATGTCTCCCCTGAGGTACTCCAGAAGTATTATATATGTCGGATGAAAGGGCTCTACACAAAAACACCCTTTGAGTGCAATTAAGTAGATACGAACTGATCCAATTAATAATAAATACTGTATTATTTTTTAATATTAAAGTAAAATTGTTTCTTTTAGTTGAATTTCTAAATTTTTATAATTTTTTTAAATTAACTTTTTATTAAAATAATAAAATACTGTTATCGATTTAAAAAAAAAATTTGGTACCCTGAACAAATTTTTTTGTCACGTTTCAGAACTACAAAAAACCGAAAAAAAATTTGTCCGTCTGTACGCCGTACGCCGTCCGCTATCCGCAAGGCTCAAGGCGCATAGCTCCTAAGCCCTTTGAGCTATTAAGTTAAATTTTTTTTGGTAGACTGAGTGGACTCCGTTAAGTGGCCACCTTTAGAGGGATGGGGTTTTGAATGGGGAGGTGGGGGTTTTAGACGGAAAATATTTATTTCTGGAGCTCAGTAACCACTTAAGGAAACGAAAAGAAAGGCTGAAACTAGAAATTTGTATTACATTTACAAAACAAATTGTCGATATGCGTGAAGGGTTGTGGGAGTGGGGGAAAAACAATGCATCCGAAACGCTCGAAAGCCGAGTTCGAGATGCTGTAAAATCCATATCTCATAAACGGTTAACGTCACGAAATTGAAACTTTATGCTTGCCTGTAAGTCTAGCCAATTTTTAGATTTTCTGATATCCAACGCTAAAGGTGGGTGGTGTAAAGGGGTTGCATACACTTTCACAAATTCGCACATATTTCTTAGATCCGATGAGATATCGAATTGTTTTTTACTTCCTAAGGCTTCCAATATAATCGCCAAAAAGTAAATTTCACGATTTCTACAAAATCAACTAATCTTGAAACATCTTACCTTACACTCTCCGACTTTGACCGCGTCACGGAGTATGATCCAATTACGTTATTGGCAGATTTTTTTTTAACATTATTAAATTTTAATAGTTTTATTTCAAATTTAAGTTAATATTTTACACTAAAGGTGGAATTGCTGACCTTGCGACTTGTGCGATAGTACAATCGCGTCGCGTGCTTCAAATCGCGACTTGAGTTATGGTAAGCGCATAGAATTTACCACAACTGTCCAAACCAAAATCAAAATATTTTGTTGGCAGCCTGCAAACGCTTTGCCTTCGTTTTTTTATTGATAAGCGAACTGATGGGCAAATCAGTTCATTTTAGTGAAGTACTTTCGAAGTAGTCGTTTATTTGAAAGAGTTGGTTCAGTTAACTGCTTCAATTGAACTGCTCCTTTACTCTATTCTCTTCACTAATGAAATCCAGTTCAGTCTATTATTCCTTTGGGTTGGGAAAAATGAAGGAGAACGATGTATAGCCACTCTCTCTTGTAATGGAATGATATTCTCGCACCGCGCATATAACGACAATTCACAATTTTACTTTCTTGTATAGGCGGGAAGAATGAACAGTGAACTGCACACCTCTGACTTTATGACGTTATGAACGTTTTTCTACGTATTTTCTTTAAATTTTAAAAAAAAATTTCAATAAATATGCAACTTTAATATAAGTTGTTATTAAATGCTTTTTATTCTATTACGCGTTCATAAGGCCACACAAAAAATCTAGTTGTAAAAAATCTAGCTTACGGTTATTTATCGGGTATTTTGGCTCAAAAATGGGTATATACTGGGTATTTATTAATTGGTCGGAAGTTTTTATTTCCGTTTCGTTCACTTGATCACTTTCTTATTAAGCTCCTAAATAAAATGGCCAAAGCTGAATTAAGCTAAGCTAAGGAATATTGCTTGCAGTTACTTATTGGGTATTTTCATCCATAAAATGTGTATACGAGTATATCGGATATTTACCAAAAAAATTTGATTTTCAAAAAAATTCACTTGATCTTCTAAATAAAGTAATATTTACGACATTTAAAAGGTCTATGAACTTATTTCGAATACAGTGCAAATTACGACATTAATTTTACATTTTTCTGTATAGGAAGAAATACGACACTAATGTGTGTATCGCACCGAATTAACTACGTACTTGAATGTTTCTTTAAACGTCTTTCCCGACTTTGTTTCAAAGACGAATTTTTCTTGTACTTGGCTTTAGGACGAGTAGGGCTTTGAAAACTCGATTTAATTGGCCACGCTTAAATTTCCAGTAAACAAATTACGAGTAAGTGGCTCTTGCAAAATGTTTGGTGTTCATAACTTTGTTTGGTTACTTCCTTTCTGCAGAGCAAAATTGTTGCAATTGAAAAGCAAGTTAATTTGTCAACAAGTTAATATGTGACTTCTGTATTTTTATACTCTAGATGAAAACATATAGAGTATTATAAGTTTAATCCAGCCCGAAAAGTTTGTAACGCATAGAACCGAGTTCCGGACAAAAAAAATTTATATATTATTTTGTGTTCAGTTGTGGCCAAAAACCCCAACTCTGTTTCCTGTCCGTCCGTCCATCTGTCTGTCTGTCCGTCCGTCCGTTTGCACGATAACTCAAAAACGCGTTAGCCTAGGAAGTTGAAATTTTTGTCACCACCTGTAAAATGGAAAAAGTACGGCTAAGTTCGTTAATGGGCGATATCCTTCCACTCCTTCGGGTACCTCCCATACAAGAGTCCTTAAAACACGTATTCACAATTATTGCTCGAATGCTTCAAGTAATTTTTTCAAAATTTTACAGGAATTAGTTTTATATCAAAAGCAAGACAATCAAATCACATTAATTAGCGCAATCCATCAACTCCTTCGGGTAGCTGTCATACAAAAGTCCTTAAAACACATGTTCACCAATATTGAACGATAACTTTAGTATGCTTTAAGTTACGTCTTTGAAATTTTGTATACGTTGATTTTATAATAGTCGCAGCTAAAAGTATTTATATGAAAAATATCCCGAAAGTCCTTCATGTAGTTGCCATACAAAAATTCTGTAAAAATGTCCTTACCTAATTTATGGAACTCACTATAACACAAGAAATCGTTTAACCATCCATCGAGTAGCCACTATACAATTGTTTCTACCTGTAAATAAAAGGACATGCAATAATTGTATGTGCACTCCTCATTCTTTTGATATATTCCCAACTAAAATAAAAATCGAAGCTCAATATTTCATCTGGAGTATCATACGATTGGTTTGCAGCCAACCGTGACTGCGTTATGTTTTTTAACTATAATACGAATACATATTATTGCGAGCTAGAAGTTTTATCGGGATTTCAAGTAAAAACACAGTTCGATTAAATTAATAAAATTACAAATCACTTTATAATCAATTATTGTTACACTTGGCAATTCTTCGCATTTTCATTTACTACACGGTCACTATTATCAATGAAAATCAATTCATCGCTTTCCAGTAAAACTGATCGTCGTCTCGCTTTTCTAGTAAAAGAAAGTGGTCGTCTCACGTAACAGCTATGCGGCGCTTATATACTGCATGTGTATTGTCGAGTGATTCTTAGCACCTTCTGTAGTGTGTGTAGAACATGCCGGAACTAGGTGGAGCTTTCTACTCAATTTTAATTAAATATTCAAAGATTGTAATTTTCTCCTTAAACTTCGATGTCATTGAAAATTCGTTCGGGTTGCCAGGGTATTCATGTAACATGTAACAATCCTAATTTTCATTTGCACTTAAACTTGGCTGCAATAAAAAAAAGCAATATATAGACTAATATAAGTTCGTTTAGCTATCAGCCAAGACTGGTTCATCTGTTTAATGTAACAATCATCATATTCGACTCAATGATGAAAAACAATTCATAAAGTCCGTAGTTTCTTCTATCACTCATTCACCGAAAGAAATTATGAACAGTGTTTTCATTACATTAATGAACGAAGTTATAGTATTGATGCATGCAGTAATTCTTGATAATAGCTTTAATGTACAAGTTTATGGATGAATTATTATACGTATTCATGGTAGAGATGAACGTTGAAATTCTTTGTTGTACAAATTATTAATTTATTGTAAGTATTCATAGAATGGTGCACAAGATCTCTATACTCAATTGTATTGACTCGATGTACTGACTCATAATTTGGCAGTAAATATTCACGAATACAATGAGTAGGATATTTCTTGAAGGAAACACTATTTAGTGTATTTGTCTTACAGGTTATTGTTCATAACTTTAATGGAAATATTCATGGAAATCATGAACAAAATACATATATCCCTATTTTATGAATAATTCATTCGTTACAGTGCAATTAAGTTGGACTGTAAATTTACTGAAAAGTGTCGAGTTCAATAACAAGAGGATATGGTGGAGGATATATTCAATCACAAATTGATTTTATAATATAAACAGGAGCGACTATTATTTATGGATATTTGTTGTTATTTGCTTGTAGATTTATTAATCTTACAAGTTAACTCCTAATAAATTATTAATTTTAATTCATCGAACATTATTGCATCGGCGTATGTAGGTCGTTTGCATAATAAGGCGGTGAAAGGTATAATTGAGTTTTTAAGTTAATTGTGGTTATCGAGGTTCAACGATGTCCGATGTCTGTAGATAATACAAAATTTAGTTCTTCTGTGTCCGTTTAATTGCAGGAAAAGTTTAAAAACTTTCGAGACTTTTAGATTACTTAGGTATTAGAAAAACTCAAAGCCTGTGTCTCTACCTTCAAAGGAAAAAGTTGGAAAATTGTAAACGAAAGCTCACTTTTTACTTTATTATTTATGATGTTATGATTGTAATTATATTAAAGAACCGAAATCGATTTAAAATTGAAAACATAAAATACCATGATTATTATTAATCAATACGTTTACACAAAACTAAAATATTGTTTACACACCGAATTAGTTAACATATTTTAATAATAATTTAAAAGCAATGAACCCACAATTTGTATTCTTCGTGATAATTTTATTCCTTCCCACTTCCCATTCACGGTAAACAAAAAGTGAAAAGCAGCAAACAAACGATTTGTGAAAGTGGTCACGTTCACGCGACACATTCATCAATACTTTCACTTACTAGGAACGTGTTCATCCAAAACAAAAATTAAGAAATTTTTCATATTTCTTAAGAATGAGTTCGTCAATATAATTATCGTTTGCACTGCATGAAGCTAATGAACTTAATATGTTTTTGAGCATATTATAACACCAAAATAGAAGGGATCGCTATGGGCCCTTTTGGTGCCTAGTGTGCGCGGTGACTCAGCGCTACGCCCCTTTATAAAACTAAAACACCAAAATAAATCTTAAAATTTTTAATGAAATTTGATTCTTGGGATTAATGTACTGTTTATAAATTCTTTAAAATTATAGAAGAATTTGTTCACCATGCCAATGATTGCGTCACGCATTCAGTGAATTTTGTTTGATGAATCTAAATTCTTTGTTTTAATGAACGATTGTTTTTTATTGTAAAGGTGGTCCGAATCAGATTTAACCTGGAGCGTTTCCTTGTGTCTGTATCATACTCTCGCCGAGACTTCAAGCTAGAATTCTTAGCCCCAATTTGTGCGCAACCTCCACAGTCTTGAATTCGGGTTTGATTGTTTTTTTGCAATCTAAACATTCACGAGCCCCAAACGTCCGTTTCGAATGTCTAGGCGAGAGGATGCATTTTCTTGGCATTTTCTTGTTTTCAGCAATATCCATTATAAAAATTTTATTCTCAACTGCTTCAAGATGTTTGGAGAAGTGACGTTCTGATGAACAACTAATAAAAGTATTAGCCGATGACTGCGTAATATGAATTTAATCGAAAGAAGATTAGAAAAAAATTGTGCCTAGACTGTTTCGAGGTGCTTCTTTGGTATTGATTCAAATATGTATATATCAAGTTTCAAGTTTTTAGCATAAGCTGGTACGAAAATTTTAAAATTGTGATGAATTATCATCTTGTTCTCGACTACATGCACGCTTTATACGCTTCTTGTTAAATATTCGGTTTTCTTTACTTTTTAAAAATATCCATTGACATAAAATTCCGTTCCCAATTATTTTTTCCAGTCTTGGGAGGGCGGCAAAAAACCCTGGAAAAAAATTATATTTTGAGGCTTCTACTACTCAGATAGGATTAAAGGTAGACCGAAAATTACTAACTTAAATCGATGAATCAATTGACTTAATTTTACTATACACCAACTACAGTATATTTCAAATATGAATTTTTCGAACTTCTGTTCAAAAACTTTAGTTTCAGAAAACTTGCTCTGTTAAAAACGAAAACTATAATCGAAATGCCACTTGCACGATGGCCTGCGGAAATTGGAACATATTTCATAAGTTTAAATAAAGGTAACTCCAAAATCGAGCAAACTATTTTTCTGCTTTTAAAAAAGATTAAATGATTGAGATTCTGACATACCTGTTACATGGGCTAAGGAGTTTTATCGTTAGTCTTTTTTGCTATAGGGATCCGACTTTTATTTTCGTCGTGTGTTCTAGTCAGACGTCAGTGAACTTAGAAGATACTGATTAAATTCAGCACATGATCGTTGAACGGTGTTTAAGGTATATTCCATACGACGAGGTTTGAAGCTAATGCATTTTGTTCCTGTCAGGAACCTTTTGTCCCTGTCAGGAACCTTTTGTCCTTAGTATAGTATAATCGGTGGCTGCTGTTTTCATGCAGCACTTATCTTTAAAAAAAAATTATTAAATTCTTAATTGGTATTTCCAGTTTTGATTTTGTTAAAAATTTCCTAGGTAGGTAGGTAGGTACGCGTGGCCGCCCGTGAGAACACGGACGCACTTAGACCTAAGAAGGTCCGTTGTGTTACCACAGGATCATCGAATCCGGTCCTACTCGTCAAACCATTTAGAGCTTGCAATGAAGCGTTGGATTCTCGCGAGCTCCGTTTCGGCAAGGTTACTGACTGTTGTAGGAGCAAGCTCCAAGATGAGCCTTCCTTCTAGCGTACAGGTACAGAAAAGATGAAGCACTGTCTCCTCCTTCTCCTCATCCAGGCAGCTTCTACACAAGTCGTTTGAGAAGAGCCCAAGTCTTTTAAAAAAAAAAAAAAAATTTCCTAACAACTATCCTAACCCGTCTAGAATGGGAAAGGCATTCGATACGGAGGAAGAGTCCTTCCACATATATACGGATGGCTTCAAATTTAAGGCGGGTGGGAGGAGGAGTTTTCTCTGATATGTTTAACATTAGCAGCTCTTTCCGCCTTTCGAACCACTGTAGTGTCAGGCGGAGCTTATAGCAACTAGGGATATTAGCATTTTCGCAGATTGTCAAGCGGCAGTAAAATCCTTGGAATCGGCCTCGGCAACATTTAAGGTCGCCGTGGAATATCGATCATGTCTTAAGGAGATGGAGATGGCAGAACAGTTCAATATTCATTTGTACTGGTCAGAACAGTTCAATATTCATCTGTGCTGGGTGTAAGGAATATTCCAGGTAACTGTATGGCTGAGGAACTCGCTCGGCGCATTACTACCCGCCAGATTATGCCGGAACATTGGAATCTGGGTGTGCCTCTCTCTGCACGTAAACTGCTACTGGGATTGGACTCAGAAGAGAAAACCAACTCAAGTTGCACAGAGGGTATCACATGTCACACTCCGATATAGACCTGGTCCAAGTAGGATCTGAAACACTCTAAAAGGTTGATTTCGCTCAAAACGGCAAATATAACCACCAACACCAAGTGGGTGTTCTGACCGGAAACGGTCTTCTAGGACGGCATGCAAGAGACTCGGCTTCTTTTCAAATGACTTCTGTAGAAGCTGCATGGATGAGCAAGAAGAGGAGATAGTCCCTCATCTTCTCTGCACATCTCCAACTCTATTCGGTATGAGGAAAGCACACCAGGCAGCCCTCAGTAACCTTGCCGCAAGGAAGGTTACGAGAATCCAACCCTTCAATCTAAGCTGCAAATGGTTTAGCGAGTAGGACCAGATTCAATGAGCATATGGTAACACAACGGACCTTTTTGGTCTAAGTGTGTCTGGCGTTCTTACAGGCCTACCTACCTAACTACCTAGTTGCTATTTACTTCGAAAACTTGGATCTAGATTCGCGTGAAGTGTAGCCATAACCACAAAAACTTCGTTATCACTCGAATCTAAAAAGAGTTGACTAATATCCTAGGCAGACGATGCATTCGAATGATCATTTCTAGTCGAATGATAATTCCGCATCATGTCTGTCCAAATGTAATTGTCGAATTGGTCATTCATTCCATCATTCCAATTACAATTGCGAAATGGTAATTTGGAGATAAATTGATAATTCATTCAAGCGCTCGCAACGCCATGTAGCGTCAAACCTATGAAACTACCATGAAACCAGTGGAAGAAGTAGAAAATCAGGTGTTCCACCGGCTAAATGTTTCTATTTATTTCATGTGTGCTTTAATTACGATCAAAAATAATTACGAGCAAAAATGCCAACTTTTATTTAGCATTCCCACAACAATAATATTTTGACAGATTTAATGTAATTCGGATAGACGTGTGTCAATGTTAAATCTCATTGATCATTGAATGCGAATGATCATTCCTCCAATGATCATTCGAATGCGTCGTCTGCCTAGGGTATAAATGACTCCATTTTACTCTTTTCAAAATGGAACTTTCTTGTTTGAAGTCATTTTTATACCTACTAACCATTTCCTAAAAAAACCTTTTTATATGATTTTACCTTTCAAATCACAAATTAGATCTCTTCTTCAACAAGTCTCTGTGATGTGGTGGGAAAATCCACAACGTTGACTGTCATGCCAAAGGGTTCAATTCCCGCTTCCGTTCGAATCCAGATCGTGTTGAATCCTTTAAATTTAAAATTGTGCTCGTTATCGTCAATATTTTTATTCTTGTTTGCTATTTTTTTGCATTATTACAAAAATAATTCCGAAATTAGCCTAATTTTTTTCAAATTCAAAATAAAATTATCCAAAAAGGTATTGTCAAAAAATTTTAAAAAAATGTTTAAAAATGTGAAAATTTAGATTTATTTTAAAAAAGTAACATAAAAAACGGATTTCTTAAATTTTATCAATATCGGTGGTTTTAGTAGGACTAAAACTACAGTTTTGAGCCTGACCATTATTTTTACCCAAAAGTTGATCATATTTTACAAATTGGAAATGGTAGTACAAGACATGTAATGGTTATTGTGCACTTCTTCAATATTCAAATCAGTGAGGTCATTAGTTTTAGTTTCTTAAATTTTGCACCCTTAACTTCACATATTTACCACTTCCACTATGTTTTGTTTTAATTTGGTAACACGAAATGCCGTGAAAAAAGTTTGGGTAGCTAAACCTACTGTTTTTATGGCTAATGTATTTCGTTTGTCTTATTTTCCTGGTAAAGCCTAGTACTGTGTTCCGAGTGAAACGAAATGAACTGTCAAATTCCATATAAAAAAAAATGAATATTTCGCTCACTTTTAGCGACGAGATATTTCGTTCGTTTTTCAGTACTGTGTTCATGGGCGGAATGGACATTTGCAGTAGTCACTAATAGATGGTGCTTCGTTTTAGTAAGGTTTGGTATCCAAGGGTAGGATACCCTTTTATGACAAGCGAAATATTTGACAATTAAAAATTTTCAACCGTTCGCTGTCAATTCAGTTCGTTTGTGCTCGCGAAATTTTGTGTGAGTTATATTTTGTTGTGTTGTGTGCCGGAATTGTAATTTCTAGCCAATATTTTAATTTGTTTCAAATTTCGCGCGCTTTTATTTCACTGACATCTAGTAGCAATCTGTATAGTTTATTTCACTCTACTTCGAAGGTACCTTTTTCGTTCGTTTTCGTTTCGCCGAACACAGTACTATACTTAAAATAGTAATTTGGAAATACGTATCTAATTCCGGTTTTCTACTAAGCGGACAAAAACAAAAAAAAAGAAATCTGCCAACAGTCTGGGCGCAACTTTATTATTTTTTCGGTAGAAGTTCGGAACGAGTTTAATTCTGAGATGCGGTGTAGGTTACTATGTGACTGAAAACCCAAAAAAAAATTCGGAAAGCGGTTAAAATGGGGTCGCGCTAGAATACTTACGCCGCTGCCTCATATAACATATTAATTACATAATTGGTTCATACACCGGGACGAGATCTAGTCCTAGTATAATATCAGTTGTTACGCCATTAGAAGGTTTTTCGTGATTTGGTTTCGGGCCATTACATGAAATCGGAAATGCGTTTGAAGACGATTATATAAAAAGTCTGTGGGAGTGCAAACCAATCTAATATCTCATCAATCCTGAGAAATATGTCGAAAACCATACGTCCTATTGGAGTTGAATAACAAACATCCCGAAATCAACTTTTTGACGATTATGTAGGAAGCCTTTGGAAGTAAAAATGAATTCGATATCTCATTAGAAATAGAAAAATATAAGAATTTGTGAAAACATATACAACCTTGCACCCACTTTGAGGTTGAATATCCAAAAATCCTGAAATTATTTTTTAGATATATATAAAAAAAGGCCGAGGATGTGAAAACCAATCCGATGTCTTATCACTCCTAAGAGATATGACGGAATTCGTGAAAACGAGTTCAACCCGTTTTTACCCTCTTAGGGGTTGAAAACGGAAAAACCTTGAAAACAAGTTTTAGGTGATTATTAAATAAGCCCGTGGAAGTAAAAAGTTATTCGATATCTAATCAGACCTGAGGGATACGGCTGAATTCGTGAAAATGTATAATCCCCTTTACACCACCTTAGGGGTCTAATTTTAAAAAATCCTGAAAACACTTTCTAGGTATTTATATGATGAACCCGTAGAAAAAAAATTAATTCAATATTTGGAAAGACCTAATAGATATGACGAAAATCGTGAAAATATATGCGTTCCATTTTCACTGATAATTTTTTTTGCCCCACTTCCGAACGCCAATAGATATTTGAATTTTTTTTAATCAAAATTACTTTTCTAGTTGATTTACATATACGTACCGAATTTCAACTTTCTAGCATAAGCCGTTCTATAGTTAGGAAAAACACCCCCCACCCCCGTACCATACTACCCCTATAAAAAATTATATTTTTCCAACATGCTACTAATATAGTTCTATCTAAATACTAAGTTTCAGCTTTATATTATTATAGGTTCTCGAGATATAAAAATCGGAACTTTTTCCTTTTCACCCTCCCCCAGCCTCACCCTCTACACACTCACCTTCAAAATTTTTTTTTCTGCTGGGGGTCTATTAGGCCTACTTCTGGTAAAAATTTTAAGCATCTATCTTACATTGTGCTTGAGATATAAGACGTGATTTTTTTAAAAAATGCTTACCCTTTCCACTTCCATGCTCCACCGCCCCCTTAAAAAATTTTACTTTCACCAATCTTTATTTATCAACATTTATACAGAAACCAAATTTTATTTCTCTAGTACAATGGGTTCGTGAGATATCGTAACCTAAAGTTTTTCAACCCCCACCCCCGTACGTCACTGCCCGCTCTCAAAAATTTGTTTCGAATCTATTCTCCTAGTATACACACAGATGTTCATTAAGTTTTAATTTCGTGACATTAACCGATTAGGAGATCTGGATTTTAGAATGTCTCGATCTCGGCTTTCCAGCGTTTCGGACGCATTATTATTCCCCCCACTCCCACACCCCTTTACCCATACTATCATTTTTTTTACAAATGGGTCCACTATCGATGTTCTATATAAATTCCAAGTTTCAGCCTCCTAGCCTATGCGGTTGCTGAGATCTAGAAACCAAAATTTTTCGTCTAAAACGCTTCCCCCACCTCCCCCCTCATACTCCCACAACCCAAAAAGTGGTCACTTCAAGGAACCTACCCAGTCTATTAATAAAAAAAATTTCAATTTAATAGCTCATAGGGTTTAGGAGTTATAAGCCTTCAAACGTTTTGCGTACGGCGGACGGCGCACAGACGGACTGAAAATTTTTTTTGCTTTTTTGGTGCTTATTAGTCATAAAAAAGGTGATAAATATTTGCAAAATTTTGCCCGGTTTTTTGAGATATTAAATTACAATCCAGGGAAGGAAATGCTCGATCTTTGACACTCAAGGAGGTATCTTTTTTAAAAACTATTGATTTCTTTTTCCATCAGTCAATATGTCAGTCGCTTTCTAAATTCTACTGCTAGTCGTCCACTGCGTGTACTACAGTAATGATCATTTTTGTTGTTCGATTGATCCAATTTATTCTGTATTTTGGCTTTTGTGAAGGTTGAATGTTCTTCCAAAGAGTAAGAAACACAAAACTTTTTGCACTTCTAAACTTTTATATGAAACGATCAAAATAAAGTCGGATTCTTGTAGACTACATACATTTTTGCAGAACTTTTATTCACTAACGACGTCATTTTCAGAACTCCAGTACACAACAACTTCGAAGTGGCTCTTTTTAATAAACTTATAAATGTAAAACAAACTTAATTTTCTTTTCAGGTTTTGAAGACACCATCAAGTTTTATAATTCCACAATTAAATTAATAAAACGAGTACGGAATGAAGTGGATAGTGTAGCGATTATAATAATTAAAACTAATTGTTGTAGTAGTGCGGAAATATGAATTAAATAAAAATGATTCGGTTAATTGCGAACAATTTAAAAAGGAAATTCAATACTCCTTGGCTAAGCTGTGACGGCAGTCAGCTTTCTATAAGGCTAGAGAAAAGTTAAAATTTCTTTTGCTTAGCTAAGAACAACAACGAAAAGTTTGTATGCATAAAAATTAATTTTTACTTCACATTCTTACATACTCGTACATACTTAGTTCATTTATTTTTGTGTGTGCTTTTTTGTTGTGCAAAATTTACGTGATTATTAATTTTATGGTAACGATTTTGATATTTCCTATTTGGTTGCAATTTCCTTATGTTGATTGATCCGATTGCACGAACTGCCATATCCGAGGTAACTATAATTGTTGTTGTTTTTAATAATCTTTGTTTTATTTTATTAGACTGGATGCCACTTTGCCAAAAATATGTCAAAATCTTTTATTTGTCCTTGACAAGGTCGGTTTTATCTGAAGAAATTGACCGAAATTTTTTGTCAAAATTATATGGTCAAATATTTGGCAGTGTGGCATATATCGTTATACAAGCTTTAAACAATTGCATGGAACTTAGCTTGTAATATTATTCAATTCGTTATAGAGTCGACTATGAGAAAAAATATACGATTTTGAACAGCGTGACAAGTTTTATATTTCACGGCCAGATGGCGTTGAACCAATATTTTGAACATTTTTTTTTATATTTTAAACTAATATGTTCTTTGAAGTATGTATTCAAGTTAATCTCTTATCGACAACTTTGAAAGTCCTTAGTCGAAAATTTTCTTGATAAGTTACATTTTTCGTTTTGACATCAAAATTCTGTAATTTGAACTTTTATTTTTACTAGTTGTACATTTTGAATTAATTAATTAGTTAATTGGTGGTGCAGGAAATGGAGTAGCTACAACCATATTTCCGTATTTCCAGAATTATTTAATAGCTACGAAATTGACCAAGACTAAATTATAATTCAGTTGCCATTAAGGCCTTATAATCCTTAATGGCATCGGTGTTATAAGCATATTAGGCTTACATACATATGTACATACGCAGTTCAAATGTGATGTTAATGATGTACATGTTATTGGTTGGCTGGATACAAGCTCTAATAAGAGCTGAGATTAAGTTAATTTACTCAACTCTGATGTGATGTTATCTCCATGTAGATAGCCGTGTAGTGGTTAATTTTTAATGCAGTAACGAGATGAGCGAATAATTATTATTAAAAAAAAACCTTTATGGATAAAAACGAAATTTACAAAATCCAATTTATGTTGATATACTCGTAGCATCAAACGATAATCTGAAAAGTGAATTTTGTGGTATAAAAAAACACAGGATTCTTAATTTTACATGTTTTTATTCAGAGGTTTTGTGAAGAAGTATTGTGAACAAAATTTAAAATTTTTAAATTGACAATTTTTGTTTTTTTTAGGGACTCATACAATAAATTTATTTATATCTATAACCACGTATTTTAAGGACTTCTGTTTTTATACGAGGGGACCACAATGGATCCGCAGTGATCTCTCGTGATGGACTCACGGCACATTGCTTCAGTCCACCCTTCTCAACCTAACCTAGCCTAAGGACTTCTGTATTTACGCCATTTCGCGCACTAATGAATTCGACCTCACTTTTTACTTATTTTACGAAACTACTACATCGTATCTGAACGATCTTTTGAGTTATAGATACTATACTGCGTTCAGGAAGATAAATGCACAAATTTTTCAATGTCTTTTGTACGGAGACTAGGTGCACGACATTAATCACATCATTCGTTCGTTGCTTTAACGGTTCAATGTAACGAACGTATGCTAAATTTCAAAGTTTTAGGCTTGAAAAATATTATATAGACTTTTGTATGGAAGCGGTTCGGCTATTGACATGGGCGCCCATACAACATTTCGTAGGAAGGGGCAGAACTATGGCTTATAAAAGGGGTTTGCAATTTCGGGAGCTACATCTTGGGACGAATAGAATGAATGTGGATTTCACTTAGTTAAGAATCATTGAACCTTTTCTGCCACATGAAAACAATATCAGCGCACCGGGAGATAGGGGAAAATACAGAGAAGTTGAAATTTTGCTTAGAATCCATTAGTAAGTAAAATCGCCCAACTTCTTCGGGTTCATCGCATAAAAAATTCCTCGAAACAAGTGTTGACAGTTATGTTCTGGAATTTAAAAATTTCGCTCGACAAACTTTTTTTAATTAAATATTGCAGGAACTGACAATATTGCAGTACTATTTCAATTAGCAACCATACAAAAGTTCTTAATAAAAATGGTTTAAATTTGTTTCCGAAGGAGCGATAACTACGGAATGGAACGTATTGGACATACAAGCTTTTTTGTGAATAAGTTAAGACAAACTTCCCGGCGATCGGACTTATGTAGTTACACTTACAGTAGAACTTCTATATAGTGACCACCCAAGGGACTGTGCAAAATTGGTCACTTTATTTGATTGGTCAGATTATAAAAATAATTTAACAAATAAAATCCGTTTCTGATTTACATCGGGACCGTAAAAAAATGGCAACTTTAGGCAAGTGGTCAAGATAGCAAGGTGGTCACTTCTTCAGGTTCTACTGTATTTTGAAAGCATCAAAACAGGCAAACAGAGTGAAATGAATGTACTGTTTTAGGATACCATACAAAAGTCTTTAAAAAAATTAGCGCTTTCTGGTGAGTCAACTTGAAGACTTGAAATTAGTTGTAACCGTGTTCAAGCTGTTATAAATGCTAAAAAGAAGCGGAGTTAGTAGGGTATATTTATCGCTCTAGCTTAAAAACTTTCGAAGTTATTCACTTTTAATTTTAACCATTTCGTAGTTGAGCACTTCTTTTTTTTAATAAAGTGCAACTAAAAAGTGATAGTCCTGTTTTAACAAAACGTTACGTAGGTACGTAATAATGTTACTAATATCTTTCTGATCCTGTTACTTCAATCAGCATATCTTAAAATTTTGCATATTTGAAAACCACCTCTTTCCCAGCACAAAGTCGAAGGATGTATAAAAAAACTAATATATGCGCAGATGGGTACTTTATCTCAGGAAACCATTAAGACCTTTGGGTTTTCCTGTATTTTTCATAAGTCATACCAAACGTTTTCCAATAAAATAATGTTCTTACCTTATTAATCTTAATTTTATTGGTCTACTTACTTTTGAATTACAATCCAAATTTTCTGCAGTAAGTAAGAAGACCTTAATTTTTAACAAGTGAAATTTCTTTAAATACAAATAAGAAGTTGTTTTGCTTTTCATTGAAAACAGTAAACGGTGTTGATTTAGTTACTATTTGTTAGCACGAGTAGTTTAACAAATTATGTGTAATAGAACAATTAGAAAGTCTTAAATACACTATATTAAAAAAAGAAATATTCAAGTGACGAAGTGGTGTTTTTAAAATACTGGATGGTAGAATACAGATGGAGGCAAGTGCCCCCTCTTGCCCCCCTCTATGGGCGCCATATAGATATATAGATTGGAAATAGGGGTTGGTATGGTTAACCTCTGTCATTGCAGCCACAGTTGGGCCTATTGTGACGTCCCCCCGGTTTGACTATGATTCCTCTTCAATCCCTGCGCTTTCAATGAAGCTTAGTATTTTGCGAAGAGGAATGGTCAGAAATTCCGATTGGTCCATGAAACCCAGACCGAAGTGACGAAGTCTTTTGTGAGCTCACATTCACAGAGGATATGCTCTGGTGTTTCATCTTCGTCATTGCATATTTTGCAAATTTTAGTCTTAGAGAGACCAATCCTATTGAGATGCTTCCTCATGTGTCAATGTCCAGTCAGAGCTCCCACTAGTGTTCGGGTCTGATATCAGCTTAATTTTAGATAATCAGATGTTCTTTTTCCGAATGTTTTGGCATAAAAAGCTTTGAGTGCCTATTGCCCGGTACCAAGTTCCAGTGAATGGCACTTTGCGATTTTTGCCACATTCGGATGTTCATTCTGGCTGTGCTTAATGGTATCCCACAAAATGGATATGGTCCCATGAAGTCAGCTTTTGAACCTTTCCTAGCCATTAAGTCGGCCATTTCATTACCTTCATAGCCGCTTTGTCCCGGAATCCAAATGAGGTTCACTCTGTCCTTATTTCCGAGTTCAATCAGGCATTGGAGGCAATTCCAAACAAGTTTGGAGTAGATTTGAACGGACTGAAGTGCCATTATTGCTGCCTTGCTGTCCGAGAGAATATATATTTATTGGTTTTTGTAGCCCCGTTTGATATTTTCTCTAATGCATAGTTCAATAGCATGAGTCTCCGCCTGAAAAACAGTGGATGTTATGTGCATGCTACAGTAGAATTTGACATTCGGGCGCACTCCATAAACTCCAGCTCCTGCACCTTGATCCGTTTTAGATCCGTCTGTGTACCAGATTATGGATCCTGGTTTTGGAGTAGGTTTGTTCGTGGCCCAATCCTCCCTTTCAGGTAGGACAACTTTGAATGGCCTTGTGAAATTAAATTTCGGTACCATTGAATCAGAAAGAGGTATCGCTAGTATGGGGTCCTTGTTGAGTTCCGCGGAGAGAGTTGGGTAAGCTGTTTTGCGCTCTGACTCGTCCTCCGAGCTCAACAGTTTGTATGTGGTGAACCTAGCTTCTTTCTGTATTTCTAAGTGTAGAGGTGCTAGGTTGAGAAGCACCTCTGAGACAGCTGTGGGAGTGGTGCGCATCGCCCCAGTAATACTCATGTCAGTCTTTGTAATTTAGTCAGCTTAAGCTGAGCAGTTTTCTGCTTTGTTTTCTTCCACCAGACGGATGCCGCGTAAGTTATAATGGGCCAAGCACCGACGGTATACATCCATTAGGTTAGTTTTTTGGACTCAGTCCCCAGTTTTTGCCGAGAAGACTCCTGCAGGTCCAGAAAGAGATTCTGGTCCTTTCAAGAACTTTGTCCAAATGAGCTTTTCATCCAGTATAATTCCCAGGAATTTTACCTCACAAGCATATTCTATGGATTCTCCAAAAAGAGTAGGCTTAGATAACTTGTCCTTACACCTCCTTTTGGTGAATGCAACAATTGTGCTTTTCTTTGGGTTGATACCCAATCCTGCTTTAGTACACCGGGTTGCTTCCTGGTTTAGGGTATTCTGAACTACATCTGTCACCGTCTCTTCAAATTTACCTCTAACAAGAAGTGCAAGGTCGTCAGCGTAACTCTGTACCGTGACTCCGGAATTTGTTAGGTTTTGAAGAAGGTCGTCCACTACTAAGCACCAGAGGATGGGTGATAGTACCCCACCCTGTGGACAGCCTTTCGCAGCTGTGCCTGCGACTGTTGAGTCGGCTAGTGTCGAAGTTATTTTTCTGCGTTATAGCATGGCCTTGATCCAACTGCAGGTTTTTGGATCAATACCACGCTTTTGTGCAGCAGAGTAGATACTTTCGTAGACAGTGTTGTCAAAAGCCCCTTCGATATCTAAGAAGCAACCCACAGCTATTTCCTTATCCATAATCGATTTCTCGATGCTATTTCCATACTGCCACTCGAGTTTCGACGAGTCATCCACCGATAGTCCTTAAAAGGGCATGGCATATATGTACTCTTTATTCCCTTTTATCTTTACAATATTAATCGGAGTTCAGAATTCTATAAAGAGAACCTATTATAATATTGTCTGATGGCTATCCTGTGGTACGTTTAAAATTATCTATGCCCTGTTAAACGATTCTAGTTGAAAAACTGCTAAAATCTTTAACGTTGCTTACTTCTGTATGACACTATATGCCACTATGTCAAATATTTGACTATTCTCGTTGGCAAATGCAGTCAAATAGTGTGATCGTGAAATTTTTGTATGCCACATTATTCTATTTGCTCTTCATAGGTCTATTAAGGCGGAAAAAATTTGGTAGTGATCTTTTCGTCAAATATATATTTGATAGATTTTTACTTGTATTTAGCTTTCAATAGATTTTTGTGGTCACATATGAAGTTCTGGTTTCGGAAGACATAAAAAAGATCGGAGAATGCTAGTGGTGAGCAAAAATGTCGTTATTTGCCCATTAAATCTTCTTCATCAAATTTAATATTTTCCTGTGTTGGATAATTGCTGAGTTATAGCTGATCACTGACTACAACGAGGTCATTATTATCATATGGCCGATGAACATTAAACATTTTTTCTTGGTCTCATACGACAGGTTTTATTGTTGCTCCATACGGAATAAGTGATTTGTTCTAGCTGAATGGTTTCTGCAATCGTGTTCCGTGCTCCGAGTACGTAGGCTATGACAACGATTTCATGTCGGAAAATAACTTCTTGTCTACAGCTCGCATTCATCAGTTCAGTTTCTTAGAAATAATTCTAGTTAGCAAGACAGTACTTAAAGAAACATCTTCTTATTGTACCAGTTTTTTAGACGTAGGATTGTTAACGGTAGGAGGAGCAGAGTAATGGTCAATTGTTTTTTTTTATGGCTGAACTATTGATAAACGTTTCCCTGTACCATTTTGGCAGATAAAGTCTCTTTGTATAGCTGTGTAAACCGCAAGGTTATTACATGGCAGCCTCACAAATTCCAAACTTTCCCAGTAGTTAATAACTACAGACATTGAAATATAGTGGCATCGAGCAATTTTAATTCTTTTTTGCAAAGTTTTGTGCGGTTTCCATTTTAGGACGGCACGGAGTCATATTGAAAAAGGAAAATTCAGTAATTAAACAAAACGCATCCACGATAGTCAGCAGTCAGTCATATGATACTCTAGATAAACTTCTTCCTATTGTTAGCTTTGTAAAATGGGGGGAGTGTAATGATAAGCAATTTAAAATGAAATTGTTGTGTAAAGTTTCGACTTCGTGGCCATATTTTAAGTTCTAGTGGGTTCCAGCTGAGAAAGGCACAAACTTTTGAAGGACTTTTATATGGCAGCTTGGCGAAAATGCTGGGCGATTTCGCTCGGTGCTGTAACCAGAAAAATATTTGGCGGGTGATAAAAAAAAACAATCCCCTTAAAACCACGATGCACTTAATAGTATGTACAGGGTGGGCCAAATACAAGTTTCTTTTTAAAACTGCAATAAAATGAACAAAATTAAATTTTTTTCCATGTATTATGGCTTTATTAGTAAGAGTAAACATTCCCATTAATGATGGAACACAACTTCGTTCAAGTGGCTGCCTCGGCTGGCTGCGCAGTAGCGCATTCTGTCACTCCAATTTTCCAAGACCTTGTTGATGGTTTCGGGCTGTAGCTCACGGATTGCTTGGATGATACTGGCCTTAAGTGCTTGAATCGTTTCTGGATTGTTGGCATAACATCGGTCTTTCACGGTTCCTCACAAAAAAAATCCAAAGGGGTCAAATCGCAGCTCCGAGGCGGCCAATTGACATCGCCAAGACGGCTGATAACACGATTTGGGAATTTGGTGCGTAAAAGATCGATTGTGGCATGGGCTGTGTGGTATGGCGCGCCATCCTGCATGAACCAGAGGTCGTCCAAATCCATGTCTTCAATTTCAGTAAAAAAAAGTCGGATAACATGGCTCTGTAACGTTCACCGTTGACCGAAACGTTGTTCCCAGCCTCAATTTCGAAGAAAAATGGTCCAATGATGCCACCACTCCACAATCCGCACCAAACTGTCACACTCTGTAGATGCATTGGCTTCTCGACAATAACGTGCGGGTTTTCCGAGCCCCAGATGTGGCAATTTTGTTTGTTAACGTAGCCGCCGAGATGAAAATGCGCCTCGTCAGAAAAGATGATTTTTCGCCCAAAATCGTTGTCCAATTCAAGCTGCTCTAAGGCCCAAATTGCGAAGCGATAACGAAGCGGATGGTCGTGCGCCTTCAATTGCTGAGTCAATTGGACCTTGTAAGCGAATAATCCGAGATCATTACAGCAGGCGCGGTGGGTGCTTCATTTCGGCCAAAACTTCTTTTCAAAAAACGCACTGTTTGGGCTACACAGCACTCACTTTGGAAATAAGTTTTCAATATTTCTCAACGTTGTTCAAGCGTAAAGCGACTCATTTCGTTCCGCGGAGGTATGATACTGACTTTCTGTCAAGATTTCGAGCGGAAAACAGCTTTCAGTGTCAAAATAACCTATGATTTAAAAAGAAACCACTAGATGGCCCACCCTATATTTATTTGTTTTGAATGGGGCTAGGAAAATACCCTAGGCAGACGCCGTATTTGAATCGTCATTGCGGGAGTATTCATTCCCGTCCAATAATCGTTGGGTTTTAACATTGACACACGACAATCGGAATTACGTTCAATCTGTCAAAATATTATTGTTGTGAAAATGCTCAATCGCAATTGTCATTCACACACGGCTACGTTTTATCTGTCAAAATAGAGCGATGGAAAAGTACGAAAATGTCAGCTATTGTGAACGAAACGCTAAAAGGATTAATCGCAACTAATACGCACATGAAATAAACAGAAAAATTTTGGACGGTGGAACAGCTGATTTTCCACTTGTTCCACTAGTTTCATGAACTCGACGTTGGAGTGCATTGCTAGCGTTTGAAAGAATTAAGAATTTCGCAATTGTAATTGGAATGATGGAATGAATGACCACAATTGTCAATTACATTCAGACAGACTTGATGCGGAACTATCATTCGACTAGGAATGATCATTGAAATACGTCGTATGACTAGGCAGGTATAGCGTTCGTGGGCTTAAGAAGTACAACATGTTGTGAATTTGGGCTGTGGAATGGGTATTCAGCTCACAAAACTTGCAAATAATCGAATTCGTCCGAATTGATTGCCAGGACTCGAGCTGGAGCGCAGCGTGTGACTTAAGCTGAGGAAGCATGCAGAACCTTAGCTGAGGAAGCATGCAGGACCTCAGCTGGAGTGCTAGCCACAAGTGCGTATACTCACGGAAAGTTTTAACCCGTACTGTAAAGAAGAAGACATACAAGAAAAGTTTAAATGTCAATTGTTTTAAATTATGCTGTCAAAACGATATGACCGTTAGGAAGTTGATTTCGTGAACAGCAGAAATGTGGCAAGAAAATATTTCATAAATTTTTAATTTCAAAACTGTCAAATGGCATATCTTGTTATTTACCATTAGTGAAAGGGCCTCGTGTAAGCAACTTTATAATTATTACCAATTTTAATTGGGAATTATTAAAATGCGCATTTAGGTGGCTGTGTGTCTAGGGTGTAAATGGTTTGTACCATAAAGTTGAAACTTCGGAATACTAGAGGAGTATTAAAGTGATAAAATTTAGTCGGGAAGTGTCTGCTAAACTTTGCTACGGTAACAGGGACCTTTGAATTAAACGAGGAGCTCTCAGTACAGATCGAAACGCAAGCGCAACTATCATAGGTACATTGGTTCTCCTGTTTTTTAGTGGTATCACTATGGACCCTCGTGGGTCTATGTGAGACTTTGGCCGCCACTGTAACCTAACCTAGTGAAGAAGTGAAGGTGTGGAGCGTGAAAAACTTTGGATGGGGAATTTTGTAAACGAATTACGTAGGAAAAATATAATTTGAGGAAAAGACTTTGGAGGTGGAGTTTCTTGGATATACAATTTTTAAGCGGGGTGGTGGAAAATGAAAGTGGGGTGAGGATAATTTTTATCTAGCTTTGTTTGTCAAGTACTATTTAATATAAGATTTTGGAGTTGATAGTACAGATCCCACAGAAGCCTTCTAGTATACAATTTTACGGTTTCAGTTTAAGGGGTGGGAGTGGTGTAGTGTGGGAAGTAAAATATTCCCGATAGAAAGCTGTAAGTTGGTTGGCGGTGGTGTGTTTTTTTTTATCTCAGTAATAGCTAATACTAGAGTCTTAAAATTTATAAGCATATGTCCATAAAAAACTAAGGCATCAATTTCGGCAAAACTAATTTTCAGATATGCATTGGCGTACGGAGCTGGTGCAAAACAATTTTCGGTTAAAATGGCGTGCTTATATTTTCACGAATTCCGTCATATCTCTAGCTGTAATGAGATATCTAATTTGTTTTTACTTACTAATTCGTGTAAAATTGCCGATTTTCTGGCTAAATGATATTTTAAGTTTTAGTAGGTTCCGAAAGATGAATGCACAAATTTTTCAGAGACTTTTGTATGGAGACTACACGAAGACTTGTGCCGTTTCTAAATATTCATTTATCTTTCTATTTCTGTTGGAAACTGGAAAATTAACGTATTTCAAATTCCTAGCTCGACACGCACTGAAATTAACGATCAACATTCGAGGAGACTTCATACAAACAGGGATCTACTCGAAGGAGTAGAATCATTTTTGGACGTTAACAAAAAATATTAGTTCATAAAGTGTTTTTTTATACTGTATGCCATTTTGTCAAATATTTGACCAAAAAATTTGACAAAAAAATCAGTCAAGTTTTTCAAGTAAAACAGGCACCGTTGGTAAGGTGAAAATAAAACTAAATTTCAAAAACAAAAATTTTACGACTATACTATCTGACTGCATTTGACAGCGAAAAAGTGAAAAATTTGACAAAAAGACAATCGCAGAGTTTGTGAGAAATGATACAGACCAAGAATTGAAGTACTTTATTGTCGACATACTCGTAACTACGTACGAGTACCATTAATCCAAGTACACAAACGATATGATATATGAGGATCTGTCTGCATTATCTTCTGGACCTTCACAGATCGGCATGACTCACTCCAGTCAACCGACACAAAGTTGGTTACATTTTCTACGCCCACCCGCGTTTCGTATTTCAAATTCAAAGCTAACTTAATTCGTTTTCCGAATCGAGTTTCTTATTTCAATCAAATTGTAGTAACAATCGAAGGCAAGTAATTCCGCACCACATAGTCGGTCGTGTACGGACAGATCGGCTAGTATTTCTCGTGGCATCATAGGTGGATATCAATTACACACATGGCTTCGAAAATGCATATGGGTGCTGGTTGATGAAACGCACATGATATACGTACGTGCGGTATATGTCAGTACTTTGTGTTCTCTTCGGCATTCCGCCTAATATCCGGTGGCGTAGGAGCGAATTAAATACGTACGGTTTCGCTTAAGGGAAATGCAATGTCTATCGAGGTATTCCTTTCCCGCTTACCTCAGAGGTACAAAAGGTACACAATACAATTCGTTGTTTGGATACAATTATCGATCAAGGGATTTGGGAGCAATTTCTCAATACGACCACACGTTTCAGTCAATCACACTGGGAGCTCCTATATCCGAGGTGATCGTTATCGCGGAACCAGTGGTTTACAATATTTCTGTTCGAATTATAATCTTGTTTACCAGTCAATTAATCAAAAGTACTCACAACGGTAAGCAAGTATTACTATAAGGCATAAATTAATTTATGGATTAATTCGGCAGCTAGTTTAAATTGTTAAAGGTTTCATAATACAGATCAACAATTAACCGACTGGGGCGTTAGAAGGCACTTTAGTGTTTTGGCGAAGCAACTACTCAAGTAGGTAGTGCACCGGACTGGTGGTGGCATGACTGTTATATTTCTGAGTCCACTACTTCAGGCAGTGTGGTGTTTCAATGTATCGAAAATGATTTCGATGGTCTTACCATCATTCGATAATCTTATACTGCAATCCATGTCGTGCCGTATCTTAGTCAAAATTAGTTAAAATTCTTGGGCTGAAAGAATAGAGCCGATTCTATTGCATCGAAAACGGAAAGATATCTTGTTACTCTCAAAAAAGAACCCAAACATCCCATCAATCTCATTTCAGTGAGTAAATAATTAAGAAAAGTAGTGATTACATAATCGATTCCGTAATGGCTATTAAGTTCTAATTATTATTTTGCTAATAATGATATCGATTACTTTACATATAGATGCCTTATGGTAGCGGGTACTTACTAATATCGGTCTAGGTAAGAGCTTGCAATGTGGATTACTAGTGAGCACCTGATTCATCCAAAAAACATCTACATTTACTTCACATGGGTATTAAACTACGGAACTTTAGATTTGAAGCTAACCGAACTACCCGCTAGATGACCAATCTGCTTGTAGACAGTAGACAGAATCATTACAAAAAGCAGCAGAGTGCTTGCGATGCGCTGACTACCAGGTTGTACTGACTACCAGGATGCACTGTCTACCAGGATGCACTGACTGCGATTATTGACTCTCTCGAATTTCAAAGTCTGGCTCTCTTTTCTCGTTTTTTAACGGCGACTGCTCTGAGAATATTACTAATTTAGTACTATTTAGTACTTCCGAGTTACTACCTTCGAATATACTCAAATGTAATTTTTTGTTTATCAAGCAAATTAGAAATAGACTAAGGAAGACATTTTTAAGGATGTTGCTCACCATAGGGGTGGGGGATGAAAAAATGTAACGTGTAAATATCTGAAGAACCCTTTTTTATAAGCTTGGAGTTTTTATTGTCAGTACACCGATTGTCCCCCTTTTGCGCTGGCTACTTTTTGTGTGAAGGTTGGGGGTGGTTGTGAAGAGGAAGGCGGGAAGCTGCTGATTCTTATACCTCAAAAACAACTAAATGGCACAAGTTTAAAAATTTAGTACGAAAATATTGAGATGGAATTATAGTCACTGCGACGCGCGCGCGTGAAGCGATGCAACACGATGACAGCTGATTAGAATGCATGCTACTGAGCGCAATCAGTTACAGTAATATCTCATCGCAAAAAAAAACAGACAATATGTTTCCAGGCTGCGAACCAAATATTTTAGTATTTGCTAATATTATTTGACAGTTGCGGAAAGCAATTCAGCGCGCTCACTATAACTGTACGCGCGATGCGATTAGGCCATCGCGCTCATCGCTCGCATCACTCTCAATATAATTCCACCTTTAGTATATTCCACTTATTAACTTACATACACAAACCAAATGTTTTCTTTCGGGTATAATTGGTTCAGAAGATATTGTAATCCAAAATTTTCACTCACCACCACACACCCCCGGTTGGTCCATTGTGATACCACACCCGTGACTCCCTAATGAAGTCCCATATAGGGAGTTATCGTAGCATTGCTACAGGGGAAAAGCTAGTCGAACCAGCCACAGATGCGAATGAACTTGATTAATTCATCAATTCATGCTTCAGCCATGTCCGCGGGTCTGGAGAAGAAGTACATAGCTGCCCATGGCTCTGAACCTACAGCTGGGAACACTCACAAGGTAGATGCCTAACGCTCTCTTTTTCTTCTTCACTTATGCAGCTTCTGCAGTAGTCATTATATTGAACGCCTAAGCGTTGTGCATGTCTGCCAAAGAGACAGTGCCCCGTTATAACTGCCGTAATGTTACGTGTCTCTATACGACTTCTTTTCAGAAGATCGGCAGTCCTTCTAGGATGTTACTGCCATAGCTGCCTGGAGGTTTCACACGTAGTTAGGTTGAAGCATCTGCCATTGGTCAGCTCTATTGCCTTCCTGTCAAGATTACTCTTGACGTAATTGAGCGGTATTTTTACCGCTTGGGTTGCATGTACATATAGCAGCCATTTCAGATCCAGTTTTGGGCAGATCATCGGCTGCCTCATTTCCTGGTATCCCTTTGTGTCCCAGAACCCAGCACAGTAGAACCTTATGAGCTGCGCCCAATGTTTTCAGACGCTCCCTACACTCCCTACGCTCCCTCACTAGCTTACTAGGTTGGAGCTTAGAGCTTTCATTGCTGCTTGGCTGTCTATATAAATTTTTATACACGACTCATCGGGAAAATTTGTCGCGGAATTTAGTATGTCCACTGCACTGCTTACGGTAAAAAACTCGGCTTGAAAAATACTGCAGTAGTCCGGCAGACGATAGGATACTTGAATGTTCATGTCAATCCCTGCCCCGTTCTAGTATCAATTTTTGACCCATCCGTGAATATATCAAATTCAGATTCCCTTATCACTTTTTGATTATCCCAGTCCCCCTTAGTAGGGAAAAGGGTATGTAATCCTGTATCGAAGCTTAAGAACGGAGTTATATAGTCGGTGAGTTAAATAAGCCCACAATCTGGAAATTATGAAAGAATTTTGCTATGCCCATAATCCACAGATTTCCAGCAGCCACCAGACTCTTTTAATCTCAGGGCGCTCTTGGCAATTCGTGATTTGAATATTTATTGGCAGCCCGTGATAAGCAAGCCGCTCTCTGCACTTTCGTTAAACTATTCTCTAGTATGCCTAGAAATAATAACAAAGTTTCAATGTTCTGCAATAAACTGTTCAGATGACAAAGATTTTTGAATTTCGCGATCTCCTCTTTCGGGCGTTTCCGACGCATTGTTTGTCCCCCTTATCAAAAGTACCTTCACCCATATTGACCATTTTGCAAATAGGTCCACTATCGTAGCTCTGTATAAATTCTATGTTTCACCCTCCTAACAAAAGTGGTTCCTGAGATATAGAAACTATTTTTTTTTGTCTAAAACGCTCCACCCTACACCCCATCCCGCAAAAGTCACCACGTAAAGATTTACCCAATCTACCCACCAAAAAATGTTGTAACTTAATATCTCAACGGGCTTATGAGCTACGAGTCTTCCAATGCATTGTCGTACGGCGTTTACGGCGTACACACGGACATTTTTTTTTTACTTTTTTGCTGTTTTGGGTTGGTTGTTTGATTGAGCGTTTATCTATGACCACATATTCATAAATAATTGGAACTTGAGAACTTGACAACTATATTATTTTGTGATTCCTAACACTAATACTATATTGTTGCGGGCTAGTAGTTCCCCGGCATTTCAAGTAAAAGACAATTCGTTTAAATCAATAGAAATGACAATAACTTATTATTCGCATTCAATAATCGCACTAATATTCGCACTCCTGGTAGCTCTGACCGATTTTATATACAACTTGTTACTGTCCAATTGCTGCTACGAATCCAAATCGCTTTACAAATACTTTAGCGTAGAAACTCCATCGTAGTAGAAACTGTGTTTTGCTCCAAACTCGTCGTGCTTATATACGGCATGTGTTGAGTCGAGAGCTTTCCTGTATATTCGGTGGTCTGTGCGTGTGGAATGGTCGAGAGATGTTAAGAATAATCCGAGAAGTTGGAAAAGTGTTCGAGAAGAATGTTGAACTATATAGAAGTTTGCAGATTTTTTCACGCCTTTCGCATTGGGCAAGGTGGCCAATCGAATGTTTTTCTCCGCTTACCAGTTAGGTTTTGGGAGGTTGTTGTTTTGCTCACTGGAAACTGATCGAGTTGTTCGGGTTCGGGTCACTAGAATTCAGTTATAGAACAACACTAGAGCTCTGCTTACAATCGTTCTTAGTAACTCTACAAATGACCGCCAATCGTTCCAAACAATTTGATTAAATCGAGCAATATTTACAAAGTGCGTATGGCAGCATCAGCGACGTATTAATGATGGCAATTTTCCGGTACATCATAAAATCGAAATTAAAGGCAATAAAATTATCGAATTATCGCGGTAATTACAAACACTGGTAGTTCGGATCATTAATCAACATCCTTCGTATTAACACATACCAAAAAGAAAAAACGAAAACAAAATAATAAAAAGAACATTAGACACTTTCAGCCTATCTATTACAAAAGGAGCAATTCCAACTTGTTAAAATTGAAGCGTTTCTTCGCAAATTGCTTATTCTCATCTGGCTCTACTGACAGTCATTAATCGTTTCAGTTAACCACCAGTGTGATATATTACAGCAACAACAATTCGAATACCTCCGATGGTAAACCTATCGGTCGAAGTTATAAGTTGCAAGGAAACTGTCAACAAGAGATCCGAAGAGTCCAAGGCCATTCATCACTCTTCAGAATGCCAGGAAATGTCAAGTGGAAAGTTTGCAAGGGGGGCTCGATTGTTCTTCGTCCAGACATAAGACAAAAGTTGAATGTGCTTACCTTCAATCGAAAGATCTGGACGCGATTAGTTAACCGTGACCAGATGGCATTACAGTCTAGCTTCAACCAAGAACAAGAATGTTGTACTTATTGTCCGCGGTCGACATCTTGGACTGTTTCTTACCTAGAAACTTGTGTTCATTACGTTTCTTTAAAGTTGTTGGATGCCTGATTTTAGCAGCAAAACATCGCGCCTTATATTGCCGATTCGCTCTCTATTCTATCGGGTCTCAGCGGCGATGAACGGTTAAGGTGGAGTCTTAAGTTTCAAGGTAGCTGCTGACTAGTCATCAAACAGGTGAGGTGGTTAGTGTGTATACTCCAGAGGGAATGTGCGACAACTAGAACGGACTCTACACGCATCTTTGCACATCTTGCAGATGTACAGCCAAATAATGCGACAAAAACAAAAAGTTTTAGGACAACTCTTAAAAGTTCCAACATGAGTTCGAAATAAGTTAGCTAGGGGTGGCGTTCATGGAAACAAGGGAAGCATTGCTTCACTTCTCAGTTGCATTTTTTCTGAAACGTGCAAAAAAGTCGACCATTTTCTTCAGCACAGCGTAAATAAAAATTCCCAGGAAACTAATTGCGAATATCTCACAGAGCCGAATAGGTCGCCACGAAAAGAGAACAATTAAAAAAGCCAAGAAGAAGGCACTTGGAAAGAATTGAAAACTCGGTTCACTGTGGTTTTGGTTCATTTCGTAAAGGATCTACGTCATTAAAAAATCCACCAACACCGTAAGTTGGAAGTAACTAAGAATTTGCTTCCAGTTTCTCCTTACGATTAGTAGAGCTGCTTAAACATAAACGCTGTGGTAGGTAGAACATGAAGAAGCATCTCAATAGGATTGTTCTCTCTGAGGCTAAAATTTGCAGAATATGAAATGACGAAGACGAAACACCAGAGAATATCCTCTGTGAATGTGAGGATTTAGCTCACAAAAGACTTCGTCACTTCGGTCAGGGTTTCATGGACCCATCGGAATTCCTGACCATTCCTCTTCGCAAAATACTAAACTTCATTGAAAGCGCAAGGATTGAAGAGGAATCATAGTCAATCCGGGACGACGTCACAATAGGCCCAACTGTGGCTGCAGTGACAGAGGTTAACCATACCAACCCCTATTTCTAATCTATCTACTCGTATATATCTAGTTAGAACTTGGTTCCACTTTCTCCTTTCGCGTATTTTCTTGTAGACCGAGAATGCGATGTGTGACAAGGATATAAATTGAATTCTGGACTTAAATTCGTTGTAATGACTTCTTGGTCCGTTCGTGATTCCTGGTTGCTTTCATGGTAGCACTATACACATACATTCTTATATTTTAGAACTAGTATTGAGAAAGAAGCAACCTCCTGTTGACAATCGCAGTAGCTTCGAAAAACAGTTGGTAGCACTGTGCAGGGAATCGAACGATAATTTTGACAACAGGATGCCGCCACTGTCATCGGTGGGAACTCCTCTAAAACAGCCTATAATTAACGGCCCCTGCAGCTGGCAGGACTGAAGGGTTGAATATCAATCTTGGAATTAATCACGCGCTGAAGTTTTTCAATAGTGTTGAGTGTTTTTTAATGGGAAGATAAAAATGACCGATCTAAGATCAATTTGATGATGTTAGGTTTTACCGAAAGTGATGACGCCGTACACAGTTCAGAATATTTTTCGGATCTAGATGACCTTATTAGTATGTCTAATGAGGCTAGAAGAATTTGCAGATGAGTTGCACGCATTTGTTAGTGGACTATGTACACGCAGCAGAATAAATGATTCTACCAAACTGTGATCAAAAGTAGACAGTGCAAAATTTTAAAAAGAGCAATTGAGTGTGTTGTGCCCAACCCGATCACTGTGCGAAATCAGCGAGTGAAGCTTGACAAAACAGGGTCAACCAATGGTTTTGGAATAATGTAATAATGAAGCTGGTGCCTTCAAACGTCTCTTGACACCAGCTATTGTTTCCAATATTGGCTTGGAAACCAACCACAAAGCAAAGCGGATTTACCAATCAGCACCATCCACTAGAAAAAATGACAAGAGACAAATTAGAAATGAGTAGACATTAGAAATATGTTTGCTGCAACTAATATGCCATTTTATCGAGCTGCCATGCCACAACACCCATTAGAGCGACTATCTCGTTTTGAGCACTGATAAACTGGCTCTTTTTCGACATGCAAGAAACATGATTTTGGTTCAATTGCCAAAGCTATACAAGCCAACTTTGTAGCTCACCATAGATGAGCGGCTTGGGCCTACAAGGGCCTAAATGCTTCTTTCGGCAATACATTTCTAGAAAGACTTGAAAGTACGTAAGAAAATATTAGTAGATGCGGTTAAGATAAAATCGTTCCCAACATTTGCCAGGATCATAAACTACTTTATTATTAAATGGTGTGACAATAGTTTTATTGCAGTGCCAAGTTTCAACTCTCTATCATTACCGGTTCATGTTTTCGTTCTTTTCGCTCCGGCCTACACATCAACAAATCATCTTCCATCGTCGAATTACCAAGGATATAAATGCAACGAGTCTTTGCATTCCAAAATATCCACCATAATACTGTATCATGTACCTACTTCAAGTTTCAACTTTCCAGCATTTTTTCTTCGTAAGATGTCGTCAGGCAAAGCTGTTCTCTTTCTGTGAACCAGCTTTTACATAGTACTAACTTCAGCTTTCTAGAATTAATCATTTAAAGTTATAAGGACTTTGATTCGAATCATTGAAGTACATCAAGAAAGGATTTATCGCATCTACTACTCTGGTGGTACGCATACAAGTAGGCCCCAAGTTTCAACTCTACACCGTGCGCCGTTCGTGAGATAACAAATCTGACATTGTTCACTGTAATTCCTCAAACTGTTTTCTTAAAAAGGATTTATAAAGTGAAAAACATTGATAAAGTGTTCTGACTATCAAATTTAGCCTTAAGATTGGGGGGCCATTGATTATAATTCGAAGAAAATGCTTGTCGTAATTTTGGTATAGGTTTAATCCTAACATGATTTATGAAATACCCGATCTAAAGAGTAAGCCAAATTCGTCTCGTGTAGACTGTTATGAAAGAAAACAATAACCAAACTTTGCAAAATAACTCCCTTAAATCTTCTCTGCTTTTTATAGCAAAACTCTGCAAAATTTCCCAAGTGAAATTAATTTTTTGTCGGTAGTGTCTATAATTTTACCGAATTATTTTTTGTTGTTCTTTTTTAATTCCTTATTTGAATGACGCTTCTACCATGGCTTGGAATTTAATAAAACACACTGGCGATAAGCAGAATATATCACTCGTTGGTTTTTGTTAGGATATCACCATAAGCATGTGTGATTAGGATTCCTGTCTCTCTCGGATGAAGACTTAATGTCAGCTTTATTGATTTTGATAATTAATGTCCTGGGGATAATTTTGGTGTGTTGTTTTTGTTTGCTCCTGTAGCAAATTAATATTTCATGCTTCTGGCAGAACTGGCTTAATGAAATAACTGTTAGCATTATTTCTACTAATTCATCTATTGTAAAAAATATTGTGCGAATAGTTTGCAAACGGTCAAATCTATCATTTGAATAGCTTCCATATATATATTTCCTTAAACATTTAGGTTAAATAAACTTTCTGGCGAGCTACTATAAATATGAAGTTGAAAAATGAATTTATCACTAACAGGGCGGAAACAGTTATCGCTATGGGCAAAACCGTTCATTTTAGTGAAGTAGTTCACAATTAGTCATTCACTTTAAAGAGTTAGTTCAGTGAAGTATTTCAATTGAACTGTTAATTTCTTCTTTCCGCTTCTCTAACCAGTTGTTTAGTAGTCACTATAGTCACTAATCCTTCAATTGAACTGTTCACTTATTCTATTCTCTTCTCTAACCAGTCGTTCAGTAGTCATTCCCTAGTCAGTCAGTCGTTCAATTGTGGTGGTGGTGTGTGGGCTGGCTTCTCTAAACTGCCGTTTAGTATGAATGACATAAATAATAAACGACTGAGAGAGAAGAGCTGTTACTTTGTGAAGAATTAAGTTGTGTGTGTTTCTGAGGGACGCGAACGCGGACGAAACGAGAAGATTGGTTGGCTGCAGGCGGCTTTAATTACCGTATATTTCCACAGAAACTTAGTGAAGTTATTTTACCACATTAATATCAATATTTCGAAAGAGAAGAAAACCGATAAGAACCCTTCACCTATCGTCTTGCTCCCGCTTTGCCCTTGCAATTATTAAAAAAACACGCACCAATGAATCATTTCTGGTTTTCTTTCACTATCTCTAACCCATTATGCTATAGAACATCTCCACACATGCTCAATTTTAACCGAATTTGTGTTTTTTATGTAAACAAACAGCAAACCCACTCTGTCAAAATAGCTATGACGCAGTTTCGTTTTTGCTTCATTTCTCGTCCCATTTCATTTCCTTATATTCTTATTCGTAGGTTGGCTGTCTCTCTTCTCACCGTGTTCGTAGATTTCACTGTGTTAGCCTTCGTGCTCTTTGTTAATGTTTTTATTCACATTTCGGATTGAACTGCAGTTCACCAAAATGACTGAGTTACTTCATATACTGATTTCAATGAAGTATTCTTTTAGGGAAGTGAACGGCCCATCTCTAATTACATTGTGAACGAATAAAGAATTCTCGACCGAGTCGCATAAATATATAATTCCTCTCGTTCCGTTAATCGCTGCCATACAAAAGTTTTAGAAGCAAGTTAATTATACAGTAAGTCCAAACACCAACAAATCATCTTGCTGTGTTTCTAAAAATTATGTATAGAAGCGGAAGGTTCTTGTGTATGTCAGATAGAAGACGAAGGATTCTGCTAACTAGTTCCAAAAGATCGTTGCACAATTTTGTTAAGAACATCTGTAAGTAAAAAATACGGAAGACCATATACCTACTCTAGATGATTATAAGTTAAATTCAGCTCAAAAAAAATTAATTATAATACGTACTCTAGTTTTTTGTCCAACGTGTCGAAAGCACGAATCCACTTGCTGTTCGTCTGTCCGTTCGCATGAAAACTCAAGAATATATCGCCGTGTCGGAAGAACAATGACGCAACTGCAAAAAATTCTCATTTTTTTCGGAGGAACAATGTCATTTTTGACAATTGTCCATAAGCCATACGAGCTTATTAGTAGTCACTATGTAGACAGCTTCGATCAAGAGCACGTTCTTTTAAAACAACGGGAACGATTTTATGCAAGAATAGCAAAAACACAAAATAGTTTTTTGGCCCTCTTCTAAAATTAGCAAAATTGCAGTTGCGTCACTGTTCTTCCGACACTACGATATGGATTTAGGGAGCTAAAATTTTTTTTCCGTTCTTCAAATAGAATTCACAAGGTTTATTCGTTGATGGTCAAAATCCTTAAGACAGGTGTTCACAAATAGTAACCGATTACTTGAGAACGCTTCAAGATAGGTCTTTAAAATTTTGCATTAGTTTTCTAAAAGGTAAGGTAAGGTAAAAATTTGAACACAAAGAAAGTTGGATAAGCTCACCGCGCAACCCCAATCATTGCAAAATTTGTGCATTCAGCTCCGGCAACTCACTACAACTGTGGTAATACGTCAGCCAGGAAGTCACACAAATTTCTTTTGATTAAAAAGTGAGATCAAGTACATTAATGAGTGAAATCAAAGCCGTAGTTAAGAGGGGACTCGACAGGGTTCGGACTACCCACCCCCTACCATGGTCAAACGTTTCCAAGTACCCTCAAAAACACCCATCTTTATCATTAGGATTGAGAAACACCCTCTATAATAATAAATTTGTATACCTTATATTCAGGCCCGTATCTAGCGCTTCAGTTCATGTTCATTTTTATAAAAAGCGGTGGCTAGCCAAGGGCATCCTTAAAGGGACGCGTTTTGAAAAGTAGGACCTATTTCAAATGAGTAAAAATATAATTTTTCAAAGAAATGGCTCAATAATTTAGCAATTCATGTTCACTATAAAATTCGCATTATATCATGAAGTCATAGTTAGCGCTTAGCCGTATTCTATTATTAGAACCAGCCTGTTTTCGGACTATCACAATTTAGACATTCGCTTTTAATCCGTTCAAAAATCCCGTGTACAATCCTAAATCGCAGTAAATTAATATTTATAAATAAAATCATCTCTTTGATATTTAATATTCAAATCCGGTTCGACGGACCAAAACAATTATCATTCGAAGATTTAATTATAGCAAGGACGGAACAAGTGATATTTTTTTTTTTTAAATCATTTCAAAAGTGTAACTTTTGTAGGTACAAAGTTAAGTGGTGTCAGCTTTATATTATGACTAGGGCAATTTAATTTCGTTACAAACGATTTAATTATTTTATATGGCATAGACTCGTCAGAGGGTGTATCATGCCTACTATCCAAAACACCCTTACAGCTGGTGGTATTTGCTGAGGATTATTCTTTATAGCGATAAAGAAACCAATTTTATTATCACGAATTATGTACAAGTAAAATTCTTGACTTCGCATCCTTATACTTGAGGTAGGTGGCACTGAAGATCACCTAATATTTTAACCAATTTGGTGGAATTTTTGGTTGTTCGCTAGGATATATAAAGCTCAACGCTTAGTGCGTGGCATCTAGTCCCGCCAACAGCAATTTTATTTTTTTCCCGAATTTTAAATGAGAAATGGAATTTTTTCATTTTTAAGAACTCCAATGACGCCGGAGAACAACAAAAAACTTCTTAAAATTTGCTTCTATGGTAGCTTACCATAAAAAAATTTCATTTCTCATATAATATCAATACTACATGTATTAATAACTGATTAACATCCAAAGATTTAGCACTCGATTTGACGAAATCTCGAGATTTCCATGAGATTCAATTAAATTCCCATATTTGTATGAATTTGAAATCTAATTAGGTAAAAAGGTATTTCAAGACCTACTCAAATTATCCTGAATAGTAGAGTAAGAAATTTTTTTCTGAATCTCATGAATTATTAATTTTTTTAACAACCTTGAGGCACTTGTTTTTCTTATCTGATCGGGATGAAATTTAAAACATACGAGTTCCTATAGATTAGATTAGATTTGATTTTTATACTCTAGATGAAATCATATAGAGTATTATAAGTTTAATCCAGCCCAAAAGTTTGTAACGCATAGAACCAAGCCTCGGACGAAAAAAAGTTATATATTATTTTTTGTTTATTTGTGGCCAAAAACCTCAAATCCGCTTGACGTCCGTCCGTCCGTCCGTCCGTCTGTCCGTGAACACGATAACTCAAGAACGCCTTCACCTAGGATCTTGAAATTTTGAATCTGGATGTTTGGTTGAATTTGTAAGGCTAAGTTCATTAACGGGCAAAATCGTCCTACTCCTTCGGGTAGCTGCCATACAAAATGTCCTTAAAACACGTGTTCAAGAATATTGGTCGATAACTTCAGAAGGGTTTAAGCTACGACTTTGAAATTTTGTATGTGTTATTTTTCCAATAGTTGGAGCTAAATATATGCAGAAAATCTTGTTAGTCCTTCGTGTAGCTGCAATACAAATATCCTGTCAAAATGTCTTCACTTAATTTACGGAACTCGCTATAACTCAAGTAATCTTTTAGCTATGAATTCGGAATTTTGTACAAATTAGTTTTGAGTGAAAACGAAGTTCAAGTTTACTAGTCAGCAAAATCCTTTTACTCCTTCTGGTAGCTGTCATACAAAATATCCTTAAGACACGCGTTCAACAATATTTTCCGATAACTTTTGAACGCTTCAAGCTACGAATTTCAAATTTTGTACACCTTCATTTTTGAATGGTTCCAAGGAAAAGGATAAATATGTAATAAATCGAGTGAGTCCTTCCTGCACCTCCCATGTGAAAGTCCTTCAAAATGGAAATTTTTTTTCGATGACTTACCCAGTTCAAGATATGAAATTAAACACTGAATATTGTCTTTTAGTTTTGAGTAGCAATCTAATGGTAGTCCTTAATAAAGGACATACAAAATGCACACACGTAATTCTACTTTATTCCCAACTACAATATAAATCAGAGTTCAGTATTCATCTAGAGTATTATACGATTGGCTTGCAGCCGATCGTGACTGCAGTATGTTTATTATTCCATATTACATTTTTTTTATATTCTAAGATATATTGAATAATGTGATGGTCAGACCCTGCGGCCTATATAACATACATATATTTTTTACACTAATTAGAACAATTAAAGGGGGTACCGCGAAAGAAATCTTTGGGCAAAAAATCTACCATGCAAATAATAGCCACCCTAGTTAACAGTCCTGAAATAATCTTTCATTAATAACAATTACCTGTACAAAATATTAAAATATTTAAAATTGCTTGATAGTAATCCAAACTTCAAAAAGTGAAATCTTACAAAATAATTTAAAAATTTTAACATCATGCTCGTAGTCAAACAAATGTTTCAGTGTTGTAAACGTTTTTCGAGATTTTAAAATCTACTTGCCAAAATCTTGCGATGAAAATCAGCTATAAGACACTGTTGGTGAATATTCAAGAGTTGCTTTTTCAATTTTCAAACAGGATTTGATGAAATCTCGAGATTTTGATGAAACTATCAAAACCTACTTGATTTCTCATACATGTGAAAGATTTTAAAGTATTTTTGGGCTTCTAAATTTTGTTGAAATTGAAATCGAATTCTACTGAAAGCTAACCCTGAAAATAATCTTTTCCAATCTTTGGAATCAATTCATTTTATTTTTTAGTTCCTGCTCATGCTATTAAATTTGCATTGCTTAAAAACTTACAATCATGCAATACAGATTATAATTTTTGGCAGCATGTAGTCAGCTGATAAATTAAAAAAAAATCAAAGAAATGTCTTCAGAGCGATGTTAATGCTTTTCGAGATTCTGAAATCTAGTTGCCTAAATTGGGCAATGTAAATTAGTTATTAGATACGGAAATGAAAAAGTTGATATTTTCAAGCAGTAACAACCTCAGCGACCATTTGTACAATTTCCATGCTCGCTGCATTAGCGGTTAAACACCACACCTACTCTCTCTACAGTACCTACTGAACGTCAATGGCCCCCTGCTTGGAAAAGCTTTATGACCGCCACTGATTGGGGCATGAGTTTGTTACCCGCTACTAAAGAAGACTATTACCCTTTAATTCTGTGATAAAGTAGTGTCAAAATTTAGTCCGAGTTTCAGGAAATTTGTATCGCATCAACGTTGCGTGGGCGTTTAAGACACTTTCTTTCCTTATGTGAGACTATGCTAATGTGGAACATAGAACCACTGTTTTCGAAAAAAGATCAGCCCCCATTAGAAAATTCTAGCTCCAGTCTAGTCACTGTGATAACTCGAACCCACAACCTCAGTTTTGTAGACTAGCGTGACGACGGTACTAAAGGAGGTGGCGCTGAAGATCATCTAATATTTCAACCAATTTGGTGGAATTTTTGGTTGTAAGCCAGGATATATAGAGCTGAACGCTGAGAGCGTGAGTAGTATAGGGTTGCGATGGCGGGAAATTAGCTAAAATTTATAATTCGTGATCGTAAATTTGATTTCGAGTGCGCTATATGGAAGTTATGCTCAGCAATTCCACCAGCTGTAAGGGTGTTTCGGATAGTAGGCATGATACACCCTCTGACGAGTCTATGCCCTCCGATGACGAAACAGCTCCTTCGGACCTAGTCCAACACAATCTTATGAAACTGGCGTATCCAGTGAAGGTTTTCCAACTGTCATGTCCTCAAGGACAGCGATTAATCAACAGTCGGGGATTTCGTGTTGGGGTTTCACACCAGAAACCCCACTGACGCCGGAAAACAACTAACATTTAATCAAATTTGCTTCTATGGTAGCTTACCATGAAAAAATTCCATTCTTATAAATATTATTTTTTGTTTATTTGTGGCCAAAAACCTCAAATCCGCCTGACGTCCGTCCGTCCGTCCGTCCGTCCGTCTGTCCGTGAACACGATAACTCAAGAACGCCTTCACCTAGGATCTTGAAATTTTGAATCTGGATGTTTGGTTGAATTTGTAAGGCTAAGTTCGCTAACGGGCAAAATCGTCCTACTCCTTCTGGTAGCTGCCATACAAAATGTCCTTAAAACACGTGTTCAAGAATATTGGTCGATAACTTCAGAAGGGTTTAAGCTACGACTTTGAAATTTTGTATGTGTTATTTTTCCAATAGTTGGAGCTAAATATATGATTATGAAGAAAATCCTATTAGTCCTTCGTGTAGCTGCCATACAAATATCCTGTCAAAATGTATTCACTTAATTTACAAAACTCACAATAACTCAAGTAATCTTTTAGCTACGAATTCGGAATTTTGTACAAGTTAGTTTTGAGTGAAAAGAAAGTCGGAGTTTACTAGTCAGCGAGATCCTTTAACTCCTTCTGGTAGCTGCCATACAAAATGTCCTTAAAACACGTGTTCAAGAATATTGGTCGATAACTTCAGAAGGGTTTAAGCTACGTCTTCGAAATTTTGTATGTGTTATTTTTTCAATAGTTGGAGCTAAATATATGATTATGAAGAAAATCCTATTAGTCCTTCGTGTAGCTGCCATACAAATATCCTGTCAAAATGTATTCACTTAATTTACAAAACTCACTATAACTCAAGTAATATTTTAGCTACGAATTCGGAATTTTGTACAAGTTAGTTTTGAGTGAAAAGGAAGTTCGAGTTTACTAATCAGCGAAATCCTTTTACTCCTTCTGGTAGCTGCCATACAAAATATCCTTAAAACACGTGTTCAACAAAATTTTCCGATAACTTATGAACGCTTCAAGCTACGAATTTGAAATTTTGTACACGTTTATTTTTGAATGGTTCCAAGGAAAAGGATAAATATGTAAGAAATCGAGTGAGTCCTTCCTGCACCTCCTATGTGAAAGTCCTTCAAAAAGGACATTTTTTTTATGACTTACCCAGTTTAAGGTATGAAGTTAAACACTGAATATTGTCTTTTAGTTTTGAGTAGCAATCTAATAGCAGTCCTTAATAAAGGACATACACATGCACACACGTAATTCTACTTTATCCCCAACTACAATATAAATCGGAGGTCAGTATTCATCTAGAGTATTATACGATTGGCTTGCAGCCGATCGTGACTGCAGTATGTTTACTTTATTATTTCAATAATACAGTATTTATTATTAATGTCATGGAAATGGCGCACCATCGAGTAAATCCTTGACGATCTCGTTAAGGTGCCTTATGTGATTTAAATGTGATGTACTCGTAAATGCATTGGCACATTCATTCAACTTTCACGATAGCAGTAATCATGCCAGTAATCATGGTGGTTACCATGACCGTCATTACGACCATCCTTGTGGCTATCATCAAACTAAGTGGTCATTGAATGTCAATATTAAGGTCATAGGCGCAAAACATCGTCAGAATAACGTAAATAATAAAAGAAATTGTATACGAAGCCCACAAAACGTCAAGTATCATGGTGACTGTCACGATGAAATCCTTGAGATGTCGTCCGTGACCGTCTACTAGTGTATGGTGTTGTACAGATTTTCATTCATATTCCGGGACTAATATAATATGAGCCTGACATATTATGTTTTACCATTTCCAAAAATAATCCTCTCCTGTTGAAAACCGCTTTCAAAATACGATGACCGCCAAAATTCATTCGACTTAACCGAAGAACCTCTCTCGCATCAAACTTTACTTTTCAGATTTATTCTGTCAACGGTTTTATTTGATAAGAAATTCACTTGAGCGAGCACGTGCTATAAATTTTCCCATCGTGAGCATAAAACGGATAGCATCAAGGACGGTCCAGAAAACAGAACCTATCAATTGGTTACAGTATGACGCCTATTCATCAGCATCATATATGATACCCATAAGAGTCAAACATCCATCACAACATAGATGGGGTGTGCTTCTGATTTTATGCATGGGATCGGGACCAAAAGAGGGCGACACATTTTCTGTTCAATCGAAGAAATCATCCAGCGGAAAAATAGAAGGATGTGCTCGAGCCTCGAGATGGTTCTTCCAGAAGAAAAACAGGGGAGCCAACCTGAGTAGTGTGCGTGCACTTGAGAATTTGTTTTCGAAGACACCCCCCCATCTTTGGTTCACATCATTTTGCTCGGGGCTTTTTATTCGAGTTTGATGTACTCGCATTTGGTAGAATTCGGTACCTTATTGTACGTCCATAAATTTCATTTGTTCAGCCGAGATTCGGGAACGAGTCCTTAGGCAACCTACAGACTTAGTGAATGGAGCGTTTTCGGAGTTCGCGGCAAATATGACGTAGTACCCTGACAGGCACTTTGCGTGATTACTACGATACATCAATTGTTATTGAGTTATGTACCTATTGAATGTTTTCCTTCTACCTATCAAATACGTTCATATATTAACCTTGTAGGTACAGGCGTTAAAACGATGTAACGAAACGTGAAACAGAGTTCAATATTATCGCCTGTTCTAGATGATACGCTCAGAAATCATCACAATTCATTTTAAATTCTATAAAACTTAACGCAGTCGCAATGGGACCGTGTAGCCAATCATGTGATATCACTTTAGATGGAATACCAAATTACGATTTGTTAGGGTGATGCAACAAAGTGAGTGCTAGATTCACGTCAGGTTCTAATCAAAGAATAAATATCCTACTAGAAAAAATTTGTTTACACTCCCTTGACGGTGGAATGTTGAAAAATTCTGAAATTGTTTTTAGGCGATTGTATAAAAAGCCCCATGAAGTAAAAATCGAATTCATATCTAAAAATACCTAAGAGATATTTCAGAATTCGTTCAAACGTACACAACCACTTTATCCCCATAGACGTTGAAATGCAGAAATCGATTTTGGCTATTAAATAGAAAGTTCAATCAGACCTTAGAGATTTGTTGGAATTCGTTAAGAACTACTTAACCACTTTACACCCCTTGTGAGTTGAATATCGAAAAATGCCGAAATCAGTTTTTAGGCGACTATACAAAAAGACCGTCGAAGTTAAAACGAATTCGCTATATCATTAGGCCTAAAAGATACATCGAAATTCGTGAAACCACATCGAACAAAATCGTTAAAAACATTTTTGTTAGCACTCTGTAGAACTAAAACTAGTTCGATATTTCGGCAGACCTAAGAGATATGACAAAATTCGTGAAAATGTGTTTTTCATTGAAAATTTTCTGTACGCCAATGCAAATCCGAATTTTTTCTTTAACTAAAATACTGTTGCGAGCTAGGGGTTCGCCGGGATTTCAAGTAAAACACAATTCGTTTAAAATCGAAATAAGTAATAATTTATTTGTCGCACTATTATTATTATTTTCGCACAATAATTCGCACTGTATGGCAATACCGCCCGCTTATATATCGCTTGACTCGATCACTTTCGCTTTCTACCAACATGGTTGCGTATACACGCTGGCTGTTACAGTCGACGTAATAAAAATTACTATGTCCCTCGCTGAAAGCTTCGCATGCTTTTATACTAGTTGGCCATACTCGTAGTCTAGACTGTTCTTGAATGTTTGCTCGGTGATGTGTGTGGACGGTTCTCGAAAGCTTTAGAGCTTTCGATTTTGATCTTCTACACTGTTCTAATTTATACGAGGGTATTCGATTAGAAGGCGTTCCCCTTCGAATTGTCCCTTACTTCAACTCGGCTCTGATTGGGTTATTTTGCAACTAGGTATTCGGTTGTTGCTGTTGCTATTATTTGAAACCGATTGAGTTGCGCGGTTGCCAGGCCTGCATATAACAATACTTTATTAGTAAATCTAGTTCTCAAGTTTTTAGCATAAGCGTTTCGGAAATATAATAAACACCCTAACTCCCAAAGACCTATTATGGTCCGATGTCACATAGCCTTTATATTTAGAGTCACAATCCCATATAGAATTATATTATACAAGCTATTTGTCAATATTTCGGGACTGATTTTTCGAAATCTCATAAAATGTTTACTTTCTTAAAGGTCTTCTTGACATGCTATTCAATCTACCACCCCTTGATATTTGTGGCAAGCAAATGGCAGCCATTCGACTTAGAGTCTCCACGCAGTGGGCTAGCATATTTGCAGGTCATTCCACGATTTTGAATCACTTCAATAATAGTCTCGAAAACACAGACTACACCCTTCCCAGTTTTAATTTTGATAAAAATTTCCTAACAATTATCCCAACCAGTGTAGCATTGGAAATGGATTCGGTACGGGGGGAAGAGTGCGTCCAGATTTACATAGATCGCTTCAAATCTGAAGGGTGAGTAGAGATGTTTTCGTTCAAGGTGGCCTTGTCCTGGCTGAAGTGTAATGTAATGTCTACTAGATGAATTAACACTTTTAAAATTGGTTAAGCGACAACTCTTGGGATCGGGCTGTACAACATCAAAGGTTGCCGTGATGGAATGTCGATCATCTCTGGAGGAGATGTCAGAACAGTTCAATATTCATCTGTGCTGGGTGCCGGGACACAGGGTTATGCCAGGTAACTCTATCGCAGAGGAGCTTGCTTAGCGCGGGACTACCCTTGAGATTATGCAGAAGTATCGGAAAGTGGGTATTCCTCTTTCTACATGTAAGCTGTTACTTGATTTGGACTTAGTTCAGAAAACCAACTCAATTCATGTAACTCTCCGAGACAGATCTGAAACAAGTAGGATCTGAAACGAGCAAACTGATTGATTTCGCTCAAAAGGGCGGATATCGACCTCACAGTTGGCGTCCTAACCGGACACTGTCTTACGAGGGCGGATTGATAATGACGTGCAAAAATTGAGAAAACATAACTTTATCCGGAAAAATTTATTTTATTTTTCAACGTAGTCTCCTTTTAGCTCGATACACTTAGTCCAGCGTTTTTCTAATTTTTTGATCCCTTCCAAATAATATGATTTGTCCAACCCTTCAAAATAGGCGTTGGTTTCACTTATGACGTCAGTATTCGTGGTAAATCTCTTTCCAGCAAGCCATTTTTTCAAGTCTGGAAATAATAAAAAGTCGCAAGGTGCCAAATCTGTAGAATACGGTGGGTGAGGGAGCAATTCGTACCGTAATTCAAACAGTTTTGCCGTTGCAACAACGGACGTGTGAAACAACACTTTTTTCTTCGCGAAATGAAGCCGTTTTGCCTTGATTTCAACATCCAATGAAACCAATACCTCAGAATAATATGCTCCCGTCATTGTTTTTCCTTTCTCCAAGTAGTCGGTGAATATCATTCCATTGGAATCCCAAAAAACTGTCGCCATAACCTTTCCAGCCGATAGAACGGTTTTGCCTCCTTGTACCGACATCCTTCTATTGTTTTGACTGTTGTTTGGTTTCTGGAGTGTAGTGGTGAATCCATGTTTCATCAACAGTTACGAATCAAAGAAAAAATTCATTTGTATTACGTTAAAACAGTTGCAAACCGTACTGCGAAGTTGTCACACGATTGCGTTTTTAGTCGATTGTGAGCAAACGCGGCAGCCATCTTGCGGATAGCTTTCTCATGTCCAAATGGTTTTTCAAAATATTCCAAACACGTTCAAATGAGATGCTTACTACGTTAACTATCTCACGCACTTTTACTCGACGATCTTTTATCACGATATCATGGATTTTATCGATCATTTCTGGCGTGGTGACCTCATTTGGACGACCTGGACTTGGTATGGTTTGTGTGCTCGTACGACCACACTTGAATTCAGAAAACCATTTGTAAATCATTCGGATCGATGGTGCAGAGTCCCCATAATGCTTACCTAATTTTTCTTTGGTTACTTTAGCTGTTTTCCCTTTTAAAAAATTGTGTTTAATCAACACGAAATTCATTTTTAACCATTTTTAAAAATTTTTATAAGTCGACTTGCTTAGACGGCTGCTTCTCGAAAACTAAACGAGGTATCAGGCTTAAACTTTACAGGTAATCTATTTAAGGATGGTCCAGGTAAAAAAAAATAACGAATTCCTTACCTGCCCACTCCTTCTTGATTTTTGCACGTCATTATCAATCCGCCCTCGTATATGCCAGCATGCCATGAGACTCGATCTCATTTCAAACGACTTCTGTAGAAGCTGCTTGGATGAGGAAGAAAAGGAGACAGTTCTTCACCTTCTTTGCACCTGTCCAGCTCTATCAGCCAGGTGAAAAGCTCACATAGCAGCCTACAACAGTCTCTATGACCTTGCCGTAACGGAGGTTACAAGAATCAATCGCTTCGTTGAAAGCTTAAAATGGTTCAGCGAGTAGGTTCGGTTTCTATGATCCTGTGCTAATACAAAGGACCTACGTGTGTTCGCTTTTGTTACAGGTAAGCGCGCATACCTACCCTAAGCTAACGGCCTTGAAGAACGTGTTCTTCTTATCTGATTAGGTTAAAACTTAAAATATTTTTCCAGTAATTGGAATTATTCTAGAGAATGTTGCGAAGGAAATCTTTGACAAGAAATCAACCATACAAATAAGATCCACCCTAGTGTACACCAATGGGGTTCCTCAACTAGTATGTGTGCACACTCAAGGTAGTTTCTATCAATTACTATGGGTGTACTACCATGGGTGTTTGATTTGATCCACAAAATTTATTTCCTTTAATGAATTTTTAATTTTAAATTAAATGGGCGTGCAACACCCATGAGTGTCCCTCGCAACAAGCACGGGTGTTTTTACGACAAGCATGGATGTTTGTCGAAACACCCATAAATATGGGTGTACTATCACGGATATTTCTCGAAACACCCACAAAATTGGGTGTACTACATTGGGTGTTAGGAAACACCCATGTGATTTATTCGACCAGGGATTCCCGATCAAAAATTATATTTTTCAGCGTGTTCCCATGGTGGGCCTATAGGAAAACCAAATTTCATCATCCTAGCGCAATTGATTCTCAAGATATCGCAGTCTCAATCTAAAAATGTTGTTTCTGATATTACTCGCTTAGTATGCCTACAAGCAATTACTAAATTTGGAATATAAATTGTAGAATGTCTAGATTTCTCCCCTCTATTCCTCCACTCCTGTATCCCTAGTTCCCCAATTTTCAATATCCCAACATGAGTTATAGAAACCAAATTTATTCGTCTAAAACGCTCCCCACCCTCCTTTTCACATATCAACTCCAATATTTTCACAACTCAAATGGAGTTTACCCAATCTATCCACCAAACAAATTTGAACTTAATATTTCGACGGTCCTTCAAACGCGTTTGTGTACGGCGGACGGCGTACGGACGGACTTGTTGGGGCTTCTAGTCCTAATATAAATAATAAATACAGACTTTTAGGGTTGGAAATATTTTTTTGTTCAATTTTTTGTCGATTAATTATTAAAAACTATCGGGTACGCAAATAAGTTTTGAGGGATTTGTCATTTGTAAGAGAGGGCGTTACGTGTACCTTCTTCTCCAGACTCGGGGACATGGCTGGAGCACGAATTGATGAACTAGCCAAGTTCATTCGCATCTGTGGCTGGTTCGACTAGCTTTCCCCTGTAGCAATGCTACGATAACTCCCTATATGGGACTTCATTAGGGTGTCACGGGTGTGCTATCACAATGGACCAACCGAATGGTCTAAGTGAGTCGATCCATAGTTTGGATGGCTGCCACTATAACCTAACCTAACCTACGTGTACCAAATCACATCGGGCCATATTGTCACTGTATTCATCTGGAAGCTCCATTTTACGGCTTTCATTTTTAGTACGTATCGCTTTGCCAAAGTGTTAACAACCTAGATTTTGTGTGTGTTGAATATATCGAATTTCGTTCCAACGAAAGATCATTTGCGGGAAGTTTTACTTTTCCTGTTTAATTCGAAGAAAAGTGCAGCTGAGTCACCGAACGCTATTGGAAACTTCTGGTGACTCTACTTCATCGATTATAACGTGTGAGTTTTGACTTAGACGATTTAATAGTGGCGAAGCCGAGTATCCATGGTTCTAAGCTCAAGCTCTGTATTTGGTGAGATGAGCTAGGGGTGGTTTATTATGTGCTGCTCCAACCTAACGAAAAAATCACAGCGGATCGCTACTGACTACAACTGATACGTTTGAGCCGAGCATTGAAGGATACGCCCACTATTCGAGCAGAGGCACGATAAAGGGATATTGCAACACAACATTCCTAGGCCTCATGTTGCACGAGTGGTAAAAACGTACTTGGAAACGCTGAAATGGGAAGTCCAACTCCACCCGCCGTATTCTCTAGACATCGCTCCTTCTGATTACCACCTATTCCGATCGTTGACTCGTGGTCTAGCTGACCAGCACTTACGACGCATGGAAAAATTGGGTTGAATCATGGATAGTATCTCTAGAATAGTCGTTCTATCGACGTGGAATCCGTATGCTGCCCGAAAGATGGGAAAAAGTTGTGGCTAGCGATGGACAATATTTTGAGTAATACATTTGTAACCATTTTTGTTCACAAGAATGCCTTGAAATTGACAAAAAATTTCTCAAAACTTATTTGCGCACCCAAAAGAAAAGTAGAAAATGGGGGCTCGTTCTGCCTTTTGCGAGGCAAAACTTATTTATGAAATCGTCTCTTCATGGTATAAACAATTGAGCTGAACTGAGCCATGGGAAAGCCATTTACGCGTAATTCGTGTGGGTAATAAATCAAACAAGAACATGGTTTCGGTTTGAATCTTCCATCCGTTTTTTAAGTACACCTGCTTATGAGCAACTACATGATTATTGGGATTGCCCAACCCACAGAAGGTCCTAGATACCGGAGAAATTGAATACAATTTCTAGTAGTTTGATACAAAAAAAAATATTTTATTTCAATTTACAGTCCATTTGCATAAACATTCCCAACAATTGGCTGTTTCGAGTGTTTCTAAATTTGCTCCGGTCCGCCTTCTGACCGCTTTTGATCTAAACTTTGTTACAGTTTCTCCAGTGGAATTATTTTTTATTACGCTAACTCTTTTATTAAATAAAGCATTAGTCTTAAGTAACGAAGTGAAATAATAACCCAGCGACTTTTTAATGTTCGAAGCGTCGGTTTTTGAGCCGATTACATGCCATTGTGATAGCACGAGCGTGAGAGATTAATGCCACCTTATTTGCACCTTTTAACAACAAACCTATTTTGAAACAACTTATGAAGTTCATAATACGAGTATCATTGATGGCACAATCACCAGCACCACAGGATCCATTGTTTCAGCAATTATAATTAGACACCAGAAAGATTTTTCTCGGTTCGACCAGAATAAACCCCTTGAAAGGTTTCGAATTTTTCCCTCAACTCTGAAGCAATCTATAATTTGATTATATAACATTACGTCACATCGTAATATGTATCTAATTCCCTTGTGATTCAGTTTTTTTCATCTTAACTTTTGTCTTGCTGGATGAGAACCGATTCCCATCGTGAGCTTATTTTTTTGCTCTTCGAATTCAATCGTAAGATTCGTCTTGGTTCGTTGGATTACTGTCGGAAGTCTTTCGTAATAATAATTCTATACCTTACCTAAGTAAACTTGTAGACAAACATATGGGTCTTAAATCGTAATGCGTGTACAGCAAATGGTTCCAGGAAAAATTCGCACGAAATCACTTTTAATTAGAGCGTGTATTGTGATAAACGATTAAGAAGGCTACTCGTGCCAAATGGTCGTAGCAGTAAATGATCCGCAATAATCCAATTCGACTCGCTTAAGCCGATCAACCGGTGATACTACATATAAACGTACTCTGCATTTATTACCATATACTCGTATGTAGCTCCATTGCTACCCATAGCTGTACACGCTCGAACAATGGAAGTACTTCTACTGTAATTATTTTATTGTTGCTCATCGGATTTCATGAAGTAGATTTAACCCTTTCGTGAATGATAGAAGCTATCATCCACTAGGTTAAACCGAGTGAAAGAGTAACTTATTACTCAACTGTGTCCTATTTTGTCCAAATGGTCAGCCTTATAATTCAAGTCTTCTAAAATTTACTTCAAAAATGCATGAGTTGTTCAATCAAAGTTTTTTAATTGTACGACCTGATGATTTTAATTGATGCCTAAGAATGCTATCTACGTATTTCGTTATGCTACCTTATGGTTTTTGTCTTGTGTGTTCGGTCTAATATATCATGTCCTGGGTAGAACACAGCATTCTTGAGAACTAATAAAGTTTAGTTCTAAACTTCACCATAAATTCTGCCGTCGAAAACGAATACATTAGGAAGGAACGAACTATTTATTATACATGCAAAATGATATTAAGTGGGGCTTTAAATTTTGAAACTACATTTTATTAGAATTTTGATATAAATCACAGCTTTATTTTAGTATAAGCCGATCCCATTCGCTTTAAGAAAGACGACTTAAAATATGAAAGGGTGAAACTTTTCCCACAACTTTTGCAACTTTAAATTTTTCTATTGGACTTATACGGAGATATTTTAAAGACAAGTCTTCTCTTTAAATAAAAAAATCTGCCAACAGTCTGGGCGTAATGTTATTATTTTATGGGTAGAAGTCCGGAACGCGTTTAATACTGAAATGCTGAGTATGTTAAAAATAACGTTTCAAATAGCCTCCTGGTTATTCTTTAGGTTGTCAGTCGCATGAAAACCTACACTGTATCCAGCATTAAACGAGTTCCGGACTTCTACCCATAAAATGACAAAGTTGCACCCAGACTGTTGGTATTTACGTATTTGTTTTTTATTTTTTGTTTCAAATAGAAGATTTCGGAATTCGTGAAAACTAGAACAATACCTTACCAACCCCAGCGGGTTAAATATCAAAAAATAATTAAATGAGTTTTTTTCCACACTATGTTTAAGGGGTTAGGCCACTCTAGAGTTTTCAAAAAATCAATTTTTTTTTTTTAAATGGTCCCTTAGGACTTCAAAAATGATGTCCCTAAAGATTATGAGCGAAAAAAGTCTCTAAGGACTCGGTTTTTGAATTTTAGTACAAGACCGCCTGCAAAATTTTTCATGATTTTCTACTACTCAAAACTTCAAACGCGTTTATCTCAAAACTACATTTTTCAAGCTGGCCGGAAACATAACTCAGACAATTTTCAACCGATTCACTTGAAATTTTGAATATACGAGTATCTTTAAAACTATATTGTCCATCAGAGTACGTAGGATTTTTTTTTTATATTTCATAGCTCATTTATTATTAACAATTTTCTGACGATTTTTTAGGCAAATTTTATTTTTTATAAATTTTTCACTTTAGAAGTGCGCCATTTGGCCAAAATTCAATATATCGAAAAAAAAATCCTACGTACTCTTGTAGCTGTTGTTATATATAATCGAAAAAAAACATTGGCTTATCAAAATTCAAAAATTACAGGCGCTGTGTGTCAGACCGTGGACTCTGGAAAAACGGAGACGTTATTAATCGCTTCAAAAAAATTACTGTACATATTCAATAATATGTATTATAAACATCCATTTTTGTAATCTAGATTTATTTTGTAGTTTTTCTGAAAAAATAATCCCCAAAAAGGCCTATTTTTCCAGCCTCTAGAGTGGCCTAACCCCTTAAAGCCTTTAGAAGTGAAAATGAATTCGATATCTCATTAGACCTAAGAAATACATCGGAATTCGTGAAAATGTACACAACCACCTTACATTCTCTTAGGGGTTGGATGTCGAAAAATTTGGAAAAATGTTTCTTGGCTTACATAAATAACCGGCAGAAGGAAAATTAATTTGATAACTCGACATACTAAAAGATAAAACGAAATTCGTGAAAATGTAAAAAAAAGTTTTTTCACGGACATTTTTTATACTCCACCTTTGTACTCCAATGAAAATCTAAAAACTTTTCTTGCTTTAATTACCTAAGTTACACATCTACATATACGTACTAAGTTTCAACTTTCTAGTATAAGTGGTTTCTGAGATATTAAGAAACCCCACTCCCTGTACCTTACTACCGCTTTCAAAATTTCAAAATTTTTTTTGGGTGTCTCTATAGTGACACCATATATTTGTCAATTGTTAGCTTTCTATCCTTTGCGGTTTTCGAGAACCAAATTTTGTCTTCCTGGCACAATTGATTCGGAATATATTGTAATCCAATGTTTAATTCGACTCCTCGACAGACCTAAAAGACATGACGAAGTTCGTTAAAATGATAAGAAACCCCGTACACTAATCCAAAAAGTGCTCCAGCTCGCCCTCAAAATCATAAATTTAGCGTATTTCACTTAGTAGCATATACGCACAAATCAAATTTAACCTTTCTAACGTAATTGGTTCGAAAGATATTGTAGTTCAACGTTTTTTATACACACTCCACCTCACCGCTTAATAGTGTTGTTTCTAATATACCCTCCTATTATATATGTGGAATTAAAAAAAAAAACATTTTGTGATAATTCGGAAATTACAAAAAAAACTAAGAAAAAATATGCCAATTGTGCCCATGAAACATAAAATAAGATGTTAGTCGAAAATTCGTAAAAACAAACATAAACCTTTAACATCACTTTTCGGCGGTTATATGAAGAAACCGTGGAATTAACAACGAATTCGCTATTGAATCAGACCTAAGCGATTTGGCGGAATTCGTGAAAACATGTTCGACCATTAGGTGTTTCTAGGCGTTTATACAACTAACCTGTAAAAGTAAGACCGATTTGATATCTTAGTAGATTTAATATATGGCACGAAATTCGTGAAACTATGGGCACCTTCTTTTCACCGACATGTTTTTGCCCGCATATTTGTAAACCAATGCAAATCTGAAGTTAATTTTACTTTTCAAGTATATCTATACGTACGTACCGAGTTACAACGTTATAGCACAATCTATATGGAAGATAGAAAAACATTCTTCGTATCCTGCTAACCTCATCAACAATTTCATTTTTGGAGCATGCCTTAAAAGAGCCCTCACTCATCCTCACAACACATAAACGCACCCCCCTCCCCACCACACCACCACCTTCCGATTCACACCCCCCACCTTCTCCTTAGACCAATTCACTAAACAAATTGAACTTAAAGTCGATCGCAATATTATTGTATTATTAATATTATTAAGTAAAAACCCCGAACGTGGTAACTAGTACAAGAAAATGACCTTTGAAGTTGTTGTTCACCTTTTTGAGCCTTTTTTTACCATTTACTACTCTGCAAACTACTGTTTAAGTATTTTTGCTCTGATTGAAGATATTATACCGGGTCAGTGAGAAGCGTGATATTTCAGAAATCGATGAATTTTCGAAACAATTCAGGTACACACTTTGTCGAATAAATCAACGTCTGTTCTTTTTTCCTTCCGCCCTGAACAAGCAATGCGATTTAATCGCTAAGATATTCTAGTTAATTAAGACACAAAAAACCTTTCAGAGAGAGGGCACACAATTTAGGTCGAAATATAATTCCAAGTTTATGCTCTGTTAGCAAACATCCCTGGGACGTTTCTTTCGTGTACACTTTTAAAGTTAACTACTATAAACCCTTGAGCTCTTGTGCTCTAGAGCAAATCGCTATCATATTTCCTGGGGCATGTAATATTCTGATGGTTTTTTCATGCTCTGGGAATAACCTGGAGCCAGAACGATGACGACTTTCACTAACTGCTCCGCAATTTTAATGTTGCGTTTGTCACGTAATGCTACGACCGGAATAAGTGTTAGAAATGGAAAAAGGGCAGCTATATTACACCTACTTGATTCATGCGCCCTTGCCGTGTTTGCCTTTCATTAGCGTTACTACGAGTACATCTATCTACCTTTACCTGGACAAAAAGTTATAGGACAACCAATAAAACTTTAAATTAAAACCCGTTCTTCAGGTAAATTAGAAAAAAACATCCTTTTATCTTTATTATTAAAATCATGATTTAGATACATTGGCTTACTATGTCAATTACCACGTCGTTTCCTGTTTCCTGTAATACCATCATAAGGTATTCAAAAGAACAATATCTTTTTCGAAGTGGGTCTTGTAGTATGTACAAGAATACAAATAGCAAATATTGTAACTCCTTACACAGCGGACGAAGCAAGGAATAGTTCATAAAAAAAATTCAAACGTTACGTTGATTGTACCCTTGAGCGTTTTAAGGACACTTCAAGTTCAGGCTGCTGGAAAAGAAAACTGCGACCGAGAGCGGAAACATCCCTTTAAGATGACAATTAGCAACGCAAAACTTCAGAAGAAAAGCTGCATCAGAAATTCAGGAAGAACTGCAGTAAAGAGCTAAAAATCATTCAAAGTGATCACATTTAAAAAAAAAAAAACAATTCGCAGTTACGGCAGCTAGCAGCCAATGATACTCTAGATGAAATACTTCACTCCAATTTATATTGTAGTAGCAGATAAAATCAAATTAGAAATGCAAAAAAAGTGTCCTTTTCTCTAAGTGGCAATGATTCGAAGGATGTTCCCAATTCTGTTACAGTACAATTCTTCAATTCTGTTGCAGTACTAATTCAATTTTGAATTCTGTTATAGTACTATTTGGAAAATGTATTTCATTCTGAGATTGTGCAAAGAGTTATATCACGTGGGAGCTCTCACGTTTAGTATTGTCCTTACAGTACGATAAATTTTAATTCTAACATGAATTAAATTTTGCAAAACAACAGAAGGAATACCGTTAAACTGAATTCGGACTTTGACGAGTCTAGAGTTTTCGAACTAACACAAACATCAATTATCTAGAGTGAGGTCAATCGGCGATATTTAAGATCATTTGTAGGTTTTAACACAAAATTCCCGATTTTTTTTAAATTCGTAATTTGATCAAATTAAGCATTTTAAATTTAATCAATGTTTTGGCAATCTTGGTTGTTGTACACAGAATGCATCACTTCTCTGTTATTTACTTCATGAAACAACTTTCGGGACAATTTTAATACATAAAAATCACGGCAAATAAAAACATATTCAAACAGAGTGAAATCTATTGGTTTTCATTAAGGCATGCACTGACCGCTCTCAAGATAGTGTATGTTTGCGATTCAATAAAAATTCAAAGTACTTAATACCATATGTTTATACTCTACGAGTAGATGAAATCATATTATATATATCAGTTTATAACGCATAGAACCAAGCCTCGGACGAAAAAAAGTTATATATAATTTTTTGTTTATTTGTAGCCAAAAACTCAAAATCCGCTTGACGTCCCTCCGTCCGTCCGTCCGTCTGTCTGTCTGTCCGTTAGCACGATAACTCAAGAACGCCTTCATCTAGGATCTTGAAATTTTGAATTTGGATGTTTGGTTGAATTTATTAGACTAAGTTCGTTAACGGGCAAAATCGTCCTACTCCTTCGGGTAGCTGCCATACAAAATATCCTTAAATCACGTGTTTAAGAATATTGACCAATAACTTCGGAACGCCTAGAGCTACGACTTTGAAATTTTGTATACGTTGGTTTTTCAATAGTTGGAGCTAAAGGTACGACTATGAAAAAAATCCTATTAGTCCTTCGTGTAGCTGCCATACAAATATCCTGTCAAAATAATATTTTCCGATAACTTTTGAACGCTTCTAGCTACGAATTTTTAAATTTTGTACACATTCATTTTTAAATGATTCCAAGGAAAGGGATAAATATGTAAGAAATCGAGTGAGTCCTTTCTGCACCTCTCATGTCCTTCAAAAAGGAAATATTTTTTTCGGTGACTCACCCAGTATAAGATATGAAATTAAATACTGACGATATTGTCTTTTAGTTTCAAGTAGCAACCGGGGGTCTTTAATAAAAGACATACAACATGTACACGCGTAATTCTTATTTATCCCCAACTACAATATAAATCGGAGTTCAGTATTCATCTAGAGTATCATACGATTGGCTTGCAGCCGATCGTGACTGCAGCATGTTTTTTTAATCTCTTTTTAAGAGGCAATTCGCTGTATCAATACTGCATCATAATTGCATCAGCATATACCAACTAGTTCTAAATCAATTCTATTTTTCAGTACTGAAGCTAAACTGTAAAAAGTGATACTAATTGTAACGTTTTGTATTTTGAATTTTATTAAACCGGAAAAAAATATGTTCATCTTTAAAACTTTGGACTCATAACAATTTCCCTTTATCGTCAAGAAGACATGATAAACATTATTCCCTAATAACATGTACACTGTGCAGCGCTGGATAGCCACGTTGTTACAGTATTGTCTGAAGAACGATGCATTTCTCGGATTAAATCCTGCTAGATGTAACTTTATTTATTAACACGTGTTGTATATGTGGACGTTGTGAAACCGAAGGAAGGAAGGAAGGAAGGAAAAAACCTTTTAAAAAAATTGCTATAGAAAATAACATTAAATTAAAACTATTATTGTATTATTATAAAATTTCACTATTAATGTGGTAGCCATGAAGTATTCAAAAAGTAGTACTGACTCAGTATCTCTGTTCAGTACTGAATGAAATTAGTTTAATAGAATTTTATCAGTTGTTCGGCTGAAGAGCTGTATCTTTGAGATTAGTAGTGTATAATAGTAATTTTGCTCATTAATAACCACTTATCCTCTTTTTCCTCCCTCTTAATTGATAATGTCATTTTAGCTTCATAGCTCCACATGTTTTAGTTTTGTCATGAGTGTGGGTGAATTCAAGCAACCAATTTTTGAATGCCTAGCTTTGCGGCTTAAGTAGTAATTTCGTTCGTAGTCGCTGTAGAGTTGATCGTTTTCAGTTCGAATAAGTATTAATTTTTCCAAGGATTTCAAATTCAAATTAAATTTACTATTATTTAAAAGGCACTGAATTCACTTAAATCACTTAAATTAAATTAAGCCACCTTCAGTGGTGGTTTGAGCAATCGGAACGACTACCCGCACCACCGAAACTACATCTTAAATAATTGTACAATAAGTGTAACTACGAGTATGTGATCTAAGAACTTTTATATGGGAGTCACCTGGACAATATTCATGAGCAAATTTTTCTGAGGTATTTTGCATGGGAGCATTGACGGAAAAGTGATGAAAAATTGTGGTTTCTTTACTCCCAGAATCGCTTACGGCAGGAAGTTGAAAGTTGAAATTTGGATAGAGATATGATAGCATAGCCATTTTCAGTGCTCATATCTCAAAAATTATTTGAGATCAGACCACGTTAGACCCCTCCCTACTCCTTGTTTGATTTTGATGGGTGAGCGTGGGTACGGCGGAAAGAAAAATATCCGAATTTTTCGTTTCTTGGGTTTTTCTCTGTTGGGCTTTTGTCGCTTGGATTTTTGTCTCTTGCGTTTTCCTCACTTTTGTCTCTTAGGTTTTGTTTCTTAAAATTTTTCTTTTTGAGTTTTTGGCTTATGAATTTTTGACCCTTGAATTTTTATCTCATGGGTTAGTCTCTGCATTTCTTTGTATCTGGAATTTTTATTTCTTTCCTTCATTCTTTTTTCTTTCGGTTCTTGGGTTTTCATCTCTTTAGCTTGTAGGTTTGAATATTGGGTTTTTGTCTATTGGATTTCTGTCTATTGGGTTCTTGTCTCTTCGGCTCAAGTCTCATACATTTAGGTATTATCACTTGGGTTTTTGACTCTAGGATTTATTTCGGTCCCTTTTTTGTTTTTTTTGTTTCTTTGTTTTAATTTCAATAATTAAATTATACCCAGACTGTTAGCAGATTATTTTCAATATCGTGAACTGAAATTTAACACGAACTTGAATTTCGTATACTAGTGTTTGCCACAAAGAATGGTTTATGTGCGGAATTAGCTATTATTTTATATCAGCAAAGGACGCTTACAAAGGCAGTTGCATCTAGGTAAACTGTTGACAATCACAAGTACCCTAACCGTCAAGCTAATAGAATGGGTCAACAATACAGAAGCTATTCCGTTACATCAAAGAGGATTTAGTCCAATATAAGCTCCATTGACAATATTCTTATACTGTATGCCCAAGTAAATATATCACTGGAAAACACACAGGGATACCTGGCCCCATTATTTATTGACCTCAAAGGCGCTTTCGACAACATCTAAGCTCTAAGCTTAGAAATCACATTCAGCAAATTGGCATAAGTCAGAATTTTGTTAAGATTTCGTGAACGATATAGAGATAAGAGTGGATAGGGAATAGACATAAGAAAAGGTATCAAAAAGGGTGCTCCAAGTATACCCAATTAGTCCAACGATATTCACCCTATCTGCAAAGCAAAAGATTTCAATAGAAGAGATATAACTAAAAACAAAAATAATCTTTTTCTTTCAGATGGTTTTTATAATTTTAGCAATTCTCAAGGTATTAAACGAAATATTTCTTAGTATTCTGCAACTACTTGAGCTATAAAATTGTGAAGATAAACGTTGATTAGACAAAGAGAACAGGACCAAGGGCAAACTGAACCATATTACAATTTATAACTTAAGGATAAAACGTGTATATCGATTTATAAAGCAAAGAATTAAATATATAGATTTCTGCAAAACTTTCCAAAGTTGAAGTCGTCTCATTCCTCGGTTGGGACGGCAAATTAAAGCGAAGAAATACATTTGTTCTAGCATGTCTACTACTGTGAACTGTGTCAGGTGGGGTGGGATATCGAAAAGTACCTTTCTCTTACAGTGGCAATAATTCGCAATTAGCAAAATTAATTCATCTGTTCAACTAATACCCTAGACGGTGGGTAGACACGGCGTATTCTTGATGCCCATTTATCATAATGGCCCATTTAGATACTGTGTGTTATATGAACATTTATCAAAATGGCATTTAAATGCACAAGCATTGGTCATAATGGTCCCATCTAAATGTGCAATTTGGATTGGGTATTAAGACCTAAATTTTGAAAAACGTGTTAAGCTGCGGTTCCATTTGTTGAATTTCTGCGTATTGGATCACCATTCACTGAACGGATACAGTGTGTACACTGTACGATTCTTCTTGTATCATCAGTACGTTGCTTTAAACGTACCGTAAAGAAGAAGACACACCAAACAAATTATTTAAACGTCACTTGTTATAAATTATGCTGTCAAAACGATATGAGCATAAGGAAGCGAATCTCTTGGTCGGCAAACTATGAACTTGATTTGATTTGACTTGACTTTATTTCCATAATATGAACATGTGTTTAGTTTATAATCTCGTTTAAATTCAACAGTGATTAGACTACTTTCAAACGATGAACTTCTTCTGCTGGAAAAATGGCAAGAAAACATTTCATAAATTTTTCGTTTTAAAACTGTCAAATGGCATATCTTTTTCCGGATCATTAGTAGAAAGGCTGCATGTGACTAAGCTTCTAATTACTGATTAATTAGACAGAATATAACAATGGCGGAGTATAATTAGGAGAGTGTGGACAACTTCATATATCTTGGGGCCAATCTAGCTAAAGACGGCAAAGAAACGGGCGAAATCAATCGACGGATCATGCTAGCAAATAAAACGTATTATTCGGGACAATAAGCTGCGAGTATATAAAACTAATATATGCGTCCTGTGCTCTGTTATGGCAGCGAGACGTGGATATTAACGCAAACTTCCGAAAAAGCAGTTAACGCATTCGAAAGAAAGGTCCTCCGAAGAAGTTTAGGAACGGACTGGCGAATAAGATGCAATCATGAGTTGTATAAACTCTACGATGCTTGAACGTCCATCAAGCAGGGACGTCATTTGTGGGGGTGCAATTCCACTTCTAATTGTGCCTCGCTGGATTAAACCGAAATCTCTGCCATATGTAAAATCTTCATTGCTCTTTATTGAACTTGATTAAGTAAGGCTTTAATGACGTGGGGCACATGTAACAGTGTATACAACCCTTCCATTATGTTTTATGTATACAAACGAAAATGAAGTTAACATTTCTCGACTAATGTGATTTCTTAAAAATGCGAGCCAATCTTTCGTAAATAGCGCGAAAGCTTGATTCTAGTCTCAAACCACCGTTTACCCAAGACTCGCTAGCTGGCAAACATTTGCCAGCTAATTTTCAAAATTTGGTTCACATTTTTAGTATGGCATTCGTCATCTGGGCAGTGTATTGTAAGAACTTGTTGTGAATCAATGAGCCCTCTTAGTAATGGTTAGAAAATTAGTCAACTTTTCACCTGCCTACTGTTTGTTGCACAGTGAACAAAATAACGACAGGTATTTTTTCAGTTTGATGACCTTATCAATTTGATACCTAACCTTACCTTATTATTTAAATATTTAAATTTTAGTTTTATTAATATACAATATTTTGAATTAAAATTACGTGCATAATTGGAGAAAGTACGACAGACGAACGACGATGAAACGGTAAGAATGCAAACGAAAACTTAAACGTGAGAGCATTTTTTCGTTACTAGCCTAAACCTCGAACGCGGTACTAGATTTTTTCGTCATTACTTCAAACTTTCTAATGGTTTCAATAGCTTGATAAAATCAAGTCTTTTTTAATGTTTGTACAAAGTTGTAGTGTTTAATGTTTGTACAAACGTATAGTGTAGTAATTATACGATTCGTTGAGAAATAAAATATATAGAAACCTAATGAAAGTTTCTTGCGGAACGCCCTTTGCTAGCTACAGGGTGTTTTTCCGAAGTTGAAACTACTATGTACTTTGCGTATTTTCGTTGCGATCTGTTCGTAAAAACTTACTACACAACATATAAGATAAATTCATTTAAATTAAGACTCTGTACGATAAATAAGAGAATTACTTAAATTTGATATATAAACTTCTTTGAAAAATTATGAAGCCATAAAACTGAATTTTCATATTTTTTTTCAGTGTGAGATACTTTTTTCATTAATTCCTACTTTTTGATCTGCACAAACTGTGCCTCTATGCTTTCGGTTCCGTGGGTGCTAAATCAATAAAAATCTGCATTCATTTTATATTCATAAATAAATTAATATCCGGGAACTGGAAATGTTCGAAAAATGTATATTTATATTTGGTTTGTTATTTGTACCTTTTTCAAAGTTTCGATAACGTGTATCTTTTTCGATATTGGTCCATTGGTGAAGGATGGGCAATGCCCATATTGCGTACTGAACAAGACCCTACTGCTACATTCATACACACTTAAGTCTTAAGTAGAAACTGTATGGAGTTCAGGTGATCTGGAGGGCAGAATGTCTAATTCCAGCCCACGAAATAGAGTGGAGTGGAAGGTAGTTTTACCCGCACTCCCATACATCACTGTGTTGGGGTAAACAAATTTTTCAAAATGACTGCACTTTTATGTCGCTACATGTTTCAACTTTCTAGCACAACCAGTTCTTAGTACTCAGTAATTGAATATTTAGCCTCCCACGATATGAATACGCACTTTACTCGCCATTTCGTTTATTGTTCATATTTTCATTTGGATAGAAATTCACATGATTCTGCCTTTCGTGGCTGGAGTAAATTTTTAGATTAAGAAATTAGCTTCACTCTATCTTTATCCATCTTAACTTTCTCAGATTCCTGTATTCACGGCTTCCATGTGTTGTAATTGTTGAATTTAGGAGTGGTTACTCAAGTAATAGTTTGCGAAAAAAACCAAATAGTTTTATTGATTGCTGCTCAATCTGAATTTGAAATCTTAAAACCGAATTATGATAAATCTTCAGTAAGGCTCTCACCATTTTATTGATCCAGAGCACAGTACAGACAATATGATACCCGAATGACGAATGTCATATGAAGAAATGTGTTCCTATTTCTGAAAAGCTTTCAAACTATTTGCTATTGAATCTTGGGTAAAGGATAATTTTATGCTTTCAATGAAAAGGATTTAAATTTAAGAATAAATTACATTAGTAGAGAAATGCCAACTTAATTTACGTTTGTATAAATGAAATAAAAGGATATTATGTATAGTACAAAAATACTCATGGCTATGGTCATGCAGAATTTGATCTTTGGATACAATTTCATTGTAAATCCTTGCTTCATCAAGTTCAATAATTTTTCACATGGCACACTTTTTCCTATGGCCATTCGTCATCTGGGTATTATACTGTCTATGGTTGTAGTTAAATGGGACTCCTGACAAATGAGCTTCCTAAATCTTGAGTGTCCCTGTGTAAAGTCTCATTTTTGCAATACCTTTCAAGACTTCTCTATTCCTTTCCGGAAATACTTTTCTATTCAGATCAGATCTAATAGGTATACCTGCTTTGGGATGCGTAACTTTGCAGTTTATTCAATGGTGGTTTTGGTTTCTTATAAAGAAAGGATTCTTCAAATGTTTTAGAGTATGCAATTGTTCAAAAGTTTTACTGCATTTTCTAAAGACTGTTTATTCGATATTCTGGATGTCTTGGTTTGAGTACATCCTTCATCCTTTGAGTGAAACTCGAAGTTTGTTTTCTTCGGGTTTCTATACAGGTTTGCTTGAAAACTTATTATACGTGATGGTGTAGTTAGGGTGGTTTCTTAATACTTTAAATTCATCTAATTCGCGGGCATATTCTTTCTTGTACGTTGAATGTATGTATACGTTCTTAGCCTACCTACAGGTAGGTTGCCGGGATTTCAAGTAAAACACAATTCGTTTAAAATCGATTGAAATAATAACGTTTTATTATTCGCATTCAATAATCGCACTCCTGACAAAACTGCCCGATTTTATATACTACTCGATCGCTGCTACCAATCCAAATTGTTTTACAAATACTTCCGCGTAGAACTGATTGTCGTGTGTCTTCTCGCTACACCGTAGTACAAACTGTTCGTCGGCTGCAAACTCTGTCGGGCTTATATGCTGCATGTGTTGAGTCGAGAGCTTTCCTGTATTTTCAGTGATGTGTGTGGAACGTTTGACAGGGCTGGAGAAAGGGTGAGAAGAAGATTATTCGAGAAGTATGTTGAAATATCTGGACGTTTGCAGATTTTTCCACGGCTTTCTCATTGGGTATTGCAAGGTGGCCACTAGGATGTTTTCAGTTGGGTATTGAGAGGTTGTTGTTTCTCTCACTAGAAACTGATCGAGTTGTGCGAGTAGCCAGGGTAGCATGTAACAATATGTTCTTGACACACATATTCCTTAATGTACCTACTACAAACCAAATCATATTAAATTCTAGAGGTTTGTTTTCTATAAAAGTTTCATACCTTTTTAATATAAAGAACCCGGTCTGTTGAATTCTGTAATGAAACAATAGAAGGCGTGCCTATTGATGAAAGCAGACAAACAACGTCTAAGCTAACCTACAGGACAAGCATCTCTCAGGGATGCGAAAGACTGCCAACAGGGTGATACTATCAGCCATCCTATGGTGTTTCATAGACGACGGTTCTATAATTTAGCTTAACCAGTTCCGGAGGTATAGTGTTACGTTGATGACCTTTCCATCTTCATTTAAAAACAAAAAACTAGCTCCGCAAGCTGGTACACCAACGCAGGTTTAGGCATCAATTCAATGATGTTCAGACAGATCTACTCTGTTTTTAAGGAATCTCTGGTATACGTAAGTGAAGTGAAATTTCTGGAAGTAATCATGAATAAAAAAAAACAAACACAATACTCATTTGCAAAAATTCTAGAACGAGCCAGAATTTCTTTCTGGACCTTTCGGAGCATTCTCAACGGATCCAAAACTGACAAATATTTAGCAGCAACTGTTTACGAAGTTTGCAAAGATCAAAATCAAATCTAGCATGAACACAGCGAACACTCTTTTATAGGGGAAGAGAAAGTATCAGTTGGACATCCATAAAAAAAACCAAAAGTAAAAAAATAGTGAAAATCCCATCGATTTTTACATTAATCGCATTGTTTGGCTTGGTTTCAACAGTATTTTGGCTCATACTTTTTCACCATAAATATTGTTACTTGCGTACCCTAGCAAACCGTGCACCGATTATAAACGATTCCGAAGTTTCCAGAGAAAGCTACAACCTTTCAATATCCAATAATAGCGTAGAAAGCTCTACAAATATTTTAGAAATCTCTCGACGCAAAACATGCAGCAGGGTCTTTACACGGGATCAGTTTTTTCTGCGAAAGCGAGACGACAGCCAGTTCCACAGGGTAATGATATGTAAAGTGATTTTCCTTAATAACAGCGATTGTATAATTAAATGATATTGAATAAAGTGATATTATTTTATTAAGTTAATCGTTCCAACAACGAATTCTCTCGGATTGCCAAGCATCGCAATCCTAGCTTTACTCTCATCTCAAATTTCAATTGTTTGAGATTGGTTCCAGCGTTTCTTTTGTATTGATAGATTACTGCAACGTTAACTCTGACTGAAGGCAGACGTTACTCGACTATCGTGGAAGCCATTCAAAGCAATTGAGCATAACAAAATTGAAAAATTCCAACTGGAAACGTTGTTAAACTTGGTCCAAAAGTGAGTTGTTTCGATATCAAGTTTTATTGACTCATCGTTACCGAAACGACGTTACAACTGGTGGAATTTAACGATATTATAACTATTTTTTTAGATAACTTAAAGGAGACATCATGCTTCAGTGATAGAGGCAAATTAACCCTAAAAGACATAGTCGTATAAAACTTCAAAGACTTACAATCAATGATAACACCTCATTTTAGTAAAATTCTGAACTTTTATATTTGAACTATTAAACATTTGAATTTTATATGCATATTGAGCGAGGTGTTCCTTTTTTAAAATTAAATTATTCTTTCTTTTACGATTTTTTGTTCTTTTAATTCAAACTAGAAGGGTTTTTACGCTTCCTTTAAATATTCTTGTTAAAATAATTAAATACTTCTTTTTGAGAGATAAACAGAAAAAATAAACATGGGAAAAAACCGAAGTTAAAGGGATTTATATTTCTTTTTATCTTCTTTTGTCACGATATATTGATCAAAGCATATATAGAAATGCATGATAATTAATTTATTTAAATGTTAAATTTTTTAAAATAAATTTTTAATATGTACCTCATTTTATTTTAATTTTTTTTTTAAAGTTCTCATTACTTTTGCAAGTCAAACACTGCATACCATTCACAACAATCACGAGATTATAGTAAAGTCAACGAAATATAATTTCCCTCTCTATACTTACAGCAAATTGTGATAATAAAACGACTGCAACTTGAGCGCAACAACTTTAAAATGGAAACAAGAATATTAAAAAACACGAAAATGCACAGTTAATTTAAGTAGATTAAGTGCAATTTACTTACTAACAATAGTTTATCAAGGATTAAAAATATTTAAGTGAATCTTCTTACGGAGAATTATGTTAGCGTGCGTTTGCCGTCCCGTGACTGGCTCGTTACCAAATCCCCAACCAACATCAATGCCTCTAAAACGCAATGCTTCAATTGTCGTCACATGTGAGCCGCGGATTGCTACCGCAACTATCGTTAAGAAGAAGGTAACAAAATATAATGTTGTACAAGATAAAGTTATAACTTTTGAGTTTGTTATAATTTATGGAAACATGTGTATTTGTTGATTTCGTTTTGTTGCATTATTTTTAATATTGTGGTATTACTGTGTTATATGTTTATTAAAGTTGGCCTAAAGGCTAGTCTACGAGCGTAGAGCTGGTGGAAAAATAGTACTTAGTTCAAAAGGCGGTTGTACATGTAGCTAAAATTATTTGGCGCTATCAAAAACGAATTTTTAAAATACACTATCGGTTTCGGTATATTTATGAGAGATTTATGGGTAGAGAATACTTGAACTTTTTAAGAAAGCTCTTGGTTATTGTTTTTTAACTGGCCCAACCAAATGGTCTAAGGGTCATTATTACGATCTTCAGTTAAACTCTAACTGGAACTTTAACTGGAAGTTTTGTATGAAAAACTGTCAGTTAAAGTCCCAGTTAGAACATAACTGAACATTGTAGGAACGGGCCTAAGGGAATTTATCTATGGTTTAGATGACTGCCACTATAACCAAACCTTAACCTATTGTTTTTTTACTTTATTATTTTTTAATAATAAAGTATTGTGATCGACCTGAAATTTTGTATTTACATGTTTTAGGACTAGTAAACACCAAAAAAGCAAAAAAAAAAATGTCCGTCTGTCCGCCGTAGACGCCGTACGCAAAATCGTTAGAAGGCGCGTAGCTCCCAAACCCGGTGAGATATTAAGTTAAAATTTTTATGGTGGGTAGATTGGGTGAACCCTTACGGATGGTATCTTTTGAGGGGGTGGGGGATGAGGGGGAGCGTTTTAGATGAAAAATTTTGTTTTCTAGATCTCAGGAACCACTTATGCTAGGAGGCTGAAACTTGGAACTTATGTAAAACAATGATATGATGGACCAATTTGAAAAAAAATGATCGATAGTAGTAGAGGGGTGTGGGAGTGGGGGGAAAAACAATGAGTCCGAAACAGAAGGCAATTTGGAACGTTATATTTTAGGTTGTCAATCGCATTGTAACCTACACCGCATCTCAGCATTAAACACGTTTCGGACTTCTACCCAAAAAATAATAAAGTTGCGCCCAGACTGTTGGCAGATCTTTATAGTGAAGTAGTCGATTAATAGCTATACACTCCAGAAAATTTTAAAATCACTGTGAGTTGTCTAAAAAATGATACCGTTCACTAAACGATTTTCTTTGGTGTTATTTGATCTGATGTTGTCACCTTTAATTTAAAGGTAAGTTTATCGCGCTACCTAAACCACTTTAGAAATTATTTACACTTCGCCAAAACCATTTCGTCACTTCCGTAATTCTTGTCTTCAATAAAGTGTAAACGAGCCTTCAAACACATTTTTATGTGGTGTATACAGCGTGTAGGGTGGACAGACGGACTTTGTTTAGCTTAAGCCAATATTACACTGTACGCAACGCTGTCAAATATTTAACTACTTTCCCTGCCAAATGCAGTCAGATAGTGTAATTGTCAAATTTTCGTTTGCTCTACACAAAGTCTATTTTGACGGAAAAAATGTTGACAGAATTTTTGATGAAATTTTTTTTGTCAAATATTTCATCATCATCAATGGCGCAACAGCCCAAATCGGGCCCTGGCCTCTTGTAGGTTTCAGGACATTGGTCTTTTTTTTCCGGCGATGCGTTGTTGGCGCCTCGTCCAACCCCCGACTTAAAGTGCCAGTCTTACTTATTTGTTACACACCGGTAGGAAAAGGGTGGGAGTTTTCAGCTAACTATGACATGCTGGAGTTCTCCCAGCTATGCTACGAGTCCAACTATGTCATATTTGTTGCCTACTTCCTGAGACGCACAGGTGCTACTGGCCATTCAGGTTAACTCCATGTTCCCTCCTCCTTTCTCAACCGGGCTTGGGACCGGCTATGGCGGAGCTAGTCAAATATTTGACAAGTTGAAAATACACAATTTTTTTGAAATTTCAGTTGGATCACAATACTCGTACTTATATTTCTTAAAAGTTGTATAGTTAGTAAAACTGAACTCTTAAGCAACAATTATTATATAAATAACAAATATTATTTATGGCAATAAAACAAACAAACAATATTCGTACTGTAAATCGTAAACATCTTTTTGTGTTCTGTACTAACTTTAGGTTTAGGTTTTTTATTCAATCCGGAAAATTGCGTTATGATTCAAATTTAAAAACATAAATAAAATTAAAATAGCTAAGCTAAGATAACTCTCTAATTAGAATCATGGGCAAACGTTTGTCAGATAATTTTCGAAAATGGGTACACATTTCTATTATGACATCTCGGTTATTGTCAAAGCAAAGAAAGTCTAACCGCACGCCGTATACACCGTACGCAAGAGTGTTTGACGCTTCCTAACTGAAGAACCTCTGGAGATAGAAGGAGTAGGTGTGGAGTAGGTGTTGTAAATCGGGAGGAAAAGGTGGAATTAAGGCTAAAATTTTAAAATTTTATACCTGTTGGTTTTTTTGTTTATAGAGACATGGAGATATGCCCTGGGGATCACCAAAAACATAAATTTGTTGGTACTTACGTTCGAATTTAGGGGTTAATTCAATTACACGATTAGACAGCGGTCATTGTACCGGGGAAATTGAAGACGAAGCATACAGGAGTCCAACACCCGACTTGGGCTGTAGCGCCATTGATGATGATGAAGGGAAGAAGTAGATATCTCAGGAACCGCTTATGGCAGACAACTGGAATTTGAAACATTATGTTATATGTATACCACTGGTCCTCTAAAAAAACCGGCATCATTGAAACACTTCGCTTTGACTGACGTGAATTTTTCAATTCATAGCCTGAAACTGAAATACGTTAATGCGTCGCTTCATGCGTCTCTTACATAGTCACAATTTTTGTTTTTAACCATTTCGTGAACACAAGGCTTCGGCATTGCAACCCAGGGACTTCAATACACCCAATCTTCTCTATTGATTACAATTCATTACCTTACAGACTCAAAAACGTAAAAGTCAATATTGTTTTTTCCGCCGAACTTAGCACTAAAAACAGAGTGATTGGGCAAGGACATTTTTTCAGTTCCTATAACCACTTCAGGAATATTTAGCCTTTTTGCTGCTTCCAATATCTTTTTTTCTGCCCAAGTAGAATGCGAGCACGCTTCTATGTATTCAAAGAGTAGAAAATTTCACTCGAAGGAGGTTTTAGAGTCCTCTATGGCTCACATATCAAAACTATATTCTTCAATTTAAAATTTTTTTTTATCGCAAGGACGTATTCAGGTCATCGCAACGCATTCACGTCCTTATTCGAAATTTTCACCTATTAAAACCTATGAATTGTGTCGACAATTTTATAGTATTAAAAAATAAAGAAGATACTCGTGTTATATTTGCTTTGAGCGTGGGGTAGTGAAATGACAATTTTAAATTGGATAAAAGAACGTATTTTAATTGGTCTGTCACTCTTGTACATCCGAGGTAGATTTCAATCACAATATTTTTCAATTTCACAAGGACATTTTCATGGCGACTAGATACCCATGTGGTGCATTCTTAATGAATATTAATTCGTATTATATTTGATAAATATTGGAGTTTCTAAATGTTCTGGGTGTATACCTATGCATACGAGTGTGCTTCGTGTGCTTAACATTAAATACAGAAATGCACAATAATTTTGCTTTAATTAAAGGACGAGTTATGCTCAGGTTGTGGAGTGTGGACATTATAAATAAACATAAATTCATCCGTGAGCGCCAGATATTTTAATCAAATTTGCGGTTTGCTTGTGGAGGGTTGTTAAGTTCGTTTGCTATGAATGAATTGGCCAGTAAAATTTAATAAATTTATACGGTCATAGAGCTATTTCAATTGCAACCGTTTTTTTTTAAAAAAAATCTCGTACTGACCATGTTGCCATAGAACCTGAGTAGGCCACTCTTATATCGTTAGAAGTCCTCTATATTTGTTTGAACACATCCTCCTGGCTAGGCGTTTGGATAAATTTGTGCCCGAAAAAAATATTCTTTGGGGCTCAAAGTGCAGCCTTTCGATATGTGAACAAGGATAAACTTTTTGCATCCGAGATGGTGAAAAAAGGTCATTCAGGCTCTGTACTAACTTAGAGAGGAGTGCCATAGAGAGAACAAATTGAAAATTGTTTAGTCAAATATAATCAAGAGTTTGCGATCAGCCAGTAGTCGAGGTTGTGGATTTTATAATTCCGCCAAGGCAAAAAACTGAAAACTGTATTCAGTCAAGTCGACCTATGTCCTTTGAGCTGTGGATTCTATAATTCCGCCAAACCATAGACTCGAGGAGACTGAAAGACTGGGTAAACGGCCGTCACTGACCATGCCATTCTATTATTAAGGCTGTGGCTTCTATAAGTCCGCTTATAATAGAAAGGGCCATTCATCGTGATTAAACGCACTGAGTCAAGTGTAGCCAGCACAATCGGTAGGCGAGCAGAGACGAAAGACGACGAGCCGAGACGAGTTACTACGAGCCGAGACGAGTTACTACGAGCCGAGACGAGATACGGCGAGCAGAGATGAAAGACGACGAGCCGAGACGAGTTAAGACGAGCCGAAACGAGATACGGCGACCCGAGACAACGAACCAGCACGAGATACGACGAGTCGAGACGCCAGTGCAGAAAGACAATATGAATTTTGAAGTGTATAGAATGAATTTTGAATTTTAATGTGTTATTTAAACTAAATTGAATTAAAGTGAAGTCAAATCAAAAATAAATTTTTGTAATGAGCCTGGCAACCGCTGAACATACCCCGGCTATAAAAACGAGTCGTTACATGGCTATTTATTTACCTTCGGGCACCGCATCCTCCTCGTAGAGTTCTAAAGAAGCAAGAAATATACCATAGTCACGAAGGGATACTCTGAAGTCTAAATGAAATACTGAACTGCTTAAAAATTATTAGTGCACCGGCCCATGAACGAAAGGCAGAACGTCACAGCACATGCTTAGTACTGGTGCCAGAGTTGCCAGTACTGGCTAATGTTCCGGGTCCAGTATGTGGTCTAGACCGAATCATTGCGGGGCCAATGTCGATTTGATCACACCAGTCCTACTCTTGGTGCAAACTCTGGCCCGATACTGACTGCCAGTTTTGGGGCGTCGTGAATACCGACTATTGGGCCATACTTCAGTTTCAGTACTGAGACGAATCTGGATTCACCAGTATCTGCGTGAGTGTCGGTCATATACTGATGGTAGTACTGTTTCGGAGCCCGCTGGAAGCTCTAGGCCAGTGATAATTATCGCAGGGACGCAGCCGATACAGAACCAATTTTTTTTAATTTCTATGTAAATATCAAAATATATATAGCGTGGGAGTACTGATCACCAGGACTGGCACAATATTGGTCTGGTGGGTTGTCAGTACCAAAACAATACCCCTCGACAAGTCTTGGTGGCCAATGCCATGCCAATTCTGGGCTGTGTTTGCAACTCTGGTTAGACATCGGCATTCGCACATGGGGGGGGGGGGCTAGCTCTTTAGTGTATTCGTTGTTATGTCAAAATGTCCATGGATGGACAAGTGCGTCATGAACGAGTCTCTACACCATCAATCTGGGCGGGCACAGTGTTCGCGTTTACGTGCGGACTAGACCAGTTTGAATAGACCAAAAAAAGTAGTTTGGTCGTACGCATAAACGTAAACCAAACCAGTCTTTTTGGACTGAATTTGGTATTGATTTTGGTATGGACCAAATGAAACCAAACCAGTATTTTGAAAATGCGCACATAAATGCAAGACCGAAAAATTCTAAACTGGTCTATGTGGACTGGTCTGGTCTTCACGTAAACGCGACCAATGGCACACTTGACATAGGTTTTGCGCCCCGTCACAATTGACTGTAGAACCAAGGTTCGTGTTTAAGATAGATCAAGGTTCTTGTTTATGATGGAATTAGTGCAAGAAGCATAGACTTTTGAGCGAGCACGTATGAATGGTTATTTCTGTGTTAAAACAGAGCGCGAACTAACAATTTTTGAATGCTGTTCAAATACTTCGTTTTTTTGCTTACAGATGAACAGTTTCAAATTGCCTCTAAGTGGCACAATTTGACAGAGTGTTTCGGTTTCAAATTTAGAAACAGAAAGGTGATTGGGATGTGGTTTAAGGAAAACAATTTCAAGGGAAAATATACTGATACTGGCGCAGAATCTGGAAAGAAAAACTTGAATCTCTGAGCAATTTCGACCTGGAAAAACTTCACGGTTTGTTGAAAATTAATTAATGAAAGATTATAAATTGACTATTCATTTCATATTGCTTTAACTAAGTGTCGCAGACACCACAAGAAATATACCGATTGAGATTTATCGCTGCTGCGCGGATACGATATATTAATTAGAAAAATCACTATAATCCCAGCGGTAAGGTAACTTCCTTACAAAAGTCCTTAAAACGCGTATTTCTTGTTTCGGTGGGTGCTGTCTTCTCGTAATCTGTTAGCTATTGCTAGCTCTTAGAGAAAAACTAAGATAAAGTAATGAATTTGATAACTTAGGGGATTTTTCAAACATTTGTTCTCATTAGTGTTCAAATATTTTTTAAGTAATGAGCTGATTTCATTTTAAATTTTGACTCATCTAATTCGTTTTGCTCTGGCTCGTTTATTATATTAAAAATAAAAATTATTTTAATTACAGGTCCCCGGAAGGCCAGCGGCTGCCGATCTTAGGGCAATGGCACTACGGCAGCAGCAACAAATCGATTCACAGCATCAGCTGTTAGCTGCTAAGGAGCAAAGGTTAAGATTTCTAAAGGCGCAGGAAGCTCGAGGGGCTGCTGCTGCAGCAGAGGGTGAACGCTTACGAAGGCTACGGGAGCGAGTTGAAGCGCAGGAATCGAAATTGAGACGATTGCGAGCGTTACGAGGCCAAGTTGATTTACAGAAGACTTACAACGTGACATTGAGTAAGTACAGATATTATATGACTTTATACTCTAGATGAAATCTTTAGCCCAAAAGTTTAACACGCATGAATAAATATGAAGAAGTTCGTGTAGCCTCCATACAAAGTTCGTTGAAAAGTTTGTACACTCTTCTGCCGGTACGTACTACAACTCATGATATCGTCGAGACAGCAAGTGGAAATTTTACAAAAATTAGTTGGAAGTAAGGTTGAGTTCGTTAGTGAGCAAAATTGCATAACTTTTCGGATAGTTCCCATACAAAAATCCTAAGATACATGTTCATGAGTATTGGCCAATCTGCAGGCCTTGACCTGATTTGGGCTGTCGCGCCATTAATGATGATAATGAGTATTGGTCGATAACATCAGAGCGCTTCAAGCCAGAACTTTAAAAAATTGGGAACTTGAATAAGTTCCAGCCGTTTTTTATGTGAAAATGCTTTATTTGAAGAAAAGTAGTAAAGAACAAGTCATTGAAACTGTTGTCCATCGCTTGCGACTACTGTCTCCCATTTTCTGGCAGCATACGAATACCGTGTCGAAAGAACGACTCATCTTTTGAGGTTATCCACGAATCGATGCTGGTCAGCCAGGCCATGAGTCATCGATCGGAACAAGTGGTAATCGGATGGAGCAATGTCCGGTGAGTACAGCGGGTGGGGTAGAACTTCCCATTTCAGTGTTTCCAAGTAGGTTTTGCAACATGTGGACGTGCGTTGTCATGCTGCAAAATTACTCTGTCGTGTCTCTCCACGTATTGCGGCCATTTTTCCTTCAATGCTCGGCTCAAACGTATTGTTGCGAGCTAGGGGTTTGCCGGGATTTCAAGTAAAACACAATTCGTTTAAAATCAAAATAAGTGATAATTTATTATTTCGCACTTTAATTCTATTCGCACTGTATGGCAATACCGCCCGCTTATATATCGCTTGACTATCGATCACACGCTATCAATCGCTTTCCCCCAACACAGTCGCGTAATACACGCTGGCTGTCACAGTCCACGTAATACAAATTACTATATCCCTCGCTGAAAGCTTCACCTGCTTTTATTCTAGTTGGCTGTGGTCTAGTCTGTTCTTGAATCTTCGCTCGGTGGTGTGTGTGGACGGTACTCGAAAGCTTGAGAGCATTCGATTTGATCTTCTACGCTGTTCTGCTACATACGAGAATATTCGATTAGAAGGGAGGTTTGCAGCTAGGTATTCGGTTGTTGCTGTTTCCATTATGCGAAACGATCGAGTTGCGCGGTTGCCAGGTTTACATGTAACGGTATTAATTGTAGTTGATAGCGATCTCCCGTGATGGTTTCGTTAGGTTTTAGGAGCTCATAATACACTACAGTCGGCTGATTCTACCAAATACAGAGCATGATTTTGAAACCATGGATATTCGGCTTTGCCGTCGGTTTTGAGGCATGTCCAGGGTTACTCCACGATTTTCTACGCTTCGGGTTATCGTAGTGTATCCACTTTTCATCATCGGTAATGGTACTATGCAAGAAACCTTTCCTTTTTTGCAGTTGGAGCAGCTGTTCACACGTGATGTCTCTCGGCTTTGCCACCCAATTTTCTTGTTTTTGAATCATTCCTAATGCTTTTAAACTTTTGACAGCTTGGCAACTGTTGCGTGATGAACTCTTAATGGATCTGCAAGTTAATTTTGTGTCTGATATGGCTCTTCATCGAGTTATGCTTCCAATTCTTCGTCTTTAAACTTTTTCGATGCGCCATAGTTTTCTTTATCTTTCCCGGTAGAGTAAGGTCTCCGTAGGTCTCCACAAAAATGCAAATTTTCTTTTCTCTTTTTTTGGAACGCAACTCGATGTCGAATTGCGTTTCAAAAAAAGAGAACGCTGTGAAAAAATACGTTGTTTACATTTCGGCGGAGTAACTGTCATTTCAAGCCCAATAGTGGAGCTTCACGATAAAGTTGAATTTAGTATTGCCCAATGCAAAAAGGCTAAGATAACACCATCTGTCGGAAAACGGCTGGAACTTATTGAAACCCCAAATGGTTTGAAATTAATTATAACAACTAAATAAGAACGGAAATAGCGAGTAATAGGACACTGGTTGTGATACTAATGATATGACTTCTACGGCGTCCTCGGTACGCTACGAATTACACCAAGATACATATTAAAAAAACTATGTGTGTACATATATTACTTCAGTATAAACCTTTTAAAACAAACCTTTCCTAGTATATAAAACTCGTTACGTATCCTTTAGCTCGACAGTTCTCATTAAAATAATTAGTGATGGCAGATAGTGTCTGGCTGGGATATCCTTAGGACAGACTGTCTCCAGAAAGTCTGCAGCTTCTTGCTACGATTTTCGATCATTTTTCATGTGGTACAACAAAACTGGTACTTGCAGTAAATTGAATCTTTCATTATTACCACTGTCAGAGGCGAGCACTTCGAAATTATTTTCCGAGAAACTCTTTCCAATTATTTCGAATTGTGCCTGGTACGATTCAAGTAGTAGATTTAATACTGCAAATAACCTTTTATCTCCTGTAAAAATAGATTCTCCCAAATCCAATTACCACTCGATTCACATCTAAAGTACTTGGAAGCCTCGTACAATGGGTAACTCAGTTATCTCAATTGCTTTCTATACTACTGCCATACTGCCTACCTACTGAATGTATGCCCTCAAAATTTTACATGACAATATCTCGATGGATTTTCACAAGATAAATGCGAATCAAAAATCAAATGCTCGTATAAAAGATTGCCTAGTGAAATGGTCTTCGGTAAATAAATTTCGTTTGAAAAATGATTGAAACCATAAAAGGGTTAAGAAACTCACCTGCTCAAGGTGCCATGTAGTGCTTCTGTTTAGATGTAAATGCTTCCTCGGAGGAACAGACATCCGTTTACGATATTACAACGATGGCTCGGATTAGATTGGAATGGGCTTGGCAAATTTCAGTATCCTTGCGTGTAATGTTATCGATTCCATTCACAGGGACGTAATACCAATTAAATCGACTGTACATACGTATGGAACTTTGGGGTACTTGAAGGAAGTGTACAAGATTGCTCGATAGTATGATTGTTATTGGGACAGAGTTATAATCAGATTGATTCTGGTTCAATATTGATCGTGACACGTAATAATACGAGAAACATTTGTCCCGATGGGAGACAAACACGAGACCGCCGTAGAACAAAGGACGTCCTCGATATATCGTATTGGTAGTATCTTCTGGGTTAAATGGAATGATAACAAGTGCTTTCCTGCATTAGTGAAATGAACTCTGCGAATGGGTTTCAGTATTAACTGGGAATGTGATACAATTCCGCTTTGATGACAAAATCCGACATTGTGTGTCTGTTGAAATCGTTTAGAGAGGTCGTTCAGTATCTGAGGTCGATATACAGATATGTAAGTCGTCCAATATCATATCGCAGTGGAATATGGCTCCTGTATTCTAGAGCAAAGCTTTCAATACTAAGGACATACGGTTCTGTGGTTATCACAATAGTTACGCTTTGTTGACTACAAGATAGCGTTTGTGGCTGATGGCTCGACCTTAAGTTCACTGTAACAGTTTCTCATCGTATAATAAATGTTAAAATCTTTTAGTTTTTTGTATGCTGGTATACCCAACTCTTTCAGGTTAATTGCAAGAATTGAGAATGGCGTTGGATTCAATATTGTACCCATGATATGATTAACGGAAAAAAATTCTTTTCATTCAGTTTTCGTCAAAACACCACCAATTTGGTTGATGTCCTTCCGTCCGTCACGATAGTAAGTTACTTGTTTCTTTGCGTTATCTAGACGTTTGACCAAATCTGAAGAGCTTCCTGCGTTAACTGGTCAAATCCATCTATTTCTTTAATGCCGCGTTTCCACTATCGGCTTCATGTGCATTGGATGAGGCGAACTAGCCGTATGCGTAAGTGGAAACGGCACATTCGCGTTAGTTTTCAACTCAAGTCGAGAATCGTTTACATTTGCGTCGATGGCGGTGTTTGGACGCATATCAAAGGGATGTGCGATGAGCACGAATGTAGCCTTTCCACTATCGCCTATGCGAAGAGTTCTGAAGAATGCATTTCGTAAACACATACACATTACACATAGAAAATTCGTTTAATGTCAGCAATGGAAGTATTAAACAAGTCCGCTTCACTTTTGTAAGTATTGCCAGCTCGCATTATTCTTGAAACTGGGCTATATTTACCATTATCTGTCGAGTGGTAATCGACGGAAAAGCTGTCGATGGACCGAGATGAGTAACCAGGTACCCTGAAGTCGATGAGACCAAGAAGACTAGGACAATCCAACTCATTATTAATGACCTTAAACAATGTGACAAGCTCTGCTAGTTCGCAGCGTTTAGATAAGATGCAAGGTGCAATTCCGACGACAACGAATCATAGTTCATTTCATTGATGGGGATGTTTAATTTGAAGGCTATCAGACGAAGAAACTTATGTTGGATCGTTTCGATTCTATTCACATGAACATTAAAGTGAGGGCTCCATATTGGAGAAAGGTACTCCAGGTGAGGTCGCAATAAAGGTATTTTACCGTATGTATATTAGTGAAGGACCTCGTGTTACGCGAGATAAAACCCAGCATGCTACGGGCACTACCGCAAATGCGGTCATAATGGGGAAAAAAGTAAATCCTTCATCGAATATAATTCCTAGATCCTTAACAGTTTGGACTTGAGGTAGGAAGATACTGTTAATTTGGTAGTCGAACCTAATAGCTTCTCACAATAAAATGGCATTTATCAATGTTAAGATGGAGATGATTAGAGATACACCATGAATAAAGTGAGTTCAGATTTTTCTGAAGGACTAAACAATTGTCATGGGAATTTACGGTTTTAAAAATTTTTAAATCGTCAGCAAATAACAAAAAGTTAACGTCGGCAAACATAGCTTCAATATCATTAACAAAAAGTAAAAACAGGGATCCCTGGGGCACTCCCGAGTTAACAATTAACGGATCGGATTTGGCAGACTTTATACGAACAATCAACCTTCGGTCAAGTAGATAATCCTTAAGCCAATCAAAGAGAAGGCCAGTGATACCGATGGTGGTTAATTTTTTGATAAGTATGGAATGGTCCACTTTGTCAAAAGCTTTTGAAATAGTGTAAATACTATGAACCTGTAGTCGTTTTTCCAGCGAACAACATACTCGTATATTCTCAGCATAGAGTAATAAATTAGTCAAAGTTGATTTCCTTTCTTGGAACCCATGCTGGTTGGGTGAGATGAAATTCTTAAACAAAGGTGTTAATGCGTCAGTAATTAATTTCTCAAACAGTTTAGGAATGACCGACAAAGAACAGATTGGCCTATAATTCTCGATATTGCTTTTATCACCAGCCTTATGAATAGGTATCAGAAAGCCAATTTTCCAAACTGAAGGAAGCGAGGCGTCCCGTTTCCAGAGATTTATTAAACAATAGTGACAGCGGAAGCGCGAGATACTCACTGCACATTTTTAAAAATAAAGCAGGGACGTTGTCAGGACCAGCACTCTTGCTCACATCAAGATCATTCAACATTTTAAGGACGTCATCAGAATTAATATTAATAGAAGACACAACAACATGAGAACTGGAAATGAAATTGTAGTTAACTTGTACTTTACTAACATAGACGCCAGAAAAGTAACGAGCAAACAGATCCGCAATACCGTTTAAGTCAGAAGCACTCTCCGGCCCTAGAAACATTTCAGGGGGTAAAGTGTTGTCGGACCTAAGAGAATTGATGTAGTTCCAAAACTGCTTTAGATTAGATGGGATCGCATTCTCGACCTGAGTAATATAAAGAGAATAACACTCCCTAGTCATCACTTTGCATGAATACCTAAGCGTAGAGAAACACTCGTAATCGAGCGCAGTGCCAAATGACTTAAATTTAGCATGAGCAGCTTTCTTGTCGGAAATAGGTTTTTTCAGGTCAGCGCTATACCACCTTGGAAAAGACAAATTAAATACAAGTGAGATTGGCACAAAGTTATCAATTATATCATGAGGAATTATATCATAAAACTTGTTAACGGCATCATCCAAATCAAGCATCCCGAAAATACTAAACCAATCTAATAATGCGAGCTGTTCACAAATTCTAGTATAGTCAGCTAATTTAAAACTATAATCCACAAACGAAACAGGACGATTCACATTAGAAACGTAAGATAATAGGACATTCAGCGCCGGATGATACATCGTGTCCAGTGGCAGAAGCTCAAACGATGATTGCGACACAGTAGCAAATGATATAATATTACCTACAGTACATAAAACATTACTCGTATTCCCGCTGGGACTGAACTGAACACTTGGTAGCCCCCACCACTGCCAAAAACATTCGCATTGACATTCGCGTCGATTGCGGTTTTTGACGCACATCAAAGGGATGTGCGTGTAGCACGAATGTGCCGTTTCCACTTACGCCTAAACATTTGCGCTTATCGCACATGACCTACGCACATGAAGGCGATAGTGAAAACGCGCCATAAGATTCTGTCATACAAAAGTTCGAAAAGCATGTGAACAAACCTGTATTCTTATATGCGCACCATGTCAACTAAAACCGCCAAACCATTCAAAACTTCGCGGTTTCTCAAAAAATCCACGAATATCGGATTTTTGCTGAATTGTTTCACCCACACCCACATGCACCAGTGGCGGCGCCAGATCGTGGCTCAGGGGTGGAAACATTTTTTGATATGTATATTCTTGAAAGTCTGTTTCTGTTGAAATGTGGGTCATTAATTCAACATCAACCTCCAGAACCACGAAACAAATGTGCAGCACTCAAAATGAGAAAAAAACTAAACTCCTGTTAGCACTACCAAGGGCGCAATGAGCAACTTTAGTCGGAATCATTACCGGCCATTGTTTGATTGGGGCGCATGCGTACAGAATAGGGCTAATTACTAATGATCTCTGCAGGAGCTGTAAACTAGCCGGGGAACGGGAAATGTTAGAACACCCCCTGTGCAACTGCCCAGCTCTTGCTAGGAGACGGGTGAAGGCTTTTGGTGCACCGACCTTCACAAATCTTAAAGAAGTCTCGTTGAACAGCATGCAGAGCCTGCTAAACTTTGCTACGGTAACATGGACCTTTGAATTAAACGAGGAGCTCTCTGTATAGATCGAAACGCAAGCGCAACTATCATAGGTACATTGGGTCTCCTGTTTTTTAGTGTATCACTATGGACCTTCGTGGGTCTATGTGAGGCTTTGGCCGCCACTGTAACCTAACCTAACCTAATTACAACTACACCTACACCCCTCTAGTATCCATTAGACTATAGATGGATTCTATGTAGTAAAAAATGTACTTGGTTTCTGCCTTTACCAGGAACGTAATAGGGACCTCTTTCTGGGTCCACATTTGATTTAGTTTCAATTAATTATCATCTTAATTAAAATATAATAGTATTCTTAATTTTACATTATTAAATTTTTGTGATCGACCTGAAACTTAAAAAAAAAATTTACCCTGATTTTTTTTTATTTTTGCGTTGTTGTCCTACTAGACCTTAAAAACCCCAAAAAAAAAAATGTCCGTCTGTCCGCCGTATCTAACCACAATTGAAGACTCATAGCGCACACACCCTCTGAGATATTAAGTTCAAAAATTATATGGTGGGTGGATAAAGCGAACTCCTACTGAATGTATGCCCTCAAAATTGAGGGCATTCATCCTTTAAGTGGTATATTTTCTGGAAAGAGGGGGGGAGGAGGCGGGGAGTAAGAGGAGTTTGGGGAGCGTATTCGACGAAAAATTTTAGTTTCTAAATATATCTCAAAAATCGCTAATGCTAGGAGGCTTGTATGTTGATCAATATGGGGCGTAGGAAGTGGGTGAAAGTTTGAACCGAATCATTCTTAAGTCCATATCTCCTGAGCAGTTTATGTCACACGTTTAAAACTTTGTAGAGGATAACAGGTTTTCCAAAAAAAAAGAAATCAATTTTTATATCTCAAGCAGCGTTTCAGATATGGCCTTAACATTTTTACAGGAGCTAGACTAAGTAGACATCTAGCATAGGGGAAAAATTGTGGGGGTAAGGCGGGCGCGTAGGGTGAATCTTTGTTGGGCTAGCGCAATGGTACAATCGCGAAATTTCGAACCATTTTTTGACTATTTCCTGGAATTTACTAATACAAATTTTATTTCTGACTGATAACTATGATTTTGTGGTTGCGCTAGTCCTACAAAGTTTCACAATACACGCCTGGGGTGAGTGTATCGAGTTTCAAAGCGGGAGAAGGTGAAAAAAAAATTCGGAATTTTATTTTTCGAAAACCACTAAGGATAGAAAGCTAAGTGCTCACATCTGTACCGATTTTCTGATCGGAATAGCAAGATACGAGTGCGGGGTTTTTTTTATATCCCAAGAACGGTTTACGCTAGAAAGTTGGAACTTGCTTTTTATTCGAAGATGTAGAACTAGAAAAGTAATTTAAACAATTATTTTAGATATGCATTGGCGTACGGAGGTGTGGCAAAAAATTTGTCCGGGAAAAAATTGTTCTATACATTTTCACGAATTTCGTTATATCTCTAAAGGTGCTCTTACACGAGTGATTAAAATTGCGTCAATTTTGACGTCACGAAAATATGAAGCAACACACAGCAACAATAGCAACAGGCAATGTGGATCAACTTTTCATCAACTCGTTGTTGAATAGTGATTAGCGATATTGACCATTATCTAGCAATTCGACAATAAGGGCTTACACGACCAATTCACTCTGTGAACAACACGAAAGCAAACTTGACAAACAAATCTTAAACTTAAAATAAAACTTGGAAATATTTGACTTCCAAGCCATTATAACTCGAAACAAAACTTGACAGTTGAAATCACCGAACGGGGACAATTGCTCGGAATTTTCCAAAATAGTGGAAATACAGCAACTATAGGGCGAGCAATCTCTGAAAACATTGACACATTGCCGAAATTATGCCGCAACTAGCATGGTATTGCCCTGTATTGCTCCATTAATCGCTCCACAAGTTTTGGCAATAGTTGTCGGGCAATAAATTGCTTAAAAAATTGCTCGTGTAAGAGCACCTTAAGATCTTTCCAAGTATCGAATTAATTTTACTTCTGCGGGCTCTTTATTTAAGCACACATTAATTATTTTCTAGTTTTTTCGACATTCAACCTCAAGGAGGTGTAACGTAGTTGTGTCCGTTTTTACGAATTCTAACATTTAGTCTAGTGTAATATCAAATTCGCGCTTACTTCTAATACCTTCATATTTGATCGTCTGAAATCTGATTAAAAAATTTATCGATATTCAACCCCCAAGGGTGTGTACTGTTATTGTGTAAGTTTTAACAAATTCCTACAAATTTGAGATATTGAATTCTCTCTTACTTATGGGCTTTACATATAATCGCCTAAAATTAATTTCATTAAGATGATCGTGTCCATTTTTATGAATTCCGACATATCTCTTTGGTTTAATGAGCTTTCTACACTGAGAGAACAAATCGGATGCTGTAGTAGAAATTACAGCGGTTGCAAGAAAAGTTTCTATCTCATGTTAGTACCGACATTTTTGGTTGGCCGAACAAAATTTTCATTTAGTGGTTTTAACTATATTTTTCTACAACCGAATGTGTATATAGCCAAACAGAATCTCACAGAATTTAAATTGAAATTAATTAAATTAATAATTAAAACACTTGAAACTTTACTAATTTTAAGGTCCACCCAATCTAAACAACGAAAAAAGGTTCAGCTTGCGACGGCGGTCAGACGAACAAAACATCGATCACAATATATGTATAATAAAATAATAAAGTCAAATTATCAAAATCTTGGAGCGAACGTCATCGATAGTCTTAAAACCTCGATCTCTTTTTAATAATTAATTCAATTAATCAATAATAATTTCATATTCTCTTTTCACGGTCTCCACCCTGTTCAAAAAACCAAACTTTAGACTTTCATCTTCGAAGAAAAATCAGTGCAATCCTCCCATACCTCGATCACGTCACTGCATTATTGAACTGGGCTTATATTAAGCTTGTGTAGTTCGCGAACGAACTAGCTCAGAAGAGCGTTCCCAGAACTGAAATGAACGAACTAGTTCGCAGTCAGTCCCGCTCCTAGTTCGTTTCTATTCATTCATTGCCGTTTGGAAAGTCAGTGCTACAGTAGGACTCTTTTTTTGCTCATCACATTGTACCAGACGACCTTTTTTTTTGCTCATCACTTTCTACCACAATGACGACTACGAGTCGTTCCAAACTTCACTGCCTTTCTCCTCACCGAACTCCCGCGAACTAGTGAACTAAAAGAACGAACTAGTTCGCGACGGATCGGGAATCGGAAATGAGCGCTCACTATGGTGAACTAAAATGCGCAAGCATAGCTTGTATTACAAGAACAGTCCTACAGAAAATCCATCAAAAATAAAAAATCTGCTAACAGTCTGGGCGCAACTTTATTATTTTTCGGGTAGAAGTTCGGAACGCGTTTAAGATTGATGCGGTGTAGGTTACTATGTGACTGAAAACCTAAAAAAATTGGTAGAATGGGGTCGCGCTAGAATACTTACGCCGCTGCCACATATAAAATATGAATTACATAATTGGGTCATACTCCGAGACGCAGTTTAAGTAGTAATATAATACTACGTAGTTATTACGTGATTAGAAGGTTTTTCGTGATTTGGTTTTGGGCCATTACATGAAATCGGAAATGCGTTTGTAGGCGATTATATAAATAGTCTGTGGAAGTGAAAACCAATCTAATATCTCATCAATCCTAAGAATATCTTAAATATCTAAAAATCCTGAAATCAACTTTTTGACGATTATATAGGAAGCCGTAAGCAGTAAAAATGAATTCAATATCTCATTAGAACTAAGAAATATGTGGGAATTTGTGAAAATATATGCAACCCCTTTAACCCACTTTGGGGTTGAATATTCAAAAATCCTGAAATGAGTTTTTAGATATATATAAAGAAAGCCAGAGAAAGTGAAAACCAATCCGATGTCTTATCACTCATAAGAGATATGACGGAATTCGTGAAAACGTGTTCAACCCGTTTATACCCTCTTAGGGGTTGAAAAAGGAAAACATTTGAAAACAAGTTTTAGGTGATTATTAAACAAGTCCGTGGAAGTGAAAAGTTATTCGATATCTAATCAGACCTGAGGGATACGGCTGAATTCGTGAAAATGTATAATCCCCTTTACACCACCTTGGGGGTCTAATTTTAAAAAATCCTGAAAACACTTTCTAGGTATTTATATGAAGAACTCGTAGAAAAAAAATGAATTCAATATTTGGAAAGACCTAATAGATATGACAAAAATCGTGAAAATATATGCATTCCATTTTCACTGATCATTTTTTTCGCTCCACCTCTGTACGCCAATGGATATTTGATTTTTTTTCAATTTAAAAGACTTTTCTAGTTGACTTACAAATACATATCGAGTTTCAACTTTCTAGCATAAGCCGTTCTATAGTTAGGAAAAACACCCCCCACCCTCGTACCATACTACCCTTATAAAATATTATATTTTTTCAACATGCTACTACTATAGTTCTATCCAAATACCAAGTTTCAGCTTTATATCTTTATAGGTTCTCGAGATATAAAAATCGAAACTTTTTCCTTTTCACCCTCCCACACCCTCACCCTCTACCCGCTCACCTCCAAAATTTTTTTCCCTGCTAGGGGTTTATTTAGCCTACTTCCGCTAAAAATTCTAAGCATCTACCTTACACTGTTCTTGAGATATGAGACGGGATATTTTAGAAAAATTCTTATCCCCTCCACTTCCATACTCCACCGCCCCCTTAAAAAATTTTACTTTCAGCAAACTTTATTTGTGAACCTTAATACAGAATCCAAATTTTATTTTTCCAGTGTAATTGGTTCGTGAGATATCGTAATCTAAAGTTTTTTACCCCCCACCTCCGCACGCCACTTCCCCCACTCAAAAATTTGCTTCCGATCTATTCTCCTAGTATGCCCACAGATGTTCATCAAGTTTTAATTTCGTGACATTAACCAATTAGGAGATATGGATTTTAGAATGTCTCGATCTCGGCTTTCGAGCGTTTCGGACGCATTATTATTCCCCCAACTCCCACACCCCTTTACCCATATCCTCCTTTTGCAAATGGGTCCACTATTGATGCTCTATATAAATTCCAAGTTTCAGCCTCCTAGCTTAAGCGGTTACTGAGATCTAGGAACCAAAATTTTCCGTCCAAAACGCTTCCCCCACCTCCCCCTCACACCCCCACCACTCAAAAGGTGGGCACTTGAAGGGGTCTGCTCAGTCTACCAACGAAAAAAAACTTAATAGTTCAAAGAGTTTGAGAGCTATAAGCTTTCAAACGTTTAGCGTACGGCGGACGGCGTACGGCGCACAGACGGACTGAAATTTTTTTTTGCTTTTTTGGTGTCTATTACGTGGAAAAAAAATTTTTAAGGGTATCAAATTTTTTTTTTTTAAAAATCGATAACAATACTTTATTATTAAAATAATAAAGTAAAAGTCAATTGCTTTTCCGTACCTTTTTTTGTCAATTGGTGAGAAATCGATATATTTAACTTTTCAAAAAAAAATTATTGCTTTCTGAGATTTCAGATTTTTGTTGAAAAATTTCGGGGCATAACATGGATGTGACCTAACCGGTTAAGCGGCGAACAATATTTTAGTCGATGTTCATCTATAGTACGGTACTGCGGCATCATCTTCAACTGAAGATGTTTCTGGTTAAGTTGCTGGAGTTAAAACAGATTTTTGTGTTTCAAATGAAGGGCTCTATTGGGACGAGGATGGTACAGCTCTCATCAAACCAAACAAGCAATTTGCTTATAAGATCGCTCCAACATTGGATACCTTGATTCTAAATTATGCTACCTCTTTGGCGAGATCCCGGCCTAATGCTAGAAGGGCTAACCATCACGGATATTATCCAACTACACAGAGGATTGTGGGAATTCCAATTAGGCAGTTAATAGTTTAGTCGCCAAGTCAAGCTCGAGCAAGACTCACTCGTTCACTTTGCTGGAAAATAATTACTTCCTTGTGCTAGATGCATTTTCTCTTGTTTCATTTTCTGCTCCATTGCAACCATTGAATCCGCAATCCAATTTCCTTATTTTTTTCTAAAGTATGATTTGAATCTTATAATACCTCGTGATAGATTGAGCAAAACTCTCGGTGTAAGTGGATTAAGTTCATTTTCACACTTTCGAGCCGACTTTCATTTGAATTGCAGCCCTACACGTCGGAACAAAGAACGCTAGAAATTTACTCGCAAAACCTACGGAGCTCCAACCTGTAAGATGCAAGGCAGATTATCACTGAAGCCTTTTATCTTCTTAAGAAAGATACGGGCTGCATTTCCAATTGGTTCTGGCTGGAGTTTCCTTTCGAGGAGCGGCTATTACCTTGTAGAAAGTTCTTCGTCGGCACTTTTTATGTTAAAATCTGGATAGGAAATAATTCGATATCTCATGTCGGGAAAGAGGGTGGGAATTGTATGTGGGTGCAGTAATTGAATTGTAAAACTAAATGGCCTTCTTTGCAAGATAGACGCTGGGTGAACTGGAACGAAGCAATGGATTATATCAAAAGCGATATTGGAATTAATTTTGTTCAGAGATTTGTAGATAGTACGGATGATTGGTTAGTAGCTTAAAAGGCTGACGAAACGCGTCGCTATTGTATTGTGATGCGATATTCATTTTAAGGTGGAAACACACTTTGAGTGGGACAAATACTGTAAATATTCTAATATATACCATCTGTGGTGTGAATAGTTGAATATTAATCTTGAAAAAAATCGAAAAACTTTGGCTAAGGTGGGGTGCAAAGTACACGTCGTACACAACAAACCGTCATTTAAAAAATCTTCTTACTACTTCAAGCAAAGTTCTTGAAAAAATCTGAAAGTATCCGGATGCAAATTTATGATTTAAAGTTTGTAGTACGATTGAAGTTAAGATGCATCTCTCCAAGAAAATTGCATTTATAGGTAAAACTACTAAGTTCAGGAGAATTATTAGGACCACAATTAATTAAATTTTAAATGTAATTTTATCTGGTCATCAAAATTTCTAAGAATTCAAAATATCTGAAAACATCTCTAAAAGTCGGAAACGACCTTTTAGATTTTTTTAAGTTATCGTACTATTGAATTGAGCCGTCGAAATACTCCCGATAGTTTGGCTATTTATTCAGTTTAAATTTTCTAGCATTTTACTATATTTCAGATAATATTACAATAGGTTTTTTAAGCCGTAAAGGACTGTATGCGACGCGTTGTAATTCACAGGTGATGTCTCTCAAAATATAATACCATGAATTGTGTCCATTAGTTCAATTTATTCGTTGATTCAATATATTTTTTTCATTCACAATGCACTTTGTTCCTAAATTGACGTATTTCGTTCATTGAATCAATAAACGTTGTCTATGAATTTACGTTGTTCATTGATATTGTCCATAATGCCGCATTTACACTGTGACGACGTTTGGAAAAATCACTCAATATGAGCGAGAGGCATATGGTGTTTGCACATAATATGCAGAATGATGTAGAACGAGTAGGCATGATAGCACAGTTGCTATAATTTTACTATAGTCAACAAGGGAAAATTAAACAGCCGGCTTTGGCAGTTACTTTTTTCAAATAAACATATAAAAAATTGTACAATTCTCATTCATTTCAAATTTAATATGTGCTTACTGCAGCCATTTCCTTACACTTCCATATAACTGCCAAATAACAACAAAAATTTTTATGGGATATTCCTCGCTACATACGTGTGTCTACTTATATTTATTCTCCGTTTGTAAATGTGTGAGTGAAAAAGTCGGTGAATCAGCCATAAAAATACTATCTTCGAGTATATTTGCTATAAAGTCGGTCATGTTCGGCCGACTTTTATGGCAAAGGGGAACACATAAACACAACTAAATTTGACATTTCAGCCAATGTTTTTCTATCTCTGTTCTTTTCTAGCCCGTAAACATTTCCCATAGTACTGTCCTTAACTAACACTTTCCCGACATATCGCCGCAGTGTAAATTAGCCATAAGTTTACATATTTTATTCGTTGTATCAATTAATTTTGTTCATAACTCCATGAAATTGTTCATTAAGTACGTAAAAAAAATGTTCTACCCGTAAACAAAAATTACGTTTTATGACTAGTGAACATCGAAAAGGCAAAACAAATTTCCAGTCTGTCTGTCCGCCGTACGCAAACTCGTTTTAAGGCTCGTAGCTACCAAACCCTTTGAGCTAATTTTACTTTATTATTTTCTAATAATACAGTATTGTGATCGATTTTTAAAAGAAAAAAATTTGCTACCCTGAAAATTTTTTTTTTACGTTTCATGACTAGTAGTTTCATGACCCGAAAAAAGCAAAAAGAAATGTCAGTCCGTCTGTCCGCCGTACGCAAAATCGTTTGAAGGCTCGTAGCTCCCAAACGGTTTGAGATATTAAATTGAATTTTTTTTTATGAATAGACTGGGTAGGCTCCCTGAAGTGACCAAATTCTGAGGGGTGTGGTTGTGAAGGGGGAGGAGGGGGAAGCGTTTAAGAGGGAAAAATTTTGGTTTTTATATCTCAGCAACTGCTTAGGCTAGGAGGCTGATATAGAGCTTTGATAGTGGACCTATTTGCATAAAAATTGTCAATATGGGTGAAGGGGTGTAGGAGTGGGGGGAAAAATAATGCGTCCGAAACGCAAAAAACCCGAAATCGACACATTCTAAAATCCATATCTCCTAAACGGTTAACGTCACAAAATTGAAACTTAATAAATATCTGTAGATATACTAGGAGAATAGATCGAAAACAAACTTTTGAGTGGGAACAGTGGCGTACGGGGGTGGGAAGTAAAAAACTTTAGATTACGATATCTCACGAATCAATTGCACTAGACAAATAAAATTCGGTTTGTGTATAAAGGTTCACAAATAAAGTTTGCTGAATGCAAAATTTTTTAAGGGGGCGGGGGAGCATGAAAGTGGAGGGGATACGAATTTTTATAAAAAATCACGTCTCATATCTCAAGAACCGTGCAACAAAGATGCTTAACATTTTTACCAGAAGTAGGCTTAATAGACTCCTAGCAGAGGTGTGGGTGTAGAGGGTGTGGGTGAAAAGGAAAAAGTTCCGATTTTTATATCTCGAGAACCAATAATGATATAAAGCTGAAACTTGGTATTTAGATAGAACTATAGTAGTAGCATGTTGGAAAAATATAATTTTGTATAGGGGTAGTATGGTACGGGGGTGGGGGGTGTTTTTCTTATCTATAGAACGGCTTATGCTAGAAAGTTGAAACTCGGTATGTATATGTAAATCAACAAGAAAAGTAATTTAGATAAAAAAATTTCAAATATCTATTGGCGTTCGAAAGGGGGGCTAAAAAAATTATTAGTGAAAATGCAATGCATATATTTTCACGGTTTTCGTCATATCTATTAGGTCTTTTTAAATATTAAATTCATTTTTATTTCACGGATTCTTCATATAAATACCTAGAAAGTGTTTTCAGGATTTTTTGAAATTTGACTCCTAAGGGGATGGAAATGGGGTTGTATACTTTTTCAATTCTGCCGTATCCCTCAGGTCTTATCAGATATCGAATATCTTTTCACTTTCATGGGCTTGCCTTAATAGTCATCTAAAACTCATTTTTAAGTTTTTTTCCCTTTTCAGCCTCTAAGAGGGTATAAAAGGGTTGAACAAATTTTCACGAATTCCGTCATATCTTTTAAAAGTGATAAGAAATTGAATTGGTTTTTACTTTCTCGTGTTGTGTTCATATTTATCTATTAACTCCTTTCAGGATTTGGATATTAAACCCCCAAGTGGGTGTAAGGAGGTTGCATATCTGATGATATATCGAATTCATTTTTACTTCCTAAGGTTTCCTTAAGCGCGAAAAAGCCAATTTCAGTATTTTTAGATATTCAATCCTAAGGGGTGTATGGGGGTTGTATGGTTTTCAAAGCTTCGACATATTTCTTAGGTTTGATTAGATATTAGATCGCTTTTAACTTCCACAGACTTTTTATATAATCGCCTACAAACCCATTTCTCAATTTTTCGATATTCAACCCCCAAGAGTTTGCATGTGTTTTCACAATTTTTGCCATCCCTTAGTTCTGATGAGATATAAAATTGGTTATTACGGCATTTGATGTATTGACCTAAAAACCAATTTCGCGATTTTCCGAATTTCAAAAACCAAGAGGTGTGAAGGGTTTGCTTACGTTTTCACAAATTTTACAAGATCCCTCGTGTCTCATGAGATATCAAGTTGCTTCTTATGAAATCGACTAAAAACATGTTTATTTTTTCGAAATTCAAACTCCATGTTGAAGTAATGGTTTTATGTACGTTTTAACAATTAGTGTACATAATATACCAAAATTCGAATAGTCTACACGGACTTTTCCAATGTTTAATCGGCTGAAAATTTCTCACTTTAACCTCATAATTTCGAAACAACTGATAATATACTCTGACTTTGACCGCTCCCGAACTTTGACCCGAAAATAATATAGTTTCGCCCAGACTATTGACAGATATTTTTTTACTGTTTGGACCCCTTAAAATGGACGGTTAATGCCACAAAGTTGAAACTTAGTGATTGTTTGTAGGTATATTTGGAGAATATATCGAAAATAAAATTTTTACGAGGGTCAGCACCGTGCGGGGGTGAAAAACTTTAGATGAATTAATAACGCCAGAAACATGAAATTCGGGAGCATGGAAGTGGGGAAGATAAGAATTCTTTTAAAAAATCATGTCACTTATCACAAGATCTGTTTAAAACAGGATCTTAGAATTTATGTGGGAGGTAGGCCTAATAAGCCCAAAGCAAAAAACATATTGGTGGTGGGGTTTAGAGTGGGGGAGGGTAAAACATTGAAAAATCAGATTTTTATATCCGAGAACCGCTAATGACGGATATCCGAAACTTGGTCTTAAGGTAGAGCTATAGTAGTGGAAACTTCTAAAAATAAATTTTTTTAATAGGTGTAGTATGGAACGGGGGTGGGGATGTTTTTCCTATCTCTCGGCTTAGGCTAGAAACTTCAAACTGTATGTCTAAATGTTCTAGAAAAGAAATTTAGATAAAAAAAATTTCAAATAGCCACTGACGTATAGAATCGGGACAAAATAAATTATCAGTGAAAATGGGTTGCATATATTTTTACGAATTTCGTCATATCTCTTAGGTCTTCTTAAATATTGAATTAATTTTTATTCTGCGAATTCTTCACTTAAATGCCTAGAAAGTATATTCAGGATTTTTTGAAATTCGACCCCGAAGGGGGTGCAATGCGGTTGAATAAATTTTTGAGAATTCAGCAATATCTCTCAGGTCTGATTGAATGTTAAATAACTTTTTACTTTGACGGACTTTTCATATAATCGTTTAAAACCCGTTTTTAGCATATTTTCCGTTTCAACCTCTAAGGGCCATTATTACAATCTTCAGTTAAACCCTAACCGGAACTTTAACTGGAAGCTTTGTATGAAAATCTGTCAGTTAAAGTTCCAGTTGGAACTTAACTGAACATCGTAGGAACGGGCCTAATACCATGGATACACTGCTGGTATTGATATCATAATATCGTCAATACCAGCAGTGTATCACCTAATAATAATCATATACGAGATAAACGAACTGGTATATATGTAGTATTGAACCTGTTTCATGGTATACAAATGCGATAATTTTACGTAGTATATCATGCATTTTACTGCTAGCTGTGCCATTCCCCTATTGTGTGGCGAGTATCGCAACTAAATTTCTTTGTTTGCTTATATCAGATACTGTCAAATCATTCCATATGTGCAGTGTATCATGTGCAGCTAGTTTCAATACTATGATTTCAATACCATGGTTTGTATACTAGCTGTGTATCCATGGTATTAGAGGTTAGTTATAAAAGGGTTATACATGTTCACCAATTGCATCATATCTGTTAGGAGTAATAAGATATCGAATTGTTTTTTAATTCGTCGAGCTTTCATGTAATCGTCTAAAATCTATTTCACGATTTTTGGATATTCAACCCCCAAGTGGGTGTAAGAGGATTGGATACGTTTACACAATTTTCGTCATTTTTCTTATGTTTAATGCAATATCAATTTAAGTTTTACTTATACAGAGTTTTTTTTATAGGCAAACCAATTTTAGGATTCTTTGATATTCAACCCCCGAGGTGGTGGAAAGGTGTTACATACGTTTTCACGAATTTCGTCATATCTCTTAGGCCTGATGAAGTAGCAAATGGGTTCTTACTTGTATGGGCTTTTAGTGTAATCGGCTAAAAACTAGTTTCCAGATTTTTTAATATTCAATACGGAAGGGGTGTAAAGGGATTACATTCGTTTTTCATTTGCTAGAACTTTTTAAATGTATTTTTAGCAACAATCGACAGTTTCGATATTTTCACTTTTATTTTAGTGACAAAATTAGCTTTCCCAAAAATCTTCTGATCTCGAATAACCGATGTTACATCTAAATTTTGACCGCGTTTTGGAGTATGACCCGATTGTGTGTTAAATATGCCAGTGGTGTACAGAAGTATTCTGGCACCCCCACTTTAAGTGCTTCTCGTACTTTGAAAAAATAAAGTTTCGCCCAGACTATTGGCAGATTTTTGTAAAAAATAGAACAAGGGCTTTTGTATGGAAGCTAACAGATGCGATGTTACGATTTCGACTTTTATCGAATTAACACAATTTTGATTTTCAAAAGGATAGCACCGCATTTCAACTTCCTAACTTAATGCGTTCTTGAGTTGTTGTACGTTCCGACGGACTGCCGGCAATTGACGTCAGTATTTTTGGTAACAAGTTTGTTTCCGTAGATTGGAGTATAAAAGTATATTATGTCCTTCCCGTTTTAGTCTCGAATCCTATTCAGCACCAAAAAAACTTTTTTGGATCTAACACATAAGGAACCTGGTTTTTCTAGTAACCAACGATCAGGGTCTATATTGGCGCCTGGCTGTATAACCGACTAACTCGTTTCGAAGTTCACATCAAAGCCGTTTTTAAGAGCTCATCCTTCAATAGGAAGAGCAGTGTGAACAAATTTAATGTTTAATGTTTAAAGAGGAATCAGGTTCGATTTATATATCTTATGAACATACTACAGGGTCATAAGTCAAGCAGGTAATACCTGTAGCATGTCCTACACAAACAATGTCGATATATCTGCCTAGTCAACAGTCTTGTTTTCATTAAAGCTTGTTACCCCGTAAGAGAGCACACCTATAATTCGTTTGAATTCGCACATATGAAATGTTTGTTCATGACTTGAATGAATGTTCGTCGGAACGGCGATGATACGGCTGAACTGAAAAATGTTGACAATTGTCAATGTTCGGTACGTGATGTTACCCATCATTCCAGCAAGAGTCTTTCAAATTTAATTTTCTGTTTCGTTGTCATGCTCAGTAAATTTGCTGACGGATGATAAGGGAATGCTTTCAGCCATGCTCTTGGCCTAATTAGTTACGGGAATGGCTTCTGGAATATTGTGGCACGTTTGATACTATGTCGTCCAGATGGTGACATTCTTGGCGAGTTATAGCGAAGACAACTAGGAGCAATGGAATCATAAATTTTATCTGCAGTTTCGTCCTAGTCACAATCATCTGGTGTCCTGATTTTATGATTTACATCGTTTCGTTGGCGAGTTTCATGTTCGTTCACTGCGAAAGTTTTTCATGCATCTGAAATTGATGAAAAGTCGCAATCAGCGATTGTGATTTCAAGTGAAACGAATTGAAAAAAGTCACAAATCGAAATCGATTTAGGTATAATCCGGGAGCGATTATATAAGATGCCACCCACTACTTTACCTTAGAGTCAGTGATCTTTGAAATTTATTCAGACATATGACTTCAAGAAAAGTTACGGCTCAATGCTTAAGAGATAAAGGTTGCAAATTACCTTTGATGGCAACTTTCTTTTCATAGAAATCCTAAAAAATTTTAGTTTTCAAAGGAAACTATAAGATGGATTATCTTCATCTTGAGTACGTTACACAGATTTTGCCATTCACTTCTAAGATTCTTACTTGAAGCTTTACGAGTAATACGAAATGGTTCTCGTTAGATTTGTGTGATGTTAGCTCTGAGTGATCGATGCTGTTCCTTATACCTTCTCTTGAAGAAATCTTTTGAGAACTATAAGCACCTACGCTTAATCTAAGCTCCAAAGTTTTTGATGCATAGAACGATAGTTGATATGGACAACAATTGTATTTTATGTTTTGTTCTGCGGTTGCATGTCCACCTATTTCAATGCACACTAACTCGAGAACGCACTAATTCTAGTAGGCACATGGCTCGTTTATGTGCAGAATTCCCAACTACTTTGCGTATATTCCAGACAAAAGTCCTTAAAGTTATCGGACCTCCTTTTTTATAAGGCGAAAGCCCAAATCGGGACCTAGCCTCTTCGATAATAGGTATGTTATTTTACGCACTTATCCTATACGAAGAAGGCTAGCGACAACAAAGTGAAACCATTGCACGAGGTTAAACTTTGTTGTTGTTTTGCGAAATCGCTAGCCTGCTTTGCACTGAAAACAAACAGCAAATTAATCCGCCGTAGAACGAACATTCCGCCAAATATTGATTGTAATTTTTCACTGGTTTTAATCATGCAATGCTTTAATAGCATTCCAGACGTTCTCATGAATTCGGTCAAAAGAATACACTAAATTGTCAATGGCATTACGATGGTAACTTATTGAAACTTGACTGATTTTCTCCATTTTAGTTGTTGTACTTGTAAATAGTGTAAATTTAGTGACTGGATAATTTTGAAAATAGCTTAACCACTTGTTTTAAGGACTTTTGTATTTGAGGGCCTTTCATTAAGAAAAACCTTTGACCTTACTGCTTAATCCTTACTCAAATAAAAAAAATCTTGAGTTATCGTTAACTACACATTTTTTCTTTCTATAGCAGCTACCAGAAGCGGTAGTTGGATTTCCCGCATTTTCTTTAATTACTAACTAATTAATTAATTACTAGTTTTAAGCATTCTCAAGTTATCACACAGCAGCTACCATCCGAAAGTATGTCGGAATTTCCTGCTCCTAGGAATTTCTCTTGATAGATAATATGATATTAAATTGATTTCTTAATGACTTTTCGAGTTATCGTTGATTAGACCTTAATTTTCAGGGACTTTTGTTTGGAGGTTATGTCTGAATGACTTATGAACCTCAAAACATTGTTATAATCACCCGTCCAAAGAATTCGATTCTCTATAAATTTCATGTAGTCTACAGTTGGCGTATTTCTCGCGACTTTATGCAGAGTAGGTTAGTATAGTTCACAGAAATCGATTTAGATGTGAAAAATTTTACACTCGATCTTATAACCGTATGAATTTTAATGGTAATATCTTCAATCGAATTGTCCTTCTGGATAAATATCTAAGCAATGATCTACCCTATGAACATGAACTTTTGTTGTTAACAATAAAATGTTTCTGGGCTATCCTACTCTGATTTGGACAAGGTTGCAAAAACACATATGGTATATAAATTGACAGTCTTGTATGCTGAATTCCAGTATGTACTGATAGTTAAACCTAGGGCATCCGTGTGTTCTCGATAGCCAAATGGTTAATACTGCAAGTCTGTTTTCTCCAATCACCAAGTCATACAACCATGAGGTGTAAGCTGAGAACTAAAGGAAAGAACCTGTGCCCTGTGATTATCGTGCAATAGTTCAGTATCATAGCTCAATCATATCCGCAGGTAACTGCTTTCGAAAGTTATTTTGTGTTCGTTTGCATTTGAACTCCGATTTTTCTAGGACATTGTATGGTAGCTATTCGTGGGATTGCATCTATAATTCTCTCAACCAAATAATACTAATTATATAATAATTCACTCAACCAAACTTTTTGGTCTAAAGAATGTAAAACTCTTAACTATTTAGCATTGCTCATTTTCTAGTGAACGTGAGTTTGAGTTAACAAAAAGAGAATTTTTTTAAGGGCATTTGTATCGTATCGAGTTATCGGATACTGAACAATTTTCGATATTATGCAAACTCTTACCTTCATCAACCTTCTAAGTATAAAAAAATATATATGAAGCAGTAATAGTACCTCAGGGAAACGCTGCTTTGCCCTATGTCTTAGGGAGGTCATATAGGAACTAAAGACCTTTACAAGTCCTATAGTATATATTATGCCAAGTTTAACCAAATTTTTTAGTATGGGTCCTACGTGAAGAAGAAAAAGTATTTTGCTGAAAATGAACTGGACCATTCTTTTTTACGTAAATTTAGCAAGCTTCACTTTTTATACTCTAGATGAAATCATATAGAGTATTATAAGTTTAATCCAGCCGAAAAGTTTGTAACGCATAGAACCAAGCCTCGGACGAAAAAAAGTTATATATTATTTTTTGTTTATTTGTGTCCAAAAACCTCAAATCCGCCTGACGTCCGTCCGTCCGTCCGTCCGTCCGTCCGTCCGTCTGTCCGTTAGCACGATAACTCAAGAACGCCTTCACCTAGGATCTTGAAATTTTGAATCTGGATGTTTGGTTGAATTTGTAAGGCTAAGTTCGTTAACGGGCAAAATCGTCCTACTCCTTCGGGTAGCTGCCATACAAAATGTCCTTAAAACACGTGTTCAAGAATACTGGTCGATAACTTCAGAAGGGTTTAAGCTACAACATTAAAATTTTGTTTGTGTTATTTTTCCAATAGTTCGAGCTAAATGTATGATTATGAAGAAAATCCTGTTAGTCCTTCGTGTAGCTGCCATACAAATATCCTGTCAAAATGTATTCACTTAATTTACGAAACTCACTATAACTCAAGTAATCTTTTAGCTACGAATTCGGAATTTTTTACTAATTAGTTTTGAATGAAAACAAAGTTCGAGTTTACTAGTCAGCGAAATCCTTTTACTCCTTCTGGTAGCTCCCATACAAAATGTCCTTAAAATACGTGTTCAAGAATTTTGGCCGATAACTTCAGAAGGGTTTAAGCTACGTCTTTCAAATTTTGTACGTAGTATTTTTCCAATAGTTGAAGCTAAATGTATGATTATGAAGAATCCTTACACCCACTTGGGGGTTCAATGTCAAAGGAGTTTATAAATAAATATGAAGACAGCACGAGAAAGTAGGAACCAATTCAATTTCTTATCACTTCTAAAAGAAATGACGGAACTCGTGAAAACGTGTTCAACCCGTTTATACCCTCTTAGGTGCTGAAAAAGGAAAAAGCTTAAAAACAAGTTTTAGGCGATTATTACGCAAGCCCATGAATATGAAAAGATATTCAATATCTGATAAGACGTGGGGATATAGTAGAATTCGTGAAAAATTTTACAACCCCCTTTGCACCCCCTTAGGGGTCGAATTTTAAAAAATCCTGAAAACGCTTTCTAGGTATTTATATGAAGAAGCCGTAGAATAAAAATGAATTCAATATTTGGGAAGACCTAATAGATATGACGAAAACCGTGAAAATATATGCATTCCATTTTCACTGATAATTTTTTTTGCCCCCCCTCCGAACGCCAATGGATATTTGAAATTTTTTTTATCTAAATTAGTTTTCTAGTTGATTTACATATAAATACCGAGTTTCAACTGTGTAGCGTAAGCCGTTCTATAGATAGGAAAAACACCCCCCACCCCCGTACCGTACTACCCCTATAAAAAATTATATTTTTCCAAGATGCTACTAATATAGCTCCACCTAAATACCAAGTTTCAGCTTTATATCATTATAGGTTGTCGAGATATTAAAATCGGAACTTTTTCCTTTTCACCCTCCCCCACCCTCACCCTTTACACCCAAACTTCCAAAATTTTGTTTTCTGTTAGTGGTCCATTAGGCCTACTTCTGGTAAAAATTTTAAGCATCTATCTTACACCGTTCTTGAGATATAAGACGTGATTTTTTAGAAAAATTCTTATCCCCTCCACTTTCATGCTCCACCGCCCCCTTAAAAAATTTTGCTTTCATCAAACTTCATTTGTTAACCTTTATACACAAACCGAATTTTATTTATCTAGTGCAATTGGTTCGTAAGATATCGCAATCTAAAGTTTTTCACCCCCCACCCCCGTACGCCACTGCCCCACTCAAATTTTTGTTTCCGATCTATTTTCCTAGTATACCTACAGATATTCATTAAGTTTCAATTTTGTGACATTAACCGTTTAGGAGATATGGATTTTAGAAAGTGTCGATCTCACCTTTTTTGCGTTTCGGACGCATTATTTTTCCCCCCACTCCCAAACCCCTTCACCTATATCGGCAATTTTTTTGCAAATGGGTCCACTACTGAAACTCTATATAAATTCCAAATTTCAGCTTCCTAACATAAGTGGTTGCTGAGATCTAGAAACCAAAATTTTCCGTCTAAAACACTTCCCCCTCCTCCCCCCTCACAACCCCACCGCTCCAAATTTGGCCACTTTAAGGGGCCTACCCAGTCTATTCATGAAAAAAATTTCAATTTAATAGCTCAAAGGGTTTGGGAGCTACGAGCCTTCAAACGATTTTGCGTACAGCGGTCGACGTACGGCGTACGGCGTACGGCGTACGGCGGACAGACGGACTGAAATTTTTTTTTGCTTTTTTCGTGTCTACTCGTCATGAAACGTGAAAAAAAAAATTTTGAGGGTAGCAAATTTTTTTTTTTTAAAAATCGAAAACAATACTGTATTATTAAAATAATAAAGTAAAAATATTTTTATAGCAATATTTCCAATTCCCAAGATTGCCTGTCTTATCGATCTTAGTAATTGCGCCCTCCCTTAATGGGAAAACATAATTGCCTTCTTGTCCCACTTCGATGATTTAACTGATATCGTATTTGACCTCGCAATCTTATTACTTATCCTTCTACATTACAAAGCCTGAACCCTTAGCACCCCAAACCAGTGCCATCTTCATTTTATGGCAAACTGGGTAGCCGTTGGGAGCCCCCGGTCCTTGGAGCCCTAAAACCGGATATACTTCTTTATACTACTACTTCTTAATTCCGCATGAATAGCGTACTAGTAAAATAACTAGTAATCTGAATAGTCATGTGTACGGAATTCCGATTTTTTTAAATGAGAGGGTAATTCCGAACGAACACCAAACCACAGACAATATAATTCCCACATGACAAATGGACAGAAGCACAAAAGAATATCTCGATGACAAATGGGCATAGGATGTGTGCCATATGAAAATTCATCAACCCTCTATACTGAACTTGATAAAGTAAGGACTTACAATGAAAATGTATCCAATGTACGAACCCGACAACTTGTAAATAATAACACAGCCATGAGTACCATACATAATATCATTATTTCCTATATACTAATGTAAATGGAGTTGGCATTTCTTAACTTATATGATTTTCTTTAAAAAAAATCTGCTAACAGTCTGGGCGCAACTTTATTATTTTATGGGTAGAAGTCCGAATACGTGTTTAATGCTGAGATGCGGTGTAGGTTACTATGCGACTGACAACCTAAAAAATAAAGTTCCAAATAGCCTCCTGGTTATTTCTTAGGTTGTCTGTCGCATAGTAACCTACACTGCATCTCAGCATTAAACACGTTTCGGACTTCTACCCATAAAATAATAAAGTTGCGCCCAGACTGTTGGCAGATTTTTTTATATACTAACTTATTTTTTTTATCAATAGAATATTCCATAGAAGTAAAAGCGAATTCGGTCACATTAAACCTAAGAGATTTTCGGAATTAGTGAAAACTTGAACAATACCTTATACCCCCAGGGGGTTTAATATTGAAAAATACTTAAATCGGTTTTTCCCCGACATGTTTAAAGCTTATAGAAGTGAAACTCCAAATTTCAATATACCTAAGAAATATATCAGAATTCGTGAACACAATCGAAAAATTTTGAAAAACGTTTCTAGGCGCTTATATAAATAGCCCGCAGAAGTAAAATTGCTTTGATAGCTCGACATGTCTAAAAGTTTTAACGAAATTCGTGAAAATGTGGATTCACAGACATTTTTTTACTCAACCTCTTAACGCCAATAAAAATCTGAACTTTTTTTTGCTTTAATTACTCCAATAGCTCATCTACAAATACGTACTAAGTTTTAACTTTCTAGCATAAGCCGTTTCTGAGATATAAAAAATCACCCCTCACCCCCGTACCTTGCTACCGCTATAAAAAAGGATGTCTCTATAGTGGCTCTATATAATCCTAAATTTTTAGCTTTCTATTCATTACGGTTTTCGAGAAATACAAATCAGAATTATTTTCCTTTCTACCCCTTTTCACCATCACCCCCTACACCCGGACCCTTAAATTTTTTTTCTTTACTAGAGATCTACCGCCTCCAACTCCTGTAAAATTTTCTAGATCATTATCTGATACGGTTTCTGAGATATAAAAATTAAATTTTTTGAGAAATTGCTATCCCCCCACTTCCGTGCTCCACCTCCCCCCTCAAAAAGTTAACGTTCAATAGACTCCTCTTGTGATCCCATATACAGAAACTAAATTTTATCTTCATGGTGCAATTGGTTCGGAAGATATTGTAATCCAAAGTAGGAATTTACCCAATCTTCCCACCATAAAAATTTTAGCTTAATACCTCAACGGGTTTGGGAGCTACGCGCCTTCAAACGATTTTGCGTACGGCGTCTACGGCGGACAGACGGAAATTTTTTTTTTTTTGCTTTTTTGGTGTTTACTAGTCCTAAAACGTATAATACAAAATTTCAGGGTAGTAAATTTTTTTGAAATTTCAAGTCGATCACAATACTTTATTATTAAAAAATAATAAAGTAAAATTATCCTATATTTCATTAACAGCGCGAAGGCTTTATTGTAGTTTCAAACCATCGCTTACCTAAGACTCGCTACCTGGCAAATGTTTGCCAGCTAATTATAAATAAATATTCTAGTATGTCATGTTGTCTGTGGCCATTATACATACATATTTAAAATTCGTATGAGAACAAGAGTTTGATGTAAAAAGTATTAATTGGCATGATAAATCTTATATTTTACAGAATATTTGGAAGAAAAGTGTAAAATTAATAATTTAAAGTGAAAAAGTATTAATAAAATTGTAATTCCTTTTTTTTTTTAAATAAAACGTGTAGAAATTGTTAGCTTCAAATTGAAAGAAAACTTAATAAACTTTTAAGAATGCTTGAAATCAACGTGCTTACTCTAGACTTTCGGAACAACATGATCTTAATTACATTATTCACATATTATATTCATGTGCAATAAGAATAAAATGCCAAGTCTTGATTAAATTAGAACTTTGAAGGCTGCCATCTAAAAGGAAGCCGACTCCTCGACATTTAAGTTTAAATAATTCAATTTCTGTGTAATTCTCTTCATTTTGGTTTATTATGAAAGGGTGGGGTTTTGAGAATTGTCATGTGGTGAATTGAATATTCAATTAAGAATCGGTATGACCGAAATATAATGAAAATATGAAACTTCCGTTGAGCATTCACTTAGGAGAAAATACAGGTAAACTGAAATAATACTTCGAATTCGTTAGAGATTAAAATTACTCAGCTATTTCAAGTTGCTTCCATACAAAAGTCCGTGTTTACACTTCTACACAATTAAGAGAGAACCATAGTCAGAAATATAAAATTGTTTGCACAACATAATCGCCATCAAGAGTACAAGGACGAAAACAGAAAAAATTAAAATACTTAGAGCAGCTACCGTACGAAAGTCATTAAAAAATGTGTGCTTCTTTCTTCCCGAAGAAGCGATTACTCGAGAAGGTTTTGAGCTCCTTGTTTTTTTGTAGTTTAATTTTGGAGAAAAATTCGATTTGCATCAATTTAAGCCTTCGCTGATAAATTGAAATTATCAATTAAGTTGCTATAAAATAGTTTTCCAAGTCTATGAGAAAATTTACCAGCAAATCGGCTTTCCGTATTGTAGTACCAAAAACGGCATGCCAAACCTTAGGCTGGTCAGGGCCAGGGGCTTCAGTCGATATGGAGTGTAATAAATTGATTGCGATACGGGAAGTAAGGGTTTAATGTGCCCCTGATGGTTTTAAATTGCTTTGTATCATAATAGCTTTAAGGGATGGCAGTATGCAGATATTCGATTATTTAGTAGATAGATGACTTTGTGGTAGTGTTACTACAGCTCCTGAAGCCTTTTCGATATGCAAACAGTCGAGACAAATGATTGTGGTAGCTCCTGGTTTTCATAATCGCCTTTTGTTTGTTCCAGTTTTAACTGTTTTCACTTATCTCGTTTCGCATTGAAAGGGTAGTAAATTAAAAAATAATGGGATAACTGACTCAGCAAACAAGGCGTCGGGTATCTGAACTGAATGTTATCTTTATAACTTCACCATCTTGGATTCTAGTGTATAAAGAAAAAAAGCGGTTCTTAAAGAACTTGGAATTGCTGATTCTAGATAAGTAGAACATAATTCAAAATTGGACGAACGACAACGTTCATTAACAGACTACATGCATTTACACTCTATGTTTCTAATCCATGACAATTGCGGTACTTACATATGTGGAGAACAGATAAGATTATGCATATGGGCGTTCTTCACATTCTGCAATCTTGACAATGTACGCGTATGTCTTACTGTTCGAGCTACACATTTAATGTAGGTATAAGCTCTCATATGGTTTAGAAATATACGGAGAAATTGTCCCTGGAGGAAAGCCATTTGAGGTATTTATCTCAGAAAGAAATAGCATGGTAATCACTTGAGAGCTAAAATGCCGACAAAGAAGTAGATATTGAGAGTCCATTCGATAATACATTGTATGAGTGAATAAATACATAAATACATAAATTTGTTATAATTATATCGGTAGAGAAAAGAGGATTTGCACAACCACAGCAATATAGATCAATAAAATACTGACCCACAACCTTCGAAACCGATACACTCCTGTGCTCCCTTCCCACTAGGATCAGTAATGCTTACACAATTATTTCATAACTAGTAGGCGATAGTGGATCCGATTTGTAAATATGGCGGTATTGCTGATTTTACCATTACGATGTCCTTGTCGGCAGCTATACTCGCCTCATTTGGCATTACCAGGAACAAAGTGATTATGGAAGCCATGTTTCGGAATGGACGGAGTAATTGCTACACTGTAATTGATTCCGTAAGACATTACCTGGTATGTATTGTTAGATCGAAGGGTAGGACTCCGATTAGATTTGTGAAGCCCCTGTAAATAATCAAGCAATACATGTCAAACTGGAATCTATAATTCTAGAACTGTTAGGGAAGGTGGTAACGATAATACGTAGGAAAAGTATATGTGTAGAGTACTAGAATGTATATTGACAAAAAATGTATATTCTTAAAAAAAGAAAACAATTTGCAACAAAATAGAATTACACTTTATCTTTGAAGCATTTAGTATATAAACATTATAATCACTTCAAATTTACATCAAATATGAAAGTATTATAGTTAGATAGTTTAATCCAGGCAAGAAGTTTGTGACGCATAGAACCGAGCTTCGGACGCTAAAAGCCCAAAATCCGCTTGCTGTTCGTCCGACCGTCTGTCCGTCTCTCTGTCTGAACCTATTATAACTCAAGAACGCCTTAACCTAGAATGTCGAAGTTTTGAATCTGAATGTTAGGTCGAATTTGTAAGGCTAAGTTCATTAACAGGCAAAATCGTCCTACTCCTTCGGGTAGCTGCCGTACAAAAATTCCTTAAGACACGTATTCAAGAATATTGGTGAAAGAACTTCGGAAAGCCTAAAGCTAACTTTGAAATTTTATATACCTACACAGTAAAAAATTTGTACTACTCTTAGAGTAGGCAATTTAGTGCCTACTCTGAGAGCAAATTTAATTACGCACTCCTGTGATTTTTACTATTAATGTGGAAATTCACTCACAAGTGTTGAAATCAATCGCTAAAAATGTGCGTAAAATTACACACGGTGTGGAAAAACTAATATGTACTACAAAAATGTGACATGTTTATGTTTGCTTATTATTATTATTAATTTATTGATAATATAAATGAATAAACTTCAAGCGAATCATCGGCAGATGAATTTCGATACGTATTTTGAATGGGAGACAAAGCAATCGACAATTGGAAAAGTTCAATGAGATCAATCAACACATGATAATTGGGAAAAAAACCAGGATATAGGTCAAAAAGGGTAGAAAGTATAAAACACTATACATACATGTCTATTATGCAAATTCGATTTATTTGTTTTATGGCTAATTTACACTGCGGCGATATGTCGGGAAAGTGTTAGTAAAGGATAGTACTATGCGAAATGTTCACGGGCTAGAAAAGAACGGAGATAGAAAAACATTGGCCGACGTGTCAAATTTAGTTGTTTTTATGTGTTCCCCTTTACCATAAAAGTCTGTCTAAACCTGCATCCCAACAATGGCCAGGACACTTTCTTCTCTTATTCATCAAAGATTTCATCGATGTCTGGTAATGCAAAATGTTGTCATGGTTTTCGTTCGCTTTGCTGAATTTTATTCGAACGAAAATAGTTTTCTACAGACAGAAACTTAATTGCAGCGCCAAAGTAATTATCAGTACAGGCCATAGGGAATACTTCTTGAATGTAGCTAACTCCTTCACATTTCATTTATCCTCCATTCCAGTTGTGTACTTTTCCCTTACGTGTAGGCTGCTTTTGTACACCTATTCGCTTATTCAGCGCCGCTTTCAACTTCAGCAAGGACCTATTATTTGTTATCGCACTCAGGTGAAACTCATTGGGATTCATGTGGAAGGTGAAATTAAAAAAGTTTCATTCGTCGGACGGCTGAAGGAGACACGTAAAATACCAAATGAATGGAATTTTACGCAACCGAAAGTAAGTTTGTATGTGCTGAATAAGCATAGAGTATTTCGTTGAATTGAATATCATCGCGTCCTCGATTCGCGCTGCAAGGGTGTATACGAAATATTCACATCAATTCCACTCGAAGTGAAAAGTTTTTTCGTGAAATAAAAATCTTGCTATGGTTCGGATTCAGAAGTGTTAACGCCTGTCTGCCTCAGCTAGTGAGGTCCAATAGTATTGCGCCTGATGTTCATTTTCCTTTGGAACGTTATTTGATTATCCTCAGAGCGAATACCTTCCCTGATGGATTCATCTAATCCTTGAGCCCGGCAATACTCATTTTTAACGTATATCCTTTTATTTATTTCAGGCAATGATCTTGACTCCATACGTGCATTATTCAGTGAAAAGGAGAAGGAACTCAGTTTGGCTGTTGCCAAGGTGGAAGCTCTTACGAGACAGCTGGAAGAGTTGCGGCGAGATCGTAGAGGACCCTTAAACTTAATACCGGGTAATGCACCTGGCAATAATCAGCAACTATCATCACCTGCAGCTAGGGAATTGGAAAAATTAAGGAGGGAATTGATGGTATGTATAGTATAAATAAATAAATTGGCAGCAGCAACGATTCAAGGAGTCAACCGTGAGCTACTTGAATTAAAAAGCATAAACAATAACAAGGACATTTGTGAACAATATCATCAGGTGGAGTTGAATAGAAGCTGCCAATATTGATGTTCTGCAGGGCGAGAATATATATATGCCATATCTATCTATTTTGATCATACGTGTACTAAGTGCGAAGTTAATCATAACTTCCTTTTGTCTCTAACAATACTATCATATTCGGCACTTCTTTGAAGTTTGGACTTCTTCAACAGTGTTGTTACTCTTAATCCAGCTCGGTACGGTCCTGCGTTTTCTTAAGCTTTTTTCTGTTGCTTAGACTACCTATACCTGTAAAAAGATTTCACACAAACTAATATTTCATTTTTTCAAAACTTTTTATACTCTAGATGAAATCATATAGAGTATTATAAGTTTAATCCAGCCCAAAAGTTTGTAACGCATAGAACCAAGCCTCGAACGAAAAAAAGTTATATATTATTTTTTGTTTATTTGTGGCCAAAAACCTCAAATCCGCTTGACATCCGTCCGTCCGTTCGTCTATCCGTGAACACGATAACTCAAGAACGCCTTCCCCTAGGATCCTGAAATTTTGATTCTGGATGTTTGGTTGAATTTGTAAGGCTAAGTTCGTTAACGGGCAAAATCGTCCTACTCATTCGGGTAGCTGCCATACAAAATGTCCTTAAAACACGTGTTCAAGAATATTGGTCGATAACTTCAGAAGGGTTTAAGCTACGACTTTGAAATTTTGTACGTGTTATTTTTCCAATAGTTTGAGCTAAATAATTGATTATGAAGAAAATCCTATTAGTCCTTCGTGTAGATGCCATACAAATATCCTGTCAAAAGGTATTCACTTAATTTACGGAACTGACTACAACTCAAATAATCTTTTAGCTATGAATTCGAAATTTTGTACAAATTAGTTTTGAGTGAAAACGAAGTTCGAGTTTACTAGTCAGCAAAATCCTTTTACTCCTTCTGGTATCTTCCATACAAAAAATCCTTAAGACACGTGTTCAACAATATTTTTCGATAACTTTTGAACGCGTTAAGCTACGAATGTGAAATTTTGTACACGTTCATTTTTAAATGGTTCCAAGGAAAAGGATAAATATGTAAGAAATCGAGTGAGTCCTTCCTGCACCTCCCATGTGAAAGTCCTTCAAAAAGGAAATTTTTTTTCGATGACTTACCCAGTTCAAGATATGAAATTAAAAACTGAATATAGTCTTTTAGGTTTGAATAGCAATCCTTAATAAAGCAGTCCTTAATAAAGGACATACAACATGCACACACGTAATTCTGCTTTATCCCCAACTACAATATAAATCGGAGTTCAGTATTCATCTAGAGTATTATACGATTGGCTTGCAGCCGATCGTGACTGCAGTATGTTTTTTGTTAACTTGAAATTCCTAATGAGGAGATGGTGACCCCGACAGCCCAGAGTTGGTGTGCTTGTCTGTCATCAGATCGTGGTTTCGAATCACATTCATGACATGTACCTACTTGTGATTTTTTATACAAAATTTTCCTTTGTTTTGAACAATATCCATTTTAAAAGCAAATTTCATTTTCAATTATTGCCATACGAAATTTTTAAAAAGTTTCACTATATCAGAAAAAATTGCTTGCGGACATAAAACTTTTCTTTCAAGTGCTCGTGTTCTAGAGAGTAACGCAAATTATTTGGGATGTCGTCCGTTAAACTCTCGAAACTTCACACAACTTTAATTTAATTCCAGCATGTTATAAATTTCGGAGCTCCTAATATTTCACTTACTTTTTAATTCAATTCAACAACGGAATCGGTATTAGTATATGAATAACGAATATGATTTCACTTCATCGTGCATGAACACTACCTGGCGCGTACGGAAGTCGGTTTCAGGTCTAGTGGAATGTTGGATTGAATTGCAGTTAACGTGTACTTGTTAACGCCTGCGGCTAATTACACATTTCAATTTTGCGGAGAAACTTTTTTGGAATGTATTGCATACTATTGCATTAAAGAATTGCAGTTTGGTTGATGACACTTCCTTCAAAATATCCTGGTATGTGACATGTAATTGATATTCCAGCCCTCCCGAACAGAAACCGGTATGCGCTGAGAACTTTGGCCTATAAGTTTTCATCGTGTATCAGTTTCGGTATCATCTATTTCGGACTATGATAACGTCAGAAGATTACCACATCCAAGAATTAAAAAAGTACTTTGTTTGCTTTCCTCGGTAATCAGTCAATGTAGGTAATTAATTGGTGTCAGAAGTGGGATAATACACAAAAAAATCAGAGCGGGAAGTAGCTGTGTTGAATGCTGGTGGTGGTAGTGATGGTGGCTCCATATATGGCGAGAATAGCCAATAGTTTTTACCGTCCATTTCATTGTTGATTTCGTGAATATCGGTGAAGGCCTTATAATTGCTATTACGGTTGAACTTGAAGAAGCCAAGTCGTATTACGACCTAAACGATATTTTGTGACTGGCTCTGAACGAAACTAACTAAATCTAATCTAAAATCTGGTAAGTCAGTGGCTAGGAATTACTAAAGTTCACGACCGTCAAAAGCTTCGGTTTGAAATTGATTTAATTTCTGAAATGACTGGCTATTTTGGGATTTAAATCCTTAACAGCATCACAAAGTTTTAGACATTCATGAAATGCAGTCTTATTTGCCTAGTCCTTAATTCGAATGAAGAGAGACACAGATAATGGTGTTGATGTTAGAAAAAATAATAAATAAAATAAATAATTAAATAAATTAAATAAATTAAATAAATAAAATAAATGAAGTAAATAAAATAAATAAATGAAATAAATAAAATAAATAAATGAAATAAAATAAATACAATAAATATAATAATAAATAGCTAAATAAAATACATAAATAAAATAAATAAATAATATAAATAAAAAATAAATAAATAAATAAGAAATAGTCAAATAAAATTAATTAAAAGAATTAAACTAATTTTTTATGGGATAGTGGAGCACAGGAGTAGGGGATAGCAATTTACCAAAAAAAAAATTATATATCAAAAATCGTACCAGAAATGATCTTAAATTGTTTACAGAAGTTAGGCTCAGTAGATCTCTAACACGGTGCAAAATGGTGGGATGGTGGTGTGTAGGGTGTGATGGTGTTGAGGCCTTGTTACCCTACGTTGGTGGGGAGGTTTTTTTTTGTATCTCCGGAAGGGCTTATGCTAGGTAGTCGAAACTTAATACGTGATTAAAGCAACAAAAAGCTTAGTTTTCCGTTGGAGTTCGGAGGTGGTACAAAAGATTTTCACGAAGTTCGTCATATATTTTGGGTATGCCCAGTGTAGTCCAGTGGTAGTGTACTAGGTCGCTTCGGCGATGTTATGGGTTCAATTCACACTCAACGTATAAATTATTTATAAGAACCTTTCAGTTGCTATTGGCTTTGAAATATTAATATAAAGAGTGAACAGTGCGGAATGTTTAAAAGAGTCACTACAAAAAGATTTAACACTGAGCATATGAGTTCTGTTTACATTCTTATCAGATTCACAAATACCATCAGAGCTACCGGACAACAGTTGATTTGTATAGGCTACGATTTCTGACGCTAAGCAGACTGGACTGTACACTACTGTGTAGTAAAGGCTAACCTCCTAAGTCCAGTGAGGTATCCTTAAAAAAAATCGGCTAACAATCTGGGCGCAACTTTATAATTTTGCGACCAGATTGATGGCCGATTTTTTTAAAGTTTTAATTATTCTAGTATCACATCTACATATATGTACTAAGTTTCAACTTTCTAGCATAAGCCGTTTCTAAGATATAAAAAATCACCCTCACCTCCGTACCTTGCTACCCCAATCAAAAATTTATTTTTCTGGAATGTCTCTATAGTAGCTCTATACAGTTTTCAATTTTTAGCTTTCTATCCTTTGCGGCATTCGAGAAATTAAAATCAGAATTTTTCCATTTCCATCCCCTCTCACCATTTTCAAGATCATATCTGATACTGTTCTTGAGATATACAACTTTAATTTTTTGAAAAATTACTGTCCCCCCACTTCCGCGCTTCACCGCGCTTTCAAAAATTTTACATAGACTCCAGTGGTAATTCTATATACAGAAACCAAATTTTATCTTCCTGGCACAATTGAGTCGGGAAATATTGTAATTCAAAGTTTTTCACCCCAACTCCCCCCCCCCCCAAAACTTTTCATCTAAAACGCTCCCACCTCCTCCCACCGCACACCCTCACCTCTCCAACAGATGCCACTCGTAGGGGTTCACCTATTCTACCTACCATAAAAATTTTAACTTAATATCTCAAGGGGTTTGAGAGCTACGCACCTTCAAACGGTTTTGCGTACGGCGGACGGTGTCTACGGCGGACAAACGGACATTTTTTTTGGCTTTTTTGGGGTCTACTAGTCCTAAAACGTGGAAATACAAAATTTCAGGGTAGCAAATTTTTTTGAAATTTCATGTCGATCACAATACTTTATTATTAAAAAATAATAAAGTAAAAAGTGAAGCTATATTTTTAAAATGCTTCGATCAAGTAGTAGTACTAAAATAGCTTTACAAATGAAAAAAGAAATAGTGACACGATGCAGTTTAAGAGAAAATGGGTCTCAGAAATGGACATTTTTGCACTCCCTACAAGCTCCTCTTAGCTTCTGTGTGCTCTTAAAGGCGCCTAGAAACATTATTCCAATTTTTTTGAATTTAGACCCCCAAAGTAGTTGTGAACGTTTTCACGAATTCCGACATATTTCTTAGGTTTAATGGGATATCGAATTCGCTTTCATTTCTATAGGCTTTAAATAAAATCGAGAAACCTCGATTTAAGCATTCGATATTCAACCTCCTAAGGAGTATAAGGTGTTCTTCAACTTTTCACGAATTTGAAGAAATCTTTAATGAGATATTAAATTCGTTTTTACTTCTATGGAGTTTATATATAGGGTGTCTTGTACTTGGTTTTTACGGGGTGTTTCCATATATATTTTGAGAAAACAAATATTCTACAGGGCGGGTCAATTTTCAATATCCACGGAGATACAGGGTGGTAACTAACTGTTATATCTTCAAAACTAATAATCACAGGGAATACAAAGCACATTTCATGTTTTAATAATTCGATTAAAAAACGTTTCATCTACGAAATTTCACAATACGAATGAAGTTCCCGTAATTTTAAAAGCGACTAAAACCCCTTAAAAATGAGTAGAGATCTCAAATTACAGAAAACGTTAAGATCTTGTACATAGTAGTTCGAATTCAAGAATAAAAAAATTTGCCAATGGTCTGGGCGAAACTTTATTATTTTTCGGGTCAAAGTTGGAGTATATCGTCAGTTGTTTCGAGATTATGACGTTTCTTGGAAAGTTAATTTTGTTTTTAAAATAAAATAAATATTTAAAATAGAGATTTTTAGCCGATTAAACATTGTAGACTATTCGAATTTCGGTATATTATGTACACTAAAAGCCCATAGAAGTAGAAACGAATCTGCTGCCTTATCAGAATTAAGAGATATGACGAATTGTTAAAACGTATACAAACCCATTACTTCCACTTGGGGTTTGAATTTCGAAAAAATTGTGAAACAGGTTTTTAAACGATTTCATAAGAAGCAACTCATGAGACAGACACTCATTTGAAAAATTAGTGAAAACATGAGCAAACCCTTTACACCCTTGAAATTCGAAAAATCCTGAAATTGGTTTTTAGGATATCACATCAAATGCCGTAATAACCAATTTTATATCTCATCAGAACTAAGGGATGGTAAAAATTGTGAACACATATAATAACCCTTGGGGTAGGAATCTGTGAAAATATGTGCAACCTACTTACACCCACTTGAGGGTTGAATATCCAAAAATCCTGAAAGGAGTTAATAAATAAATATGAAGACAGAACGAGAAGGTAAAAATCAATCCAATTTCTTATCACTTCTAAAAGAAATGACGGAATTCGTGAAAACGTGTTCAACTCTTTTATACCCTCTTATAGGCTGAAAAAGGAAAAAAACTTAAAAACAAGTTTTAGGCTATTATTACTCAAGCCTGTGAAAGTGAAAAGATATTCGATATCTGATCAGACCTAAGGGATATGGCAGACTTCGTGAAAAAGTATAGAACCCCTTTACACCCCCTTAGGGGTCGAATTTCAAAAAATCCTGAAAACGCTTTCTAGGTATTTATATGAAAAATCCGTAGAATAAAATTGAATTCAATATTTGGAAAGACCTAATAGATATGACGAAAATCGTGAAAATATATGCATTCCATTTTCACAGATCATTTTTTTCGCCCCCAGCCCCACCTTCCAAACTACAATAGATATTTCAAAATTTTTTTTATCTAAATTACTTTTCTAGTTAATTTACATATACATACCGAGTTTCAACTTTGTATAATAAGCCCTTCTATAGATAGGAAAAACACAACCCACCCCCGTACCATACTATCACTATAAAAAAATATATTTTTCCAACGTGCTACTACTATACCTCTATCTAAATAACAAGTTTCAGCTTTGTTTCATTATAGGTTCTCGAGATATAAAAATTGGAACTTTTTCCTTTTCACCCTCTCCCACCCTCACCCTCTACACCCACACCACCTAGGGGTCTATTAGGCCTACTTCTGGTAAAAATTTTAAGCATCTACCTTACACTGTTCTTGAGATATGTGACTTGATTTTTTAGAAAAATTTGGGAGTTCTGATTTTTGAAGTTCTATTTAAAATGTTCTCACTAAAATCGTTACTGCTGTTATATTTACAATTAGTACCGTTGAACTTCATTTTAATCTTTATTATTTTCTCGTTACAGTATCGTAATCAATTGTCCCTTCAACAAGATGCACGCTTACATCTGCAAAGAGAGGCTCTTCAACAAAGGCAGGCGGAACTTCGGTCCGTCGATCAGCGTATTCTTGAACTGCAAACCAGGCTGCAGCGAAAAAAGGCTTCTAACCTAATAATTCAAACACAGACAACAAATAATCTGCAACAGTCACCGCAGCAAACACCTCTTCACACAATCAACGCCCAGCATCTAATAGTTTCATCAAATTCCATACACACAACTAACAGTAATATTCCCTTAAGCATACGGCCTTCAAATAGTGTTTATCCTTCTCAACGAGCAATATCGCGGGGTAACATAGCAGCGGTGGAACCGTACATTCATACCCCACAAAAATCATCAATAACCCCAACATCGACGCTTACAAGCGGAACAGCTAAACAGTCTTCCGCTACAGCAAACACGAACCAACAAAATCAGCTCATTCAGGACTTGACGAACTTAAAACTGAACCTGCGGAATGTAAACGGCAGTGCGAATATCAATCATTTGTCCTATGCTGACAGCGATGAAAACAAACTGGCGAGGCAGAAGCTAACCGCCAAGCCCAAGGAAGTGGACAATGAAAACAACGCTGAATATATCACTAAGAAAAATGACAAAATACAAATGTTGCCTTATACCACGAAAATTGGAAGTACAGCGCCATTGAAATCGAACACGAGCTCCCTAAGTCCGAAGCTCAATGAGTGTGACAGTGAGAAAGCTGGCGAAATATCAGTATGCAGCGAAACGGGTGGCGGAAAAGGACCCACGCAACAATTGACGGTACACAGCACTCCTCTTAGCACAGTTAGTAAGTCGGTAGCGGTCGCAGTTTCCAACGCGACAACAGCTATTAGTAGTTCGCCTTCAAACACCCGCAGTACCAGTGAAGAGAAGCCTGCAGTTAAGCCCAAAGCCATACATCAAATTCCATCAGGCAATCTGGTGGTACCGCCGCGAAAACCAATAAGTAGCGTGGCGCCTACATCTGTAACTCAGGCAATACCAAAAATCGTTGCACATAGTCCTAAAGTAAACATGGTGGCGCCCAGTGTAGTCTCAACCTCGGATGTCGATAAGTCGCGACCGGCTTTGCCACCAAAACCAAATAAACCCGCTCAAATAACCAGTGATAGTTCTAGCTCCGCCCCGACCGTTGTCAGCGTAATCAATAAAGCTCCCATTTCGGAACCCACAGACACAGGATCTGCTGCAATCACTTCACACTTTCCACCGAATGCCGATAATCTTCCAATAAAAGCAAGACCTTTAACAATCAAGAAGCAACCGATGTCCGAGCAGCCACGCCTCAAATCCTTGATCACTGGAATCAAACCCATGCAATACAGTTCCAGACGAATAGAAATGCCGCCAGCATTTTTATTCCCCGAAATAGAAACCGCCGAGCTGAAGGACAAAAGTCTGACGGAACAAAACTCAAGTAATAGCAATAGCAGCATGCCAAGTGATGAAACGGACCGGTCGACGAATTCATCAACGGTCAGTGAAGATAAGCTGCCCAATGAGGTGAAGCGGCGAAATCGACACTCCATTAGTGACAATGGGAAAACTAAATTGGCTCGCCGAGTTAGCTTCGATCCTTTGGCGCTTCTGCTGGACGCAAGCTTGGAAGGCGAATTGGAGCTGGTCAAGAAGACAGCGATGCAGGTCACAAATCCCAGTGCAGCGAACGATGAAGGAATCACAGCTCTGCACAATGCCATCTGTGCGGGTCACTTTGAAATTGTCAAGTAAGTTCATCAAGAAACAACCCTCTTCTGAGGCGCTCTTCACTCCCAATCCTTTCTGATTGTGGAAAATCGCCAGCATTACTGAGCTATTAGTACAGTGTTCTTGATATTTGTCGTTACAGATTTCTAGTGGAGTTTGGATGCGACGTCAATGCCCAGGACTCAGACGGTTGGACGCCACTGCATTGTGCAGCCAGTTGCAACAACTTAGCTATGGTGAAATTTCTGGTCGAATCCGGTGCCTGCTTATTTGCAGCCACACTATCAGATCACGAAACGCCGGCCGAAAAATGTGAAGAGGACGAAGAAGGCTTTGACGGATGTTCGGAGTATCTTTACAGTAAGATCTTTAAAAATTTGTTCTATTTTACCGGAATTAACCAAGCGTCCTTTCAGGCATCCAAGAAAAACTAGGAATACTCAATACTGGAGAAGTTTACGCAGTGTTTTCGTACGATGCACAACAGGCGGATGAGCTTAGTTTTACGGTCAACGATCGCTTGACCATTCTAAGAAAAGGAGATGATGCCGAACGGGAGTGGTGGTGGGCTAGGAATGTTAATGACGAAGAAGGATATGTACCGCGAAATCTACTGGGGGTGAGTCCTTCAGTTCAATTTATTTTTTCGTTTAATTCATGCCAGAAACTGCAACCCTTTGAATTCGAATTTCGCGAAGTTCTCAAAGGAACGGGCGGTTATTTTTTGCCGATTTTTTTTATTGACTGTTGCTTTTGATAAGTAGTGCGGATAAATTCAGTTGAAACGGCTGAATTTAATGGATTATGGAAGTTGTGCGGTTATTTATTGCAGCTACTCCCGGGAAACCCCAAATACATAATTAAAACGTATCGAATCGTATTTTTGGTACACAGTCAATCTGTGGTCATCCAGATGGCCGGTTTTTAATTACATTTTAATGAGTTAATATGGAACCGTTGAATCGTTGATGGTCATATTCAGCCCTAATATAAAGTGGCAATCAAAATGATATAGTCGCCACTTCCGGAATTTAATCGTATTATGGTTTGTAACCGCATTCGTCCTGGAAGTGTTGATTAGTACAACAATGATTTGAATCGGCAGCAATAGTATTAAAAACACATCTGCACCTGGCAGACAATAATTTTTAATGTCAGGGTAATAATGCTCAGAATAAATCTGGATACTTTCCATATCCAGGAAAAAACATTATTAAAGCAGTAGGTATGCTGTAATAAAATGTTCCGTGTGATGGAAAGAAAGGTGGTCAAGTACAATGAAGAATGTTTTTTTTTTCTCTTAATTCACTACTCGTCCATTCATTTGCTTAAAAAGCCGCTGCAGAACACATGACAAATCGACCGAAATTCTGTTCGCCGGTTAAGTTTCGTAAATATGAGATACAATCGACAATTTCACTTTGAGACTTACACAGTGCGACAAATAAGTTTCGAGACTTCCTTTCAACTTTAATTTCAATTTCGGGCATAGAGAGAAATCGCATGTGACCAAATCAGGTGAATACGGTGGATGATTCAACACACAGCCTTGATTCTGAGCCAAAAATTGACGAACAATGAGTGAGAGTGAGAGTGAGAGAGTGCATTATCCAGCTCTCTGGATCACGATATTCGGGTCGAATACGACGGATTCTGGCCATCACACACTCCAAACCTCCCAGATGAAATGCGCCAGTAATTGTTTGGTCAGTTGGATCGAATTCCCTGTGGACAATTCCTTTGCTATCGAAGAATGTAATGAGCATTGTTTGAGCAACATTTTAATATTTAAACATCGACAAAAAAGTTGTTTTGGGAGAACTGTCGTAACTTTACTATCTATCAACCGATTTAAACAAAATTGGTATTACCGGAAAGAGGAGTGTCACAGCTTTCAAACGCCGGTCTGTAGACATAGATGGCCGGACTAGTTACTCAGATATGGTTCGAGTCTCGGAACTTATTTGTCGCACTGTGTATGAGATTGAAGGAAACGATTAGCGAAGAGCTGCTTAAAAATGTTGGTTTTTTGTGATATGCGCGCTTTTATCTCTGTGTATAAATGTCGACATGAACAATCAACGTCGATTCGACATTTATAGTGCATTCACGAAATTTAGATTATTAAAAGTTAACAGCTCGTTATTTCCCACGAAGATCTTTTAAAGACGATTGGGCGGACTAAGATAGGCATTGAGATTCATGTCTTGAGGAAGCCAGAGCAAAACATCTCCAAGTAGGTTCTGGATTGGAATACACAAGAAAGACTTTGTGTCAGTCGTTCAAGGAACACATTTATTTAGAAGGATCTAAGGAGGAAATAAAGTCCTGGTGGCAGATAAAGGCTATTGCCCAGAATCGCATTTGATGAGCAGCACTGCCCCTGTCTTGTATCCCACCAATCAACGATATGTGGAAGGGCTTAGACCTCTGTTGAGAATTGGGAAGGTTTCAGTAGGTTTGTCCTAAAAGTGAATAAAAGCTTGTAAAACTACATGTGCTAGCTATAAGGTACTTCTGTGAAGTTTAAATTCGTGGTTTGTTTTCGTTGCGCTCTGTTTATACTAATGTTGTTAAAAATTTTAGACCTTAGCTCCGTTCAGTAGATAATAAATTTACCCAAATTTATAATGTCTTTACTAAAAATTATAAAAGTTTTTTTTTTTCACATTAGTACTATGCCTCTAAAGGCACTTTGATAACAGACATTTTCCAAAATAAAATCTTCTCTGTCTTGAATTGGTATTTTTAATACCGCCACAATAAAAAATAAGCCGTTCCTGAATGGAAGAAAACACAACCGTTCAAGACATACGATTAGTTATTAGAATATTGTGATCTAATTTCAGCCTTCGAGCTCTATTTAAAAAATCTCAATTTAAAAAAAAATCTGAAAATTGTATAATACAAAAACCATATTTTGTCAAAATAAAAAGAAATTCTTCACGAAAACAATATTTTGGCATTTTTTGTTAAAAGATTGTGATTAAAATTTGATAAATATATTTCTTTGACATATATTGCCGAAAATGTGCACAAATCGCGAAAATTGTGTCCAAATTGCACAAAAGCAATTATTTGGCAATTTGAAAAAAAAAACTAGAAAAATCTTCTTCGCAAATTGCACGAAATAATATTTTGACAATTTTTATTAAAAGCTAAATAAAAACAAATTTTACTCTATTATTTTAAAAATACAGTATTGTGATCGATTTTTAAAAAAAAAAAAATTTGCTATCCTGAAAATTTTTTTTTCACGTTTCATGACAAGTAGACAAGAAAAAAGCAAAAGAAAATGTCAGTCCGTCTGTCCGCCGTACGCCGTACGTCGACCGGTGTATGCAAAATTGTTTGAAGGCTCATAGTACCCAAACCCTTTGAGCTATTTGGTTCAATTGTTTTTCGTGGATAGACTGGGTAGGCCCCTTAAAGTGACCAAATTCTGAGGGGTAGGGATGTGAGGGGGAAGGTGGGGGAAGCGTTTTAGACGAAAAATTTTTGTTTCTAGATCTCAGCAACCACTTATGCTAGGAGACTGAAACTTGAAATTTATATAGAGCTTCGATAGTGGACCCATTTGCAAAAAAATTCCCGTTATGGGTGAAGGGGTGAAGGAGTGGGGGTAAAAATAATGCGCCCGAGACGCTCGAAAGCCGAGATTGAGACATTCTAAAATCCATATCTCCTAAACTGTTAATGTCACGAAATTAAAACTTAATGAACATCTGTAGGTATACTAGGAGAATAGATCAGAAACAAATTTTTGAGAAGGGGCAGTGGCGTGCGGAGGTGGGGGGTGAAAACTTTAGATTACGATATCTCACGAACCAATTGCACTAGACAAATAAAATTTGGTTTTTGTATTAAGGTTGACAAATAAAGTTTGATGAAAGTAAAATTTTTTAAGAGGGTGGTGGAGCATGGACGTGGAGGGGATGAGAATTTTTCTAAAAAATCACGCCTCATATCTCAAGAACAGTGTATGATAGATGTTTAGAATTTTTACCAGAAGTAGGCCTTATAGACACCTATCTGAAGTTTGGAGGCGGTGGTGTAATGGGAAAAAAGGGGGGGGGGGGTTGTGAAAAAGAAAAAGTTCAGATTTTTATATCTCGTGAACCGATAATGATATTAAACTGAAACTTGGCATTTGGATAGACATGTAGTAGTAGCATGTTAGAAAAATATAATTTTTTATAGTAGTAGTATGGTACGGGGGTGAGGGGTGTTTTTCTTATCTATAGAACTGCTTATGCTACAAAGTTGAAACTCGGTATGTATATGTAAATCGACTAGAAAATTGGTTAAAATAAAAAAATAATTCAAATATCCATTGGCGTTCGGAAGGGTGGCGAAAAAAATTATCAGCGAAAATGGAATGCATTGGAATGCATTTTCACGATTTTCGTCATATCTATTAGGTCTTCTCAAATATTGAATTCATTTTTATTCTACGACTTCCTCATATAATTACCTAGAAAGCGTTTTCAGGATTTTTTGAAATTCGACCCCTAAGGGGGTGTAAAAGGGTTCTATACTTTTTCACGAAGTGTGCCATATCCCTTAGGTCTGATCAATATCCAATATCTTTTCACTTTCATGGGCTTGCGTAATAATGGCCTAAAACTTGTTTTTAAGTTTTTTTCCTTTTTCAGCCCCTAAAATAAAAGCGTTGAACACGTTTTCACGAATTTCGTCATATCTTTTAGAAGTGATAATAAATTGAATTGTTTTACTTTCTCGTTCTGCCATCATATTTATTTATTAACTCCTTTCAGAATTTTTGGACATTCAACTCCCAAGTGGGTGTAAGAAGGTTGCATATGTTTTCACAGATTCCTACATATTGCTTAGATTTGATGATATATCGAATTCATTTTTACTTCCTAAGATTTCCTATATAAGCGCCAAAAAGTCAATTTCAGTATTTTTAGATATTCAATCCTAAGGGGTGTAAGGGGGTTGTATGCTTTTCAAAGGTTCGACATATTTCTTAGATTTGATCAGATATTAGGTCGCTATTCACATCCACAGACTTTTTATATAATCGCTACAAACAAATTTCTTAATTTTTGGATATTCAACCCCCCAGGGCTTACATATGTTTTCACAATTTTTGCCATCCCTTAGTTCTGATGAGATATAAAATAGGTTACTACGACATTTGATGTAATGGCCAAAAAACCAATTGCACGATTTTTCGAATTTCAAGAACCAAGGCGGTGTGAAGGGTTTGCTTACGTTTTCACAATTTTTTCATAATCCCTCGTGTCTCAAGAGATATCAAGTTGCTTCTTATGAAATCGTCTTAAAACCTGTTTCACAATTTTTTCGAAATTCAAACCCCAAGTGGAAATAATGGGTTTATGTACGTTTTAACAATTTGTCATATCTCTTAAGTCTGATAAGGCAGCAAATTCGTTTTTACTTCTATGGGCTTTTAGTGTACATAATATACCGAAATTCGTATAGTCTACACGGACTTTTTCAATGTTTAATCGGCTAAAAATCTCTATTTTAAATATTTTTATTTTAAGAACAAAATTAATTTTCCAATAAATCTAAAAATCTCGAAACAACTGATGATATACTCCGACTCTGACCGCTCCCGAACTTTGAAAAAATTTGAAAAATTTGCGTAAGTTGCACAAAAACCATATTTTGTTCATTTATATTCCAAATTTTATTAATTTGAATGTAATATCTCAAAGGAGTCATGAGCTACGAGTCATCAAAGGCGTTTTTTTTATGGTGAAGTGAAACTGGTACAAAAAACAATTTAATTAAGTTTCAACCCGTTTCTTATTACGGTTATCCCCGATTCAATGCTCATTAAAACAAAAACAAAGTAGGTAAGCTCATTGTCTGTAGAACAAAATTTCTTTTAACTTCAATATGTTGAACTTTTACTTTAAAAAGCGTATTTGAATTTTTGTAAAAGAGCTGTTTTGTCGGGCGTTTCTTTAAAAATCCTCAATTCGGCTAGTCGCACCTATGTTAGGAACGGCTATAGTAGAAAGTTGAAACTTTATTCATGTATGAAGATATACTGGAAAAGTAATTTCAGTAAAAAAATAGTTTTATATTTGGTATACGGTGGTGAGGAAAGCGAAGGGTGAAAACAGGATTTTCATAGTTTTTCTTAAGTCTGCTGAGATATCGAATTAGTTTTACTTCTATGTGATATTCATAAAAACGAAATTGTTTTCAGGATATTTTAATAGTTAACCCAAAAGGTTAAAGGTTCTCAATAGCTAAGTTTACACGAATTTCGTCAATTTTCTTAGGTGTGATGAGGTACCGTCTTCTTTATTACTTCGAAGAACTTGTCATATAATCGCCTTAAAAACAATTTTAGGATTTTCTGATATTTAACCCCTAAGGGAGTGTAAGAGGGTTGTATTCACTTTCAGAAATTCTGCCATAATATCTCTAAGAATGCTGAGATGTCGAATTGGTATTTTCTCTTCCGTGCGGTTTTTACATTATCGCCTAAAATTTAATTTTAGTATTTTTTAATATTATACCCCTACAGGGTGTAAGGGGATTGTATATGTTTTCACGGATTTACTTTAATTTCTATATGAAGAACCACTACTGAATAATACTAATAACAAATTTTCCATTCCCAACTACATCCCAAACTATGTCCGTAAAATCAAAAAGCTGCACTCGAACTGTTGACAGATTGGTAGTTAAAAATTTCAAAATATCCACAACGTAACTCACGCTGGTTTATACTCCGATAGACCATCGGGGATACGTACGTACCACTATACAATTTGTTATACAATATCTAAATCATTTCCAGGAATATTTTCGTATACAGCCTTCAAGGACGTAGCTCGTAGCTGTAATGTAATCACTCTCATTGATATTAAATCATTTTGAATACTTAAGGATAAGACGTACCTATTCAGCCCACGATAACAAAACTTTTTGAATTTAACTAACAAGATGACACACCAGAATTGTAAGAAACTTTAGATCAGAGATTTTCAGGTTTGCTGAACTCTGAATATTTTACCCAAAAGAAATGAATAATATATAAACTTGGAATACTTTGGAAGGATACGAAATCAGATTTATGATACATCGGGGTAATAGTCACCTGTAAAAAGAGCATGTTGATGTGGTTGGGGCAATATCAACATTTAGGGAGCAAGGGAGCACTTGAATACAGTTCGTATCATCTATCGTTCGTTTCGTTTTTTTACGTCCTATAATTTGAATTTCGTCGAAAAAAGGTTTCCGACATAAAAGGCAATTTATTTAGCTATTTACCGGGATGGCTTACAGAATCCTTGATATACTCTCCTTTGCATTCGAACAAATTAATGGGAAATCGTTTTCCGGGCAAAATATTCTTTATAGGGACTTTATGGAAAGGTGCTGTGTGTCTAGGTTTTGATAAGTAGTGAGGATAATTCGAATTGAACGAAGGATTTCAAAGGGTTATTAGATATGATAAATAGTTGTGTATGTCTGGATATTGCAATCATAATGAAAAATGAAGAATCTATAATTAAAACGGAGCAAAGCGTGTAATCAGTAGAGATTAACAAGTCGCTACATAACTTAAAATGTGCTTGTAACAAGCCAGGAAGCTTGAAAAACTATCGAGGAACTTAAAAAAATTGCCAACAATATGGGCGCAACTTTATTATTTTATGGGTAGAAGTCCGAAACGCCGTTTAATGCTGAGATGTGGTATAGGTTACTATGCGACTGACAACCGAAAAAATAACGTTCCAAATAGCCTCCTGGTTATTCCTTAGGGTTTCTCCGCTAGAAAAAATTTTCAAGATCATATCTGGTATGGTTCTTGAGATATAAAAATTAAATTTTCCGCGCTTCACCTCCCCTTAAAAAATTTTTCATTTACTAGACTCCACTTATAACTCTATATACAGAAACCAAATTTTATCTTCCTGGTGTAATTGGTTCGGAAAATATTGTAATCTAAAGTTTTTCACCCCACACCTCACTACTCCCCTTAAAATTGTTAACCCTTTTCTAATCTCCTAGTATCTCTTAAGACAACTACAAAGTTTCAAATGCCTGACATCAATCGTTCAGGAGATATGGATTTTAGAATGTTTCAATTCCAGCCTTCAAATGTTTTGGACGCATTGTTTTTCCCCTCGCACAGCCCTCAACTTATAGGTTTTTGGTTTTTAGAAACCAAAGTTATTTGTCTAAAACGCTCCCCCTCCTCCCCACAAAGAGATTAGTCGTAGGGTTCACCCAATCTACCCACCATAAAAATTTGAACTTAATATCTCAACGGGTTTGTGAGCTAAGCGCCTTCAAACGCTTTTGCGTACGGCGTCTACGGCGGATAATCGGACAGACGGACATTTTGTTTTGAAAATACAAAATTTTAGGTTAGCAATTTTTTGGGATATTTCAGGCCGATTTTGACAAGTGATTCCTTAAATTAAAGATGCTAGCGCCTCCTTTCATCCACAGACAGATTAAAAAATTCTTTGGCAAATTTTAGGGCAATTTTCTTAAAATTCTCCGATTTTGACAAGTGATACCTTAAATTTTAAGGTGCTGGCGCATCCTTTTCAAATCCGCAAACAGATTAAAAAAATTCTTAAATTTGCGGCCAGGAGAGGCAAAATAATAGTCGCAATTTTAAAAATTTTTTGTCGACATTTTTGGCCCCTATCCCCTCATTTCTGACCTGATTTTGTTCGGGTAGCTGTTGGGCTCCCCTTTTATTTCATACCCCAATTACATGTTGGGCCAACGTAGGCCAGCGCGAAGTCGGACAAGTGCAGGCCAACACCACCGTGCACAAGTGCTGCCATCCACACGTTGGCCATGATTTGTTTGACTTCAGCTGTCAGGTGTTCAGTGTGAACTGTCAATTGTGTGGTGTTCAACGTGAATTTCGTGTGATGGACGCAAACGAGGAAATAATTGCTGCAGCAGCAGTTAATTTAATGGCTTCCTGCAACAATTACATCAACATATACGGATGTCTGACGTTCTTGAGTTCCAAACGATGACTGAGCGGCTAACCAACATGTGTACACCATTGGCCAAGCGTTCACAAATCCCTTTGATTTGTGACGAAAAACCGACACAGCGGCGAAGTAGCACCAGCGCCGACAAGTGGTAGCCAACGCACACAAGTGGACTGTCCACATGTTGGCGCTTGGACGCACTTGCTTTGGTTGGCCCAACATGTATTTGAGGCATCAGGTGTCACTTGCGACAACGAAAAAAAATTATTTTCTTAAAAAATGGCAAGAAGTACCCTTGGCAATTTTTAGGACAATGTTTAGGACAATTTTCTCAAAATTCTCCGATTTTGACAAGTGTTACCTTAAATTAAAGGTGCTGTTGCCTCCTTTTCAAATCCGCAGATAGATTAAAAAAATCTGCCAACAGTCTGGGCTCAACTTTATTATTTTATGGGTAGAAGTTCGGAATGCGTTTAATGCTGAGATGCGGTGTAGGTTACTTCGAATCTTCATTTGCCATTTGACTACAGCGTTTGCGTCGATAGCAGTCTAAAGCTTGTATTACACTGTATGCCATGCTATCAAATATTTGACAAACAAGATTTAGCGAAAAGTTCAGTCAATTTTTTTTCCGTCAAAATAGACGTTATGTAGAGCAAATAAAATAATGTGACAAACAAAAATTTGACGATTACGCTATCTGCCAGCGAAATAGTCAAATATTTGGCACGGTGTGATGCCGGTTTCACCTCTTATGGAGGAGGCATTAATTTTTTGTTCGTGCGAAAACGTTTAAGAGCAGACCGTACAAATCTCCACTGAACTGATTCAACCCTATTTACGTCCGACGAACTGCAGACACTTTCTCTGTACCGACTAGATTCTGTTCTGTTCAATCAAGAGGAGTGTATACGACGAATTAAGGTAGGCATTTGTAGTATAAGGATCGTTGGAATCCTTTTACCATCTTCTTACAGAACCCTAGATCGAGTCAGCCTTGCTTACAATGCAGTCTACAGCGTCGTCCAACGTCGAAAATTAAATTTCCTACTATTGAAGTAGATACTAAAAGTATTTCGAAAGAACTATTCTTTTTCACTCGAGTGAGATATTTTAAATTGAAAAGTTCAGCGTTAAACGAATGAAAAGAAAGCCGCTTCATGAGTTCCCTACAAATTTTAGAAATAATATCCAACTTTCACTCGATAATCGGAACGCTTTCGTCCGGAGTGGGTTTATGCTTTGTAGACGTTGCAAGTACTTAATTGATAGCGATTGTGCGTGTGTGTAGATGAAGCTGGAGTTTTTATTGTGCAACTACCCACCTCTTAAGCTTATATTAGACTGTATCCCACGCTGTCAAAATTTGACGAGAAGTTCAGTCAAATTTGGCAAACAAAAATTGAACGGTTCATGCATGACTACATTTGCCAACGAGAATAGTCAAATGTTTGCTATAGTCAGCCCGCAGTGTAGAGATGGGAAATTCCGATCTTTTCAATGAACCGGCTCACCGGATCTCGCTTTTTTCAAAGATCCGGCTCTTTGAGCCGTTACAAAAGATCTCGGTGGATCTGCCGTACTAAAGGGTTATTCAATAGGTACATAGCAATTTTGTATATTAATACAAACGCACCCTTAAACTTTTTTGCTGGTCTGTCAATGTCAAAACGTCAGTCAACGTTTACATTTTTATCACTGTGACGTTTACGAACGAGCAACGTTTGGAAATAATCAAAATTTTCATTTTTTCTGTGTTTAATTTATATGCAGAATTGTTATGTCCCTATTGAATAACCCTTAGCTATTTACTAGAAAATTTCAATAGGGACACGACAATTTTGTATTTAAATAAAACACAGAATAATTGAGATAATTTCCAAACGTTGCTCGTTCATAACTTCACCATGATAAAAATATAAACCTTGACTGGCGTTTTGGCATTGACAGACCAGCAAAAAAGTTTCAGGGTGCGTTTGTATTAAAATACAAAATTGTTATGTACCTATTGAATAACCCTTTACGACAAACCGAAAACTCATATAAAATAAATTATGTACTTTAATGAAAAATGTCAGAGTTGATTATTTTAAGGCAATGGTGGGTAATGCGGGAAATAATGGGAAACTAGTTTGAAAAAATGGTGGCTCTGGTCTCGGATTTGGCGATTTCACAATTGAATGTTGATTAAAAGACTTTTTCTCGAAGACTGTTGTAGACCTAATTATTCTTAACCTTTTGAAGAGTGACTTATTTTTTTAATATCTATCGTTGGAAAACTAATTGAAAAGGCTGCAAAATAGAAATTAATGATTTTCTTTGAAACACATAAAATATTAAACGAAAATCATTTCGGTTTTCGTGCAGGACCCAGCGCACATGACGAAATAGCTCCGTTAAATAAATTAATTAGTTCCTCGTTAGCTAAAGGGAACAAATCACGCAACGTTTTCTTAGACTTGTCAAAAGCATTCGACTCAATTCCACATGTAAAAATAATGTTTATTGTATCGGGTATTAGCCTCTTTTGGGTTATCACCGGCTAAAAGATAGATCCCAATATTTTATAATCAAAAATACACAGAGCATTAGAGCAACTTTCCATTACGATGTACTTTGGTGACACTTTCCTAATCTTCGCGGATGCTTCATAAGTAGCATGTATAGTATATGTATAATGTACTACCTCATAGTTTGCAAAGACTTCCTATCAAAGATCTGCGATTCATAAAGATCCACGGTCTGTAAAGATTTTCGATTCTATCTTCCATCTTCAATTTTTAATCTTCAATCTTTAAGCTTGAATCCTTAATCTTTAATCTTTAGTGCTTAATCTTTAATCCTTAATACTTAATCCTTAATATTTAATCCTAAATCATTAATCTTCCACTCTATCCTCTATCTTCTATCCTCTATCCTCCATTTTCCATCCTTCATCCTCCATCCTCCATACTTCGTCCTCCATCTTCCATCCTACATCTTCAATCTTCATCTTTCATCTTTCATCCTTCAGCCCTCATCATTCATCCCCTATCTCTCATCCTCTATCCTCTATCCCCTATCCCCTATCCTCCCTCTTCCATTCTCTATCCTATATCCTCCATCCTCCATCTTTCGTCTTTCATCCTCCATCATCCAATTCTCCATCCTTCATCCTCCGTCTTTCATTCTCCATCATCCAACCTCCATCTTCCATCCTCCGTCTTTCGTCATCCAAACAACCCCAATCTTCTATCCTCTATGCGCTATCCTCTATCTTCCATTTTCTGTCCTTCATCCTCTATCCTCCAGCCTTCACCCTCCATGTTTCATCTTTAATCCTTCTTCCCCCATATTCCATGTACTATCCTCCATCCTCCATCCTGCATCCTCCTTCCTGCATCCTTCTTCCTCCATTCTCCTTCTTCCATCCTCCATCCTCCATGCTCCATCCTCCATTCTCCATCCTCCATCCTCCATTCTTCAATCCTCCATCATCCATCCTCCATTTTCCATTTTCCATCCTCTATCCTCCATCATCATCATCTCAAAGATCCGCGATTTGTAAAAATCCGCTATTCGTAAAGATCCGCGGTTTGTAAAGATTTGCTTTTGTAAAGATCTGCGAACCGTAAAGATCCACGAGCCGTGAAGATCCGCGAACCGCAAAGATCCGTAAAGATCTGTGGGCCCTGAAGAACTGCGAACCGCAAAGATCCGTGAACCGTCAAGATCCGTAAAGAAGATCTGGCTCAGTTGGATTTTCTGCTTGAGCCGGTTCATTGAGCCGGCTCAGATCTGAGTTACCCATCTCTAATGCAGTGTGATACAGGCTTTACCTTAAGAGCCCCATGGACGGCAGGTGGATCGTTTAGATAAATTGGTCAATAATATTTTCCACCTCAACAGACCAGAAGCAGAAGATTAACCTGTAGTGTGGAACTCTTTAACAACTGATCTGATTAATTTCAAACCATTTATTCGGGGATTTTTAAAAATTTTATTTATTTATATATTACACAATATTAATAACAAATTTATTTTTTCTGTTGCAGCTCTATCCACGAGTTCCACTTCAGATGTCGGGCCTATCCGATTAGCAGTTATTCAAATACTGGATTAGAAGAAAATCCGGGCAAATAATACGCAAGCACTACGTTTCCAGTTACATATAGAACACTCGAATATTCAGCACAGACGATTAACTGAAACGCATTTACATAACACTAACTTAAGCCAATGCAAATTATCAAAAGAAAAGTACTTGATGAATCTCGTAAGAATCACGAACAAATGGAATCAGAACAAAGGCTAATTTTAAAGTTCATTGCAATCAAACACACACACACACATCTGAAATACGAAATTGTGAATTTTTGTTAATTATTTGTTTTCTTTTTATTTTATATTAATTATTATTAATTAATTAAGCTTATGAAATAATTTTAATTTTGTTGTTTTAATTTCTCAATTTAATTTCAAAGAGCATGGAGTGTATCGGCCTTTTTTAAAAAGGACAAAGTTTTAAGATCGACCGCAGCATTGATCACAAATACGTAACTGATATGTGTGAATCGATCTTTGTCATAAAATTACAGAATTATTGATCTTTTTTGTAATCATTGACAATTTTCAAGGAACATATTGAAGCGTTCACGTCGTCTACTACGTAGCGATACGTAGTCCCAGATGAGCACGTGAAAACTTGGTAAGGAGTGGTTTTTCTGCTACGTAGCAAAATGGCGTAAGGTAGAAATTAGTTTACTTGAATAGTCATATATCAACCGGATCTCATAATACGCTGCATTACACTACGTGAACGAGGTTTCTTTCGATCTCAGCGTGACAGGGAATGCTATTAAGCGTGTTGGTTCGTCATTTGCATGTAAAAGGACAACGAAACTGACTTTGTGTTTTTAGGGCCATCGAAATAATTTAGGGTGTGCGATTGCACATCAAAAACGACAGTAGGAAATAAAATGGTGTATGAGATTAAAGTGGTGGAACAAGATGGAAGCGTCTATAGTGGCGGTTGACGTTGTTTTTGAATTCCTTCAGTAATACTTGTCAGGAAACAGATTGACTGTCAAACCGTTCAACATTGATTATGTTCGGGGAAGGAAATACAGCCTTAGTTTCACTATTCTTCCCCTAGCATCGACACAATCCAGCACGAAATGAATGAGTCAACACCCAATGAAAGCAACCCGTGGAACCCCACAGGGTGGAGTGCTATCTCCACTGTTGTGGGTCATAGTGGTTGACGAAATTTTACAGGCTCTATCTTTGACCGGAGTCAAGGTGGTTGCTTACGCGGATGATATCGTCCTGATGGTGAGAGGTAAATGCCTGGACATCTTGAGCGATTTACTAGAAGTTGGGCTCAAATCCTTGAGCAGGTGGGCTGGTAACCGCGGTCTCAACATCAATCCGGAGACAACCGACCTTATCCTCTTTACGAGGAAAAAAGACCGAGAATCCAGGCTCCCACGCTTGAATGGTGTTACCATCCCGCTCTCCCTTGTGTGAAGTACTTAGGAATCTATCTTCATCCTAGGTTGAACTGGAAACTCATGATTGACGAGAGGATCAAGAAGGCATCGAATGCTTACTACGCTTTTCAGAATATGATGGGGAAAACCTGGGGCCTCAATCCCACTGGCTGTACATCACGGTAGTTAGACCTATTCTTAAGTTCGGGTCACTGGTGTGATGGCATGCGTTGGATGTCGGGACTAACAGGGTCGCCATGAGCAGAATTCGAAGAATGGCACTCGTTGGGATTACTGGTGCCTTACGTACCAAGGCCTCACAGGCTCTGAAAGTAATGCTCCACATAATCCCATTGGAATTAGCGGAAAAATCAATTGCAGCAAAGAGTGCTTTGCTTCTGCGTGAAGCAGGCTATTGGATGGGAGACAGTGTGGGTCACACTAGGATCTTGTCAATTTCCCTGTGTTCTGGCATGCCGAAGCGCACCGACTACAGGACACCGTCTTGCAGTTTTGGATATTCCTATGCTGTGAATATTCCCACCAGACTGGACTGGCGATCTGGGATCATCGCCCCAGACACGTATGCTATCTACACTGATGGCTCCAAGACGGAAAGCGGAACGGGCGCAGGAGTGTACTCTTGCGACCTTGACATTATGGAATCGTTTAGGCTACCGGATAACTCGAGCGTGTTTCAGTCTGAGATTTTTGCATTGACAAAAGCAGCTGAAATAATTGTGCGAAAACAGTGCGTGAATGGTACAATAACTATTTATGTTGACAGCCAAGCTGCTATCAAGGCTGTTGAGGCGCACATTACTAAATCCAGACTTGTGGGAGAATGTAAAAGAATATTGCAGATATAGTAGTTATGAAAAACAACCTGAAGATTAGTTGGATTACTGGTCACAGTGACTTGCCTGGAAATGAAGGGGGTCGGTGATGAGCTAGAAGGGGGTCGGAGATGAGCATAGAGCTGGCCGATGAATCGTTTCCCCATGTTGTTGTCCCATTGAACTTCAATATCAATCATTCCCTATTGATATTGAAGCTTTCAGACAGACGCAGGGGCCTGGGTGAATCTCTCGGGATGCCGGCAAGCAAGAATCTGCTGGCCAAAACTTGATAGGAGGAACTCTAGGTTCATTTTGTCTTTGGGCAGGGACTTTTGCTGACAACTTATTGGGGTCCTAACGGGACACTGTCCTTTTGGGAGACATGGAGAAAGACTGGGAATACCCATGGCTGATCTGTGTCGCTGTGGTGATGAGAATGTTGAACCGACACCGGAGCCCCTAGTGTGTGAATGTGAAAGTCTGGCACGTACCAGATATCGGTACTTGGGGAAATTCTCCTTGACCGATCTATCAGAACTTGCGATGATTCCTTTATGGAGAACTACTCCCTTCATAAGGAAGAGCAATATTTGGAATCAGTAGTCTAAAGCCCGGTTTATACAAGAGGACCACAATGGATCCGCAGTGATCTCTCGTGATGGACTGTGGCACAGTGCTTCAGTCCACCCTTCTCAACCTAACCTAACCTTAATAGGATTTCGGACTTAAAATCAAATTTTCGTTTCTTGGATTCTATATGTAAGGCGTGACTCAAAATTAATGTGCAAAAAAGCCAATACGTCCTAATGGGACCAAACAGTAGCACACCGATAACCCTAAATGGTCGAGATGTTGAAGAGGCGTAAGAATTTTGTTTCCATGGAAATATTTTCACCATGGATGGTGGGACTGATAAAGATGTTGAGGCTCACATCAACCAATCTCACCAGGACTTCGGTATTCTTTCCTTTCTGAGGGAATATATATAATATCGCACAAAACTTCGAGTGTTCGAATCGTGGGTCAAATCGGTGTTGTAATACGGCTGTACCATATGGAAGGTGACCGATAGACTTACCTGAAAATTACTAACGTTCGTCAAGCAATGTCTTCGATGAATCTTGTGCACATACTGACCTTTAGTTCGATAATGACTGGTTAAACTATGACAGGCATTAAGATTCAGTTACAATGGGTCATGCCTTTATGAAGCCATAGCAAAGTATCTTCTCACTGGCTCACAAAGAAAGCGTGAATTGGGTTGTCCAAGAAACACATGGAGTCGGACAATCGAGAAGATAATTCGAGGAGTGAATAAGTCCTGGCGAAAGGTAAAGGTTATATCCCTGGATCTTGATTTCGAAAAGAGTGCTGATACTGCTATAAGCCACCATTAGGGGTCACAAGAGGAACTGAGGATATATTTTATAATCTACAAGAAAATAAACAACTAAAAAGTAGCAGTTATTATATTGATTACTTCCTTATGATCGTCCAACAGGCGCAACGCTTTTTCTATTTTCACAGGAAATTCTATACGCTTTTTCGTCAAATCATCGGAAAATTACGTACGCAAACATGCGGTTTCCTACTCTACGTTCTACGACAAAACCAGTTTCCTGCTACTAAAAACTGGAATAACACCTGTCTGTTTAATCGGATCAACATTCCACATGAGTTGCACAAATGTGGTATATTATAAAGAAATGTTAGTAACTACGAATATAAAGCACGATGGAGGATCAGCCTTTCGCTATTTTCCTACAGATAGCGAAAAAGGGAGAAATCTTCCCTACGCCAATTTGAACCACAAATTTCTCTATTGTAGGGAAAAATCCCTATAAACGGAAACTCTGCTTGAACATCTCTCAATTGAATGAGTGTGCACCGTACTCCCCTAACGCTAACCCAATGAACTAGTTCGAATTTTCGAACATCATTTGGATTAAATGTTGGTTGTTTTCCGGCGTCACGAAATCCCCGACTGTTGATTAATCGCTGTCCCTGAGAACATGACAGTTGGAAAACCTTTAAGAATTAAAATTAGCGAAAAAATAAAATTGCTGTTGGCGGGTTTCGAAGTCACGCTCTTAGCGTTTAGCTCTACATATCCTGGCTTACAACCAAAAATTCCACCAAATTGGTTGAAATATTAGATGATCTTCAGCGCCACCTCCTTTAGTATAGGGTTGCGATGGCGGGAAATTAGCTAAAATTTATAATTCGTGATCGTAAATTTGATTTCGAGTGCGCTATATAGAAATTATGCTCAGCAATTTTACCAGCTGTAAGGGTGTTTCGGATAGTAGGCATGATACACCCTCTGACGAGTCTATGCCCTCCGATGACGAAACAGCTCCTTCGGACCTAGTCCAACACAATCTTATGAAACTGGCGTATCCAGTGAAGGTTTTCCAACTGTCATGTTCTCAGGGACAGCGATTAATCAACAGTCGGGGATTTCGTGTTGGGGTTTCACACCAGAAACCCTACTGACGCCGGAAAACAACCAACATTTAATCAAATTTGCTTCTATGGTAGCTTACCATGAAAAAATTCCATTCTTATCATTTGGATGTTCGAAATATGAGATTTTGGAGATTATGCTATGCTATTCTGCATCAATTTTGGAGTGAGGGTGAATTTTGCAGGACTCAATATCATCCTCGTCCTTCCAGAACTGATTTGCAGATCACCAAGCTAGGATGAAAATCCAAAATTCAGTTTTCAAAGTGAAAATAAAATAGAAAATAATTTTGCTACAAATGTGTGTGTAACTTGGAATTTAAATTTGGCAGCATATGTGAACTGGTGAATGTTGGGTACTGAAATGTTTTTGGTCACCATTACTCATAACCCTACAAACGAAAGATCGATGAAAAATCATTGAAAATTTATGGATTGCTCGATCGCAGGTACATAAATGAATTTGGTCGCAAGTGATAAGTTTCTTTCAGTGAAAAGTTTCGAAAGTTTTCATCGCGGATTTATTGATCTTTGGTTTTCAGTGAATTTCTTTGAAATAAGTCCAGAAGCGTTGAGTAGTTCCGTTAAGTATTGAAGAGGATTTCAGGATTTAAATCTAAACTACCTAAAAATCCAGTTGAAGAATTTCATAATTTATGACCCAACGGCGACTTCTAGACTCCTCCTTAGAATATTATTTTCAATATTTGACTTAATGTACTTTCTGCATAATGTTGTCGTAACGGCTCTAAATTATCGTGTAAAGTGAATTTTTTTGTAGGGCTGAAAAAAGCTGAGTAAAACACCCTTACATGCTCCTTTTGAAACTTGTCGAAGAGCTTATAGCTTCTAACTTTAAAGCAATACATCTTGTGTGTCCAATAGTATTCTTAATTTCTAATTTGTTTTATTTTATTTTTTAATCGCGAACGAAAACACGGGGACATTTTTATCAAATTTATGGCTATTACCTTTAAGTAACCGATCTGTTAAAATCAAGTTTAAAAAAAATTAGAAGAGAGAAGTTTGAGTGCAGACATCGTCTCCGAAAGATAAATTCCTTAGGGAACATCACAAAAACAGAACAATTTTGGAAGAAAACAGCAACGAATAAGATGGAGCTAGATATGGAAGACAGTTGCTCCCAGAAGAAGTAAGTACGGAGCAAAAATATTCCGATTAGGAGATAAGTATCAAGGTCTGAAATTTAGGATAACCCATTCCATTTGGAATAAATTTTTTCTTACAAGCAAGGTATCCCAGGTGTATTTCGTCGATTTTGATAATAATTGGATATGATGCATGGATACGGGCTGAAAAACATTAAGGAGGTGAAAAAGTGAGCAAAATACAGGATGGGATAGAATTGTTCACTTTATTATGCTGTTCAGCTAAAAACATTCAAATTCATTTAGAGTATAGAAACAAAATCCCACAGTATAAATAAACCATTGTTTATACCCTAGAGTTAATCATTTCAAAATAAAACACTAGCCACTTGAATCCTGCAATTTTCAGTATAAAATAAGATCGCTCAAAATTTCCATGACTCTCCGTCTATAAGTTTAATCCGGTCCTCCGTCGAAAAAAATAAATAAGTTTTTATTCAGTGATAGTCAAATATCTTTTCATGTGCACGTTATCGTAAGGCCTTGATTCGTTCATCTAGAAAGTTTAAGTTCGTTAACGGAGACGGAGGCAGTTCTTCGGGAACCTTCCATACAAAAGTCTTTAATGCATGTGTTCACGAATATTGGTCGACTTCACTACAGACAGAATCATCCAAGCTAAGAATTCGTAATGTCATTAACATTCCAATAATTGCGGCTACAGAAATGAATATGAAAATATCTAGTCAGCTCTTCATGTAAAATTCATAAAAAATATCTGGAAAAATTCTTCCATTAATTTTCCCGAATTGATCACGAAAGATACAGATACCTCGTTAAAGTTTGAAATAAAATATGAAGTTAAGTTTGTTCGATACAAAATATCCTACTTTTCGAGTAGAAGGTACCCATACAAATATTTTTAAATTACGTAAGGATTAGTTACACTTGTTGCACGATTAAAAGAGAACTCATTAAGCTAAACAGTAAAAAAAATTTTACAACATTTATCGCTGACAATTTGTTGCCAATCAAAAAAGTGTAAAATTAAAACCGAATGTAATTTTACATTTCAATGGTTAATCCATTTAAATACGGTTAGTAAAATTACATACGTATTGTAAATATGTTTTTAATGTAAAATGTAATAGCAAATTGTGGTTGTAATATTTACAACTTAGTTACTCCATAGGGTGTCGTAAGAATGAAAAGTCCGTAATGAAGTTTTTAATCAAACATTTATTTATTCCAGTTTAATATGTAAGGTTTTTTTTAATGTTAGATGCAGTATAAATTGAGTAACTTTCAGAAATGTGATATATAAATTCAAAAACTTAACACGATAATCAATTAAATTCAATGATTCGAATTAGAATTTGAACTACACAATTCAATTTTTTATATCTTTTCCTACGAAATGTTTCCGAAAACCATGTGATTTGAACGCGAATTGCTTCGAATATTTAAGTCCACAATGATCATTTCTATAGTAAAACGTAAAGGTCAAATCAAACCTGTGATTTTACAAATGCTGGCTATATTTTTACACTTTTTGATGCCGTCAGAATCAATTACGCACTCAAGCCCTTCGATACATTTCGAGTAGTTTTTCCTAAGAAGTTTGATTTGTCTGCATATTGTTCGACTTATTTTGCAATTAAAAAGTGTAAAAGTACAAATGGCTATATATTTTTTAGATTTTTTAATAGTAACATAACAATTCAGAGGTATATTTCATACAGTCGAAGTAAATTTACAATAACTTCAATGTATAGTGCATTTTACATAGATTTCCATCTAAATTTACACTCTGTTTTAAATTTACATACTTTACATAGCACATTTTAATGCGATAATTATTGTAAAGATCGAAAAATTATTTACTGCGTAGGATTTTAAAATTTTTTACACTAAATTAGACCCGGTAGCCATCTACTAGAGAATAACATTTTAAGGGAGCAGCTATAGGGGGATGATGGGGAGGTGGAAAAATCTGACTTTTATTTCTCGGAAACCGTCAAGGATATAAAGCTAAAAATTGACATCAATATAGAGCCTATATAGAGACATCCTAGAAAAATTGTTGGTAGGGCATCAAAGTACGGGGGTGGAAAGTGGTTTTTCATATCTCAGAAACGGGTTATGCTAGAAAGTTGAAATTTAGTACGGATATGTAGATGTACTACTAGAGTAATTAATGCGAAAAAAAGCTCCGATTTTCTTTTGCGTACAGAGGTGGAGTAAAAAAATGTCCGCGAAAAGGGATTTTTCCACATTTTCATGAATTCCGTTAAATCTTTTAGACATGTTGAGCTATCAAATTAATTTTACTTCCGCGGACTCTTTATATAAGCGCCAAGAAACGTTTTTCTCGATTTTTTCGATATCCAACCCCTAAGGGGGTGTAAAGTGGTTGTATACATTTTCACGAATTCCGATATATTTCTTAGGTCTAATGAGATATCGAATTCACCACAACACAATCGGGGAAAAAAGAATTTATGATGATTTTTCCGATATTAGACCCCCTGGGTATGTAAGGTGTTGTTAAAATTTTGACGAATTCCGGATTTTTTATAGGCTTAAAGAGATTGTATTCGTTTTTACTTCTATTAAAAAAAAAGTATAAGTAAATAAATAAATAGAAAATCTGCCAAACAGTCTGGGCTCAACTTCAATACTTTTTGGGTAGAAGCTCGGAAGGCGTTTAATGCTGAGATGCGATGTAGTTTACTATGCGAGTGACAATCTGAAGAATAATCAAGAGGCTATTAGAACTTCTGCCCCCAAAAAAAAGTTGCGCCCAGACTGCTGGCAGATTTTATCAACCTAATGTGACTTAATAATTTTGTATTTGAAGCTCACTTTAAAATTACTAGTCATTTCTGCCGACTTGGATAGGTAGGTCGCTGGTTCAAATCTGGATCGACGGATCAAAAAATGTTTAATTTTCTCTAAACAAAAATTATCAATTTTTCTTCGAGAATTTAATTATCGCATTGAACGGTCATACGCAAGAGCATTTTTTTTATACATTCAATCATTCAAGGAGTGTCAGGTTCATATTATGAAGAGGGAGCTTTAATATACTTGCATAGTGTCAGGTCAATACAATCAGATTTATGAGTAAGTGGAAATATTAACATATTTAAAACGAAGTGACTGAAATTTTATGAAACTTCTGTACCCATTTTGTGTCTTGTTAAATTTTTACGAATTCAATACAAATGTCTCCTCTTAAAATGAACAATAGTATTGAAAGAAAAACAGTAAAAAATTTAAATTTCTCAGGTTACACAACTTATGTTCTAACAATAAGGTTTCTTTGGTGTCGTGTGGTTTAAATACGTTGAGTGCCAGCGAAGCAGTTCCGCGTCCAATGAAAATTTTGATCCCTTTAAATAGCATTGTCAAAATGTTTGGCAAAAAGTTTAGCAGTCAATGTGTTAAAGGATAATCTTTGGATATTTGATAGCCATTCGCGCGAGGTTGCAAGTGGATATGCACAAGGCCACTAATATTCTGTGTATCTGAGTCTTTAGATTGACTGAGCACTTTGTACATCTTCATTTGAGACCTATAGCTAACTGTTTTCGCCTATGTTGAATAAATATTCGTTACATGGCTTCACTTTTAAGCCATATAACCATTAGTACAAAATGTTGTATAGGCGCACTTGCACACTTTACGAGTAAGTGCACTTCTAACTATTTTTACTACAATTTAAATCTGAATTCAATATCTTATCGAAATTAGGTATCTGCTGCCCATCGAAACTGCACTATTTATTTAAAACATCTGCAATTTCTATACCAAATAATTGCATTCAATTGATTTAAATTTATTGCTCAAATTATTGTGAATCGTTGAATCAAAAGTTGTGTTTAATGAACAAATTTAATTGCATGAGCGCATAAAAATATGCAAATCAAAAATTCGACCATGGAATGTACACTACATTGGAGTAATTTTTTCTATGGAGCAGACAAATGTATGTACATACATAAACTATTAAGCGAAATTGCGATTGGATTAATTGCAAAAATACCAAAACTACTATAATGGATTTGATGAAGGATATAATTAGTTAGGTAGGTACTCGTAATAGTGGTTTTTCTTTCATGTACATTTGAAACTGGACAATTTAAACCTATGCATAGAAATGTGCTTTATACATTACTTTAATTTTATTTAATTATTTTTGAGTTTTCGAAAAGAATTTTCTATCCTTATCTTTGTATATTCGCGTTTCAGAACGCCAAATACGCCGTACACAAACGTGTTTGAGGCATCGTAGCTCAAGAGCCTTCCCCGACCAATTGTAAATTTTAACTTTATAAGCTAGTATAACACTGTACGCTGTTAAATATTTGAATATATGACCTGTCAAATGTTTGTCACATGATTTTATTTGCTTTGTACAAGGTCTATTTTGACAGAAAAAGTTTGACTAAATTTTTCGTGAAATATGTTTAATCAAATACTTGACACCATGCCATACAGTGTAATACTAGCTTTATAGTGGCTGGGTGGTCCCATATTCTAGATGGCATTTTTGCAGCAGAAGGAGAGATGATATCTCCGGGGCGACTCACAATGAGAATCTGAAACTTTGTGGGTACAGAGCGATATGATAGGGGAGCATCCAAAAAATAAATTTCTTACGGGGGTAGTTCCATTCGAACGTGGTGGGCTTTACAAAATGTACCTCAAGCACGACTTTGATCGCATTCCGAACTAAGGCCTGAAACCGTAATTGGTACTGTTGAACCCAGAGATTAAACGCTTCCTGGATTTTGTCCTATAAAATAATAAAGTTACGCCAAGACTGTTGGCAGATTTCTTATTTTAATTCGGTATCCTCCTTTAGCCTTTTTTTGCGTATCCCCTTTAGTTTTCATGACTGGATATCAGCCTCGGTATCAGGATCTCCTCATGGAGAGTGGGGGATATTTTTTGATGAGCATAGCTCCGTGGATTTCAACATAAGCATCGTTCGATCCGGGGTTCATTGTGTATAGAAAATAGTAATTCTGGTCTGGAAAATCTTTCATCAGGATTGTTTGTTAAATTGTGTCCCATAGGATCAAGGATATCGAATTGGATCTGATGAAAGCTATTGCTTGACTAATCTCTCCAGGAAAAATAAATTTTCATGTACATGTTTCCGACAATTGGGATTGATTAACTTTCAAATTGTCCAGTGAAATCCCCTCTGATTGATGTAATTAAATGTTTTTAAGAATTTTGTTTAGTCTGAATGAATATTCTCATGAATATGAGAATGGTTACCATAGTATGGTAAGGGTATCGACACTACCACCTTGTTTCGATAAGAAACTTAAAGGCGCTCATACACTTTACCCATGCTTAGCTGATTTTATTTTTATTATACACCCTGACTGGGTCAAGATTTGTGAGCTTCTCTTTCATTAGAAATAAGAATAGATCCGGTTCCTTCACTTTCTCCAAGTCAATTGAACTTCTTGGAGAAGTAAACACCTTAGCTAGGTTCAATTATATGAACTACCTATGAAGGAGACTTTTTCCTTCTCCAAGTCTGATCGATTTCCTTCAAAATACACACTTTGACTGGGTCTAGATTTATAATTCATATTTTCACAGTAGGCAAGCATAATTGCTACTCGGCTGTTTCACTTTCACAAACCGGTTCATCATTTAAGGACTCTCTTCAAACTCCCCAACTTACTTCTTGATAAAGTTTAACACCTTGGCTAGGTCAAGATCTATGAACTCCTTATGAAGTTAGCGCCCAATGTGGTAAGTCACGTTCGAACAATAGGCCTCACACGAAACCTTTTGCAGCGACTTATCCTCTTCACAGCATTGATCACATATGGAAGATACTTATTCAGCCTTCAGTAGACTGTAATAAAAGCAACTATGGATGCAAGATCGCTTCGTTTAAGTTCCAGAAGAATCTTGGTTTTTCTGGAATGTGACCCAGTCAGCAATATTTCACTGCTTTTATAACACTATATGCCTAAAATCAAACTCCAATACAGTATTATTAACTATAAGCCGATAAAATAATTCGACCTTCTCTGGACGATTTAAAACCATACATGCTATATACAGGGTGCTGCTCTTACAACTGAATAAAATACCCCCTTTCGTATCATATCCAATATATGACAATTTTTACCAGTTTTCACCGCTTCTACTACAAGTACGAAAATCTTCCGAACAGGTTATTGTATTTAAATAATTTTTTCACCATTAGCGCAAAAATTCTTGGGCGTAACGAAGAAGTTAATTTGTACAAGTAAAATTTTGTTCACAGCCATTTAACAGCAAAACATGATCGAAGACCCAATTTTTTCCCCCGGTATTATAAAATCCTATTTCGTCAACTTTCATACGAGGTAAATTTATTGCTCCTACACAAAAACTTTCGAAGTTATTCATGTGCTTTAATCTAAACAAATTTTTAATTGAGCAATTCTTTTTTTTATTAAAGTGCAACTAAGAAAGACTAATATCCTTTTGGTCGTGTCCTTCAAATTATACGTCCCTGGAGAACTCCTCTTTCCGAACATGCCTTTTAAAGGCTATTAACTTTTTTCAGACTTTTCCATAAATTAGGGCAATCTCAACGCATTTATCTGAAGAAAAAATTCGAAATCTGAAATTTAGTTACATTATTTTAGGCAATCTTCCTCTTAGCTATTTTACTTTCATTTGTGTAATTAAAATTTGAATTACAATGCAATTTTTCCACAGTAAGTAAAAAAAACCTAAATTTTAATATTTATATTTAGTATTTTTTATAAAGATGCAAATAAAAAGATGTTTCGGATTTAATTTTAATTGAATACGGTAAAGATTATCGATCAAGTAACTATTTGTTGGTAGTTCAACAAATGATGGACAATAGAACAATTAAACACTCTCAAATGCACTTTATTAAAAAAAAGGAATTGCTAAAGTGAAGAAATGGTTTTGGCTAAGTGTAGAAAACTTCTAAAGTCGTTAAGTTAACGCAATTAACATATCTTGACTGTGAACCAATTACTTTATTATTTTAATAATAAAGTATTTTTTTATGTCATAGAAGCTGCTTTAAATGGACCATCACATTACAATGACAATGACAAATATACTTTTTGAAAGCGCCAAGTATTTTCTATGCCAGTTATACAATTTTTTGAAAAAAATCCATGGTTCAGGATTTATTGATGAAACTGAAAGGATATAAATTTTTTAAAAGCGGAGTTTTAGCCGGTGTTTTCAAGGATATATCATATATATCTCCTTCCAAACTTTATAGCAATACCTGTACACCTATGTATTATTAAATTACCCTTTTAATCAAAATGAAACCCAACATTTACAGTTTTCGCCCCGGTTGAGCAATTAATGCATGACTTCGGTTGTAAGTACCCTTGATTTGGTGTATTTGGAATGCCCCTAAATAGGCAGCCAGCTTCGTCAATTGACTCACTCAGTTACGTTCCATTGTGATTTTCGTAAACTTATACGCTTCGCTCTACTTTTGATTTGTTTATAACAATTTACGATTTTAATTTTTATTTTATGTAATATATTAATAAAAATAGGTATAAAAAAATTACACTACATTACATTGTGTATATTGTACATTCAAGATAGTTTCGATTGAAATGAAAAAATTATAATTTAGACAATAAGTTCGTTTAAAATTTACATATTCGAACATATAGGAAGGGGGTGGGAGAAAAGAAGGAAGAAGTGATATTGGACGACGAGAGAAAGAACGAACGGAAATTATGTAATCGAAACTAATTAAAAAAAAAAAGTTGCAATAAAATTACACTAATCACTGTTGTCATAAATTAATTGCGTTAATAATGTAAACTATATAAAAGCAAATATATTTATTCAGATTACTTTCATATTTACACGGAACTTAATCAAAACTTTGACCAAATCAAATTAGTTACAAGTAGGCTATTTTTAGCTTTTAAGGAACTCTGATAATTCAAAATAATAAATAAAATGAAAATATGTAATACCAGGAGTAATGTTTTATTTATTAAAGTATGATTGAATCTACATTCTACACACATGACGCTGGGATGAATAGACAACAACGTACAGGTTGAGTACAGGTTAACAGGCGATAGTTTTTTTCTATTTGTTCTCAAGCAGTGGCGGTCTCCAGAATTGTTGTGATGGGGGTGGCTAATGAACATGATAAAAGCGATAGGATATATCTTGCCACCCCTGGAAAGACCTGACGTACCTGCCATTAAGGCTCAGAACTCAGAGTTGAGTGGTGGCCTCCTCTCACCGAGTGCATACATCACAAATTTATTCCTACCCTACGGGAAATAATGTCAGGTCTTCCACCAGAAGGAACGTGGAAGGCATGACACTCGCCTGACTGTGGAGTTTTTCGGAAGGTTATGTTTAAACCCAGGTCTATTTTGTAGCAAACATGACACATACTTCGCAAGGAAGTTTTTTGGAAGCAGTAAATCAGCTTCGGGTATCGGATTCGATCGTTCGACAATGTGTTCTTCCCGTGCCCCGCCCTCTCATGCATGTCCATCCGTTAATGACCGTTTTAACATTCAGTTCAGTTTTGTATGAGCTTGCAAGAAAACTCGAGTGAAATTTTGAAAAATTTTAAATTGTGAAAATTTCCGTCATAATTAATAATTTGAATTAATCCTGGAATACAGTTCAAGTGTAAAGTGTTTAAATTAAAAATAATAAATATTTTAATAGATAGCACGACACCAAAGAAGAAATAGAAGGGTAAGTCCATTATATTCATAGGGTACTAGTATTTTTTGATTTCATGAACAAATTTTGTAGTTCCGGGGTCTGAGGAAACTTTCTTTTTAATTTTGATATCTATAGTATTTCAAAATTTGGATGACAAATTGCTTTTGTTCATCATCCTTTGCAAAAACTTTTGTATTAATTTTACTACTCGTTCTGCAATATCATTGACAACTGATAATATTGATACAATATATTATTCATACATTCAGGCGCGTAGCGTGAATCTTCGTAAGGCTAGCGTGAATCTTCGTAGGGCTAGTGCAACGATACGATCGCTTCTATCGGCTACTTCCTCCTGCGGACATGCCCATGTTAAAAGGAAATGGAGAGGGATGGAAGCGTCATGCATCCACGCCTTCCGAGGAAGGTTTCCACTATGTATGATTGTATGCTTCCCCTTCACGCTGGCTAACCTTCCACCAAGCTGCCTGGAGGATGAATGATTCATGCATCTCTAAAGATGCATTCTTCATTACTGCGAAGGAAGGACACGAGGAGTTTTCGAATAATCGGTCTCTCGGCTACTTCCTCCTGCGGACATGCCCATGTTAAAAGGAAATGGAGAGGGATGGACGTGTCATGCATCCACGCCTTCCAAGGAAGGTTTCCACCATGCATGGTTGTATGTTTCCATTTCCCGCTGGGTAGTTTAGCTTATTGTTTTAATATAATAAAGTATGTACTGTGATCGATTGAAAAAAATTGCTACCCTGAAAATTTTCTTTTCACGTTTCTTGACTACTTTTTATAGGGTATTCAATTTTTAAATGTAAATAAAACAAGTTGTGTGTGAGATATCCACTCCATTCTTTTTTTAAGAAGTTTTTGTTGTTTTCCGGCGTCAGTGGAGTTTCTGGTGTGAAACCCCAATACGAAATCCCCGACTGTTGATTAATCGCTGTCCTTGAGAACATGACAGTTTGGAAAACCTTCACTGGATAGGCCAGTTTTTTATAAGATTGTGTTGGACTAGGTCCGAAGGAGCTGTTTCGTCATCGGATGGCATAGCCTCGTCAGAGAGTGTATCATGCCTACTATCCGAAACACACTTACAGCTGGTGGTATTGCTGAGGATTATTCTATATAGCGATAGAAACCAATTTTATTATCTTTTTTTATTTGAAAGAATATTATTTTTATGGCATTAAGTATGGAATATAACGTCGTTCAAATGTCCGCCCGGCTTTGCTTGGTGGCATGTTTTCGAGAGGTCCAATTTTCGACGACTTTGTCGCATAAATCTGGCTGAATTTGCTGGATGGCGTTCGTTATGTTGACTTAAAGGTCATCAATTGTTTGCGGATAGTACGCATCGACCTGCGATTTAAGATAGCCTCAAACGAATAAGTCTAAAGGCGATAAGTCGTACGATCACGGCGGCCAGTTCACTTCACCGTCGCGCGAGATAACAATGCCCTCAAATCGTTCGTACAGAATGTCCATCGTCCATCTGATTATTTAAAATTAAGCAGATATCAGACCCGAACCCTAGTGGGAGCTCTGACTGGACATTGTCACATGAGGAATCATCTCAATAGGATTGGTCACTCTGAGACTAAAATTTGCAGAATATGCAATGACGAAGACGAAACACCAGAGCATATCCTCTGTGAATTTGAGGGTATACTCGTAGCTCATAAAAGACTTCGTCACTTCGGTCATGGTTTCATGGGGTGGAGCAGTGTGCAAGTGGAGGAAAACAATGCGTCTAAAATCCATATTTCCTGAACGATTGATGTCAGACGGCTGAAACTTTGTAGTTGTCTTAAGAGATACTAGGCGATTAGAAAAGGGTTAAAATTGAGGTATGGGGTGGGGGGTGAAAAACTTTGAATTAAAATATCTTCCGACTCAATTATGCTAGCAAGATAACATTTTTTTCATATCTCAGAAACGGATTATGCTAGAAAGTTAAAACTTAGTACCTATATGTAGATGTGCTACTAGATTAATTAGAGATAAAAAAACTTTAGATTTTCATTTGTGTACAAATTGGAGGCTATTTGGAACGTTATTTTTTAGGTTGTCAGTTGCATAGTAACCTACACCGCATCACAGCATTAAACACGTTTTGGACTTCAACCCATAAAATAATAAAGTTGCGCCCAGACTGTTGGCCGATTTTTTTAGTTGTATATCATAAAACCGAGTTCACCAATGTCTGTGAGTCTCTTCTCTTTCCTCTCTCCCTCCCGCAAACCTGGACTTAAAAATTTGACTTCCAAACTTTTTGCAAAAATTTTGACAATGCTATTTAAAGAGGTTAAAATTTTCGTTCGACGCGGAGCCGCGTCGCTGACATTTAACGTGTTAAATAACGCTTTATTTATACTGTACTAGCGGCGCTTTAATTACTGTAGATACGAGTACTTTTGCAGATTTAACAAAGAGACTGAAATTAGCCATATCCTTCAAATGTGTACCATATTTTTGGACAGAGGGAGTATGTTTTTTGGGCTGGGTTGTCAGGGCTAAGGAACTCCATAATAAACGCACCTTTTTGGGTTACCACTATTTAAAACAACTCAAGTCTTTAGTACCTAACAATTGACCACAGCGCAATTGTACTAATGGATTTATATAGCCCTCCACCCAAGCTTAGCCAGTTTCAGTAAAATAAACACGCTTATTCTGGAAAACGGCGGATTTTTTATTCCCACCGACTATTACTACGTATACATGGAGGATTGAGAGGATTGAGACAATGAGAATTGAGACAATGAGATAAATATAAAACATAAATGTGGCTCCACAAAGTGAGCTGATACTTTTTTGGGCGGTACTGTTCCTATAAGAGGAATATGAACCACAGGAAGTTGTGGTTTGAGAAAGTCACAGAGTGAAACTTACCCAGATAGTGTAAATACTTTTCTTTTCAGAAGAATGTACCGTCTGAAGAAAACCCACCAGATACCTGTATTAACACCCCTGGGATGATTGGAATGAGATCAACTCGATTCGTTCCAACTTCTCGACCTGGATCGAATCGAAATCGGATTGAAATTTCTCATGTAAACGCGGATCGAAAGATCGAACGCAGCGTCGTTTGACATTTTCTGTTGATCAAAGAGTTGTTTTGTTGGAAAACATAGCCTAGAGAAAGAAGTTATTCACGACGCGGTGTTCTTGAAGCGTGTGTGTAAAGTTTCGTGTTCGAGAGAGATAATTTACACAGATTTCAGGTTATGTTGTTCGTCATTTCAATCCCAATTTCGATCTTCTCATGTTTTGATCTTTCGATCCGGTGATGTCATATACGCGATTCAAAATTCGATCTTTCGATCTTTCAATCTTTGGATTCTCCATGTAAGGTAAATGTCCCAATACGCGACCATGTAAGCATTGCTTTCATATTCAATAACGAAATATCCATTTCTATACTAATTTGATTTTCACGATCGTTGTTTTAGTCAAAGTCGATATATTATTCTGCAAATACAATTGTTTTTCACAACACACGATCATTATTTTAGAAGATATTCGAAAAAACGTTAATCGATGTACTTGTACGTCGTTGCGACCACATGATTGACCCGTTGTCCCGATTTGCGATCACTCGTTTGTCCCGATTTGCGACCAGTCGCAATCTGGTACTTCATTTGCCAGTCCCATTGTGCGACCAATATTCATCTTATCGAAAGTAAAGAAAATGGTGGCAATGAAATTATTTTGGTCGCTGATAGGGACAAAATTTGTATGACCCAAAAGGCGACCGCTATTTGTACTCCCATTTAACCACGAACTCTTTTAAGACATTTATTTTACAGTTTAGAGGCTATGTCATGAAAACTGATAATTGGGTTCTCAAAAAGGACATATGTTACACCATTAACCGTAATTTTAATCTCCAAAACATCGATGATTTATTTTTGTTGAGTATTTTGATTCATCCGGACGCATAAATGTACATTCATTAATGTTTATCCCACTCATCGACCACAGTAAATAAAATGTATATTGATACCTTTGGTTTAATTAAAACACGTACGGTGACCAGCTACTTGTCCGAGTTGAAGATATTGGCACAATTAAATTGTTAATATCGATCTAAGTCACTTTGGCACTGAATAAACATTCAACGGTCCAACTGTCAAATCTATTAACGAAGTGCCGTCTACAGGCGAAATGGAACAAAATGGCGGGTGAACGCACGTAATATGAAATAGAATTTTTTTTTTAAATTCAGGTGTCTACTTAATTGTACCGTGAAAAATATGCGCATCAAGAGCATTGTTCACGGATCATTATGAATATTCTACTTGGACGAATAATTTTGAGAATCAATTTATTTTACTCATAATTCATTGAAACTGGTCGCACGGCGGGACATGGTCGCGTATTGGGACATTTACCTTATACGTACTATATGCAGTTTACATTCGAGATTCGATTCCCATTCACAGCACATTCGATCATTGAAAACGCTCGGAAACTGCTTTATCGATATACTTGAAAGACGTCTTTTCCGGGTGTTTGAAATCAAATTTTAAGGCAGATAAATGTCCAAAATATGTATAATACTGTAAATAAATGAGAGATGGGAATTAATGGCAATTACTATCTAAAAAAAATTTTAAAAACGCGACTTCATTGGGGATTTCAACTGAAAATGAAACAAAAAGTGAATTGTTCCCGCCTTTTCAATAATTTCAAATTAGGTAAATCGCAGTTAACTTTCCCGCCAGGATAAAGGCCAACATATCCTCATAAAGGACTTTTATGCGTAATTTCGTTTTATTCCAAAAAGTATAAAAGGACTGATTTTGCACTTATGAAGTACGTCGAGAAGCATTTATCGCTCCTTTTCAAGGTATTGAGAACTGTGTACATCAAATGTGCGCTTATTTTCTGAAATAGCCGACTACAATAACTTGAATCCCCTTCAGCTCAATAAAAAAAAATAAAAATAAAGATAGGGCTGTGAGCTTGAACAAGCTGAAAGTTCGGAAAATATTCCCTTGAATGTCAAGCATTCTACACGGGTCACCTGTTTTGAACTAAGTTAAGGGAAAAGTTTATTTTCACAATTTTCCACCATCGCAAGAAGACTGTGGCACCTCGGTTTATATAAATTTATTTGTTAAATTGCATGTCAGGTGAATTGACTTTAAAATATTCCTCGTAACAAAGAAATTCAAAATTTCAATTTGTACAAGTGGTTGATTTCAATGCAAAGTAAACCACTTTGCATATTTGTTCTGTTCGTACAAAATAAGAAAAGCTAAAGAGTTTTTGATTAGGAACGACACACAATTTCACTGCCAAACAAACGATTGGGACTTCATTACGAACTTCTACACACAGCTACGAGACTTTCGAACATTTTCCATTGATATAAGCAAATTATATTCCGAACATTTTGATTACTTTTATTTCCATTTAAGAAATGAATTGCTATTGCATTCGTAAACATACTAGGGTTATTCAATAGTGACATAACAATTTTGTATTTAAATAAAACACAGAATAATTGACATAATTTACAAATTCAGCTCGTTCGTGAGCTTCACTATGATAAAAATGTAAATCTTGACTGACGTTTTGAAATTGACAGACCAGCAAAATAGTTTAAGGGTGCGTTTGTATTAAATTACAAAATTGTTATGTACCTATTGAATAACCCTTTATAAGTGGTGATGTGGCTACAGGGTGTTATAAAGTACCTGGTGACCATTACGAAGCTAAAGGCCCGGCGTCGCCTAATAATAGAGAATATGCTCTAAAGCATTTATTACTTTATTTCATATTCGTATCGCGATAATATTCTTATTAAATAAGGACAAGTCGTACATATACCACACAGTAAACAAAACCTTCAAATTGAAATTATACTGTTTCCAAAAAATCACTTTCAGTAGGCATTACCCGCATGTTACCTTAAGACAAGAGAGATGTATACTACCCTTATTTTGTAAACTTTAAAAAATACCTGCATAATATAAGATGAAGAGTTCTGACTAAATTTGAGTTTTGAAGAATTTTCATTTCGTAGCCGGAACTACCGCCTGCTCCTTTCTGTAATTAATCAAATTCATTCAAGCGAGATAACTTGATGGGTACTACGTGAAGTCAACGCCGTATGCTATTAATTAACATGAAGCAAGGATGAGAAGCCTTGTAGTATGGTTTTAAAGGTGAAACTCCCATAATTAATCAATTGTACCTACCTAGGTACTGTTGTACTTGGACTTACTTTACGTATATTTAAGGTGTGTAGAACTGGGTATTATAACATTGTGTCGGAAGATTTCAACGACTAAGACTGAATAAATATTTTTGAAAATGGGTGGATTGCGTGGACATTGCGTTTAATGTATTACATACGTTTTAGCCCATTTGGGGCTAAGCCAGGCACTCTACCGGTATTCCAAGGGAACTATTTCTCGCTCCTAGGACTGAAATATGCAGAACACGGAACATTATTGGCATCGACTAAATTTTGTTAAGCTTAATTCAGTACTATATAGATACTATATCAATGGTAACATTTTATAAATTTTCTTAATGTGTTTTTCTACGCCATTTTACTTTATTATTTTAATAATCAAGTATTGTTATCGATTTTTAAAAAAACAAAATTTGCTACCCTGAAAAATTTTATTTATACTGTTACATGTAAGCCTGGCAACCGCGCAACCGTGCAACTCGATCGTTTCACATAATGAAAACAACAACAACCGAATACCTAGTTGCAAGATAACCCAATCAGAAACCTAGCTGAAGATAAGGCGAAACAACACGATTGTATCTCCCTTCTTATCGAATGCTCTCCAATGTACTAGAACCCTGTACATAAACCACCGAACGAAGATCAAAATCGAAAGCTCTAAAGCCTTCGAGAAAGATCCACATCACCGGTGAACATTCAAGTACATCCTAGACTGCAACCGGCTAGTATATAAGCAGGTGAAGCTTTCAGCGAAGACACAGTAATTTTTATTACGTCGACTGTGACAGCCAGCGTGTATACGCGACCGTGTTGAGAGAGAACGAAAATGAACGAGTCGAGCGATATGTGGTATAAGCTGGCGGTATTGCCATACAGTGCGAATTATTGTACGAATAGAATTTAAAGTGCGATTAATAAATAATCACATATTTTTATTTTAACCGAATTGTGTTTTACTTGAAATCCCGGCGAACCCCTAGCTCGCAACAATACGTTTCATGACTAAAAAGCACCAAAAAAGAAAAAAAAATTTGCAGTCCGTCTGTGCGCCGTCCGCCGTACGCAAAACGTTTGAGGGCTTATAGCTCCCAAACCCTATGAGATATTGAATTGAAATTTTTTTTTAATAGACTGGGTAGGCCCCTTGAAGTAACCACTTTTTGGGGGGTGGGAGTGTGAGGGGGAGGTGGGGGAAGCGTTTTAGACGAAAAATTTTGGTTTCTAGATCTCAGCAATCGCTAATGTTAGGAAGCTGAAACTTAGAATTTATATAGAGCTTTGATAGTGGACCAATTTGCAAAAATATTGTTGATATGGGTAAAGGGGTGTAGGAGTGGGGGGAAAAATAATGCATCCGAAACGCAAGGAAGACGAGATCGATACATTCTAAAATCCATATCTCCTAAACGGTTAATGTCACGAAATTAAAACTTTATGAATATCTGTAGGTGTACATACTAGGAGAATAGATCGGAAACAAATTTTTGAGTGGGAGCAGTGGCGTACGGAGGTGGGGGTGAAAAACTTTAGATTGCGATATCTCACGAACCAATTGCACTAGAGAAATAAAATTCGGTTTGTGCATAAAGGTTCACAAATAAAGTTTGCAGAAAGTAAAATTTTTTAAGGGGGCGTTCGAGCATGGAAGTGGAGGGGGTAAGAATTTTTTTAAAAAATTACTTCTCATATGTCAAGAACAGTGTAAGATAGATGCTTAAAATTTTTACCCGAAGTAAGCCTCATAGATCCCCAGCAGAGAAAAAAAATTCAGGGATGATTGTGAGAGTGGGTGAAAAGTAAAAACTGCCGATGTTTATATCTCGAGAACCTATAATGATATAAAGCTGAAACTTAGTATTTAGATAGAGCTATAGTAGTAGCATGATGGAAAATATAATTTTTTATAGCGGTAGTATGGTACAGGGGTGGGGGTGTTTTTTCTAACTATAAAACGGCTTATGCTAGAAAGTTGAAATTTGGCACGTATATGTAAATCAACTAGAAAAGTAATTCTGATTACAAAAGAAATTCAAATATCCATTAGCGTTCGGAAGTGGGGCAAAAAAAATTATAAGTGAAAATGAAATCCATATACTCTTATTTTCACGATTTTCGTCATATCTATTAGGTCTTTCAAAATATTGAATTAATTTTTTTTGTACGGGTTCTTCATAGAAATACCTTGAAAGTGTTTTCAGGATTTTTGGAAATTCTACCCCCAAGGTGGTATAAAGGGGATGAATACATTTTCACGAATTCAGCCGTATCCCTCAGGTCTGATTAGATATCGAATAACTTTTTACTTCCATGGGTTTATTTAATAATCACCTAAAACCCATTTTCAAGTTTTTTCCTTTTTCAATCCCTAAGTTGAAAAAACGGGTTTAACACGTTTTCACGAATTCCGTCATATCCCTTAGGAGTGATAAGACATCGGGTTGGTTTTTACTTCCTCGGGCTTTCTTTATATATATCTAAAAACTCATTTCATGATTTTTTGATATTCAACCCCAAAGTGGGTGCAAGGGGGTTGCATATGTTTTAACAAATTCCTACATATTTTTTAGTTCTATAATGAGATATCAAATTCATTTTTACTTCCTAAGGCTTCCTATATAATCGTCAAAAGTTGATTTCAGTATTTTTAGATATTCAACTCCAATAGGACGTAAGGCTTTCGACATATTTCTTACGATTGACAAGATATGAGATTGGTTTTCACTTCCACAGACTTTTTATATAATCGCCTACAAATGCATTTCCGATTTCATGTAATGGCCAAAAACCTAACCACGAAAAAACGCCTTATCGCGTATTAACTGATATTATACTATGACTTAGACCTCTTCCCGGAGTATGACCCAATTATGTAATTCATATGTTATATGTGATAGCGGCGTTTAAGGATTCTAGCCCGACCCCATTCTAACCGCTTCCCGAACCTTTTTTAGGTTTTCAGTCACATAGTAACCTACACCGCCTCTCAGAATTAAACGCGTTCCGGACTTCTACCCGAAAATAATAAAGTTGCGCCCAGACTGTTGGCAGATTTTTTTATATTGGTCATCTATTCTTTCTTGTAGGCCAATAAACATATAATTTGCTTAGATATATAAACTTTCATCTAATAAGATTGTAGCCAAGGTCCGCATCTTTCTGAAGACAATACTTTACCCTTGATGCCATTCAATGCTGCACATATTGTTAGAAAATAGGTTTCAATATTTGTCGCTTTTGGTATTGATACAGTACTAATTTTATGAATTAAGAAACGGCAAGTAGACATGATAAAGAAAACGAGACAAGAAAAATGCCAGTAATTTTATAGTTTCAATTTTAAGTATTTATATCATGCGACAGTGCTAAACTCTCTAAAATTCATTCAGTCGTATTTAATTCCAAACAAACTGCACTTCACTACAGTTCTGCTTCGATATTGAAAAAGATAAATTGATCAGAAGTAGATGGTGGTGATGCAATTACCACCAAGTATTTTATAAAACAAATACCACCATTGGAAAAGATAAGAAAAAAATTAATTCCAAAAAACAATTAAATTTCTGATTATTTCAGTACTGAAAATTTATATTGACTCACCGAAATGCGAATTAGGTTAAAAAATATTTTTTCAAACGTTTTTATACTCTAGATGAAATCATATAGAGTATTATAAGTTTAATCCAGCCCAAAAGTTTGTAACGCATAGAACCAAGCCTCGGACGAAAAAAAGTTATATATTATTTTTTGTTTATTTGTGGCCAAAAACCTCAAATCCGTCCGTCTGTCCGTGAACACGATAACTCAAGAACGCCTTCACCTAGGATCTTGAAATTTTGAATCTGGGTGTTTGGTTGAATTTGTAAGGCTAAGTTCGTTAACGGGCAAAATCGTCCTACTCCTTCGGGTAGCTGCCATACAAAATGTCCTTAAAACACGTGTTCAAGAATATTGGTCAATAACTTCAGAAGGGTTTAAGCTACGACATTGAAATTTTGTATGTGTTATTTTTTCAATAGGTGGAGCTAAATATATGATTATGATGAAAATCCTGTTAGTCCTTTGTGTAGCTGCCATACAAATATCCTGTCAAAATGTATTAGCTTAATTTACGGAACTCACTATAACTCAAGTAGTCTTTTAGCTACGAATTCGGAATTTTGAACAAATTAGTTTTGAGTAAAAAGGAAGTTTGAGTTTACTAGTCAGCAAAATCCTTTTACTCCTTCTGGTAGCTCTCATACAAAATGTCCTTAATACACGTGTTCAACAATATTTTTCGATAACTTTTGAACGCTTCAAGCTACGAATTTGAAATTTTGTACACGTTCATTTTTGAATGGTTCCAAGGAAAAGGATAAATATGTAAGAAATCGAGTGAGTCCTTCCTGCACCTCCCATGTGAAAGTCCTTCAAAAGGGACATTTTTTTTCGATGACTTACCCAGTTCAAGATATGAAATTAAACACTGAATATTGTCTTTTAGTTTTGAGTAGCAATCTAATGGCAGTCCTTAATAAAGGACATACAACATGCACACACGTAATTCTACTTTATCCCCAACTACAATATAAATCGGAGTTCAGTATTCATCTAGAGTATTATACGATTGGCTTGCAGCCGATCGTGACTGCAGTATGTTTTTTAAACTTAATTCATATTACAATTAAAATTTTAAATACTTTACGGCAAATACCTAAAAATGCTATACGGGTAATATCAAATAGGCAATGGTCATCAGATTCTTCTCCTAAGGGCCATACTTCTGTCAGTAGACCTCTGATTCACTTGTTGCACGATAAGTTGAGAACGCCTTCAAAGACACAGCATGATTCTACTTAGTAATCAAAGAATATTGACATCGGCCCAATGAAATTTTCTATTTTCACGTTTTAGTTTAAAAAAGAACTTTGTATCATTAGCGGTTCCGATGATTATAAAAAGTTGAAACTTGGGATTCTGATGGGTTCGAAAAGTTTGCTTTGTTTATGTCTACGTCTATGTTGACGTCACGTACGTGCATGCTTTTAAACCAGTTTTAAAAAAACTAATCTAGCCCATGCAAATAGTCAGCAACTTACTTTATGATACGTTAAAGTCAAAGTAGAAATATAATAATGAAAATCTTAGTTAAATTTTGGCAAATTGCATAGAAGTTTACTTGAAAATCTCTAGAAAAAAATCTGCCAACAGTCTGGGCGCAACTTTGTTATTTTTTGGATAGAAGTCCGAAACGTGTTTAATACTGAGATGCGGTGTAGGTCACTATGCGACTGATAACCTAAAAAATAACGTTCCAAATAGCCTCCTGGTTATTCTTTAGGTTATCAGTCGCATAGTGACCGCACCGCATTACTCCAGCTCTGTACATTAATAAAATTGTGAACTTTTTTTTGCTTTAATTACTCCTGTAGTACTTCTACATATACATACCAAGTTTCAACTTTCTAGCATACGCTGTTTTTGAGATATGAAAAACAACCCCCACCCCCGTACCTTGTTACCTCTATCAAAAATTTTTTCTAGGATACTTCTACTGTGACTCTATACAGTCGCCAATTTTTAGCTTTCTATGTGCGGTTTTCGAGAAATAAAAACCAGAATTATTTTCGTTCTACCCCCTCCCACCGTCATCCCCTTCGTCAGCACCACAACAATTTTTTTTCCCGCTAGAAGTCTACTGGGCCTAACTCCTGTAAAATTTCTAACATAATATCTACGGTTCTTGAGATATAAAAATTAAATTTTTTGAAAAATAGTTATCCCCCCACTTTCGTACTCCACCTCCCCTCTCCAAAATTTTTACATTCAGTAGACTCCACTTATGATCTTATATACAGAAACCAAATTTCATTTTCCTGGTATAATTGGTTCGGTATTGTAATCTAAAGTTTTTCACCCCCCATCCCTACACTCCACTTCTCCTCTTAAAAATCTTAGCCCCTGTCTACTCTCCTGGTATCCCTTAACCCATTAGTGCACAAAGTTTATTAAGCACAATATCCGTTTAAACGGAGTTTGTGCAGTAATGGGTTAAGATAACTACAAAGTTTCACCCTTTTGAGATCAACGGTTCAGGAGATATGGATTTTAGAATGCTTCAATCCCAGCTTTCAAATGTTTCGGACACATTGTTTTTCACCCCACTCCCACACTCCTCAACTCTTATCACTAATTTTTTTGCAAATAGGACCACTATTATAGTACTACATAATTTCCAAGTTTCAGCCTCCTACCATAAGCAGTTCCTGAGATCTAGAAACCAAAATGTTTTGTTTAAAACGCGCCCCCCCTCCTCCTCCCTTACACACCCACATTTCAGGTCGATCACAATACTTTATTATTAAAAAATAATAAAGTAAAATTATTTCGTTATATTTATAGCAGAAAAACTAAAATATTGTCCTCTTCAATTTAATAAAAAGTGTTAAGTCTACTCTCTCCTTGACTTTGTCTGCTGTTTTAAAACAAGTCAAGCTAGGCCAAAATGCCAAATAAAATTTTAATTGACTTAGAACAGGAATCTCCTATGCCTGCTGTCATAAACTTTTATAACTAAATGATTGCGTAGACGAAGCTAACAATTCGTTTTACAAATTGATGGGTATGTTACTATATTCTATATTCTGCAATCTGTAGAGTATTATCCCAAAGTATTGTAACGCTATTGTCTCGTTGTAACTAAACTCCCTTGATATTCTTGCTTTCCATCAGACCGCTCGAACGCACAATAACTAAAGGAATATGCTCCGCGACGGATGTAAGTCGGGCCCGTGGCAAAAATATGGAAATTTCAGTCTTGTATCTCAGGTGTATCTAGTGTTGCATTTTGACTTTAACCACGTCATCGACTATTACCCAAGAACGAAAATGTTTTACGGTTTGCGGTGGCGTTATTATTTCTATTGCAACCCGAGTATAACGCTTTCCCCGACTTTGCCCCGAAGAATAATTAAGTTGTGCCAAAACAATTGACAGATTGTTTATTTATTTATTTTTCCAATTTAAATAAATAGATGAGATACGAATTGTTGACACAAATTCTTACGGGTTAAGTACCAAAGGAATGTGAAACCGATTTATATACCTATAAAAATAATTCGATATTTCATCAGACCTAAGAGATATGTCAGAATTCGTAAAATTGAGCACAATAATTTTACAAAGTTAAAGTTAAAATTGTGGAAATTATGGCACATCGTAACAATAACTTTGAAATTCATATTAGTTTGTGCCGTATGTAAAGGATTAAATTGTTAACACTACCAATAAATACGTACCATCATCAATGGCGCGACAGCCTAAATCGGGCCCTGACCTCCTGGATAAATACGTACAGTCTAGTTTATTGTACAAAATATTGTTGGAAAACTGAAGAGCTACAATTCTGGCAACACTAACCTTAATAAATAAACAGGAATTGCTGGTTTTCATAAGAATTTATGTAAACAATTCTCATTCTTATACAGTGGCTCAGTGAAAAAACCGGACAAAAATACAGTCACACCGACGCATACACATAAACTTTTCTAAATACAATTTTTATTTCTTTTCGATTAATAAGTCTATCTACACAATATTTTGTGAAAGTCCGTAAATTACAGAAAATGTTTCTCTCAGGGATTTTTTATACGAGAATGTATAGATAAACTATTGAGCTTGGGTTTAACTCTGCAGAATTTGCACATTGTCGTTCGGTATTTAATCCACACATTGACAATACAATGTTTCGTCCATGTTTTACTAAATTCCTGATTGATCACTGCAATTGGGTGACGATGCGAAATAGGGAACTACCATATTACAAAGGTGCAAAAAGGGCGTATAAGGTGCATCGTTCGTCCTGTCAATATGGTCAAATCTTTTTAAAGGAGGTAGTGGGTGGTCATTAGACATTCAAAGGTATGAGTTTTTAGACTCATAGCATCTATGAGTCAATGTATGTATATCAAGTGAATGTCCATGTATCCCGAAAGTTACGTACTATAATTCTGAAACTAACATCAGATATTTATACAACTCATGAATATACATATGCCTAAGTACGTACATTTTACGCAAGCTATTAGTTAGACATTACACGTCTAGAGTGCTTTCAAGTCACATCCATATCTGGCAAATATTAACGCAAGTCGACCATATTCCTGAATGCGAGATGCTTTTAAATAAAATTTTCCTACATGATTTAGTGGTGCCAGATGAGTACAGTATTGTGTTGCCCGAACGTACGTGAGCGAAAAGCCAATGCGGAGCTCGGAGCCATACCATTCATTCATAATGTAGAAAGGAGCAAATGAATGTGGGCAGGCAAAAGCTACTGAATTATTTGACAAGAGCTCGGAATTACTTTTAATCTGCTTACTCATTAGCTCTTACATTGTCCCATGAGTGCATTTGGTGATAAGAATTGGAATGAATTATGCAAACTAGTAATTATTTCATTGGCTTTATGTACATTTAAATATCATAGTAAATTTGAAATTTAGAATAAGTTGATTCACAAAACGTGCCTACCATAAATGAGTGTCGCACGTCTTTTTTAACATTTTAAATGTCGAATAGCAGCGAATAATTTAACGGATACAGTAAAGGCTAAAGAGCTTCACAAAAATTAATTGGAATTAAGATATTTTCCAATTTAATGAGAGTTTTGGGAAAAGAAAGATAAATATTGAAAGCATAAAAAAGAAGGGAAATATTAAAGTTGCGCCCACACTTTCGGCAGATTTTTTTTATTTACATGGGTTTTTATCTATTTATTTATTTATTATTCACCATTTATCAAATACTGAATAAGAACATAAAATATTGACAGCCAGTTAAAGTAAAGAGCAGTTCGATTTCCTATCAGACCTAAGTGATATTTCGGAGTTCATAAAAACGTACATAATCATTTTACACCCCCTTAAAGGTTAAATATCGCAAAATACTGAAATTAATAATGAAAAGCGAATTCGATCTCAAAGGCCTATTAAAATTAAAAATAATTCGATATTTCATCAGACCTAAAAGATTTGTCGGAATTCGTAAAAATTTCAACAATAGCTTGCACTCCCCAGAGTTTTAATATCGAAAAATGCTTTATTTAATTCGCCGATTATTTTTAAGGCCTTTAGAAGTGGAAGTGAAGTCAATATCTCATTAGATCTAAGAAATATATCGAAATTCGTGAAAATGTGCACTACCACTTTACACCCCCTTAGGAATTGGATATTAAATAATTTGAAAATAAGTTTCTGGGTAGCTATCCAAAGAGCTCGCAGAAGTAAAATTAAGTTGATAGCTGGACATGCCAAAAAGATATAACGAAAATCTTGAAAATCTGGAAAAAAAAACTTTCCACGAACATTTTTATTACTCCACCTTTGTACGCTAATGGAAATCTGAAATTTTTACGTTCTAATTACTTCTGTGATACATCTACACATACGTATTAAGATTCAACTCTCTATCATAAGCCGTTTCTGTGATATGAGAAGCCGTCACCCTCGCCCATACCTTACTACCCCTATCATATTTTATAAAAAAACTTTTCAATTTTTACTTTATTATTTTTTAATAATAAAGTATTGTGATCGACCTGAAATTTCAAAAAAGTTTGCTACCCTGAAATTTTGTATTTACACGTTTTAGGACTAGTAAACCCCAAAAAAGCAAAAAAAAAAAAAATGTCCGTCTGTCCGCCGTAGACGCCGTACGCCGTACGCCGTCCGCCGTACGCCGTACGCCGTACGCCGTACGCAAAATCGTTTGAAGGCGTGTAGCTCCCAAGCCCGTTGAGATATGGAATTGAAATTTTTATGGTGGGTAGATTGGGTGAACCCCTACGACTGGTATATTTTCGAAGGGTGGGGGTATGAGGGGAGAGGAGAGGGGAGCGTTTTAGACGAAAAATTTTGGTTTCTAGATCTCAGGAACCACTAATGCTAGGAGGCTGAAACTTGGAACTTATGTAGTACTATGATAGTGGACTCAATTGCAAAAAAATGGTCGATATTGGTTAAGGGGTGTGGAAGTGGGGGGGAAAACAATGAGTCTTTAACGCAAGAAAGACGGGATTAAAACATTCTAAAATCGATATCTCCTGAACGATTGATGTCAGAAGATTGAAACTTTGTTGTTGTCCTTAGGGATACTTCAAGATTAGACAAAGGCTAAAATTTTTAAGGGGGGTGGTGGGGTGTGAGGGTGGGGGGTGAAAAACTTTGGATTACAATATCTTCCGAACCAATTACACCAGTAAGATAAAATTTAGTTTCTGTATAAGGGATCACAAGAGGAGTCTACCGAAACCAAATTTTTTGTGGGGGGAGGTGGAGAACGAAAGTGGGGGGACAGCAATTTTTCAAAAAATATAATTTTTATATCTCAGAAACCATATCAGATATGATCTTGAAAATTTTACAGGAGTTGGGGTCGGTAAACTTCTAGTAGGGAAAAAAATTTTGGTGGTGTGGATGTTAGGGGTGATGGTGAAAGGGGGTAGAAAGGAAAACATTCTGATTTTTATTTCTCGAAAACCATAATGAATAGAATGCTAACAATTTAGGATTATATAGATCCCTTATGGAGACATCCTAGAAAAATAAAATTTATGATAGGGGTATCAAGGTACGGGGGAGAGGGGTGGTTTTTTATATCTCAGAAACAGCTTTTGCTAGAAAGTTGAAACTTAGTACGTATATGTAGATGTACTATTAGAGTAATTAAAGCAAAAAAAAAGTTCAGATTTTTATTGGCGTTCAGAGGTTGAGTAAAAAAATGTCCGTGAATCCACATTTTTACGAATCTCGTTAAAACTTTTAGACATGTCGAGCTATCAAAGCAATTTTACTTCTGCGTGCTATTTATATAAGCGCCTGGTAACGATCTTCAAAATTTTTCGATATCCAACCCCTAAGGGGGTGTAAAGTGGTTGTGTACATATTCACGAATTCTGACATATTTCTAGGGTATATTGAGATTTGCAATTCACTTTTACTTCTATAAGCTTTAAACATAGTCGGGGAAAAACCGATTTAAGCATTTTTCTCAATTAAACCCCCTGGGGGTATTGTTCAAGATTTCACTGATTCCGAAAATCTCTCAAGTTTAATGTGATCGAATTCGCTTTTACTACTATGAATTATTCTATTGATAAAAAAATACGTAAATAAATAAAAAAAATCTGCCAACAGTCTGGGCGCAACTTTATTATTTTATGGGTAGAAGTCCGAAACGTGTTTAATGATGAGATGCGGTGTAGGTTACTATGCGACTGACAACCTAAGAAATAACCAGGAGGCTATTTGGAACGTTATTTTTTAGATTGTCAGTCGCATAGTAACCTACACCGCATCTCATCATTAAACACGTTTCGGACTTCTACCCATAAAATAATAAAGTTGCGCCCAGACTGTTGGCAGATTTTTTTTTTAGGATGCCTCTACAGTGGCTCTATATAGTCGTGAATTTGTAGCTTTCTATCCTTTGCGGTTTTTGAAAACAAAACATCAGCATTTTTTTCTTTTCAACCCCTCGCACCATCACCATCCTCACCAGAACCCCTAAATACGTTTCCCTGCTAGAGGTCTACTGGGTCTAACTCCAGTCAATTTTTAAAATCATATCTGGTACGGTTCTTGAGATATAAAAATTTTATTTTGAAAAATGGCTATCTCCCCACTTTCGTGCTCAACATCTTCAAAAATTTGAAATTTATTCAACAGATTCCACTTTTAATCTTATTAAGATTTCATAAGTTTTTTTTTGTTTTTGCAAATTAAATTAAAAAATCTGCCAATGGTCTGGGCGAAACTTTATTATTTTTCGGATCAAAGTTCGGGAGCGGTCAAAGTCGGTGTATATCATTAGTTGTTTCGAGATTATTAGATTTCTTGGAAAATTAATTTTGTTCTTAAAATAAAAAAATATTTAAAATAGAGATTTTTAGCAGTTTAAACATTGAAGAAGCCTATAGAAGACTATACGAATTTCGGTATATTATATACACTAAAAGTCCATAGAAGTAAAAACGAATTTGTTGCCTTATCAGACTTAAGAGATGACGAATTGTTAAAACGTATACAAAGCCATAACTTCCACTTGGGGTTTGAATTTCGAACAAATTGAGAAACAGGTTTTTAGACGAATTCATAAGAAGCAACATGATATCTCATGAGATACGAGGGATTTTGAAAAATTTGTGAGAACGTAAGCAAACTCTTCACACCCCCTTGGTTCTTAAAATTCGAAAAATCGTAAAATTGGTTTTTAGGTCATTGCATCAAATGCCTTAATAACCAATTTTATATCTCATCAGAACTAAGTGATGGCAAAAATTGTGAAAACATATGAAAACCCTTGGGGGTTGAATATCGAAAAATTGAGAAATGGGTTTGTAGGCGCTTATCTAAAAATTCTGTGGAAGTGAAAAGCGATATAATATTTCATCAAACCTAAGAAATATATCCAAGCTGTGAAAAGTATATAACCCCCTTACGATTGAATATCTAAAAATACTGAAATTAACTTTTTGGTGCTTATATAGGAAACCTTAGGAAGTAAAAATGAATTCGATATAGCATCAGATCTAAGCAATATGTAAGAATCTGTGAAAACATATGGAACCCCCTTACACCCACTTGGGGGTTGAATATCCAAAAATCCTGAAAGGAGTTAAGAAATAAATATGAAGACAGCACAGGAAAGTAAAAATTAATTCAATTTCTTATCACTTTTAAAAGATATGACGAAATTCGTGAAAATATGTTCAACCCTTTTATACCCTCTTAGGGGCTGAAAAAGGAAAAAACTTAAAAACAAACTTTTAGGCGATTATTACTCAAGCCCATGAAAGTAAAAAGATACTCGATATCGATCAGACCTGAGGGATATGGCAGAATTCGAGAAAAAGTATACAACCCCTTTACACCCTCTTAGGGATCGAATTTCAAAAAATACTGAAAACACTTTTTAGATATTTATATGAAGAAGCCGTAGAATATAAATGAATTGAATATTTTTAAAGACCTAATAGATATGACGAAAATCGTGAAAATATATACATTCCATTTTCACTGATCACATTTTTCGCCCCCCTTTCGAACTTTTCTAGTAGATTTACATACACATTCTGAGTTTCAACATATGCATATGCTGTTCTATAGGTAGCAAAAACACCCCACACCCCAGTACCATACTACCCCTATAAACAATTATGTTTTTCCAACATACACCTACTGCATGTCTATCCAAATACCAAGTTTCAGTTTTATATCATTACAGGTTCTCGAGATATAAAAATCGGAACTTTTTTCTTTTTCACCCTCCAACACCCTCACCGTTTACACCCCACACCCAAACTTTTTTTTCCCTGCTAGGGGTCTATTAGACTTACTTCTGGTAAAAATTCTAAGTATCTATCTTACACTGTTTTTGAGATATGAGAGGTGATTTTTTAAAAAATTTGTAACCCCTCCACTTCCATGCTCCACCTCCCTTTTAAAAAATTTTACTTTCTTCAAACTTTATTTGTCAACCTTAATACAGAAACCGAATTTTATTTGTCTAGTGCAATTGGTTCGTCCCCCCCCCCCTTCCGTACGCCACTGCCCCTCTCAAAAATTTGTTTCCGATCTATTTTCCTAGTATACCTCTATAGGTACATCTACATGTTCATTAAGTTTTAATTTCGTGACATTAACCGTTTGTGAGATATGGATTTTGGAATGTCTCAATCTCGGATTTCGAGCGTCTCGGACGCATTATTTTTCCCCCCACTCCTTTACCCTTTCACCCATATCGGCAATTTTTTTGCAAATGGGTCAACTATTGAAGCTCTATATAAATTCCAAGTTTCAGCTTCCTAGCATAAGCGGTGGCTGAGATCTAGAAACCAAAATTGTCCGTCTAAAACGCTTCCCGCACCTTCACTCTTACACTCCCTCCCCTTAGAATTTGGTCACTTCAGGGAGCCTATACACTCTACTCACGAAAAAAAATTCAACTAAATCGTGCTACGAGCCTTCAAACAATTTTGAGTACACCGGTCGACGTACGGCGTACGGCGCACAGACACAGATTTTTTTTTTGCTTTTTTCGTGTCTACTAGTGATGAAACGTAAATAAAATTTTTTTAGAGAAGGACATTTTTTTTTAAATCTATCACAATACTGTATTATTGAAATAATAAAGTTAAAAACATACTGCAGTCATGATCGGCTGCAAACTACACGAAGGACTAATGGGATCTTCTTCATAATCATACATTTAGCTCCTACTATTAGAAAATCAATGTCGTTCAATAATTTCAGAATATATTTTTAGCGGAATAATTTACATATTGCCATTAGTACTAGCAATGAATGAACTTGCTAGTTTCACATGTGTTTTTCTAAATCCTATTGCTCTTCATTATCTCAGGTTGCGACAAAACAATTGAGATAGCCTCAGAATATTGTGAATGGCACAGTAGGTATGCCTGCTCTTATATGACATTTCTTCACATTTCACAGACTACAAGTTAGAATTGTTCTGACTGTAATCAAAGACATGTAACTACAACTATGCATGAGACTTCAAATATCACGGACTTACGTCTTGGCACTTATTTAATAATACTTAACGTAAACAGATGTTCATTTTTATGCCGGTGAATTGGTATTTCAAACTAAATCGTTCAAAAGCGCCATCTGGATGTCAACATTTGAATAAAGAAAAGATTAACTCAACTCTAATAATTTTCATAAATTTTGCTCATAATCAAGAGCCTGATCTGGTGAAAAAGCACGAATTTTGCCCCAATAGGAAAAAGTTTTATAATGACTCCAATCTGGATTCGATTCTATTTGTTTATAACATTTTAATTTACTTTAGAAATGTTGCATTTCTTATAATAACGTTTTCAGCGATTTCAGATTAAATTTGCTTCAGAATAAATTTACAACTTCTTTGACTACTTACATGGGAACATTTATTTATTTCAATATTAAATAGGATTCTAGTTGAATGTAGGCGTACATCAGACTTTCTACCCAACAATTTTCCAGATGCTCACCTATGTTTCCCTTCCAACGTGAAAAGGGTGTTAGGTGAAAATTCAAGAGATACTTTTCCGTCCGAATTTCTACTAATGAAAATTAATGTCCTGGCGGAGTGTTTTTCGGCGTTCACAAATGACACAAAACAAAATGATTAATGAGCATAAAAGATACGAATTCATGTCAAACGTAAAAAGTATTCGGCTCAATAAGATTTTCTATCTTTTCATTTTCTTTTCAATCGGAGCTAGCTTCAGGCATCGTTTTCGAGATTTACAGGTGCTTTTTCGAAACGTGCTGCGGTGCGATGGGTTAATAGAAACGGCAGATTACGGGAATTAAAATGTCGGCAGATAATTGGATTAAATACGCTAGGGCGAATTCAAAAGTTTACTCACCTGAATTGATTCGGGTTTAAAAACCCCCACACGCACATCGCATTTGTGTATTTTATTTTAATTAAGAACTTTATTTTTTTATAATAATAAAGTATTGTAACCATTTGAAATTTAAAAAAAAAATACCTGCATACCCCAAATTTAATATTATCACATTTCACTCGAAAAAATTTAAAAAAATGTCCGACCGTTCGCCGTATATACAAACACATTTAACACCTTGTACAACGGTGTCCACAGAGGGAGCAACCCCTTACCATGAAAAAATTCCATTAATAAAAATTGGGGAAAAAAATAAAATTGCTGTTGGCGGGATTCGATGTTGCCTCCTTAGCGTTGGGCTTTATATATCCTAGCGAACAACCAAATATTCCACCAAATTGGTTGAAATATTGGGTGATCTTCAGTGCCACCTACCTTTAGTATAAGGATGCGATGGCAAGAATTTCGCTCCAATATAATTCGCAGATTATAAAATAGGTTTCGATATCGCTATATAGAATAATCCTCAGGAATTCCACCAGCTGTAAGGGTGTTTCGGATAGTAGCCATGATACACCCTCTGACGAGTGTATGCCATCCGATGATGAAACAGCTCCTTCGGACCTAGCCCAACACAGTCTTATAAAACTGGCCTATCCAGTGAAGGTTTTCTAAATTTCATGTCCTCAAGGACAGCGATTAATCAACAGTCGGGGATTTCGTGTTGGGGTTTCACTTCACTGACGCCGGAAAACAACAAAAAAACTTCTTTCAAATTTGCTTCTATGGTAGCTTACCATGAAAAAATTCCATTAATGTAATTAAGTTCCTTCAATTGTTCTATTACACTTAATTTGTTAAACTACTAACAACGACAACAATATGATATGAAATCAACACCGTTTATTGTTTTTAATGAAAAGTTTTCACTTGTTAAAAAGTAAAGTTTTTTTATAATAGTAGCAGGATCAGAAGGATATCAGTAACATTAATTTTCCATTTTTAGTTGCACTTTATTAAAAAAAAGAATTGCTCAATTACGAAAATGGTTAAAATTAAAGGTGAATAACATCAAAAGTTCTTAAGCTAGAGCGATAAATTTAACCTCGTATGAAAGGTGATAAAATATGATTTGATAATATCGAAGAAAACAATTTTATCAATAATCCCGGTTTTTAAGTTGAAGCCGTAAACAAAAATTGTTATATGGGCGCCTATGACCTCGTATCAGAAAACCCCCTTGAAATCAGCTTCCATTTTTTTTCATTATAGTAAGAAGGACTTAAGGAAAGATTTTAGATAACAATTTTTAGTTTCTACATCGCAGAAGTTTTAGCATAAAAGTAATGTAGAGATTTGATAGTGGACTAATTTTCAAAATATAAAATAATCTATGTAGGTTGCGCGATGGGAGAATGGACGCAAAATAATGAATCTAGAGAGCTCGAAAGCGAACATTGAGACATTCTAAATAAAATCTGCCACTAATCTGGGCGCAGCTTTATTGCTGTGAATTCCGAAACGTGTTTAAAGGTAGACTTTCACGTTACGTACTATGTGGCTACAACCATAGATGTTATACCAACATTCAGTTATTATTTTTCAGGGCAAAGTCCGGAAAGGGGTTAAAGTCGGTGTGAGACAGAAGTACTTACGCCGCTGGCAACAGAAAAATATCAATTTCGTTTTTGGATCGAAGTCATAGACCTGGTCAAAGTTCAAATATAACACTGGTTGTGGCGATTCAAGTACTCTAAACAACTAACTTTCTAAATAGCCTCCTTGTTGTTTTTAGGGGTGCCTTCATCGACACATTTCAAAACACAATTTACTTTATTATTTTTTAATAATAAAGTATTGTGATCGACTTGAAATTTCAAAAAAATTTGCTACCCTGAAATTTTGTATTTTCACGTTTTAGGACTAGTAAACCCAAAAAAATCAAAACAAAATAAAATGTCCGTCTGTCCGCCGTAGACGCCGTACGCCAAATCGTTTGAAGGCGCGTAGCTCCCAAACCCGTTGAGATATGAACATGAAATTTTTATGGAGGGTAGATTGGATGAACCCCTACGACTGGTATCGATGGGTGGGGGTACGAGGGAAGAAGAGAGGAGAGCGTTTTAGACGAAAAATTTTTGTTTCTAGACCTCAGGAACCACTAATGCTAGGAGGCTGAAACTTGGAACTTATGTAGTACTACGATAGTGGACTCATTTTTTATATATACAGAGATAGGCTTTAAACCTATTTTTAGATATTTTTACTTCTAATTGTTCTAAGGTCAAAATTAACTTTAAAAAAACTCCTAATCTCGAAAGAGCTGATATTATACTCCGACTTTGTCCGCGTCCCGGAGTATGACCCAATTACGTAATCGATGAGTTATACATATGTGCCAGTGGCATAGACCATTCCAACCGCATTCCGAGCTTTAACCCAAAAAATAATAAATTTTCGCCAAGAATTTTTGGCAGATTTTTTTTATCTAACACGCTCCTTCCACCTTCACCCTTATACCCCACCACCCAAATGTCACCACTTAAATCAGTTCACTCAGTCTACCCATAAAAAAATTACGGGCTTGTGAGCCTTTAAACGCGTTTGCGTACGGCGTATACGGCGGCCAGACGGATATTTTTTTTTCCTTTTTTGGGATCTACCAGTTCTAAAACGTAAAAATATAAAATTTGACCCATAATTAAAAACATTTTGGGGGTAGGGATGTAAGTGGTAAGGAATGAATGCGAAGAAGGGTGAAAAGGAAAACATTCCTTTGGCTTCGTCAATCGGAATCGGCAGAAAAAGTTTTCGTCTTCCTACTTGTCGATTCGTTGGGCCATTTTGTGAACAGTACTACCCTTATAGTTGTTGCAATTGTTTTTTTTAGTATGAACCTATCATATTGTCGCGCACTGTTTATAGGGTGTTTCATACACACTTTACTAAAAAAAATGTGACTGACTGTGGTAGGTTTGCGCATTTTAGTTCACCATAGTGAGCGATCATTTCCGATTCCCGATCCCTCGCGAACTAATTCGTTCTTTTAGTTCATAGTTCATTACTTCAGGGGAGTTCTGTGATGAGTAGTCGTAGTTCGAAGACAGTAGATCGTGTGAGCAAAAAAAGGTCAGTACATTTAGTAGAAGATGATGAGCAAAACAAAGGTCAGTAGATCTAGTAGAACATGATGAGCAAAAAAAAGACACTAGATCTACTATAGTATGTATATATTGTCTCACAGAGTTCCGAACGGCAATGAAAAACGAACTAGAAGCGGGACTGACTGCGAACTAGTTCGTTCATTTCAGTTATGAGAACGCTCTTCTGAACTAGTTCGTTCGCGAACTACACAAGCCTAGACTGTAGGATTCATTGGGGTTAAAAAAGTGTTTAAGACCTTTGTTTGTGTTTTAGACCTTTGTTTCGATCACACGGTGTTTTAACGGCGAAGAGTGTTCATCATACTTTGCAGTATTTCTCAACCGGTAGCTGCTGAACAAGAATTGTCAACAAAGTTTTGTGTGCATTAAATATTAGTATGTGCAATACAATGGTCTCCTCTGAAAAGTACGAGTTGTTAGAAAAATTAAGATCTTGGCGTTAAAAAGGAGTTAAGATTAAGAGAAATATATTCACTGCTCTTATTGTCAAACCATTTTTAGATCTCATAACATCATTCAGTCTTGCTTCGGATCGTTGTCACGCTGATAAATGGAATTGTTTGCAAAATCCAACCTCGAGGCACTTTTTTTCAATATTCATTTTAAGGATGCTTAAGTGCATACTTACTTTTATCCATGTTTTCGTATTTGATATGTAAATTCCGTACACCATTTACCGCTAAACAACCTCATATCATAAGAGAACCCCACCGAGTTCTACAATATGGGTATCAAGTATACTTTGTTTTGCGTTGCTTTCTGGTTTTTTTTCCATTCCATTTGCCTTCCAGATGATCGAAATATCGCAAGTTTACTCTCATCTATATAAATCTATGTATTTAAGAAGTTTGAAGGTTTACTTACAGACTTCTTGACAAACTCCATACGCTTGTTTCTATCGATTTTCTTCATATACGCTTTTTTTCTGCTCGTTCTATTTCCAAACATTTTTCAGGTCTCTTTAATTTTCACAGCAATTTCATTAATAGGTTTCGGAGGATTTTCTTGCCATGACAAAATAAATCCCCTTTGGCCTCCAGAAAATTTGTGCGGCCAAATCGTTTTCGAATTTAGTCAAACGCTAGTATTTTTTAGCGAAAAATACGAGATTCTGTTACATTCACGAATGGTTCGTCATAGTACGTACTAAAAACAATAAAAGGAACTGAAGGGATTTCGCTTAACAGCAACCTCGACCTTACTTTTAACTCAAAACTAATTCCTTTAAAATTTCGACTTCTTAGCTTGACGCTTTCTTGAGGTATAGTAATGAATGCACATATTTTCTAAGGAATTTTGTATAGCAGCCACACGAAGGACTCTCTATTTTCTTCATATTGATGCGAGAGAGCTGCAACCATTGATATATTAAATTGGGCAAAACTTCAAATTTCTAGCTTAAGCCGTTCTGAAGTAATCGTCCAATATTGGTGTGCACGTCTTTTAAATACTTTTTGTACGCGAGGTACCCGAGGACATTTTTACAAGATTTTTATGCAACAGCTACCCTAACGAGAAAGACTCATGGGATTTTCTTCATATTCATACGTCTTTATCTGAAACTTTTGGAAAATTAACGTGCTATATAAAATGTTAAGGTTGTAACTTAATGCATGCTGAAGCTTTTGACTAATATTCTCGAACAAGTGTTTTAACGACTTTTGTATGACAACTACCGGAAGGAGAAGCATGATTTCAACCGTTCATGAAACTAGCCTTACAAATCAAATTTTTCGAATGATAACCGACTTTCAGATTCCTAACTCAAGGCGTTCTTGAGTTATTCTGAGATCGGACGGACAGACAGACGGACAACAAGGATTTAGCTTTTTTTGACCATAAATGAATAAAATATAATTAATAACTGTTTCTTGTCCGAGGCACTGTTTTATGTCTTGTAATGCTCTACAGATTTTATCAAGATTACACATTTGAAATTCTCACCAGAAAAACACATTTAGAGGTTTTACAGTAGTTTTTGTCTAACCTATCCTATTAGCGCACAGGTATGTACAGATATGTCCAAAATTTTAACCCTTGAGCCCTTTCGTGACATATTGACAACCTACTCCTTTATCACGCTACCCTTGTCAATCAGTTTTTGTTTGCAATTCGATCAAGTTTCCACTTCATAGCACAATCAACTAAAGTTGTTCGTCAAAAATGCTCTACCACCTTTCATCCCTTATAGAGGGTTACTCAGTCTACAGACTGTAAAAAATTCGAGACCATATCGCTAGTGGTTCTCGAGCTGTGTGGCTGCAAATCATTTTTTTGCATTTTGCGCTTCTACTAGAACTACAACGAGAAAATACAAAATTTCTTTATTATTTTCTAACAATAGAGTATTGTGATCGATTTTAAAAAAAGAAATTGCTACCCTTAACATACGCCGTAGACGCCGTAAGCAAAATCGTTTGAAGGCGTGTAGCTCCCAAACCCGTTGAGATATTAACATGAAATTTTTATGGTGGGTAGATTGGGCGAACCCCTATCTTTTCGGCGGGTGGGGGTACGAGGAGAGAGGAGAGGCGAGCGTTTTAGACGGAAAATTTTGGTTTCTAGATCCCAGCAACCGCTTATGCTAGGAGGCTGAAACTTAGAATTTATATAGAGCTTTGATGGTGGGCCCGTTTTCATAAAAATTGGCAATATGGGTAAAGTTATGTGGAAGTGGGAGGAAAAATATTGAGTCCGAAACTCAAAAAAGCCGAGATCGATTCATTCTAAAATCCATATCTCCTAAACGGTTAATGTCACGAAATTAAAACTTAATGATCATCTGTAGGTATACTAAGAGAATAGATCGGAAACAAAGTTTTGAGAGGGGGCAGTGACGTACGGAGGTGGGAGGTGAAAAACTTTAGATTACGATAGCTCACGAACCAATTGCACTAGAGAAATGAAATTCGGTTTCTGTATAAAGATTGACAAACAAAGTTTGCTGAAAGTAAAATTTTTTAAGAGGGAGGTGGAGCATAAAAGTGAGGGGGTAAGAATTTTTTTAAAAAATTATGTCTCATATTTCAAGAATAGTGCAAGATAGATGCTTAAAATGTTTACCAGAAGTGAGTCTAATGGACCCCTAGCAGAAAAAAAAATGTTGGTTGTTAGGGTGTAGAGGGTGAGGGTTGGGGAGGGTGAAGAGCAAAAGATTCCGATTTTTATATCTCGAGAACCTATAATGATATAAAGCTGAAACTTGGTATTTCGTTAGAGCTATAGTAGTAGCATGTTGAAAAAATATAATTTTTTATAGGGGTAGTATGGTACGGGTGTGGGGAGTGTTTTTCCTATCTATAGAACGGCCTATGCTACAAAGTTGAAACTCGGTACGTATATGTAAATCAACTAGAAAAGTAATTTAGATTAAAAAAAAATCAAATATTCATTGGCGTTCGGAAGGGGGGCAAAAGAAGTGATCAGTGAAAATGGAAGGTATATATTTTCACGGTTTTCGTCATTTCTATTAGGTCTTCCCAAATATTGAATTAATTTTTATTTTACGGCTTCTTCATATAAATACGTAGAAAGTGTTTTCAGGATTTTTTTAAATTCGATCTCTTAGGGGGTGGAAAGAGGGTTGTATTCTTTTTCACGAATTCTGCCATATTTCTCAGGTCTGATCAGATATCGAATATCTTTTCACTTTTTAGGTCTTGCGTAATAAACGCCTAAAACCCGTTTTTAAGTTTTTTCCTTTTTCAACCCCTAAGAGGGTATAAAAGGGTTGAACACGTTTTCACGAATTCCGTCATATATTTTAGAAGTGATAAGAAATTGAATTAGTTTTGACTTTCTCGTGTTGTCTTCATATTTATCTATTAACCCCTTTCAAGATTTTTGGATATTCAACCCATTTCTCAATTTTTCGATATTCAACCCCCAAGGGTTTGCATACGTTTTCACAATTTTTGCCATCCCTTAGTTCTCATGAGATATCAAGTTTCTTCTTATGAAATCGTCAAAAAACCGGTTTCACAATTTTTTCGAAATTCAAACCCCAAGTGGAAGTATTGGCTTTGCATACGTTTTAACAATTCGTCATATCTCTTAATTCTGATAAAGCAGCAAGTTCCTTTTTACTTCTATGGGCTTAATATACCGAAATTCGAATAGTCTACACAGACTTTTTCAATGTTTAATCGGCTAAATATCTCTATTTTAAATATATTTTTTTTAAGAACAAAACTAACTTTCCAAGAAACTTCATAATTTTGAAACAACTGATGATATACTCCGACTTTGACCACTCCCGAACTTTGAACCGAAAATAATAAAGTTTCGCCCAGACCATTGGTCGATTTTTTTTTTACTAATTTTAATTTCTACTAATCCTAAGGGGTTGGTTCGTCTTGGGTTCCACTTGAGTAAGTCATTGCAGTATATGAAGACCCAAACTGATATATGCATAATTAGGTTTCCGTTTTCGACGTTGATTATTATGTTGCCAATAAATTCAATGTTACTTCATTCAAGAGCAACTCGCTTAGATTGTGTTCTACTGAAGAGCTTTAAGTAGACAAACTAAGACGATTCCACCATTAGAAATGCGTTTAAGTAATACTGCGTAGAAGCAAATTAATTTTTCAAAATTTCACATAGCACTGTAAAAGTCGTCGAAATAATTTGGTTGAATGTCCCCTAACTGCCCATAAATTTCCCAAGGGGTAATAAAGGCAGCTTATTGTAAAAATATATGACCTTTTTACTTCGTTTTTTTTATCTTGCCCTTTGTAATTGTAATTTAAATTCCGGCATATTTCACCCACCCAAGGATACGGACACGCGGCTTTCTTTAATAATGATGTGAAAAACCTTTTCCTGACGCTGATATGTGAAATCTCCGTTTTCAAGTTGGGTGTACATGTTCTATTTTCCTTAGGCTAATTGAAACCCTTAATTAAGTGTGCATAACCGTAAACATGCAGACCTCCCCTTATCGTGCTGCTTACAGGTGGAAAAACATAATTTCACGGGTTATCATTATCAGAATGTCGCTATTAAATTGCTTAACGCGTTCGGTGTGTCATGTGTTGTACTAATGTTAAACTAACAGTGAGGGGGCGTAAATTAGGATTTGGTACATTTTCAGATGAAATAATACGAATGTGTCGCTTAATCCTCTCGCATTTTATTAGGCGTGTGTCTATGCGACTAATTTACACCCCATCGTGATCGTGTTATCCATTAGGCCAAAATGTTTCGAGTTTAACTATAAATTCTGTGCTGTGGCTAAAGCGGATGTAATAAATGTCAGCCTGAAATATTATAATGCTGTCCTTTAGTATAATTTTGATCGGCTTTGCTAACACCTTTAATTTGGTGGGAACTACCTACATTGTTCAGTCAGGAATTTACAACCCCTGAATTATTTTACTTTATTCGCCTTAAGGGCTCATTTAAATTGGAAGATTTAGTAGTAGAGTAAGGTGGTCGAGTGAGTAGTATCCCATTACTAACTTAAGCCTAGTGTAGTACTGTGTTCCGAGCGAAACGAAATAAACTCTCAAATCCCATATAAAAAAATGAATATTTCGTAAACACTTTTCGCGACGAAATATTTCGGTCGTTTTCCAGTAATGTGCTAATGGACTGAATTGATACTAGTCAACAATAGATGGTGCTTGGTTTTATTACAAATCCAGTGTACTCTTTTATGACAGTTGAAATATTTGACAATTCGACCGTTCATTTCGTTTGTGCTCGGGAAGTTTTGTGTATGTTATATTTTGTTGTTTTGAGTGTCGGTTCTTAGTTTTACGTAGCATTACTTGGACATTGAAACATACAAATCGAACATCCAAGTGTCGCGCGCTTTTATATCACTGACATCTAGTATCGAACAGTAGAATTTTTTTCACTCTACTTCGAAGGTACCTTTTCTTTACTACTATATGTAATGTAAAGATGTTAGGATGCTGGAAGACGAGTAGTAAAGACAGTAACAGGAGAAGTAGAGTAGATAGCTCATGTGGAATTTACGTAGAGCTAAGATTGTCGATCTATTTACGGTGGTAGACTTCGAAGAGCTACGGAGTGGGTGTGTTGCTCAATGTACCCAAAACGCTCGAAGTTGGGATCGAAACATCTCCTAAGCGGTTGATGCCATAAAATTTTAATTCTATGATATTTTTTAGGAATACTAGGAGCGTATACACGACATCTTCTGAACCAAATGTTTTTTATGTATGTAAGCGTATAAGTGGAGTATGCTAAAATGTTTGAGAGATGGCAGTGAAGTGGAACGATGACAACCTTTAAGAAAATCAAGTCTTTTTTTCAGGAACCATTACAGGCATGATCTTGGAATTTATACAAGAGATTGGCTAAGTATGCTGCAACCAGAAGAAAAAAATTGGGAGTGCTGTGATGTAGGGAGTAAGGGTGGAAGAAAGTGGAAAGAGAAAATTTCTCAAGGACCGCTAAGCTAAGAAAGTTGACGTCTGTATAGCATCAAAAATGAAATTGTTAGTGGCTGAAGCAAGGTATACGGTTGTAGATGGAACGGCTTATCCTAGAAAGTTGAAACTTGCTACGATGTTCTAGCAGAGACATTTAACCAAAAGATTTAGATTTGCTTTGACGCATGAATGTGAGGTAAACAAATTGTTAATAAAAAGGGGGTCTGTATATATCTTTACGAATTTCGTCATATCGCTTAGGTCTGTCGAGACACCGAATCAATTTTATTTTTGCAGGCTACTTTGAACTTTGATTTCCGGATTTTTCGTTATTCATCCCGTAAGGGGTGAAAGGTGGTTGTGAACGTTTTTTATGAATTCTGATATATATTTTAGGCCTGATGAGATATCGAATTAGTTTTTCGCTAAAGGCCCCCCAAATATCGGTTTTATAGTTTTTTGCAATTTGGTAAGGGGATATGTCGGTCGTTATTCCATCTCTTATGTTTTTAATGAAATTCAAAAAAAAGAACTCTGTTAATAGTTTGTGGGCAATTTTAATATATTTTTGGTAGAAGCCCGGAACGCTTTTAACGCTGAAATGCGGTGCAGGTTAATTTTTTATAACGGTTTTTTAAGATTGTCGGTTGTCTATTAACCTGTGCCATATTTCAGCATTAAATGCATTATGAACTTCTACCCAAAAATAATAAAGTTGCGCACAGGGTGTTGGCAGACTTTTTAAACATTGCCGACCTCCAGAGCACAGGATCCTTTCGTACTGTGGAAAAAATTTTAGTGATGGAATAGCTGCAAAAACTTCTTTTAGCCAAACTTCTAAAATAACCGTTTGTTTGAATATCCGGATAACCTGTTGTGGTTAAGCCCAAATAAAAGTAAATAACCAGGTAACTAACCGTTTTCTTCAATAACCACACATCCTTTTGCGTCAAATCAAAAGAGGGTATTAGGTTGATTAAATTAATTTATTAATTACACTTTTTGTTAATTTTATTTTACAAATTTAGGAAATATCATTAATCAAAATTTGTCAAATTAAATTTTCCGTATTTCCATAAAATCAAAATGTTCTCAAATTCAATTTGAATTTAGTTCTGAATGCTTCATTATATTGTTGTACATATTCGTAGCAGAGCATTGCATTTTATTTTGCCACAGAGAATTCATCATTTGTGAACTCGTTGTTTCAAATATTTCACCTTTGCGTTTATGCAATGAATTCGTAGAACTCTGATATTTTTCGTAATTGGTATAAATTTTTTTAGTAACAGATTTTAATACTTTCGAACTGAAATAAATAGAACGTCATGGAGAATATATGAATTTGGAAAAAATACTACTTACCAGTCAGCAGTTTTCTGTGTATATTCATGGGAAATGTTGTATTCGGCTTGCAGTTCATTGATTAAGACTTGAATTTTCTGTTGCGATTCTTTATATTTTTCCGCATAGTGTTTACATTTCAGAAAAATGTTATCAAGAGGTTTTTTCATAGATAACCGCATTTCCGCAAGAGTAGTAGTTGTATTTTGTGTGATAGTATTAACATGATCGTCTAATATGTGGTTCAACTTAGATTTGAACGTATCAATTAAACGGAGATTAAAAGTTTCTAAAAAAAGAAAAAATAGATTTTTTTTATTAATTACCGTCGTTGCTGGCTTGATTATTTTGTTTATTATTTGCTGCTAATATAGATAGATAAGAAACGTCCTATTGATATTTGTTCTTTAGATTTGGTATCTTCTCTTTTCCGTTTTCACACCCCTGAAACATTTTGGAATTATGGTTTTGAGTTTTGAATATTTCAACAGTTTCGATCAAATTTTTTACAGCGACATTAACATGTTCTGCAGTGCCAATGGAAAACAAAAAAATTATTTCTTAAGCTAGTATTACACTGTATGCCATGCTGTCAAATTTTTTTTTTGTCAAAATAGAGCAAAAAAGAATAATGCTGCAAACGAAAATTTTACGATTACACTATTTGACTGCATTAGCCAGTCAGAATAGACAAATAATTGACATGGTGGCAAACAGTGTAATATAAACTTAAAAATAAAGAGACTAAAATAACATATAAACCAGGCGAAGTTTATTTTATTTCGTTGAGCTTGAATTATACGGTATACCATAGTTTTGTTTTAGTTTTAGGAAGGGGCGCCACGCTGGGCCGCAGCACATACTAGGCACCAAAAGAGGGCCCATAGCGATCTCTTCGGAAATATCGTGAAACTAACTAGTTAATCACCCCCAAAACATCCTAAGTCCCTAATAAATTTGACCAACTTGTCATGCCCTATCAACCTCAGATCTTCCAAATTGTGGAAGAAAAGACTGACCAACCACTTCAAGCGCCTCCTTGCAACCGCCTGACACTCACACAAAATATAGGTAATGTCCTCCTCAGCTACGGTATACCATGCTGTCATACATTTGACTGAAAAAATTTTACGAAAAATGTAGTCAAAGTTTTTCCGTCAAAATAGACTTTGTGTAGAGTAAATAAAATTTCACTATTACACTATCTGACTACAATTGTCAGCGATAATAGTGAAATATCAGTCAATTTCTCGCCGTATAACACAAGAAAAACGAATTTGTTGTTGATATTGTAGACCAGTTAATGGAGTGTTTTAGCTTACAGAAGTCACAGATTGAATTTTGTTTTACAAATTCCTTCATTTCGAGATCCTAATGAAGTTTGCGACCACGAAAAGTATCCGCTCGCTGCACCATCTTTAAAAATTTCCCTTCCAGAGGTCTACTGGGCGTAACTCCTTTAAAAAATTTTAAGATCTTATCTGCTACGGATCTTGAGATATAACTTTTTTTTTTGCTTTTTAAAATGGCTATCTCCTCACTTCCGTGCTTCATCTCCAAATTTAATCTTACTGGCATAATAGGTTCGGAACGTATCCAAAGTTATTTACCCCATACCTTACCACCTCCTTTACAATTTTTAGTCCTTATCTAGGCTCCGAGTATCCCTTAAAACAACCACAAAGTTTCAAGCTTCTGATATCAATCGTTCAGGAAATATGGATTTAATTTCGATCCCAGCTTTCAAGCGTTTCGGACGCATTGTTTTCCCCCACTCACACAACCTTAAACCCCTATCGACCAAATTTTTGGGTCCACTATCTAATTCTACATAAGTTCCAAGATTCAGCCTCCTGCCATAAGTGGATCCCGAGATCTAGAAACCACAATTTTTCGTCTAAAACGTCACACCCAAAACAAAATTTCAACTAATAAATATCTCAACGGGTTTGTCAGCTACGCGTACGCCATCTGCGGCGGACAGACGGACATTTTTACTTTATTATTTTTTAATAATAAAGTATTGAGATCGACCTGAAATTTCCAAAAAAATTATCCTCCGAACCAATTGTACCAAGAAGATAAAATTTGGTTTGTGTATATAGCATTACAAGTGGAGTCCATTGAATGTAAAATTTTTGAGGGGAATGTGGAGCACTGAAATGGAGGATAGCAATTTTTCAAAAAATTAATTTTTAATTTTTTTATCTAAAGAACCGTAACCGTATATATGATCTTAGAAATTTTGCAGGAGTTAGACCTAGTAGACTTCAAGCAGTGAAAAAAATGTGAGGTGCTGGTGAAGGGAGTGACGACGGGAGGGGTTGGAAACAAAAGAATTCTGATTTTTATTTCACAAAAATTGCAAACCATAGAAACCAAAAAATTTACGACTATATAGAGCCACTACGGAGGTATCCTGGAACTACAGAGGCATCTTTGAAACCAATTTTTATAGTGGTAGCAAGGTACGGGGGTGGGGTGGTTTCTTATATCTCAAAAGCGGCCTATATTAAAAAGTTGAAACTTAGTACATATATGTAGATATGCTACTAGAGTAATTACAGCCAAAAAAGTTCAGATTTTCATTGGCGTACAGAGGTGGAGATAAAAAAAATTTCTGTGAAAAGGGTGTTTTCCACATTTTCACGAATTTCGTTTTATCTTTTAGACATGTCTAGTTATCAAATAAATTTTACTTCCACGGCCTCTTTATATAAGCGAACAGAAACATTTTTCCAAATTTTACGATATCTTACCCCTAAGGGGTAAGTGAAAAGTGGTTGTGTACATTTTCACGAATTCCGATATATTTCTTAGTTCTAATGAGATATCGAATTCACTTTTAATTATAAAGGCTTTAAATATAAACGGAAAAACCGATTTAAGAATTTCCGATATTAAACCTCCTGGGGTGTGATCCGAAACGCGTTTCATGCTAAGATACGGTGCAGGATACTTTGCGACTGACAACCAGAACGATACCAGCTTAACACTATCTAAAATACGGTACTCACCACCCAAAAAGGATTCCAGTGTTGTAATTTCCAATTGGTTGTTGCTCGGTGATACTGCTACCACAGCGCAACTAGAACTATTATCTTCTTGATTAATAGTTCTCGGCTGTTTTGCCTCAAGTTTTTTTTTAGAGCTAGTAACATCCACCATTTGGTTCTGTAGTAACTCTACTTCAATTGTGAAAGTCGTATTTAACTGATCCTTGTTATTGCGCGTATTATCCTCACTATCACTAAAACTTTCATTTCGGCTTTTACATTCTATAGAATTTGGTGTGGATCCAACTGAATGCATCATGTCTTCTTCTTCCTTTCCATAGCTACTTAGTTTGGATTGCGAGTTTTTGAATAGATCGCCGAAAAACCGATCGAATACCCAATCGCGACCTGATAGGGCAATATGCGATATACTTTCGGAAACGTTTATTTCACTACTTCCTGGGCCAGCGTTCATTTCGTCGGACTTGTTATTGTTTTCCACAATCTCTTCGATAGATTCTTCTATTTCAACCATAATATCCATTGAATTGTTATTTTCTGCATCAACACCGCTGACTAGACCATCAGCAATGTGAACATTTGCATGGGTTTTTATTTCAATTGGATCAATTGTATTTTCTTTTCGATTTCTGAGAGCATTTTGGCTGGATTTCGCACGTTTAGGAACTGTTCTTACAGCTATATCAGCTTCATTGCTGCGCCTTTTAACAGCATTTTGCGTAATTGAACTTATTGAATCCGTATACGGCAATATTGGGTGGGAATCCTTTTTTGAGGAAGTTAGTATGGTATTGATTTCCGCCGCAATTACCGGTTTGGGTCGAAGGGAAGACACCGCCTTAGGTTGCTTAGGTTGTACAAACGTGTTTGGTTCTAATGATGATTTTGTAATTATTTCAGTTGATATACACTGTATGGAATCGCTACTTTTCGCCTTGTTAATTTTACTATTTTTCAACTTTGCTTTTGATGCCCTTGGAACAGCTGGTGATTTTGTTTTAACATTACGTGTCCATCTAGGACATTTAGCTGTAGCAATAGTTGATGCGAAAACTTTATCATTCAAGTTACTAGCATCTGTACGATAGGAAAAACTTACGTTTTTATTTTTACCCATAAACTTTTGAACAACGTGTTTCTTCCGTTGATTTTTTTTTGGTTTAGTATCCTTTTCCAAAGCATATATACTGCGCGGATCATAGACTTCGTAATAAATAGATTGTGGCTCGGGATTTTTAAAGATTTGACCTGTTTTCTTAACTAGCAAATTTATCTTTCTCAAATTTGTCTGCATAGTTGCAACTTCGATAGAAGGTCGCCTTACTGTAGAACGTTGATGATTCAAATATGTATCAAAGGCATCGACTAGCTCGCTGCTGGTATTAAACAGGGGGTTAATAAGTTCATCGTTAACAACCCCCGTGTCTTCTAAAATTTCAATGTCGTTCTCCTGTAAAGACTTGCCACGCAGAGGTTTAACAAAGTTTACACGTTTGCCCAGGTCAATATCTTGAAATGATTTTTCCTGCGCTGGAACTTTAACATAGCTGCTTGCTGGCGAAACTACTATCGCGTGACTAAACAACTTCCGCTTCTTTGCAGGAACTATAGAGTGCGTAGCTGGTGGAAGGTTCTCCTTATCAATATCCACAATAGACTTTTGCTCATTAGTCGATTCTTCGTTTAAATTCGAACCTCGAGTCTTAGAATTTTGGCAGTATTCTGCTTTTTGCTGCTTCACAGTATTCAAATGTTTTTTTTCGCTGCAAATTTTTGATGGCGATTTACGTTTAAGGTTTTCCCAGATCTCATCAGTTGTTTTTACCATCGCTAGAGGTCTATCCAACTGATTTATATTTGCAGCGGTGTATGAAAACTCTGAGTCCTCAATGATGCAAGAACTCAGTTGCATATTAAATGTTGTATCCTGGCTGACAACAGACAACAATTCACATGTTTGTTGTTCGTAAAGTGTGCATAGAACTTTGGGCTTCGACTGGGCTGTTAAACTTTTCTCGGGTTTTAAGCAAGGATCCTGAGACAAAAATTTGTCTGAAATGAAAAAAATTAACATAGTCATTTATTTAAAAAATCTTAAGAAATTTGAAATTTTGAAAAGTGCAGCATTTTAAAAAGAGACGAAATGTCAAAAGAATCTTTTTTTCTTTTTGTTAATTTCACATTTCACTATTTTCACGATGAATCCTTTCGATTTAAAATTAATTTTTGTTTTAAAATCATCTCAATTACGAGAGATTGCCATTCTAAATGAAATACTAGACTAGAGTCGGGTATAAAACAGAGTGCAGCGTGAGCGTTTAGTATGCCCCTTTTGAAGGACTATCGATGGAAAAGGACACTATCTCCCGCTTTCCGTAAATCACTGAATGACAAATTTCGTAAGGTTTTCCTATTAGGCTCCGAAGTAATTATGTAATTATTATCTCACGAAATTTACATGGAAAAAAAACTCCAAGAAGCACAGTGATTTTGTCCTTCAACCCAAACTGAATCTTATAGAAGTTTAGTTTTACGTTCCCGGGTTGTAATCAATTGAAGCCAATCAGAGCAACTAATTTGACCTTAATATGACGGTACTTGAAGGATTTATTTTCGCTTGTTCTTATTTCCTTACTTTAAAATTTGGGAAAATGATTGAGTATACAAAATTTTAAACTGCTATGTCCACTAATTTTCCAAACATAAGAATAAGTGTAACTATGTTATTTAGAGTCTTTCATGTGGAGTTACCCAAAGGTGTGAGGTAATATCATTCAATGCGAATTTCCTAGCGAAACGATGCCTTGAGCGTAAGAGATAGTGAGCTCCGGAAGACGGGTTCGGGACTTTCATAGATGATGGCTATAGGAAGGACTTCCTTAATATTCCGCATACTAATCCCTTTAGTTGCAATCTTTGAAAAATTAATCGCGTTTTAGACGGAAAACTTTGGTTTCTAGATCTCAGCAACCGCTTATGATAGGAGGCTTGGAATTTATATAGAGCTGTGATAGTGGACCCATTTGTATAAAAATTGTCAATATGGGTGAAGGGGTGTGGGAGTGGGTGGTGAAAAATAATGCGTCCGAAAAGCAAAAAAGCCGAGATCGACATATTCTAAAATCCATATATCCTAAACGGTTAACGTCACAAAATTGAAACTTAATGAATATCTGTAGGTATACTAGAAGAATAGATCGGAAATAAATTTTTAAGTTGGGGCAGTGGCGTACGGGGGTGGGGGGTGAAAAATTTTAGATTACGATATCTCATGAACCAATTGCACTAGACAAATAAAATTCGGTTTGTTTATAAAGGTTGACAAATGAAGTTTGATGAAAATAAAATTTTTTAAAGGGGCGGTGGAGCATGAAAGTGGAGGGGATACGAATTTTTATAAAAAATCACGTATCATATCTCAAGAACAGTGTAAGATGGGTGCTTAAAATTTTTACCAAAAGTAGGCCTAATAGACCCCTAGCAGGAAAAAAAATGTTGGTTGTGAGGGTGTAGAGGGTGAGAGTGGGGGAGGGTGAAAAGTAAAAGGTTCCGATTTTTATATCTCGCGAATCTATAATGATATAAAGCTTGGTATTTAGATAGAACTATAGTAGTAGCATGTCGAAAAAAATATAATTTTTTATAGTGATAGTATGGTACGAGGATGGGGGGTGTTTTTCCTATCTATAGAACGGCTTATGCTACAAAGTTGAAACTTGGTATGTATATGTAAATCAACTAGAACAGTAATTTAGATTTAAAAAAATTTTAAATATCCATTGGCGTTAGGAAGGGGGGCTAAAAAAATGATCAGTGAAAATGGAATGCATATTATTTCACGGTTTTCGTCAGATCAACTACACCGAAAACTACATATTTTTTTGTTTTGCATTTTTTTATCTTATTATTATCAATTATCTATTAGGTCTTCTCAAATATTGAATTCATTTTTATTCTACGGCTTCTTCATATAAATACCTAACAAATGTTTTCAGGATTCTTTGAAATTCGACCCCTAAGGTGATGGAAAGGGGGTTGTATACTTTTTCACGAATTCTGCCATGCCCCTCAGGTCTGATCAGATATCGAATATCTTTTCACTTTCAAGGGCTTGCGTAATAATTGCCTAAAACTTAATTTTAAGTTTTTTCCTTTTTTAGCCCCTAAGAGGGTATAAAAGGGTTGAACGCGTTTTCACGAATTCCATCATATCTTTGAGAAGTGATAAGAAGTTGAATTGGCTTTTACTTTCTCGTGTTGTCTTCATATTTATCTATTGAAAGGAGTTTAGGATTTTAGGATATTCAACCCCCAAGTGGGTGTAAGGAGGTTTCATATGTGATGATATATCGAATTCTTTTTACTTCCCAAGGTTTCCTTAGATATTCAATCCTAAAGGGTGTAAAGGAGTTGTATGCTTTTCAAAGCTTCGACATATTTATTAGGTTTGATGAGATATTAGATCGCTTTTTACTTCCATACACTTTTTATATAATCGCCTACAAACCCATTTCTCAATTTTTGGATATTCAACCCCCAAGAGTTTGCATATGTTTTCACAATTTTTGCCATCCCTTAGTTCTGCTGAGATATAACTAATTAAAAATTAAAATTTGTTGTTATGGCATTTGATGTAATGACCTAAAAAACAATTTAACGATTTTTCGAATTTTAAAAACCAAAGGTGTTTGAAGGGTTTGCTTGCATTTTCTCAAATTTTTCAAAATCCCTCGTATCTCATGAGATATCAAGTTTCTTCTTATGAAATAGTCTAAACACCTGTTTCACAATTTTTCGAAATTCAAACCCCAAGTGGAAGTAATGGCTTTGTATACATTTTAACAATTCGTCATATCTCTTAATTCTGATAAGGCAGCAAATTCGTTTTTACTTCTATGGGCTTTTAGTGTTCATAATATACCGAAATTCGAATAGTCTACACGGACTTTTTCAATGTTTAATCGGCTAAAAATCTCTATTTTAAATATTTTTTTTTAAGAACAAAACTAACTTTCCAAGAAACCTCATAATTTCGAAACAACTAATGATATACTCCGACTTTGACCACTCCCGAACTTTGATCAGAAAATAATAAAGTTTCGCCCAGACCATCGGAAGATTTTTTGTTTTGCAAACGGTTTCAATATCATAGCTATTTAGCTCAATAGCATAACCGATTTGTGAGATATAAAAACCAACATTTTTTGTCTTAGACGCTATCCCAACTTTCTTCACACCGCCACTCCTAAAGGGGTCTACCCACTAAACAATTTTGAACTGAATAGCACAAAAGATTTGTGAGCTACAAGCTTTGAAAATTGCGTTTGCCAGACGGTCTAAAAAAATGTTATCTTTAAAAGTACCATTTTTTTTAATAGATCATAATACTATATTATTAAAATAATAAAGTAATTTGTTCGACTTAAAAGTCTGTTGTGCGCGTTTTCTTTAGTTATGCAGAATTTTCACTAATATTACAAGTTTTGCACATACTAGGGACCTGTTTGCGTCGTGCCGTCACGCCCCAATTAATATTTGACTTCATATCTTGCCTATTCTTACGGCAGCTGACGAAGTCAATGAAAGTGTAGATTTTATTATCTTTCACAAATTTTTTGATGCCTATTCAAAATTTTCTAACAATATTTTTCTAGATTATTAGCAAGCAAATTGATATTTTTGTTTTTTGATCACATTTCTTACCTTCAAGAATGAAGTCGTTCGTTGAATTGTCAATCTATAAGTAGGTAACAGAATTACTACAGGACTCAAATGTCAAGAAAATTTTAAAGTACCTACCGGACTTATCAATTTTAATATTTCAGAATTTCTCAGATTTTTGGCCATCGTTTCCGAAAAAATAAAATCTATTTTGTTAATAGACTTTAACAGACCATTATGTGGTAAATTACTGATGATGAATCCGTCGATTTGTATGTTTAGTTCAGTTTTGCTTGTTTTTGGACAAAAAGGACGTGCAAATAAAAAAATATACAAAATGAAATTGCCAGATGCTAGTGTACCTTTTCCACTTGATTGCAGCTACTCCAGCTTCAATTGAAATCCATTTTTGATCGTTTTGTTGGTTGAATGTTTTTAAATTGCAAAAAAATGAAACAGTTCTGGTCGCAATATTAAAATCTGTCCACAAGTCGACTTCAATTCCGTTATACTTATGAAATGTAGATTTATTTACAATTAATACGCTTTATATAAAATAAGTAAGATTTTAGCTTACGCATGGTTTTTTAATATCGTAGTTTCCACATTTGATCGTTTCGGCAATTATAGAATAAACGAGAACCTCTGTAGAAATTTTCATATTGAAAATATTAAGAAGCTTTCTAGATTCCTAAGGAATAGATGACACACACATCCTTTAATTATGAGCTGGATGGAAGTGCAATTTTAAAATACATCCATACAAAATAATAATACATATGATGTGCACGGTGGTCAGTTATTGTAGAGGTCAGCAGTTCGAGTCCTACTCCTTCGCTCTATCTTATGCCTTATCTATTCATTTATAGCCTTATAACTAATCACACAGCCCAGCAAAACGTCGTACCCACCAGTGGATTAAGTAACCTCCGTAGGTGGGGTATGTACCCAGGGTAAAAATATCGGCTTCGTCACCAGTACATGATATGTAATTTTAGTGAAGTAATAGTGAAGTGATAGAGAAGTAATCGCAAAGAGCGGATGTGTCTTAAAAAGTACAATCTATACTTAACCACCGAACGGCACGTTCACAGATACGATTATGAATGAGTGAGTTACGCTGGAGGGTATAATAGGTAGGCTAAATACCTACGACATTTATGGCAGAAAACTCCTTATGGAAGTTGCATGAATTATTAGAAGGAAAATTATGAACTGTTAACAATATATTTTTATAAAGCTCGTAATTCTGAAAAATTTAGGAACTTCAAAATTTTATGGAGAAAAACTAATCAGACTGTTGCGGATGCGGTGGAATATGTTTATACATGTCAGCGCTACAAAGTCGCTTCGGAAACATATTCCAAACAAATGCACAGGTGACTGTCGAATATGTGTTCTGTGGTTAATGGTCAAGAATAGAGGATGGAATCTGAATGACAGCGTAGAAAATAGTGCTATATCAAAAAAAAAGTCCTGGAATATACGGAATATCGGATAATTTTCTGAAAAAATTCCCTTCAGGACCAGATAAAAGCCAAATGTGCCCTAAATGCTATTTGTTTTGATGCCCTATTGCCACCGAATAGTTACCAATGCGAAAACAAAGAGATATCACATTCCATTTTTAGAGCTCAACGCGTTCTCAAGTACCACTGAATGCTATCATCAATTTTTTAAGAACATTTTTATGGTGGCTACTCCGAGGTCCGTACTAAGAACTCGCTACATTTTCCTCACATTTGCGAACGTGTAGACATAAAAGGTATTGATATTGATGAGACTGACGAATGTTTTAAGAACCTCTATGTGGGAACTATCCGATGAAGAAGGACTTCGCCCATTAACGAGTTAAACGTTGCAACACATTCTCGAACTACACTCAGCAAGCTGATTTTGATTTTTTAACAACACGTAATAAAGCCTGACAAATTAAATTGCGCCAAAAAAAAGGTACCGGACATATTTTTATTTCAGAGCAAAAAAGATTTTTTAGGGTATCTGAGGCGCACTGTTCAGCGATATCGCTATCGCGACTTTAGTTCTACATTTAAATGTTGAAGAAATTAAAAAAACGAGAACAACTTGACCTCATCAGCTGTACAGCTCCACTTCCTTTATGTCCTGATCATGTACTTATATGTAAGATAAGTTATAAAAATTTTACTTTATATATATATATATATATATAAGTGTTGTTATATGCATACTCTGGCAACCCGAACCACTTTCAATGACCTCGAAGTTTCCAGATGAGACTACAACCTTTCGATCTCCAGTTGGAATAGCGTAGAATGCTCTTCACACTTCATGTTCTACACACTTCCTGCATATTCAACACACAAAACTCAACTCTCAAAATCTCTCAACTCAACACATGCACTATATAAGCACCGTAGGGCTTGTACACGGGATCAGTTTTTCTACTGCGAAAATGAGACGAAGATCACTGATGTCTAAGGTAATTTTCATTGATAACAGCGATCGTGTAGTAAATGTGATTATTAAACGCGATTGATGTGATTGTTGAACATGATTGAATAAAGCAATTTGTGTTTTTATTAATTTTAATCGAATTGAGCTTTTACATGAAATCCTGGCGAAGCCCTAGCCCGCAGCAATATATTACAATATTTGCTGCTATTTTAAAATGGTGGACACTACAATAATAAGCAAGAACAACAAAAGTATAAAAGCATTCTACTAAATTCAAGAACGATCAGCTTGTGTGTTTTTTTTTAAAACCTACGTACTTACCAAATCGAAATTATCATTATTGATATTTAAAAATATATCTCTAATCTCCTGTAATTCATTTTCAGGCATTATATCTCGTAGTAATTCACTTAAACCTTCGCCATACTTGTGTAAGTATTTTCCAAATACTCCAACTCCTGATAATTGTGTTTTATAATGGCCTGTTGTAAATATTGTACAAATTATTTGTTTCCTACAAAAAATATTATTAAATAAATAAAATTTGAATCTTCAATCTATACTAAATAATAAAACATACATAGCCTTTAAGTCAATCGAATTTCGTATTTTTTCAGGCGATATTTTACTTAGAATCAAATTCCATAGTTGTAACACTTCGTAACGAAACTGAATAATTTTTTTACCGCTACCACTTAATTGTAAAATAGCTCCAATATATTGAGTAAGTCCAGGTAATTGAGCTTCAAAAAACTGTAGTAAGTCCAAAGTCGTACATTTTTCTCGAATATTCTAAAAAAAATATGAAATTAAGTAGTATGAGTATAATAATAATTAAAAGTAGCTGTATATCTCAGATATGGCTTCATTGACCAGAAAATTGATCTGAAACAATATTTTTTGGGACTTACAGTCACTGTGATTGGTCGGTGCGGTCCTTCGGACCTAGTCCAACAAAGTTTTAAGCTGGCCCGTTAGCGAACTTGGCCTTACAAATTTGACCAAACATTCAGATTAAAATTTCAAGATCCTGCAGCATCAAGGGATTCTTGAATCATCGTGCGTACGGACAGATGGACGGACGGTCAGAGAGACAGACGGACGAACAGCAAGCGGGATCGGGGTTATGGCCACAAATAATCAAAAAAAAATATACATAGCCTTTTTTTGTCTAAGGCTCGGTTCTATGTGTTACAAAGTTTTGGGCTGGATTAAACTTATAATAGTCTCAGATTTCATCTAGAGTAGAAAGATTTTTTGGAAAGTCAATATTGTCTGCACTAGCAATAGTAAAGTACCACTTTCAACATTTATCAGTGGGTTTTTTTAAAAAAACGACAACATTGTAATCAATAAACTGCCCATAGAAGAAATATTGAAAAGACATTTATCCAATTATACATAAGAGCCCGTGTAGACATCTCGAATTTCGTAATATGTGTGTGAAACCGTACATTCCCTTAGAGGTTGAATATAAAATATCCGTAAATTACTTTTATATTAAAAGTTCGTTGAAATAAAAACCAATTTGATATCTCATAAAACCTAAAAGACATGTCGCCCTTACACCCCAAAAAAAATCTGAAATTAAAGTAAAAACCAATTCAATATCTTATCAATTCTAAAAGATATAACACAATTCGTGAAAAAGCTACAATCCCTTTAAACACTATTAGTGTTTGAAAAGTAAAAAATCCTGAAAACAGTTTTAGGCGATTATATAAAATACCCTTATTCGATGTCCAATCAGACATAATGGATATGGCGGATTTCGTGAAAATGTATGCAAACCTTTTACACCTTTTAGACTTTTACATTAAGTTAAGATTAAAAAAATCCCTAAAGTAGTTTAAAAAATTGTATCTGAAGAACGCGTAGAAGTAACCTTAATTTAATATTTCAGAGGACCCAGGAAATATGACGAGATTCGTGAGCATTTTTTTTTACCATTCCTTCGTATGACAATGGTTACATGAAATTTTGTTTACTTAAACTACTTTTCTAGTACATCTACATATATACCCATCAAGTTTCATGTTTCTAGCATAAGCCGGTAGAGAGAGGAAAAGCACTCCACCCCAGTATCATACTTCACCTATTGGAAATTATATTTGCAGAATGACGTCACCGAGAAATTCAATGCGTCCGAAACGCTCGAAAGCCGAGCTAAAATCTATATCTCCGAAATGGTTATTGTCGCGAAATTGAAACTTTATGACTGCTTGTAGGTACACTAGGAGAATAGATCGGAAATAAAATTTTAAGGAGGTCAGTGGCGTGTGGGGGGTGGGATTGAAAAACTTTAGATCACGATATCTCACGAACCAATTGCGCCAAAAAAAATGAAATTCGGTTTCTGTATACAAGTGATCAAACAGAGCTTGCTGAAAATAAAATTTTTTAAGAGGAAGGTTGAACATGAAAGTGGGGGGATAAGAATTTTTCTATTAAATAACGTCTCATATCTCAAGAACAGTTTAAGATATATGTTTCATTTTTTTACGGGAAGTAGACTTAATAGACCTACCGCAGGGGTGTAGGTGTAGGGGCGAAGGTGGGGGAGGGTGATGAAGAAAAAGTCCAGATTTTTATATCTCCAGAACACATAATGATGGATTGCTAAAACTTGGTATTTAGATAGAGCTATAGTAATAGCATGTTGGAAAAACATAATTTTTTATAAGGGTTGTATAGTACAGGGGTGGAAGGAGGGGGGATTTTTTCCCATCTATAGAATGGCTTATGCTAGAAAGTTGAAACTTGGTGAGGATATGTAAATCTATTAGAAAAGTAATTTAGATAAAAAAAAATATCAAATATCTATTGCCGTGCGAAATGGGATCCAACAAAATTATCAGTTAAAATGAAATGTATATATTTTCACGAATTTCTCTAAGGTCTACTGATATATTGAAGTAATTTTTATTCCACGGATTCTTCATATAAGTGCCTAGAAAGTTTTTTCAGTGTTTTTTGAAATTCAACCCCTAAGGAGGTATGTATAAAGGGGTTGCGATAATTTTCACGAATTCAGCCACATAATTCAAGTCTGATTAGATATCGAATAACTTTTCCCATATACGCTCTTGTTTTATAATCGCGAAAACACGTTTTCAAGGGTTTTGAATTTCCTACCCCTAAGAGGGAGTAAAAGGGTTGAACACGTTTTCACAAATCCCGTCATACAACTTAGGACTGATAGACATCAAATTGGTTTGTACTTCCTCGGGCTTTCTTCATATTTATCTTGAAACTAATTTCAGGATTTTTGAATATTCAACCCTTAAGTGGGTGTAAGTGGGTTGCATACGTTTTCACAATATTATATATCTCTTTAGGTTTGATAAGATATCAAATTGGCTACAACTTCTGCAGAGTTTTTATATAATTGCCTACAAACCGATTTTAGTAGGTAGTGCAAAGGATGTTGCACACTCTTTCACAAATTCCTACATATTTCTTGGATCTGATGAGATAGCGATTTTATTTCTTCCTGTAAATTTGCCAGAAGGTTAATTTCAGGCTTTTTAAATATTCATCCCAAACGGGTCGTAAGGTGGCTGCATAGTAACCTACACCGCATTATTCTCGTTCCAGACTTCTACCCATAAAATAATAAAGTTGCGCCCAGACTATTGGCAAATTTTTTTTATTATCACATCGGATAGCTAAGTAGGGTAGAAATTATTAAATAAACATACTGCAGTCACGATCGGCTGCAAGCCAATCGTATGATACTCTAGATGAATACTGAACTCCGATTGTAGTTGGGGATAAATACGAATTACGTGTGTGCGTGTTGTATGTCGTTTATTAAAGACCCCCATTCGGTTGCTACTTGAAACTAATAATTTTTTTTCGTCCGAGGCTTGGTTCTATGCGTTACAAACTTTTGGGCTGGATTAAACTTAAAATACTCTATATGATTTCATCTAGAGTATAAAAAACAACAACGTTGATGTTTTAGTGATTTCTTACGAAATTTTCAGAATAGTAGTAGTTTAGAGCAAATTTTGAACATTTTTGTCACAGTGAGCTTACAGGTGCAATAAAGTCATAAAAAATCACAAAAATAGCAGCAGTTGTTGTTTTATGTTACTTTTACTTTATTATTTTTTAATAAGTATTGTGATCGACCTGAAATTTCAAAAAAATTAGCTACCCTGAAATTTTAAATTAATTCTAATCTCCCGTTGAATCAACTGTTATAAATCTAGGCGGCAAGCCAAGACATGAACCAAATTTAATTGTGACTGCACTGTCCCATTGTGGTGAAGAATAAGCTGTTATAGCTGTGTGTCGTTGTTTTTCTACTACACTGCACCTCAGCGATACTACATCACATCGAAATTAAAAACCTTGCACACTTCTTTATAGCTTGTATGAAAAAAACTGCGACTGAAACGTCCATCAATAAAGTTTTCTCGCTTACCTTAATCGCTTCAATCCACTGCACAGCGATATCATAAAATTCCGGATAATATTCCTCGTCTATATGCAAAATATAATCCATTCCAGTAAACACAACCCGGAACGTGGGCGTGTCCTTAAAAAACCGTAAAAATTAAGTTCCGCTCGAAGTTTGACATCTACGCAAAATACTTACCGGCCGTTCAACCCTATTCAAAAATTCAATTTTCTTTATGAAAGCATTTCGTTTCCTTTCAATGCCGCTCCTGCTTAATAACGTCGAAGTAATCGACATGCAGCTTGACTGCATTTTATCAACGTCCAACGTTTTCACTTTTTTAGTTTTCAAGAAAAACAAGAAGCGTTCGCACGAACGGAAACGAAGTGAACGCGTCTAGAACAACAAAAAACTGTAGGAGAATTCTAATGCCGCTACACGACGCGGAAGCGGATTACTTAAAAACAAGTAGCGCTGCTTCTGAATTGGCGGGAAAATTGAGATATTTTGAATTTGTTTTCGTTGCAGTTTGTGTTTAATCAATCAATTAAAGGTACTAAGGATAGTTGCTGCTATAATTTATATTGGAAATACATCATACATTATCAAATCCCAGCTAGTAAAGCGCTGTCGAGAAGGCTCAAAAGGTACTTTGTAGTCAGAATAGAGTACGACTATGCTGGGTACCAGGGCATAGTGGCATAGCAGGGAACGAACTGGCCGATGAGCTGGCGAGACTAGGATCGGCGTCAACTGAGATGGTAGAGGAGGTAGTTAGTCCACCATTAAACGGAATCAAAGCACGTATCAGGGATTGTGCCGCAGACGCAGCGAACTCCAGACGGGAGGCGCTATCGAGCTGTAGGACTTCTAGCACACTCTGGCCAAGTTTGGACAGATGGAAGACTAGGGAGATATTGACATGAAGGGGAAGTCTGCGGCTACTCGTCATAATACTGACAGGGCACTACTTGCTAGGGAAGCATGTTATGCGTATGGGGATCGCTGACTCTAACGTGTGCAGGTACTGCCTTGACCTATATGCTGAAGAGGACATCACCCAATTTTGTGTGAGTGTCAGGCAGTTGCAAGGAGACGACTAAGGTGGCTGGGCAGTCTTTTCTTTGACAATTTGGAGGACTTAAGGGCATGACAAGCTAGTCAAGTTCTTTAAGGAACTGGGTTGTTTAGGGGATATTTAGTGACCTACGAGGCTCTGAAGGGATCGCTATGGGCCCTTTTGGTGCCTAGTGTGCGCGGTGGCTCCGCGTTTCGCCCCTTCTTAAAACTAAAACTACATCATACATACAAAAATTTGTTTATAAAAGGAATAAACACTATTTGTTGAATATGGAAAATATGGTCTTTTCCTTCCATTAAAGTCATCCACGCCCATAAGATCTGCCCAAAAGACTTCCCTACAAATTTTATAAGAAAAATTAATTAATTAAAATGCCAACTGCTTTTTTATTTCAAACTTTGTTTTTTGCTATTAACTTGATAGTAGTGAATGAAACGAAATATCTTCTGTAAAAATATATCCTTTATGCTTAATGTTAGTAAAAAAACCGGTCACAATATTCTACAAAAAGATCGAGAGAACGAAATTTTGTGACTTTTGTCCTCTGATATCTCAGCAAAAATGACGCCCAACGTGGGGCTAGCCAAATGAGCGCGTACTTCGCAATGAGTGATTGGAACACATGTTATAGTCGGAATAGTGCCGCATACGAGCTGTAACATCAAACGGACTTATAATTTCACTGGTATCGAACCAAATAACGCTTGAACGGCACCTTCAAGTCCAGTGAACCAGCTCTTTTGCGATTTCACTTAATTTGGGTGTAATTCAGATTCACAGCTGGACATTGTAAATTCTTCATATTGACAGTTTTCTGTTGGCAACCTTCATGAGTCATCCGAATTCCAAATGAAGGGAAGCCTTGTCGATCTGTGGGTTTCAATCGGGCTTCTTGTAGGTTAAGTAGTGCCTTCCAGTCGCGTCTAAATAATGTTTTGTGGGTATCCTTTTGAAAGCTGGGCTTGACTTGACTAAGTGGGCATGTCGTCAGATGATTTTAGTTTTCAAGTCTTAGGACAATTTGTTTTTCACCTTAGTACTTTTTTTCATTTGTTTTATCCTACAGTTTTTTAATATTTTCACACAATTCCAATTTTCTCAGGAGATTGTAGAGAATGGGATTTGCCTTTCAACTCGAGCTAGCAGGAGAGAGGAGGAAGCTTGGGAGTAGGATAGATTTTATCAGTTGAGACCCTTTCTTATTCCTCTTTTGGGGCTATACTTAAAAAAATTACGTGGACAGTACATTAGCACCAATCGAGTTGGGGCGTAACGCCAGTTGAGTTAAGGAGTCTGGGAATCTCATACCACCAATTTTATCACCCAGGTAAGTCGGCGTGAAATTTTTGTAGTACATGGCAAGGGTTTATCAACCCCTTCTCTACAGCAAACGATAAGCACGGAAGCTAGCAAGTACGTCGTTCAAATTCACACTTTAGACACCAATTCTGACGAAGACAGAGTAGGAACACTGTTTCCCGATCCCTAAACCATTCTTCGGTTATTTTCACTTTTTGAATTTGATACAAAAATCATTTTCTACTCGACGAGATCGTAAATAAGAAAAATTGTCTCAGTTTGGGTTTGGAAAATTGTAATTGTAATTTGTAAGAAGCAGTCATCTCGAAGTTAGGCGGCGGTATAGCCCAAACTTCTCCGAAGTTGAAGCTGAACATGTTTTAACCATGAGAGTTGTTTACACCAACTGCACGATATTAAGAAATATTTTTAGAAAGGAGGAGCTGCTGGCCAACATAATCCTGGGCGAAATTCCGACATCATGCATGAAATTGCGTTTTAACATTGTCAATATCTTTTTGTAGGATTATTTTAGATTCATATTTTAATTCACAACAGAGTCCGACCGACGTGGATGGAAGTAATCAGTGCCAAATTATAATAGAAAACGTGTTAGGATAATTCTCTGACATGACAAGTTTATACATTTACTTTCGTCTCCGAGACTACTGTAGCGGCTTTTTATCGAAATTAAAATGCGATAAGGGAGCCTTATCTAGACTTTAAGTGTAATGTAAGAGATCTGCTAGGGACAACACTTTATTCAAATCATTCTGTCGGTAGAATTATATTTTTAAGATCCGTCTGATATAAGTTTCCTTTTAAGAAAATATGTGCAGCCACGCGTAATATAAGAGGTAACGAAATGGTGTGAACCCAGCCTCACTGCTCTTTACCTAGTTGTACTAATGCCGATTCAACAACCACCCCATCCCTAAAACTGACTGGACTGTCGCTACTGTATTAAAGGCTGACCCATCGAGCAAAAAACTAAAAGAGGCCAGTCAAAAAAATTTGCGGAACTGGTTTGTTGCAATGGTAATAACATTAGAATGTAACGAGTTCATTGGCATATAAGATTGAACATTTTTGTTTTATACTTGTGCCCCCAAGTGCATTTCAACTTCATTGCGTCTTAACGCCTTTGCAAAAATTTTAAAAAAAATCTACATTCACATAAGTGCGTGATCAATCGTTCCTTTAGTTACCTGTTCAGTGTGCTGACTCCTAAGCCTAGTTGAAAAAAAATAGTTTTATTTCCAATTTAAACCAGGTGTTCGATTCAGGAGTTTCAAAACTGATTTCTAAGTCGTGGTGAACGATGTATCCCACTACATCGTCTCAATGCATAGCGTAACGCGTAAATCTAAATTATCTTTTTGAAAAGTTAAAAAGATTAGTTGATTTGATAATAAAAACAAAACGCTGCGTACTATTCATTTTATTTTATTTTATTTTACTCCATTTCTGTATACTTTTAAAGCCATCTCTTACACGAACAATAAAACGAATTCTTTTCGGAAAAAAAATCAATAAAACATAATAAAATCTATAATTTAAATATTAACTATATACAAATTTCGTATTGAAAGTGAATAATAGGCTATAGTTACAAGAAATCAAAACAAGGGAATTACTCTTTGTAAATCTGGATTTTTTTAAGGATTTACAACGCATTTCAATTTCATTAATTGCTATTAACTGTTTATTTAATTTCAAATTTATCTTTGTATATGTTTTTTTTTCCGTTAGTACAAAAAGATTCAAAGAGTTTTTTGTTTTAAATAAAAATATAATGTAAATTATTTACACCTGCACTTGTGTTACGTCATTAATATAAGAACTACTTAAATTAGTTAATTACAGTAATAATAATAAGTTTTATAATTATTTTAATATGCTAAATAGAAATTTTACAGAACAGAAATCTCACACGTTATGAAACAATATGAATGAAATGGAACGTGCTAAAACACACTTTATTCTTCTTTGTATTCGGTGAATCATTTTCTTTTTTTTCAGTTGGCGTAGATTTCATTGCTTTTATTTAGAATCTAATTGCATAAAAAATACTTTCCCAGTTTAATAATTTCATTTCAGTGTTGATTAATGAGGAAATGAACATTTTAAATCTCTATATTTTTTTTAATTTTTACTCACCTCCTGGATTCGGAGGTCGTGGCGCCGATACTATTTGGGCAAACATTGGAGGACGTTCGTCTGATTGCCCTAAATTTTTAATTATAATTTTAGATTGTAACAATAAATAAGTTAAAATCGAAATTTAGAACATTTATAAACATATACTTGAAAATACGGAACGAATAATCTTCTTTAAACTTCACGGGTAAATAAAAATGTGTTGAAAAAATTGTTTGGGAGATTTGGAAAATTTCAACTGATAACATCTAGGATTTCATTTTCAGGATTAACTTAAAATGTTTGTGTTTTTTTTTTAGATTATTAAAAATGAATTATATGTTGAAGCAGGAAACGTTCATTTTGGAAATTGTTTACCTTTATTTTGTTGTTGTGCTATTGATACCACTTTTAAACCTTGTAATGCTTTCAGGTTAATTGCACCGCCTTGAAAACCTGGTGGAAGTAGTATCTGACCACCGCCTTGTACTGCAAGAACAACACGTTGTTGACCAGTTCCTGCCGTTTTAATTGTAGTCCCCTGTAAATTGAACTCAATTAAACAAAGTTGATGAAAATAAAATGTGAAGTAATGTAGAAGTGGACTAGTGTATGCGAAAAAAGTAAGTGTAACACGCAAATTTATTTATTGCATAGAACGAATTTACAGCAAAATGTTTATGTTTCTTAGTTTATCGGCTTTGTCAGAACCACCTTTATGAAAAGACGTGAGGTAGACATTTTCCACAAAAAAAAAAAAACAGTCTAATGCAAGTTTACCCCCGAAATACATGTTGGGCCAACGTAGACCTACGGGAAGTCGGACAAGCGTAGGACAACACCAGCGTGCGCGAGTGCTGCCGTCCACACGTTGGCTTGGTTCGTAAGCTTCAATTGTCAATTTTTTTTTTATTTATAACAATAACAATTGAACAGAAAATCTTTTCCAATTATACAATGGCCACGAATTACAAACAAAATATTTTATATGTAAATTAAATAATGGATTATGTATCAGAAGAACGAAAAAGAGTGACCTTTAAGTACACTTTGAATAAGTTTAAGGTAGGGCTATGAAAACTAAGACAATACAAATTAAAGGAGCAAGGTAATCGAATTAGAGGAGAGTAATAGAAGCAATTAATATTGTAGGAGGAGGCAATCAGATTGTGATTTTACTTCTCGAAAAACCTTTAAGTCATCAGCATACATTAAATGCTTTGACTGAAATTCAGAAAGAAGATCATTAACAAATAGTATAAACAAAAGTAGGCCCAAGGTAGAACCCTGAGGAACACCAGATGGAGCGAGGTAGGGTATTGAAATAGATCCACTGAAGATGACCATTTGCTTACGATCATTTAAATATGATTGGAACCAGATAAGAAGCCCAGTACTTAGGCCAAAAGAATTCAGTTTCCGTAGAAGAATGGAGTGATCAACAGTATCAAATGCCTTTGAGAAATCTGTATAAATCATGTGAACATCATAATGGTTATCTAGAGAATGAGCTAGAGAGTTGGTGAAAGACACCAAATTTGTTTCAGTAGAACGGCCTTTAAAAAATCCATGCTGGTTAATTGATACACAGTCACGAACTTGAGAAAAGACATGTTCATGAATAAGTTTCTCAAAGACTTTTGAAAAATAGTTAATAATACATATTGATCGATAGTTTTCGGCTTTATGTTTCTCTCCTTTTTTAAAAATGGGAATGACATGCGAGTTTTTCCAAACACTGCGAAAAAAGCCCTCACGAATGGAAGACGTGTAAAGATTTGACAATGGTTCGGCAAGAACATGGCCCAACTTTTCCACAAAGATATTGGGAATATTATCCGGACCAGCGCTGCCATTACTGTCTAAAGAATTGATGGCTATGATGACATCCTGCACGCTGAATACTGGCATCACATTGTTCTGATCTGCTATTGTGTTAGGAAGGCAAGGAGTTGACGAAGACGTATAAACAGATTGGAAGTATTGAGAGAATAGCTCCACAATGTCACTAGGAGTGGATGTAGTAGCCCCCGAGTATGTTATGCTTAGAGGAGTTGTCCGTGAAGCACGAGAAGCATTGATATATTTCCAGAAGGGTTTATCATTACCCATGAGAAGCGAATAATTAAGGTTGTCCACATAAAAGCGAAAACTTATCTTTATTTCCTTCTTTAGCTGCTTCCTGAGGTTACCATAATTCGATGCATTGTTATGGTTGCGTTCTCTTAGGTAACGGCGCCTAGCACGATTTTTTTCGTATAGTAGGTAGATGATTTTGGCATTAAGCCATTGAGGATAACAGCTCCCTTTCGTTGAAGACAATGGAATGTTTTCGGCAATGATTGCGTTTAAGATTCTGTAGAATTCATCAACAGCAATATTGGTAGATTCTGTACTCAGAGTTGTCTGCCAGTTAATGTTTCCTAATATATCAGAAAGTTCCTCAGCTGTTCGGTGTCAAAACCTTTAACTTGTGGTCAAAAAGTCGACACAGCGGCGAAATCACACCAGCGTCGACAAGTGATACCCAACGCACACAAGTGGACTGTCCACATGTTGGCGCTTGTCTGCATTTACTTTGATTGGCCCAATATGTATTCGGGGCATTACATGATCAACAACCGAGTAAGAAATAAACTTGAAATCGTATAGAAAAAAAGTTAAGATACGTATCTCTCGCTTGAAGAAAATCTGTACAATATGAATTTCAATTGAGGTGGTGTTGGGCATTTCCTATCGGAGCTTAAACTTCGTAATATTCTTTTATGCTTATTTTCCCGTTATACCTAATGTAGCCTCATGCCTCATGTTGTTCAGGACATTTTTGTAGACTAGTTATAAGTAGCACTTTATAATTATCTTGATGTGTTCGGCCATCAATGCTTTGCCTCATAAAAAGAAAATCTCGTTCGGCATTAACGAGACACGGTCCCCGAAAATTACAAAATAAACTAGAAAAATGAATCAATTTAAATCGAAATATAAATTAATTATGAAGAGAAGACAATTGAACACAAAAAAAGAACGATATGATATTAAAATAAAATAAATTAGGTAGAATTAAAAAAAGGAGGGGCAAAAGAAGCGGGGAAAAGGAAGGCAAAACGGAGTTGCAAAGGATAGGCACCTTGCCATCCATTTTGCTCCATTTCTCAGCTTCCTTGAATCCTAGCGTAATGCGTAACAAAAACAACGATAAATTTGATCGAGTAGTTTTCCCGTTCAATCCGTTATGTCCCTACACTTTTCAATTTCAAAAATCGGTATCCTTTCATCCTTCAGCCTAACAACCTATCACTGCAAAAAAAATTATTGAATAGCTACGAAGATAAATCTTAGTTCGGACGAAGGGGTGACCCCAATGTCTCAAATTCGATCAGAGAAATATCGAAGAGACCAAATATCAATGCGCTTATCGCGGTGGCTCAAAACTACTATACTAATGTATTGTTCACACAGAGGAGGTCACAGAAAAACCGATGATCGACAAGTAGAGTAAGAGAAATTTAAATCAAGCTTACCTTAACAGCTGTTCCCAAAAGCATTGATTGCCCTTGCGTCGATCCTGCTGCTGATTGCATCTGAACTTGAGCAGGTGATTGTACTCGTATAGTCTGCCCTGTTGAACCCAGTACAACTGTTTTTGAACCGAGTTGGTTCAAGTTCGCATTGCTATTGACTACCATCGTGCCCGTATTAGTGCTGGCTATTGTAGTCAGATGTGTTGAAGCCGAATTATTTATACTGCTCATTGTATTGTTTATGATGCTCGTTACTGGCGTTGTAGCTTGGGATTTATGCGTTGGCGTTGCTTGTTGTACCTTAATAATTTGATTGCCAAGCATAACAGTTTGCGGTTGAGATGATGCAGATTGATTAAGTACTTGTACGCTTGTCTAAATGAAATATAAATAAAATAAGAAAAATAATTGTCATGTTTAAATGCTAGGTAAAAAAAATACTGACCGGTGTCATAACATTGCCCTGAACTTTTAATGTTTGCCCGCCAATTACTAAGTTTGTACTATTCACAGGACCCTGCAGTATAACATTTTGACCGGATTGCTGTCCTGAAATGTTGGCAGGCTTACTGGCTATTATCACAGGTTTGCCACGTATGTGGGCAATATTCAAATTCGAAGCATTGACCATTCGGATTCCTCCCGCTCCTGCTTTTCCTAACACTTTAGCGTTCATTAATTGTTGTGCAGCGATGGGATGAATTTGATTTGCTGTTAGAACTTTTGTTTGATTTTGAATAGATGGTTGAATAGTTCCTGCGTTCATTACAGTCGTTGTCTTATGCTCGTTGATTTTTCCCGCTGATGCATTTCCCAAGCTCGTTACAATTGTGCTTGTATTTGTCGCTTGAGTTGTTATCATTCGTTGCGAAGTCCCGACCGAAATGAGATTTCTTCCTTGCGATACAACAGCATATTGAGTCATTTGTGAGCCAGGCGTTCCAGCAAGTTGAATTAGACTAGTTTGATTCGGTTTTGCGCCAGCTACTCGCAATGCGGTACCGGCTGCAACACCTTGTTTCTGCAGTAGACTTTCCAGTGATATAATCTGACCGGAACTGTTTGTTAGCACTTTCGCCATAACTGGATTTCCGCTCTGTGTTCGCACACCTGACACAGATGATATTACTTGCGGATGGATAATTGAAGTCATGGGTTTAATAACTCGCGTTACAGTTTGTTGTTGAGAGCTCATTGTTAATTGTTTACCAATATTTTGTTGTTGCAGTAGTGTTGCATGTTTCGCAACATTTTGTGTTTGATGCTGCAGAACGGAGCCGCCCATTGCAGTCGTTGTACCGATAATGTTTGCACCCAAAACAGACGTAACCGTTTTGGCTGCAGTGTTACTAGCTACAGTTGACGGGATTATTGTCGGTGTCGAAACATTAACTTGTTTTTGAATTTGATGAAATACTGGTTGCTGTTTTATTATTAAAGATTGTTGTTGATTCGAAGATTGAGATTGTTGAATCTGAAAAATTTCGGGTAATATTTAAATAAATCAATAGATGAATTATCTTTTAGATGTGGACACATCAAAATAAAATATAGCCTAAAAGAAACATTTTTAGTAGAAGTTTTGATATCGGCTAATAAAATAATTTCTGAACTACCATCAAGAATAATATTCCGTTGTGTGTCCATAAAAATGCGTACCCCTCCCGTTACCCCATGTAGTGAACGGGGGAGACTAGACAAAAAGGAGTAAGGGTTGTTGCCTATGCCGATGACATCCTAGTTCTCGTCGGTAAGGTAAAATGTCTGTAGCGTAATCATGAAATGAATAAATCATGAATAGTTAATTCAATATTGAAGCCGAACCGCACCACGGTATCCACTTAATTCCTTCCACCGTCAGCGTGCAAGGCGATATTTGGAAATTTTTAGTTTAATATTCGTCATTTCCACAATGTACTGTATATGTACATATATTACTTTTGGATATATATGCGAGTTGTTGGAGAAGTCAAGCAAAAATAAATAAGTATTCGCAACGAAATCAAACTTCAGATCAACTTTGTGCCTCAGATTCTGCTGGCAAGAAAGGCCCTGGAGCATTGCGTTATCAATAAAAATGCGACGTTCGTTCGATACTTGTCGACCGTACAATCTTATATTTTTTCAATAACATGGTACAGACCGATTCTGCCATTTAGCCACTTGGCTCTCGGTTGCACGATTTGAAGAATTGGAATGAAAAAAAAAATACCTACTCAGAAATACAGCGCTTTATTTATAAAGCATTTTCCAACTGAAAAGTAGGATGGGACGAGTCCGAGAAAGTGTGATAGAGCAAGAATTATTAGAAAATTAGTTTTGATGGACGGAAGACACTTTATTGTTGACCATAAAATACTAGGAACTCCGCCATAGCCGGTCCCAAGCCGATTGAGAAAGGAGGAGGGCATGGAGTTATCCTGAATGGCCAGGAACACCAGTGCGTCTCAGAAAGTAGGTATGTATGACATAGTTGGATTCGCAGCATAGCTGCGAGAACTCCAGCATATCATATCTAGCTCAAAACTCCCACCCTTTTTTTCTGCCAGGGTGTTATAAAGAAGTAGGACTGGCCCTCCAGGCTCGGGGGTTAGGCGATGTGTTAACAACTCATCCCCGGAAAACCAACCTAATTTCGAAACTTGATCCACCGCCTCGGACTGAATTGCTTCAACCGCAACGACCACGCAAACGAAAAATTGACTATTCCTTCGGAACTTGGAACGTGCGTTCCCTGTACAGAACAGGAGCAGTGAGAGCGCTTCTGGAACAGGCGAACAAATACAAAATAGATATCATCGCACTCCAAGAAACTAAATTGTTAGGTAGCGAGATTACTGACATTAGATTGCACACAATTTCCAAAAGTGAAAAATCTTCGGGAAGCCGGGAGATTGGAGTTGCGTTTATCGTCGACAACAAATTTAAACATCAAGTTACCAACTTTAAACCCGCTAATGAACGATTGTGTGCAATCCGCATTAAAACAACATTCTTTAATGTTTGGCTTATTAATGTCCACGCCCCAACGGAAGACAAAGACGACAAAGTTAAAGATGATTTCTACAGCACCTTAGAATCAACATTCGTCTCCCTTCCGTCGAACGATATAAAAATAGTATTAGGTGACTTTAACGCGAAAGTGGGCAAAGAGGAAACCTATATAGGGACAATTGGAAGGCACAGTCTTTATGATATTAGCAACGACAACGGCCAGAGACTGACTGATTTCGCCAGCAGCATAAACCTTATTGCAAGCTCGACATGCTTCCCGCATCGTCATATTCATAAGAGAACGTGGGCGTCACCCGACGGACGAACATTGAACCAAATAGACCACGTTCTAATAGAGAAAAGGGCGGCCTCCAGCATTCTCGACGTACGTACATTTCGAGTTGCTAATTGCGACACAGGCCACTACTTAGTTAAGACCAAGTTCCGATGTCGAATAGCAAATCGAGGACACCTAAAAACATAACCGGTTCCTAAATTCGACATTGGAAAGCTCAAAGATGAGAAAGTAGTTGCGAAATACACATTAGCCTTGGAGAGGCACTTCGCGACAATACTGAACACCACCAGCATACCAATAGAAGAAATGTAGCAAAACATCAAAGATGGCATCACATCCGTCGTAGAGGAGGTGATAGGACAACAACCCCGGCGCAAAAGAAATGAGTGGTTCGAAAGCGAATGCCAAGATGCATTAAAGAGAAAAAATGAAGCTTACAAAATATTAACAGAACGGCCGACACGAGGCAAACGGGACAAATGTAATGATGATGAAGTACAATAATGACGAAATTAAAAACATGGACGAACAATTCAAATTACACAACACAAGAGCAGCATAATCCCTAGTTAAAAGGATGAAAGAGGGATACCAACCGAAGACGAGCCTCTGTAAGGATACAGAAGGCAACATTATAAGTAATGCGGAAGAGATAAAACTAAGATGGGCGCAATAGTTTGAACACCTTCTCAACCCGAGCCTATCATCCACACGAACAGCAGTAGCAGACATAATAACAACCGAGATAACAGCTGAGGAAAGATCCTCTTCGAGTCCCCCACACTCGAAGAAGTAAAAACAACCCTGAGGAACCACCCAAACAACAAAGCGCCGGGCACTGATCAAATTCCGACTGAACTTCTGAAAGCCGGCGACACCTGCATAGCACATCTCCTACACAGATTAATCTCGGACATATAATAAACAAGATGATGGCCTGGTACCAATGCTTTTTAATTTGACACTCGAATACGCTGTTCGGAAACTTCCCGTTGACACTAAGGGAACACTATGCTTCAAATCCACACAACTAGTAGCATATGCCGACGACATAAATATACTTGCAAGATCCCTGGAGAGTGCCAAAGAAATATTTGTAAGCCTTGACTCGGTAGCAAGGGAAGTTGGAATTCTTAATTCTGTGGGATACCATTAAGCACAGCCAGAATGAACATCCGAATGTGGCAAAAATCGCAAAGTGCCATTCACTGGGACTTGGTACCGGGCAACAAGCACTCAAAGCTTTTTATGCCAAAACACTCGGAAAAAAGAACATCTGATTATCTAAAATTAAGCAGATATCAGACCCGAACCTTAGTGGGAGCTCTGACTGGACATTGTCACATGAGGAAGCATCTCAATAGGATTGGTCTCTCTGAGACTAAAATTTGCAGAATATGCAATGACGAAGACGAAACACCAGAGCATATCCTCTGTGAATGTGAGGGTTTAACTCGCAAAAGACTTCGTCACTTCGGTCAAGGTTTCATGGACCCATCGGAATTCCTGACCATTCCTCTTCGCAAAATACTAGGCTTCATTGAAAGCGCAGGGATCGAAGAGGAATCATAATCAAACCGGGGGGACGTCACAATAAGCCCAATTGAGGCTGCGGTGACAGAGGGTAACCATACCAACTCCTATTTCCAAATCTATCTAATCTGGACTATGTATTAACGAAACCAAAATGATGACAGAAACTAGGAAAAACACGCCAATCAGACAAAATATTACAGTAGGAGACTTTAACCTAGAAAACGTAGACAACTTTGTATATCTCGGGGCAAATATATCAAAGGATGGAAGCGAACCCATCGAAATTAAAAGAAGAATATTGATGACAAATAAGACGTATTATTCGGTACTCCCAATAATTAAAAACAAAAATGTGCATAGGAAAACAAAGCTTAAACTATACAAAACAATTATAAGACCTGTGCTATGCTATGACAGCGAAACGTGGACATCGACTCAGGCGTCCGAAAAATTAGTTAACGCCTTTGAAAGAAAAGTCCTCAGAAGAATCCTCGGGCCTGTGAGGGAAGACTCGATCTGGAGAATAGGATACAATAGATAATTGTATGCCACCTTTGATAATCCGGAAGTATCGATCCTCATAAAATTCAAAAAGCTACAATGGGCTGGTCATGTGGAGCGGATGGATGACGGAAGAATCGCCAAACAGAAATGTTAATGGACAAAGACCAGTTGGAAAACCACGAAAGCGCTGGGAGGACTCTATTGATGCAGACAGCAAATCACTCCTAAGATTCACAAACTGGAGGACGCGGTCACTGAACCGAGAAGGCTGGAGGCGGCACATTCAGGAGGCCAAGGTCCGATTTGGACTGTAGCGCCATCGTAAGTAAGTAAGTATAAAATACTAGGACTGATTGAAATGATTTGTCGATATAAGATAAAATTTTCGCACTTATTTTTTTTATTACTGTTACTTACCTTCTGCTGCTGCTTAATAGTTTGCAATAAGTTTTGCTGTTGTTGTGGCGTTAAGTTCGACGTATTTAACGTTTGAACTTTCGTTCCTGTTCCCTGTCCGGTCTGATGAATTTGAATAATTTGTGGACTCATCAATCCGCCCGAATGACTTGTCAGAGAGCCCGTATTACCACCTATTGTCGAAGTTTGGATAGATCCAGAAGCAGACGATACAATAATCTTTTGCAGTTGTTGCTGAACATTTCCTTGTGACGATATTATAACCTGTTTGCCTTGCATTCCCGCCTGTTGGGTTACCATTTGTCCACTCGGAATAACAACAGTATTTTGCGTTATATTCAAAGCATTCGTCCTCTGAATATTGTTCTTGTTGTTATGCTGTGAAATGATGTTTTGAAAGATTTGCTTTTGTTGTATGGGTGTAAGCGATTGATGAGTTTTTATTGTAGCGGTGTTGTTGATCAATTGAGCCTTCTGCTGAGGACGAATACCGACCGTGGCTGTTGGAGCCATAACTGGAATTTTCTGATGTTGTAGCGAAATGTTTGATGTATTGGCGTTGCTAAGAAGCTTTTGTTGTTGCTGGAGAGTGATATTCGTGGCAGCGATATGAGGACTTATCAAACTTTTGCCAGTTTGAGCGGTCGTAGAAGCAACCCGAACAAAATTTCTAGTCGGCTGTTGCATTAATGTTGGCTTTGGACTCACAGTGCTTGTAAGGGCCGGCGGTTGATTTGTTTTAACTAGCTTAGGACTAATATTCGATGTGGCGCTTAGAGTTGATGATATCGCTGGTATGGCCTGTAACGAGAACACGATTGAATGAATAAAGATAATTTCATTAAAGCGATGGCTGGCTGCTTACCTTTAATTGTTCCGAGTTGTTCAAGTTTATTGGAATTATGTATCCTTGACTTGAAGGTGTAACTTGTGAAACTAGCGAAGGTGTTTGATGTTGACTTATAAGAATAGGCTTCGTTATCTTTTTGTTGCTCATCACTAATTGGTTTTGAGAGCTCAGAATTGTTTGTCCCATTGGCGATGTAGCCATAATCGATGTTATTTGTTTCTGGTCAGCGCTAACAGGAACAGAGGCAGCTGACACATGGACAGTTTGAATGCCTGTTGCTGTTGCCACTTTTATTTGAGCAGTGGTAGGTGGTTGCGTTGAAACGGGCGCCGTCTGTACTGCAGGTTTTTTGGTAGTGAGCTTTTGAATTTTATTCTCGGCAAGTAATGTAGGAAGGGTCTGTAACGTTTGCTGTGCTTTCGGTATCATAACAGAAGCTGCGCGAGCCTCAAATGCAGACTCAATATCTACAGCTTCTAGTTTTTCAGTTGTTGGGGTTGGAGGTTTCAATGGTACTAATTCAGGTTTAACCACAACCTTCGGAGGAGATAGTTTTAACGGTGGTGGATTTGTACTAGTGGCTGTGTTGGTTATTTGTAGCGGCGAGCCCTGCTGTATTGAACTAAGTGCTGGTAAAAGTTTTGGCATGGCAACATTTGTCACAGGCGGAACAGCTACAACTGGAACTGAAGTACTACTGTCTGACGATAGGAAGTTGGGTTGTAAAATTTTCGCAGGTTTCTGTTTAACTTTTCTATTTGAAGGTTTTTTATGTTTACCAACACCTTGAAATTGCTGATGAAGTCGCTCAAACTCATCTTCCGTTCTATTCCTATGCAGATATATCCAAATTTTTCGCTTTGGATCGTAACGAACACAAGGATCGTGCTCGGTATGCATCCTATCGAGCGCTCCACTAACTATCGTCTGTAATATACTGTCCTGAGCTTGGGTATTTATGTACTGCGAAGATTTTAAGAGTTCGCAAATATCCGCTCTGGTGCCTTCGCCATTCGGTAAACGTGCAGTAGCATCTCGAACTAATGTCAGAATTGTTACGAAATTCGGTCGGTCAGCAGTTAGCATATTATGTCCTCTCGCTTTTGTTAGGGCTATGATCTGTGTATAAATACCTTTCACGGGTCCAACTACACTCTCATATCCATGCATGCGATATGTAAATGCGCGATGTGGATTTTCAAACCGTTGCATCTCTTGTATTCGGAATTCCTCAACTTCATCATTCGTTGATGGCTGCACAGCCCACGCTGTTGGACATCTAGGTGGTGGTGGCGAGATGGGTCTTTCATTCAAGAGCGATTCATCAAACTCGGCAGACTTGCGATTGCTTAACTCGAATTTCTGCATCGGTTTATTGCCCATTTCATTACGGCGTGCCAGCCAGTAGTTGCAAAGTTGCATTAAATGCTGATCTGAATCCCTACCAGCGCCAATCCATTGATAAATGTTCATCTGAGTTTTGAACTCCAAATACGGAACAAAATCTTCGGGCTGATCTAAGAACTCTCCGGCAAGAAAATGTATCGCTGACGGAATCAGAGTTAACCAATTGTCAGCATTACTGTACCAATCATTAAGCGCCGTAATGGGATTCAAAAGCCAAGAACAAATCTTCGCTTTGAGCTCTTCCAATCTCATCCGATGATTCGGAGTTGAGCAGAATATATCGCGTATCAATGACAGAAAACAGGCATGGGTTTCTTGCATCAATTCTGGCCCAGCAGAATTCGAGGACTCTGCTTTTATGTCTCCTAGAATATCGATGTTTCCCGACTCATCCAAATCGACCGGCAAATGCATCATATCAATACCCTCCAGGTCTGACAAAGTTGCCGCTTTCACTTTGCCGTGGTATTGAGATAATGAGATTGCACTCGATACCGAATCGCTTGGATATTCGGTTATAGTTGTATTGCTGTGATTTGTAACGCTTGTAACTTGTTCAGGTACGGCGGTTCCATTGACATTCAAAATTAACTTCTTGATACCCTTGCTGCTAGGAATCTGGGCATTGTATCGCTTATTCGAAACTTCCTCGGGTACAATGTTCGGGGGGCATACCGGTGCAACTGTATCCACATTGACAGAGATTTCATCTTCGCTCTCGCTATTCGAATTTTCGGTTCTTGAACTTTGTTGTCCTGCCAAAATTAACATGTGCGATTGCTTCATAACTGGCTGTGGTTGTGGTTGCTGTTGAGGGGTAGTTGGTTGATTTGTAATTAAGTTATTTGATGTTATTTCTGGTTCTGTAGATATATCGACTGCTTCTTCAACTTCTTGTTTAATTTTTGAGTGCGATTTCTTCACGCTCGACTTGCCCGTCAGAGACTTGCGATAGCTGCCAGTTAGCTGAGTTCTAGCGTGAACGTCACGTAAACGAATGTCATTTGTTTCGTATTCAGGCCGATCTGGCTCTTCCAGTTTACGTTTTTTATGTGTTATCAAAATTTGGCGTAAGTTGTTCTCATTCAACATCATTCTGTTGTTTATCGATGAAATTGGTGAACGACCTTTACGAGTTTTCCGAGACATTGTGCCTATTATCTTGGTCTCATTACTTGGACTTGCCTGGAAAATCAAACATTTTTATTAATCTTCTGTCATCAAACGTATTCTTAAATAAACTGTTATGGCTTCAGTTCAAGAAAATCGAGAAGTTTCAAAGTTATCTAATTTATTTTCCAAAGATAAGTAAGGATGAGAAAATAATAACAAAGGCTTAGTTTTGTTGTTTTTCCAGGGAAGAGACCCTGGAAACTTGCACTGTACTGGATACGGTAATACTAGCAAAGCGAAGTCCCTCTGTTAAATGAGATACATAAATTCACCATTCTTCATACTAGCGCAATAGAGAGGATAACGTTGTCTTCACACAGGTTATATTCATCCCGTCGCTATATAACGGTATAGGCTTAGAGGAGGGGCTGACTGACTGGCTGACTACCTTGTTGGAGACCAGGATCGTGAGCTCGGAGAGTGGGCAGGGTTAGGTAACACGTCAAGCCTCCAGGGGTACTCCCCAGGGAGGCGTGATATGGCCCCTTCTGTGGCTCTTTGTAGTAAATGAGGTACTAATGGAAATCGAAAGAAAATGTATTAAGGTGGTGGCCTACGCGGATGATATAGCCATATTAGTTCAGGGAAAATTTTTGGATACTCTTACGGACATTTTGGAGTCGGCACTATGTACATACAGTCGGAAAATGGGCCAAAAGATGTGGTCTGGGGGTTGTTGTTGTTGTTTGTGCATCTTGAGCATTCAGGCCAACATGGCCCATTATACTCGAATCCCCCAGTCTCTACCCGGACTTTTTCGTCCTCCGCGAGAACGGAGTTTTTTCATCCTCATAGCATCAACGCCGTATACGTGCATTCTCGCAAAAGAGTAAGCCGTCGCTCTCGTCGCAAGCAGTGCACATGGGGTCGTCAATGATTCTCAATCTGCCGATGTGTAGGCCACACGAGTTATGCCCTGCGAGGACACCAACCATACTACCACATTCCTGAGCAGAATTTGAGAAGAAAAGCAGCGGTTCGTCCACTTGGTCCCTCAACAAGGTTTCTGGTCTACCGCATTCCCGGAAGAAGCCGCCATCTCTCAATGTGTGATTTACTCACCCACTCAGCAATGGCAGCCCTAACAGAGGCAACCGGCACACCGAAAACTTGTTCTTGTCCGACCATGGCTGACTCCGATCCAGCCTATGCTAATGCATCAGCTATTTCATTGCCATTTACACCCTGATGGCCTGGAACCCATATGAGCTTTAAGTCATTGAATCTGCCAACAGAATTCAACCGTTCTTTACACTCACGTACCATCTTCGAAAATTGGATTATCTAGGGATTGTCGAGCGGCCTGACTGTCGCTGTAAATGGAGATCATCCTGCCTCTCCATCTTCCCTCTATAATCCATTATACTGCATTAAGGATCGCATATACTTCAGCTTGAAATACCGAAGAATGTTTTCCTAGGGCGAAAGAGTACCTGAGATCTTCAGTCTGCAGGTACATTCCAGCTCCCGATCCATCTTCAGTCATTGAGCCGTCTGTATAGAATATATCAGTGAATCCGCTAAGCAGTGGGGACTGGTTTTCCCACTCCTCCCTACTCGGAGTCTCCACCTGATATTTCCTTTTGAGCATACAGGTCTAAGTCATAGCATCCGAAGGCATATCGAAGATAGAGTTCCCAGACAATCTTCGAGCAATTTCTCCATGACCCGTGCAATGCTCTTTTCTCCACAGACCTAATCTCATTAGTCTGCGTGTAGCTTCTGCCTGAACAACAATGGCAAACAGTGCATCGAGTGCCGCACCCGGTGTAGTACGCAAGGCACCTGTTACACCGATGCAGACTGTCCTCTGTAGTTTAGCGAGACTAGCTCTAATGTATGCACATTTGGAATTAGTCCACCAAACCACTGATGCTTAGATTAGGATGGGTCTTATAATGGCTGTATATAGCCAATATACCATTGAAAGCCTAAGACCCCATGTTCTTCCAAAAGCTCTACGGCACTGCCAGAATGTTACTAGCGCACGGTTCGCCTTTGTATCTACATGTTCCAATAAAATCCTTACAATCGGCCTTTATACCATCAAATGTCGGCACGTAATGTAGATCTTTTAAAGAGAGAACAGAACAGTTCAATATGCCCCGGCACCCAGCACATATTCCAGGTGACTCTTTGGCTAACGAACTTGTTCGGCGCAATACTACCCTTCTGATTATGAATCGGAATCTGTGTGTATCGCTTTCTACATGTGAACTACTTTTTAAACTGGATTCAACTGAGAAATCCAATTCAAGATGAACAGAGGGTATTACATGTAACACTGGGAGACCATGCAGGATGTGAAACTCTCGAAAAGATTGATTTCGCTCTAAAGGGTGAATATCAGTACCCCAGTTGATGACCTGACTGGACACTGTCTTATATGCCCAGTGCCCACATGCTAAGAAATTCGGACTCTTTTCAAACATCTTCTGTAGAAGCTGCTTGGATGAGGAGATAGTCCCCCATCTTAACTGAACCTGTCCAGCGCGAAAGCTTAACTAGGTGTCTACTTCTTTAACAGTCTATGTGACCTGGCCGTAACGGAGGTTGTGTATGTGAAAAAATCAATTTTCCGAAAAACCGTTTTCCAGAATAGTCACGTGTCGCACATCAAAATAAGAGGCCAAACTCCATGTTAATCAGTCGGAATCATTTTGGAATAGCATGTTATTTAGTGACGAATCAAAGTTTAACCTATTTGGCTCAGACGGCGCACAAAAAATATGGCGGAAACCAAACAAAGAGTTGCAGGAAAATAATATCATCAAAACAGTGAAACACGGCGGCGGTAATGTGATGGTATGGGGGTGTATAGCAGCATCTGGAATGGGAAATCTCCACTTTATTGATGAGAAGATGGATAAACACTTGTACATGAACATCTTAAAGGAAAGTTTGGCATCTAGTGTTGAAAAGTTGGGGTTGATTGGGAAACCGTTTTTGTTCCAACAAGATAACGACCCGAAACACTCATCGTTTCTTGTGCAGGAATGGCTAATATACCATTACAAGCAATTGAAAACACCCCCAAAGTCGTCAGATATGAATCCGATTGAACATATTTGGAACTTACTGGGAAAAAAAATACGGAGTCATCAAATAACTTCAAAAAATTCACTTATGAAGGCCATACGCATAGAATGGACAAACATAACTCCAGAGGAGACATCCAACTTAGTTCAAAGTATGCGTAGACGCTTACAAGCAGTTATTCAAGCTAATGGAGGTTCAACCAAATATTAGAAGTTCAAGAATTGGACCTATATTCGAATTTTTCACATGTGTGCCTAAACTTTTTTTACTTATAAATCATGACCTTTTCTATTTTTTTTAAAATTACACCTATAATAAAAATGAAATTAAAATATTTAAATATTTAATAAAATGTTATCAAAAATGGTATCCTAATTATTTTTGTAAGTTAAGTGGGAAAAAAGTTATTAACAGGTAAACTTTGAGAATACCGCTGTGCCTAAACTTTTTTGATTCACTGTAAGTGCCGCTCAATCGTACAGTGAACTGGTATTAGAGACAACAATGACCTTTCTTAATAATTAGAAACAAGGGAACAAAATAAAATATAAATCAAGTAAATGCGAAAACAACAAAAAGAAAGAAAAAACAAAACAAAACTACGCACCATAAAAAGATGTTTATTTAAAACTAAAGTAAACTTAAGAACAAAGAAAATAGATATTTTCATAGAAACAACTGGGCATTTATTTAAACGTGTAGTAAATAATTATTGCAGGGAGGATTTAGGCTGCTAAAATCAATTTCGGTATTTTTTCTGACTTTGTGTGGAATTTACTCATTTTACAATTATCTTAGGTCTTAAAAATAGACCAGAACAATTGTTTGCCTTAAAGTACAGTTTGGATGGTACTGCTGACCGTCGCGGTCAGCAGTAACTGCCCTCCGGGACTGCTTTGCATTATCGCTGAAACTGCTCACCGCAACGGTCAATTGGCGCGATCAGATTCTTTAGCATTAGCCACTGGAGGGAGACTCTTGTGCAAGTTCCCCTTCATTTTTGGTCACTGGAGTTTTACCCACTGAAGAAGCTGGCTCTATTTTGACTTCATTTTTTTCTAATTCTTCGCAAGACAGTGAAACCATCAACAAGGTCTTGAAAAATTGGAGTTACAGAATGCGCTACTGCGCAGCCAGCCGAGGCAGCCACTTGAACGAAGTTGTGTTCCATCATTAATGGGAATGTTTACTTTTACTAATAAAGCCATAATAAATGGAAAAAAAATTAATTTTGTTCATTTTATTGCATTTTTAAAAAGAAACTTGTATTTGGCCCACCCTGTATACTCTAAGTAACCCGTGCAATCATTCTGGAATATTTGAAGATGACACATCTAATTTTCGCATTTCATTAGGCATAGTTTTGTTAACGGTTTTAAAAAATTAATTAATTAAATAATATCCTTAATTGTTTCTTTAATAAAAAAATTGCATTATAGTACCCTACGTTTAATATCAACAACATTGCAATTATTTGCTATTATACAGGAGCCCGAAACTGAGCACGGTGTCTTTTTTCATTAAAAATTATTTTTCTTAATTTTTTTTATTATAAGTTAAAAGAATGATATCAAAATAGAAACATAACGCAGTCACGATCGGCTGCAAGCCAATCGTATGATACTCTAGATGAAATACTGAACTCCGATTTATATTTTAGTTGGGAATATATCAAAAGAATGAGGAGTGCACATACAATTATCTACAGGTAGAAACTTTTGTATAGTGGCTACTCGATGGATGGTTAAACGATTTCTTGAGTTATAGTGAGTTCCATAAATTAAGTTGGGACATTTTTACAGAATTTTTGTATGGCAACTACATGAAGGACTTACGGGATATTTTTCATATTAATATCTTCAGCTGCGACTATTATAAAATCAACGTATACAAAATTTTAAAGTCGTAACTTAAAGCGTTCTAAAGTTATCGTTTAATATTGGTGAACACGTGTTTTAAGAACTTTTGTATGACAGCTACCCGAAGGAGTCGATGGATTGCGCTAATTAATGAACTCGGTCTTGCTTTTGATATAAAACTAATTCCTGTAAAATTTTGATTCCCTGCTTTAACTCGTACTAGAGTTATAGTGGATTCTGTAACTTGTATACATTTTTGAAGGACTTTTGTAGGCTGCTCATTCGATTTGCATCATATTCGGAACTTTCGTTTCAAACATGGTGAACTTTAAGTATTCAAAATTTCAAGCTCCTAACTTGAAGCATTCGAGCAATAATTGTGAATACGTGTTTTAAGGACTCTTGTATGGGAGGTACCCGAAGGAGTGGAAGGATATCGCCCATTAACGAACTTAGCCTTACTTTTTCCATTTTACAGGTGGTGACCAAATTTTAACTTCCTAGGCCAACGCGTTCTTGAGTTATCGTGCAAACGGACGGACGGACGGACGGACAGCAAACGGATTTGGGGTTTTTGGCCACAACTAAACACAAAATAACATATAACTTTTTTTCGTCCGAGGCTCGGTTCTATGCGTTACAAACTTTTCGGGCTGGATTAAACTTATAATACTCTATATGATTTCATCTAGAGTATAAAAAGTACATTACGACGAATATAAAACAATAATTTTTGTACATAATGGGTACACAGTAAGATAAAAGTAAGTCTTAGAACTAAAAAAATCTCTTAAGGGTGCCCGAAACCGGGTAGTTTACCCTACATAGTTTTATTTCACTATAGTTTTTATTTGGGTGGTCTTTGATCACTAGCTGGCGAAGATCTCTCTTACATGTTGGTTAGTTTCCTGTTTATAGGATATGAAAAACGTATTATGAAAATAAAATGCATTTAAGTAATAACTGAATATGGATAATGAAAAGGATTTGGGTAATAAAATGAAGGGGCACAAAAACCCTAAAAGGAGGGACATAGAAGGTTTTTTATCGTCCATAATTTTCGTTTCCTCTTTTCTTTTTTTGCTCTACTACTTAGTATAACTAGAACGGCACAGGACACGTTGTTTCCATGGTGGAATCCAATAAGCAACTGAGGCTCGCCAACATGCTCGCTGGTGTATGCGCTACAGCTAGTGTTTGCGAAAACCAATGTTTGCGCCAACATGCTCGTGTGTCTATGGGGGCTTGTCGTGAGTAATTTCGGTCGGTCGGTTATTTCGACCGAATCATGGAAGTGACCGAAATGACTCATATGACCAAATCTTTTTAATCGGTCACTTCAACGAAATGACTCGGTCATACTGGGTTAATGAAATGACCGATTTATCCCATCACTGTTTACGGGCCGTACTCAAATTTGACTTTTCATGAATTTCCATTCGTAGAAAATTACGAAAAACTGTGTACAAGTAAAAACGTAGTACCATATCATAAAAGAGTTTAAGCCGGGCCAACGGAATAGTCCCTAATCGCTTAAACTAGGCTTCCAAAAACAAACTCTGTTCAATTAGACTTTTACTGTTCATTGGTACAGCGATTCTATCGAAAGCAAGGACTAACAGAACAATTTAAAAAAAAATCTTACCTGTATCTCAGATGACTGCTTAATTGCATTTAGGATATCCTCTTCTGCGGTAGCTTCATCGTCAGACAAATCGCTCAGCCCCATGGCATTCGTCATATGCAAGACTTCCTCGAAGAACCGTTTGCGAGCACGGAGTGCTGCTGCCGTTTGATTCATTTTAGGCGCTGCATTGACGATTCGATCCACCCTTAAAACAGTGCCCGGCGGGGCATCATAGGCCGCTCGAAGCAACTTCTCCCTGGATATTATCAGCGATTTCGAGAGCCTGCTCAGTCGTTCGCATTCTTGAAATCTTTGCTCCCGTCGACGTGAACGCTCGATACTTTGACGCAACTTCAACACATCAGGCCGGTAGCTGCCCTCCTCTAAATTCTTTTGCAGATCGATCAGCGGCGATGCTTTAAACCGTTTGATTTCATTTCCGAATAGCATACGAAGCGTTCGCTCTTGTTCTAGCTCGTTGTTTTCGGGAAAGGTGGGCAGAAATTTATTCTTCAGATACGCCTGAAAGTTGTCGGGCAGATCTTTCCAGGTCTCGATCGAGAAGAACTCGTTGAAGATTTCGACATTCTCGCAGAGTCCCTTGGGTAGCTGTAGCTTGTGCTTCGTTATCTTGGCCAATTCAATAGCGGTGCCGTCCGCACTGCTGGACGAGGAGCTCGTCGAGGTGACGCTGTCGGACGTCTCCGAGTAGTCCGAATCCGAACCGGGATCGTCCATTTTCTCGTTCGCTTCCGTTCACTGCTTTAGACTTTCTCATTAAGTTCCATAGCATGGGACGTTCTAGAGTTTATTACATGAACGATTTATTTTCTAAATTGCACAAAAACACACGTTCGTTGTGTATGCGACGGATATAAATAAATGTTGAGGTTAGGTCGCAGCCCTGTTTTCTATTTGTTCGAAATCACGAAGAAATTTCTTGGGACAGCAAAACAGTTTTCGCATCGGTTGTTTTTTTCAGTGGCCTAGTAAGCGCGCACAGACTTCAAAAATCCCGAAAAGGCATCTAAAAACGGAACAAAATCGAAAATAAATCGCTTGGGGTGCCGAGCCCCGTCGACAACTGCATTTAGCAAGTCTTGGAGGGAATCGCAGTAGTCGCTGATTTTCGATTTTCCGCGAACAAAACAAGTCAGCAACGTAATGCGAAACGCGTTCAAGTCATTCGTAGCCCGACTTCTTTCTATACAATGAGAAAACGAACTACGCGAGTGCTCCGCACAATCGAAAAAAACGCCAAAATCGCAAACGTCAAAATCGCGTTCCGAAACGTCAAAACAAGACCCAATTCCGTCGATTTTGGATATTCGCGCACCAAATTCGCTTTCTCTGCCACTTGCGATACACCAGGCGACAATAATTTCAACTTTTCATCACTCGCGACGAACAAACTTTGCAACGCAACACACAGAAAGATCGTCTACGGCTCGTAAATTTTTATTTATCGCAGCACAAGGCATTTCTTTTTCTAGTCCACAAGCACAGAGTCGAGCAGTCGAGCTCGCAGGCTTTGTACCGCTTTGGTTGGCACAACTGCACAGTTGCTACTTCCAGTCCAGTTTCCATGGACTGCATGGAAATAACTTCACTCTCGAATGGTTCGGATATAGGATATTTCTTATTCAATCTCAGCACCATGTGCAGAAAATTAACCCAAGGCTTCCAGCTTAGGTCAAGCACATCGCTCCAGTTCGAATTCTAGCCAGTGCTGCCACTTTGGATACATTCGCGTCTTTCGGGTACTGTTAATAGTACACAGTTGCTCTAATAGTTTTTTTTCGTAAATAGATTCCCTCCCTTTCGAGCTGCATTCAACTTAAAAAACGTACTACAAGCTAATTTTCTTTTTTCCAAAATAACATCCTTGTTGGATCTATTACTGTTACGAACCTCTCGTAACTTAAAACGTTCTATAGTTATCGTTCAATATTGGTGAACACGTGTTTTAAGGATTATTGTATGACAGCTACCCGAAGGGGTTGACGGAAGGCGCTAATTAATTGTTGTACCCAGTATTGTAGCAGCATCCCTATTTCCTGATATAATCCAGGTGTTTGGTCTTCCCTCGTATCCATATTGCCAGTAGGTCAGTTTCATAATAATTAACGTAAATACATAGCTCGGTTTGTTTACTGACCTACTGGGAATGCCGGTAATATTAAGTACGTATTCATAAGCAATATTGCTGACTTGCGGGTTTGAACTTAAGCGCCGGTTCATATTGCCTGATCGAGGTCGAAGTTAAAAACAAAATACGATTGTTTGGAACTTCATGCCTCGTTATGCAATGTGTGATCTAGACTAAGACCTAGATCCGGACCTCGACAATATTGGCCGAGTGGCATAGAATTGAGTATTTTCCCAAAGTGGAACATAATACTCAATTCCGTGTCAGTCGGCACTTTTTTAATATATAAGTTTAGTTGTAACTAGCGATAATTTCTTAGTACGTTAGTATTTTTTAAACCGAATTAAACCGACCATCAAATGAACGGATTCAAAGAGTTCTTTTCTTTTTTTCGAGGTAACTAAAACCTTCTTTCTTTCTATTTCAGCAAACTAATTCGAAGTGTTCCCGAATAGAGTTGAGACAGGCTTAATTGCATCCTCGCTCTATTTGGACATTTAGAATATCCCTCCTGCACCTGGATCAACTCCAGGAAATTTAAAGTGATCCCAAATGGTCTCTGAGACGGGGTTAATTGCATCCTCGAGCTATTTGGGCACTTAGAAAATCTCTCTACGCGGTGGATCAACTACAAGAAGTCCACGAAGAGAGAGTTGATCCACCTCTCAGGAAAAAGGTGCTGCTCGCTGGACAAGACCACAAGCAAGCAACAGTACTCCTATCGTTCAGGTCCCACCTCCTCTCGGGACTAACCGCGTGTTCTGGTCGGGTATCCCTCATGCCCACCAAAATAAACACAACATAATGAACTCGGTCTTGCTTTTCATATAAAAGTAATTCATATAAAATTTTGAATCCCTGCTTTAACTCGTACTAGAGTTATAGTGGATTCTGTAACATGCATAAATTTTCGAAGGACTTTTGTAGGCTGCTACACGAAGGACTCATTCGATTTGCATCATATTCGGAACTTTCGCTTCAAACATTGTAAGCATTAAGTATGCAACATTTTAAGTTCCTAACTTGAAGCATTCGAGCAATACCTAATTGTGAATACGTGTTTTAAGGACTCTTGTATGGGAGGTACCCGAAGGAGTGGAAGGATATCGCACATTAACGAACTTAGCCTTACTTTTTTCATTTTGCAGGTGGTGACAAAATTTCAACTTCATAGGCTAACGTGTTCTTGAGTTATCATGCAAACGGACGGAGGGACGTCAAGCGGATTTCGAGTTTTTGGCCACAAATAAACAAAAAATAATGTATAACTTTTTTTCGTCCGAGGCTTGGTTCTATGCGTTACAAACTTTTCGGGCTGGATTAAGCTTATAATATTCTATATGATTGCATCTAGAAACAGCCACGCGATATTTTCCATTTTTTATAGCCGATCTAATAGATGAAACTTTTTTTTTTTTTTACGGCCGTCGTTATAACTTAGGGGGTCACCCTTTAATGCGAAAGCACAGCTAAAACGACATAGGTTGGGGATAAAATGGTGTGGCAGGGGATTTAGGTCGGTACTGAACTCCTTTCAAAATATAATGTCATAATTTTTTTAATACAATTAGTAAAAATAGTTTTTTCTCCTGAATTGCGCTTTCAAGATATTGAATTTCTTAAAACTTTGATTGAAGAGCATCATGCCTTATTTACAAAGGTTTTCCCAGAAAATAAACTCTTGCCAAAACATCATATTATAATACATTACTCACACATATTAAAGCATATGGGACCTTTGTTGTATTATAACACAGTGCGTTTTGAAGGCAAGCATAAATATTTAAAGAAGTTTCTAGAAACCGTCACAACTATAAAAATATATTCAAAACTCTGACTGAAAAACATCAAACTATTTTTTATACTGATAGGCATAAAAGAAGTTTTCAGCCAATTCCTGAATTTAAAGTAAAAAATACTGATTTAATACAAAATATTATTCATAAACATATAATAAAAACTGAATTAAGAATATGTGATAATAACAAAATAGATATCTTAAAATATTTAAATTATGGTTATGAATACCGAAAAGGTTTTCTAATATCTTTTCAATCAGATAAAAGTAATAATCCAGATTTTGAACAAATTGAACCTATACATATTCAAATATCGTAATGAGTTTTATTTTATTTTAAAAAAATTTCGTACTATTAACTTTGAATTCTTACTGCAGGCATATTCCATTTTACCAACTGAAGAGATTGTAATCAGAAGTTGTAAAGGGTTAAATATTAAAGAAACTTTTGAGTTGACATATTTTAGAAAAACTACCTGTAACTATTATATATAGTGCCAAGAAGTTTATATTTCTAATCTAGGTACATTATTTATTAATTTTACTTTATTATTTTAATAATAAAGTATTGTTATCGATTTTTTAAAAAGAAAATTTGCTACCCTGAACATTTTTTTTCCACGTTTCATGATTAATAGACACCAAAAAAGCCAAAAAAAATTGTCAGTCCGTCTGTGCGCCGTCCGCCGTACGCAAAACGTTTGAAAGCTTATAGCTCTCAAACTCTTTGAGCTATTAAGTTGAATTTTTTTTTGTTGGTAGACTGAGCAGACTCCTTCACGTGCCCACCTTTTGAGTGATGGGGGTGTGAGGGGGGAGGTGGGGGAAGCGTTTTAGACGAAAAATTTTGGTTTCTAGATCTCAGTAACCGCTTAGGCTAGGAGGCTGAAATTTATATAGAGCTTTGATAGTGGACCCATTTGCAAAATTATTGTTGATATGGGTGAAGGGGTGTGCGAGTGGAGGGAATAATAATGGGTCTGAAACGCTCGAAAGCCGAGATCGAGACGTTCTAAAATCCATATCTCCTAAACAGTTAATGTCACGAAATTGAAACTTGATAACCATCTGTGGGTATACTAGGAGAATAGATCAGAAACAAATTTTTGAGAGGGGGCAGCGGCGTACGGAGTTGGTGGTCGAAAAATTTTAAATTACGATATCTCACGAACCTATTGCACTAAACAAATAAAATTCGGTTTCTGTATTAAGGTTGAGAAATAAAGTTTGCTGAAAGTAAACATTTTTAAGAGGGCGGTGAAGTATGGAAGTGGAGGGGATAAGAATTTTTCTAAAAAAATCACGTCTCATATCTTAAGAACAGTGTATGATAGATGCTTAGAATTTTTACCAGAAGTAGGTCCAATAGACCTCTAGCAGAAAAAAAAATTTTGTGGGTGGGGGTGTAGAGAGTGAGGGTGGGGAAGGGTGAAGAAGAAAAAGTTCCGATTTTTATATCTCGAGAACCTATAATGATATAAAGCTGGAACTTGGTATTTGGATAGAACTATAGTAGTAGCATGTTGAAAAAATATAATTTTGTATAGAGGTAGTATGGTACGGAGGTCGGGGGTGTAGTGAAGTAACGTTCTAATTTGGTGAACGATAATCACGGGTTAACATACGTGTCGTAACGAACTAATAAATGCACAAAAATTTCGGCGTACGAACAAAAAAAAACATCTAAAGAATCGAAACGGTGTGCGGAAGCGAATAATAGTGGGTGGTTACGCGGAGTGGTTCCGAACGATATCGTGGTACGGAATCAAATAATCGCTAGTCGGAATTAATAAAACGCTAGACGAAAATTACAAATCGCTAGCCGGCGAAACGACGAGGTGTTTTCCTTTGCATTATCGGATATATAAATTGTGGCGGTAGGCTGCGAGGCTCTAACGGATTAGACCCGAGGACGGAGCAGATTGCATGGACACCAGTGGTATCCTAGTTCTAAGGACTTAAATTGTTTTTTTTATCTACTTTATATATATTCTATTAACTTCTTCACTAGTAAAATTAAAGAATTCATACATCCACCAGTAATAGCTCTTTTCCAAAATTCTCTGTGAAAATTTTGTGTGACGTCCACCGGTTTCAGTTTCGCGATAGAGATTTCCGTAGAAAACAAAATTCTACCCAGTTTCACAGCTGGCTAGGTAGATAGAACGACGACGAAATTTAGTTGAGTGACGCCCACCCCGTCTCGTCGTCGTTCGCCCCTTAACGGAAGGGGGTTGGAGAAGAATTGTACATAAAATTGGTAAAATTTAACTATAGAACGGCTTATGCTAGAAAGTTGAAACTCGGTACGTATATGTAAGTCAACCAGAAAAGTAATTTAGATTAAAAATGTTTTTAAATATCCATTGGCGTACGGAAGGGGCGGGACAAAAAAAAATATCAGCGAAAATGGAATGCATTTTCACGATTTTCGTCATATCTATTAGGTCTTTCCAAATATTGAATTAATTTTTATTGTACGGATTCTTCATATAAATACCTAAAAAGTGTTTTCAGGATTTTTGTAATTCGACCCCCACGGTTGTGTAAAGGGGTTGTATACATTTTCACGAATTCTGCCATATCCCTCCGGTCTGATTTATAGATATCGAATAACTTTTTACTTCCACGTGCTTGTTTACTAATCACCTAAAACTTGTTTTCAAGTTTTTTCCTTTTTCAACCCCTAAGAGGTTATAAACGGGTTGAACACGTTTTCACGAATTTCGTCATATCTCTTAGGAGTGATAAAAGATGGGATTGGTTTTCTCTTCCTCGGGCTTTCTTTACATATACCTAAAAACTAATTTCAGGATTTTTTGATATTCAACCCAAAGTGGGTGCAAGAGGGTTGCATATGTTTTCACAAATTCCTATATATTTCTTAGTTCTAATGAGATATCAAATTCATTTTTACTTTCACAGGCTTCCTACATAATCGTCAAAAGTTGATTTCACTATTTTTAGATATTCAACTCCAATAGGCTTTCGACACATTTCTTAGGATTGATGAGATATCAGACTGGTTTTCACTTCCACAGACTTTTTATATCTGTGGTCACAGTGAATAACTTGGTAAGTCGAAAAATGGCCAAAATGGGATAAGTGTACTGTGGTCATCTTCCAAGCCTTATACGCACTGTGAGGAAGTAAGCAACTCACAACCCTAATGGTTTTTGAGTTATAAGGGTGGGGGTTTCTTGGTATGTGGTAAAATTCTGTTTGTTATCTGCTAAGTCGACTTACCATAATTTTTTCCGAGTCATCATTCACGGGAAAAACCAGATAAGTCGAATTACCTAGTTTTTCGCTGTATATCTGTGTTGTCAACTGCATTTATCCATTTATTCATCGTGCCAGATTATTCCAAGTGAAGTGTATTGTTTCTATGCATGGCTATGCTAAAAAATGCAGTCATTTCATTATGAAAAAAACAGGATACCGAGACAAAAATTTTTATGGAAACCAGTGCAGTGGTTGCAATACCGTCAAGGACCGGGAAATGTAGTTTTTTAACATACCCTTAAAAAAAATTAACCATTCAAAATGATAAATTTTAGAAAAAAGGGTAAACATAATTTTGATCGCCTTCCCCTGGTTTCACTCGGACCAAGGGACCTCATCAGTTTAGAAAAGAAAAAACTCATTCTCTATAGATTTGTTTCAAATCGAACAGGATGAGATTGACGATTAATCTCAAGGGGTCATTTTAATCTTAGGTAATAATAATTACCTAAGTTCCTTTTGGAACTTCATTTTAGGGATTCATTTGTATTCATTGTTTATGAATTTTTCCATTAATTTTTCTATTTGTAGCTTATATTTTTGTACCAATTGTAGTGGATATTATGCTTACGTTTTTTTTTGCTATTGTTTCGTAATAAAAGTTTTCTTAACTGTAACGTTTTGTTTTAATGGTATTTTTGTTAACTAAATGAAAGTACACCTAATTGACAAAATAAATGAGAAATAACAGCAAAGAAACTTAATATTATTAATATAACAAGTATGGGGAATAATCAGGTAAGTATGGTGAAAAAGTTGGGATGATCTGGTGCAAAATCAGGTAACTAAACGTAAATCCTAAAAACAATTTCAGCAAATTAATAATTTTCAAACCACTAGATTTCGAACGTTATTTGATCACATTGATGTCAACAAAATTAATTTTTTCAAAAAACTGGATTTACAGGAATAGTTCAATAGTAACAAAGTGCTGTCCTGAAAAGTTTCGTTTTTCGACTTACCAAGTTATTCACTGTGACCACAGATATAATCGCCTACAAATGCATTTCCGATTTCATGTAATGGCCAAAAACCTAATCACGAAAAACCACCTGATATTATACTATGACTTAGACCTCTTCCCGGAGTATGACCCAATTATGTAATTCATATGTTATATGTGACAGCGGCGTTTAAGTATTCTAGCGCGACCCCATTCTTACCGCTTCCCGAACCTTTTTTAGGTTTTCAGTCACATAGTAACCTACACCGCGTCTCAGAATTAAACGCGTTCCGGACTTCTGCCCGAAAATAATAAAGTTGCGCCCAGACTGTTCGCAGATTTTTACTTTATTATTTTTTAATAATAAAGTATTGTGATCGACCTGAAATTTCAAAAAAATTTGCTACTCTAAAATTTTGTATTTTCACGTTTTAGGACTAGTAAACCCCAAAAAAGCAAAGAAATAACCAGGAGGCTATTTGGAACGTTATTTTTTAGGTTGTCAGTCACATAGTAACCTACACCGCATCTCATCATTTCTTTTCGGACTTCTACCCATAAAATAATAAAGTTGCGCCCAGACTGTTGGCAGTTTCTTTTATTTACTTATGTATTTTACTTTATTATTTCAATAATACAGTATTGTTATCGATTTTTAAAAAAAAAAATTTGCTACCCTCAAAATTTTTTTTTTCACGTTTCATGACGAGTAGACACGAAAAAAGCAAAAAAAAATTTCAGTCCGTCTGTCCGCCGTACGTCTACCGGTGTACGCAAAATTGTTTGAAGGCTCGTAGCACCCAAACCCTATGAGCTATTTAATTGAATTTTTTTTCGTGGGTAGAGTGGGTTGGCACCCTAAAGTGACCAAATTTGGAGGGGTGGGGGTGTAAGGGGGGAGGAGGGGGAAGCGTTTTAGACGGAAAATTTTGGTTTCTAGATCTCAGCAACCGCTTATGCTAGGAGACTGAAATTTGGAATTTATATAGAGCTTCGGTAGTGGACCCATTTGCAAAAAAATTGCCGATATAGGTGAAGGGGTTCGGGAGTGGGGGGAAAAAGAATGCGTCCGAAACGCAAAAAAGGTGAGATCGACACATTCTAAGATCCATATCTCCTAAACGGTCAATGTCACAAAATTCAAACTTAATGAATATCTGTAGGTATACTAGGAGAATAGATCGGAACGATCGAAAATTTGAGTGGGGGAAGTGGCGTACGGGGGTGGGGGGTGAAAAGCTTTAGATTACGATATCTCATGAACCAATTGTACTAGATAAATAAAATTTGGTTTGTGTATAAAGGTTGACAAATGAAGTTTGATGAAAGTAAAATTTTTTAAGGGGGCGGTGGAGCATGAAAGTGGAGGGGATAAGAATTTTTCAAAAAAATCACGTATCATATCTCAAGAACAGTTTAAGATAGATGCTTCAAATTTTTACCAGAAGTAGGCCTAATAGACCCCTAGCGGAAAACATAATTTAGGAGGTGTGGGTGTAGAGGGTGAGGGTGGGGGAGGGTGAAAAGGAATTTTTATTTTTATATCTCGACAACCTATAATGATATAAAGCTGAAACTTGGTATTTGGATAGAGCTATATTAGTAGCATGTTGGAAAAATATAATTTTTTATAAGGGTAGTATGGTACAGGGGTGGGGGGTGTTTTTCCTATCTATAGAACGGCTTATGCTACAAAGTTGAAACTTGGTACGTTTATGTAAATCAACTAGAAAACTAATTTAAATAAAATTTCAAATTTCTAATGGCGTTCAGACGGGGGGCAAAAAAAATGATCAGTGAAAATGGTATGCATATATTTTCACGGGTTTCGTCATATCTATTAGGTCTTCCCAAATATTGAATTCATTTTTATTCTACGGTTTCTTCATATAAATACCTAGAAAGCGTTTTCAGGATTTTTTAAAATTCGACTCCTAAGGGGGTTCAAAGGGGGTTGTAAAATTTTTCACGAATTCTACTATATCCCCACGTCTTATCAGATATGGAATATCTTTTCACTTTCACGTGCTTGCGTAATAATCGCCTAAAACTTGTTTTTAAGTTTTTTCAGCCCCTAAGAGGGTATAAACGGGTTGAACACGTTTTCACGAGTTCCGTCATTTCTTTTAGAAGTGATAAGAAATTGAATTGGTTCCTACTTTCTCGTGCTGTCTTCATATTTATTTATTAACTCCTTTCAGGATTTTTGGATATTCAACCCCCAAGTGAGTGTAAGGAGGTTGCATATCTGATAATATATCGAATTCATTTTTACTTCCCAAGGTTTCCTATATAAAAAAGCCAAAAAGTCAATTTCGGTATTTTAGATATTCAATCCTAATGGGTGTAAGGGTATTATGCTTTTCAAAGTTTCGACATATTTCTTAGGTTTGATGAGATATTAGATCGCTTTTCATTTCCACAGACTTTTTATATAATCGCCTACAAACCCATTTCTCGATTTTTCGATATTCACAGCCCCCAAGGGTTTGCATATGTTTTCACAAATTTTGCCATCCCTTAGTTCTGATGAGATATAAAATTGGTTATTACAGCATTTGATGTAATGACCTTAAAACCAATTTCACCATTTTTCGAATTTCAAGAACCAAGGGGGTGTGGAGAGTTTGCTTACGTTTTCACAAATTTTTCAATATCCGTCTTGTCTCATGAGATATCAAGTTGCTTCTTATGAAATCGTCTAAAAACCTGTTTCACAATTTTTTTGAAATTCAAACCCCAAGTGGAAGTAATGGATTTGTATACGTTTTAACAATTCGACTATCTAATTCTGATAAGGCAACAAATTCGTCTTTACTTCTATGGGCTTATAGTGTACATAATATACTGAAATTCGAATAGTCTACACGGACTTTTTTAATGTATAAAATCTTGTTCTAAAAATCTCTATTTTAAATATTTTTATATTAAGAACAAAAATAATTTTCCAAGAAATCTAATAATCTCGAAGCAACTCATGATACACTCCGACTTTGAGCGCTCCCGAACTTTGACCCGAAAAATAATAAAGTTTCGCCCAGACCATTGGCAGATTTTTTTATTTTGTAAAAAGAATTTTTAATTTAATTATTTATTATTTTTGAAATATAAAAGTTTAACAGGAAAAAATATACCTCTTTATAATAAATTCACTGTATTTATTCTTTATTATTACTCCCCATTAGCTAGACTAAAAACTATATAAGTTCTGGAACTACAAGAAAATCTTATAAAAATAACGTAAAATGAAAGATCCTTAAATGAAGGGAGTAATAAAACCTACACCAATGTCGGGGCTTCTATTAAACGTCATAATTGATGATATTTTAGGTGTAGTAATGTCGGGGCTCCAATAACAACCCCGAATGGATATAGTAAATTAATCTATTAGGTGTAATAAAATATACTTCGAAAATATAAGTTTAATTCATCCGCTCGGTGCTACTATTTATGATCCTTCAGAGTAGGCATCTATTTATCCGATCAAATTAAGTATGAATTACATTTAACGCATGCATACGGAGAACCCCATTCACTGGGACACCGATTCGGGGGTCTGATAGCACCATATTTTTTAGTGTGACAAAGGACCTCTCCTTTTAGGCTAGTACTCTTACTTAATGATAGAACGCATTCACATTCGGCGATGATATTTTAATCCTTTTCAGTCACTGGCGACTCTAAACCACAAAATAGGTCAGAACCTGTAACTTTCTTGTAAAAAAATATTTATTTTAATATAGAGGGGATAAGGAGGAAATGTAAAAACTCGGATCTCAATCTAAATGTGAATTGGGATGGGAAAGAGGACTTGATCATTTAAGGTGAAAAACTTAAGTACAATAAAATAATTTAATTCCTTAATTATACATAGGTCTCAAATTGTTTAAGTTATTCCGCAACGACGTCTATTTCGTCTTCATCACTAGAAGTTCCTGCCTCATCTGGTGACGCAGGATTTTCTTCCATTGGCTTCTCCTGACCGCTCTTAAGATTTTCTCTTGTGTGTCTCCATTTCATCCGTCTATTCTGAAACCACACTTTAACCTGTAACGACGTTAAGAAGTCCTTAAATTAATTTAAATTCATAACTAAAATATATGTTTTTAATCAATACCTGAGCATCGGTTAAATTTAGCCGGGCCGCCAATTTCCTCCGGTCCGGCTTTGTAATGTATTTCTGTACTTGAAATTGTATCTCTAGTCCTTTACGTTGAAGATTACTAAAAACCGCTCGCGACCACGAACGTTTTCGTTTCCCTGTACTTGTACCTGTTCCCTGATTACTAGCCGATGCTCCATCTAATTGTGAAAGCGGGTGTTGAAACAGCTGACTCGATGTTGGGCCAATTTTGAACGGGCTACGTTCTCGGTTATCTGCATTTTGGGCAGTATTTGCTACTGATGAATGGAATTTCACTATTTGCTGAGATCCTGCGTAATGAGGTTGATGATGGCATGTAATAACTGTAACGAGAAAGTCCAAGTGCTTTTAGTTCGCTAAGGTACGTATTAAGGGAAGAAGAGTGAATGGTTTTGAATTACAACTTAAAGCAGCTTATATCTAGTCTACGCAACAATTAGTTTGCAGCGGGGACAAGGATCTTGAACTCCATTTGTCTACACTTCAGAGATTCTCCAATAGAAACAGATAGCTTCATTAAGCATTTTAAATTCAAATAAAAATCGAGAAAATGCATAGACATTATTTATTTAAAATCGAAGATCGTCTGTATACTGCTTGTCTCGCTACTGTTCACCGGGCTAGAGAATTTTCTATTTATGAAAAAAATAAACAATATTCTGGTGCCTGGATAGGTGTGTACTCGTATAAATATAAATGATCGGAAATCACCAATCATGTTCCTTTTGATTTAATGAATTCATGAAAATTAACGAACGCATCGTGGAATTGGTGAAGCGACTGATCGGTTTCGACATAATCCGCGCTCTCCTTCTACCATTGCGCGTCTTAAGCTTCTTGTTTGTTTGAATCGGCCGAGGAAAAAAAAATGCTATGAAGTCTAGAACATAATAAAAATCTCCTAATTAAAATTTTTTCAACACTTTGCCCAGCATGGAGAAAGATAGAGAAGATTTTTGGAAGCCTGGAACGAAAATGATCAGAGATAAATATTTTATGGGGATCGATTGAGATCAGCACAGCAAGGTGATTTGTTTTAGTATCAACAATCTTGGCCTTAATGGGTGTTGAAATTTTATTGGCAAATTCTACTGGGGATTTGTTAGTCAGATATATTCCAATTCGTCGAGATCTGTTTTGTTTGGGCTTAGATTTACACACCGATTAATTTGAAATAGTGTTCGGGGTGATTTACTAGAATGTCTTGTATGTTTGGAATTAACACGAATATATTAGTATGCACTTCGAAGATTTATTGAATAGTTGGAGATATAGCGGTGTACTGACTTAAATGAGAATCTAATTATAATAGTTGTACGGTACTTGAAACTAAACGCTAAAACAGAACACCTACTTCGACGCCGGACTTTGCCGCACAGTCATCAGAACACCCACGATTGTATGTCGATGGCCACAATGGGAACTTCAGCGGCGCGTCAAAGCGACGGCGAAGCCGTATTCTTACTCTATTTTTAAATGTGCCGTCGCCGTCTACCCCACAGATGAGTTGAAAAACGTAAACGTCGTAAACCAGTTCTTCATATTATCGGATAGATGAAGTCGCAGTTACCATTCTGTTTTAAAAATCGCCGCCACAATCGGGAGTTGAAGTTGATGTTTTGTTCTATACTTAACACTACTAGGAGGGAATTTCGATTATTCTCTACAGCCTTCTTTTCATGCTGTTCTACAAAGTTAGCCAGCCATCCATTTGGTCCACTATGAATGCACACAATCTGTTTTGGCTCACTGTTAACTGTTTTTTTATCCTCGTTTGACTTAGCCAATTTTATTCCTCAAGATGTCAGGGACGTTATTTCAGTTTTGTCAAGACTGGCGGGAACTTTTTGGTTACCGATAAATTCAATCATTTTGTGCTGGATTTCTGTTCGAATTCATTACTGAATTCAGTTGCATGTATGACAAATGGCAATTCCGATAATCGGTACTTTAACAGTACTGAAACTGAAATTAAAATAAATTCCTTATTTCGTCTGGATTCATTTATATTCGCATAGTACTGTTACTCTTTGTATATATTCGATTGCTTCTATTGTTAATTATGCCCTAAACGTATTTTAAATAGTCATCTTACAGATTTGGACTCTAAACTCCTTACTTGTGAGTACCAAACTCTCTTGTTGAACTACCAACCGCATGTATGCAACTTATGTTCTTTACTAACAATGAATTAGTTCTGATACAATACTGATAGATAGGTATACGTAGTATTTAAAAACTAATATCATTTACCACAATAAAACTCAACAAATTTGCCGAAAATTTCGAATGAGACCAGATAAATTGCTATAAGGAACTCAAAAAAAGATAACTTTATAGCACTATCAATAATATCTTTTGCGAGCTAGAAAAAATTTAGATATCACATAAAATGATTAGGGGGTTAAGCCACTCTAGAGTTTTCGAAAAACCGTTTTTTTTTCATTTTAAATGGTCCCTTAGGACTTCAAAAATGATGTCCCAAAAGATTATGGCCGAAAAAAGTCTCTAAGGACTCGGTTTTCGAATTTTAGTACAAGGCCGCTTGCAAAATTATTCATGATTTTCTACTACTCAAAACTTTAAACGCGTTTATCTCAAAACTACATTTTTCAAGCTGGCCGGAAATATAACTCAGACAATTTTCAACCGATTCACTTGAAATTTTGAATATATCTTTAAAACTATATTGTCCATCAGTGTATGTAGGATTTTTTTTTATATTGCATAGTTCATTTGTTATTAACAATTTTCTGACGATTTTTTAGGAAAATTTTACACTTTTCACTTTAGAAGTGCCCCATTTGGCCAAAAATCAATATATCGAAAAAATCCTACGTACTCTTGTAGCTGTTATTATATATATTCGAAAAAATTAGCTTATCATACTTCAACAATTACAGGCGCGGCCGTGGACCCTGGAAAAACGGAGACGTCATCGCAAAAACGCTGTACAGCCGCCATTTTGAATTTAATCGCTTCAAAAAATTACTGTACATTGTCAATAATATGTATTATAAACATCCATTTTTGTAATCTCGATTTATTTTATAGTTTTTCTAAAAATAAATCCCCAAAAGGCCTATTTTTTCAGCCTCTAGAGTGGCCTAACCCCTTAAATCAATTGTGGATTATTGATCTAAACGTATTCGAACCACGAATTATGAATGACAGTTGATAAAATCATAATCGGTGAAGGGACCAGTAAAAGTTCGGTATACCGATAATCAAATATTGAAAATGAGTTCTTCAACCGTGAGCCTCAAATAACAGAACTCTTTCAGTAATAGTTCTAAACTGTACGAATACTCCTAAAAGAAAATTGTAAAACTATGTCTACTTCCACAAGCATAACTCATTTAGTCAGTAGTGGCGATGGACTGAAAATAATACTGCCGGGGCAACTTAAACACCCTGGGGATAGATTCTTAAAATCTGAACTAGATCCGACAAAAAAAAATATTTAATTCTCAACCGATGACTATATCTAACAGCTCTCGGAGCTTCTAATTCTGGATTATCCCATTAGTCCTTTCTATAGATGACATTACAAATATCCTTCAAAAATGTCTTTCCTCAATGTACGGAACTAATTATAACTCGAGAAATCGTTTGGTCACTCTAAATTTTGTATAAATAAGTTTTGAGTGAAAATGATGTTCGATTTTAATAGCCAGCAAAGTTCATGTAGTCACTTGGGTAGCTAACATACAAAAAGTCCTCAAAACACGTGTCCAAGAATATTGGGATTCAGAACACTTTAAGGCAGAAAGTGAGTCCTTGGTGTAGTTGCTATTGCCATACAAGGATCCGTGAAAAATATGAGCAATAATTTTTAGAAACGCACTATAACTGGAGAAATTATCCAAATTTTTGCGGTAATCTTCCCCTTTTGAAATAAATAAGCCATAATTTCTTATTCTTTGATAAAAAAATCTGCCAACAGTCTGGGCGCGACATTATTATTTTTTGGTTAGAAGTCCAAAACGCACATAAATAATAACCGAATAACATAACTTTCCAAATAGCCTCCTGGTTATTCTTTAGGCTATCAGTCGCATAGTAACCTACACTGCATCTCAGCATTAAACGAGTTTCGAACTTCTGCTCAAAAAATAACAACGTTTCGCCCAGACGAAGATTTTTTTTTATTTATTTATGTATTTTTTTCAGTAGAAGATTCAATAGAAGTAAAAACGAATTCGATCTCATTAAACTTAAAAGATTTTCGGAGTTCGTGGAAACTTGAATAACATCTTACACCCCCAGGGCATTTAAAATCGAAAAATGCTTAAGGAGTAACACCACTGTAACGGCCTAAAAAAGCTCTTTTTCGACTATTTTTTTTTTTAATGGAAGGAAAGGAAATAGACTAATAATATTTAGGGAAGTTAATAACCATGTATTTAAGTACATAATAAAAAAAAATTCTGTGAAAAATTTTACAAAATGGCAGCACTAAAGCCACTCTCCCGAGGCATGTTAAATTTTAGGCGCTCTGCGGCACGCAGTTTAGCTTGTAAATTTGAACCTAGCACAAAGAAAAAAAATCACTGAATCTTCATGAGTATAGCTAGAGAAACACGTAGGGGAATTTAGAAATATTGAGTTTTGTATGATTGACGAGTATTTGAAAAATTTTATTCAATTTTCGACCAAAACAGGACAGTTATTTTTATTTAAAAAAAAAAAGATTTTTGAAAATTTTACAGTGGTGTTACCCCTTAAACCGTTTTTTCCCGTTTAAATTAAAGCCTTTCAAGTGAAAGCGAATTCGATGTTCGATATATCGTCTAATGAGGCCTAAGAAATATATCGAAAAAAATATCGTGAAAATGTACACATTGGTTGGATAACAAACAATTTTGAAAAAAATGTTCCAGGTGCTTATATAAAGATCTCGCAGAAGTAAAATTAGTTGCGGTTTTCGGAAAATAAAAATCAGAATTCGAATATCGTTCCACCCCCTCCCACCGTCACCATTTTTTCCCTGGTAGAAGTCTACTGGGCCTAACTCCGGTAAAATTTCTAAGATCATATCTGGTACGGTTCTTGAGATATAAACATTTTTTTTGAAAAATTGCTATCCCCCACTTTTGTGCTTCACCTTCCATCCTCAAAAACTTTACATTCAAAGGATCCCACTTGTAATCCTATATACAAAAACCACATTTTATCCTCCTGGTACAATTGGTTCCAAAGATATTGTAATCCAAAGTTGTTTACCCTCCACTCCTACACCCCACCTCCTACTTGTCTAATCTCATAGTATCCCTTAAGACAACTACAAAGTTTCAACCTTCGGACACCAACCGTTCAGGAGATATGGATGGATTTTAGAATGCTGCAATCACAGCTTTCAAACGCTTGAGACACATTGATTTTCCCTCGAATCCCACACCCGACACCGCCAATTTTTTTTGCAAATAGGTCCACTATTATAGTTCTACATACACTTCTAGTTTCAGCCTCCTAGCATAAGCAGTTCCGAAGATCTAGAATCAAAAATTTTTCGTCTAAAACACTTCTCCCACCTCCGCTCTCACACCCCTACCCAGCCAAAACATAGCACTCGTAGGGGTTCACCCAATCTAAATCTACCCACCATAAAAATTTCACCTTAATATCTCAACAGGTTTGTGAGCTACGCGATTTCAAACGTTTTTGCGTACGGCGGACAAACGGACATTTTTTTTAGGTTTACTAGTCCTAAATCGTGAATTATTTAGGTAGCACATTTTTTTTTAAATTTCAGGTCGATCACAATACTTTATTATTAAAAAATAAAAAGTAAAATTAACGGAGATATGAATTTTCAAAGAAGACTCGGACTCCATTTTCATTAAATCTTGAACTCTATAACTATAATAACAAAAATACTTTATTATTTAAAAATAATAAAGCAAAATTGACGTATAGAAAAAAGTTTGAATTATATTTTTTTTTTCACTAATTCTTCGACTACTTAAAGTGTCAAAAGAATAGGCATTAGTGTGGTCACAAATTTCGTAGTTTTTGGCGATTTTTGGCGGAATGACCCAGCTAAGCTTGACATGTATGTAGATATTTCACATATGGACCTACATTACTCAACTATGTCATTAGTTTGTTATAAATAAATAAAAACACATATCATAAGTAGTGTTTACTATTTTACGCTCTCGAGTTACGCTCTCCAAATATCACCATTAAAGGTACAAAATAAGTAATTAATTAAACAACTATAGCTTTTATGTAGATTCGAATTTATTTCTAAAACTCTTTTTTATCGTAAGAATTATCTCGATATTATGGACTATTGATTGCACTACTGGTACATACACATAACAAAAGCAAAGAAAAACAAATTATCACAGTATGCATTACAAAAAGAGTTTTTTCAGCAAACAAGACGGGCAGCGAGGTCAATTGGTTTAGATATAAAATTCTGGCACAGCGGGCTACCTTCATTCAGTTTCAGTATTCACTCCACCATTTAGTAAAGCTGTGCTGCCCGCATAGAGCGATGGATATAATGTGAAATATTTTTGATATGTTTATTAAAGAAAATGATTACAGACGGCAGGGTAGCTAATCTGGACCGCAAACACTATTCTGGGTTCGGGATATAAGGTCTTGGCTTAAATCAATAGTGAGATGTAACACATGGCGTCAACACTAAACATTTAGCAAAAATATTACATCTTTTTTAATTTTATAGTACGTAAGATTCCAAATACATTAAGATTAGGTAGCAATAAATGACTTTGGGTGGACTGGAATTCGCAACGTGTGGTGTGGGTGGGTCGGGAAAAGGAGATGAAGGAAGGTGGATACAGGATTAGACTATAGTTTAAGATCAGAAGAAGAACCGAGCGTGTTCTATGCCATTGTGAAGAACAGAAGAAGAACAGAGCGTGTTCTATGTCATTGTGAAGAACAGAAGACTCAGACTCCTTGGACATTGCTTCCTAGCACCGTTGGAACTCATGTCTTACTGAAGACGCAGTGAATCGGTATTTAGGCCGACCTCCACCATATACAATCTATGAGATCATGTCTTGTGGAGGAACGTTCAATAGCCACCTGTTGGACACAGTCCCACATACCGGGAGTTACCCTGGCGTCCGGCACTTTTTTGATCACAAATTAATCAGAAATAAAATTTACAATGATAAATTCCCAAAAGTTATCAAAATTTCGTGAAATATGACCATTGTACTGTTGCGTTGGTCCTACAAAAATTGACTCTACGCGCCTACCCGGGACTTCAAGATGAAAAAGAAAACATTGGAGCAGAACTGATGCTTGGTTACGGAGGATATATACGTTTTTCCTGGACTTCCTACATCCCGAGTCCTTCTGAATAATTCGAGAACAAATTTTGTAGTAATAAAAGAAATTATTTGACAATTAAGTGAAGTAGAATTTGTTCTTTTAAGAAAGAAAAAATGTTGTGTACCTATTATGATTTAGTTTTTTTGGGAATTTTATTTTAAAAAAGTTAAGTCTTATTTATTTCTAATATTTTTAACCAATCTCGCCAATCTCGTGTACGGGATTCATTGATATCTAGAGATCGGCCTTCTGAATCTTGCTTTCCTTTTTTCAATTTATTGAGTTGATTTGAAAAGCGTCAATTTTTAGTTAAAACAAATCCTTTTTCCTTTCTGTGTTTTTTTTTATTAAAATGAAAACTGCTTAAATTAATATTTTGTTGCTCCTCCATTTGCTTGTATCACACACAGCAGTTGCATTAAGGTCACTAAAAAAAGTTCTTAAGGCTCGCAATTCTAAAAACCGATCTTTAGTCGGGTTTGTTTTTGTTGGGCGTTCTGATCCTTCGGAGAGCTCTGAACTTCTAAATTTCCGATTTTTTTTTAACGAGATACAATAAATTAAAAGTACCCTACTTTTCGACTTATAGCTGTTGTAGAAAAAATTTGCCCCAGCTAGAGCAAAAGCAACAGTAGTACTCTCTTTTTCACTAGTCATCATTATCAATGGCGCGACAGCCCTGGCCTAGTCAGTTGAGGTATTTTTCACACACATTTTTCAAGATAAAAATTTATATAGAGCATCGATAGTGGACCCATTTGCAAAAATAATTGCTGATATGGGTGAAGGGGTGTGGAGAGTGTGGGGAATAATAATGCGTCCGAAACGCTCGAAAGCCGAGATCGAGACATTCTAATATCCATATATCCTAAACGGTTAATATCACCAAATTAAAACTTGATGGACATCTGTGGGTATACTAGGAGAATAGATCGGAAACAAATTTTTGAAAGGGGGCAGAGGCGTACGGAGGTGCGGGTTGATAAATTTTAGATTACGATTTCTCACGAACCAATTGCACTAGAAAAATAAAATTCGGTTTCTGTATTAGGTTAGGTTATAGTGGCAGCCATCCAAACTATGGATCGACTCACTTAGACCATTCGGTTGGTCCATTGTGATACCACACCCGTGACTCCCTAATGAAGTCCCATATAGGGAGTTATCGTAGCATTGCTACAGGGGAAAGCTAGTCGAACCAGCCACAGATGCGAATGAACTTGGCTAGTTCATCAATTCGTGCTCCGGCCATGTCCCCGAGTCTGGAGAAGAAGTAGCTGCCCATGGCTCTGAACCTACAGCTGGCTAGCTGGGGACACTCACAAAGTAGATGCCTAACGCTCTCTTCTTCTTCTTCTTCACTTCTGCAGCTTTTGCAGTAGTCATTATATTGAACGCCTAAGCGTTGTGCATGTCTGCCAAAGAGACAGTGCCCTGTTATGACTGCCGTAATGTTACGAGTCTCTATACGACTTCTTTTCAGAAGATCGGCAGTCCTTCTAGGATGTATTACTGGCCATAGCTGCCTGGAGGTTTCACACGTAGTTAGGTTAAACCATCTGCCATTGGTCCATTGCCTTCCTGTCAAGATTACTCTTGACGTAATTAAGCGGTACTTTTACCGCTTCGGTTGCATGTATAGTAGCCATTTCAGATCCAGTTTTGGCCAGCTCATCGGCTGCCTCATTTCCTGGTATCCCTTTATGTCCCGGAACCCAGCACAGGAAAACCTTATGAGCTGCGCCCAATGTTTTCAGACGCTCCCTACACTCCCTCACTAGCTTTGACTTGACTAGGTTGGAGCTTAGAGCTTTCATTGCTGCTTGGCTGTCTATGTAAATTTTTATACACGACTCTTCGGGAAGATTTGTTGCGGAATTTAGTATGTCCACTGCACTGCTTACGGCAAAAACCTCAGCTTGAAAAATACTGCAGTAGTCCGGCAGACGAAAGGATACTTGAATGTTCATGTCGGCTGAGAAGATCCCTGCCCCCGTTCCAGTATCCATTTTTGACCCATCCGTGAATATAGCAACTTCAGATTCCCTTATCACTTTTTGATTATCCCAGTCCCCCCTAGTAGGGAAAAGGGTATGGAATCCTGTATCGAAGCTTAAAAACGGAGTTATATAGTCGGTGAGTTCACTAAGCCCACAATCTGAAAATAATGAAAGAATTTTGCTATGCCCATAATCCGCAGATTTCCAGCAGCCACCAGACTCTTTTAGTCTCAGAGCGCTCTTGGCAGCAGCATTCTTGATTTGAATATCTATTGGCAGCAGAAGCAGCATAATCTCCATTGCAGCTGTTGGCGTTGATTGCAAAGCGCCCGTGATGCCTAAGCAAGCCGCTCTCTGCACTTTCTGTTTTAAGATTGACAAAGAAAGTTTGCACAAAGTAAAATTTTTAAGGAGACGGTGGAGTATGGAAGTGGAGGGGATAAGAATTTTTCTAAAAAATCACGTCTCATATCTCAAGAACAGGGTATGATAGATGCTTAGAATTTTTACCAGAAGTAGGCCCGATAGACCCCTAGCAGGAAAAATTTTGGCGGTGAGGGTGTGGAAGGGTGAAGAAGAAAATGTTCCGATTTTTATATCTCAAGAACCTATAATGATATAAAGCTGAAACTTGGTGTTCGGATAAAACTATAGTAGTAGCATGTTGAAAAAATATAATTTTTTATAGGGGTAGTGTGGTACGGGGGTGGGGGTGTTTTTCCTAACTACAAAACGGCTTATGCTAGAAAGTTGAAACTCAGTATGTATGTATATGTAAGGCAACTAGAAAAGTAATTTAGATTAAAAAAAATTTGAAATATCCATTGGGGTACGGAAGGGGGGCAAAAAAAATTATCAGTGAAAATGGAATGCATATATATTTTCACGATTTTCGTCATATCTATTAGGTCTTTCCAAATATTGAATTCATTTCTATTGTACGGATTCTTCATATAAATCCTAAAAAGTGTTTTCAGAATTTTTTGAAATTCGATCCCCACGGTTGTGTAAAGGGGTTGCATACATTTTCACGAATTCAGCCGTATCCCTCAGGTCTGATTAGATATCGAATAACTTTTCACTTCCACGGGCTTGTTTAATAATCACCTAAAACTCGTTTTCAAATTTTTTCCATTTTCAACCGCTAAGAGGGTATAAACGGGTTGAACACGTTTTCACGAAATTCGTCATATCTCTTAGAAGTGATAAGACATGGGATTGGTTTTCACTTCCTCGGGCTTTCTTTACATATATTTAAAAACTAATTTCAAGATTTTTTGATATTCAACCCCAAAGTGAGTGCAAGGGGGTTGCATATGTTTTCACAAATTCTTACATATTTCTTAGTTCTAATGAGATATCAAATTATTTTTTACTTCCTAAGGCTTCCTACATAATCGTCAAAAGTTGATTTTAGTGTTTTTTGATATTCAACTCCAATAGGACGTAAGGCTTTCGACATATTTCTTAGGGTTGATGAAATATCAGATTGGTTTTCAGTTCCACAGACTTTTTATATAATCGCTTACAAATGCATTTCCGATTTCATATAATGGCCCAGAACCAAATCACGAAAAACCTCCTAATCACGTAACAACTGACATTATACTACGACTTAGACCTCGTCCCTCTTTGCTCAATTTATACAGCGAATTCTCACTAAAATTACTTTTGTGGATATGCGTCTTTTCGTTAGAGAGTTACTCGTATTCCGTATGAATATCAGTCTATAAAATGACGGATGTTCAGAACCTTATAAATTAAGTATAATATCATAAAAAATTTAGTAAATTGGGTCTTAACTCAATTTATAGAGTGATTTTCCAATCGAAATGAAAATTACTCCCAGGAAAATGGATTTCACTCTTCTCATTTTAGATGTGGGTATTTTACTTCCGAAAAAAAGTCAGACAACTATTCTTACTGCAGTTATTTACCTATTTTTTTCTAGAGTGAACATTTCCCTAGACGTCTGTCCAGCCTTGGCCCGAACGCCCTAGAGGGCCTACAGCTCGACAGTCCCTCCCATCTTGAAGTCGTGGCTTAAAGTGTTCGGAAGTTATCGGTTAATATTCATGAACACGTGTTTCAAGTGCTTTTGTGTGGCACATATCCGAAAGAGTAGGACGATTTTTCCCGTTACATAATTAATCCTTACATATCCTATTTAACGATTGGATACCAAATTTCAGCTTCCTAGGCATCCTTGAGTGATCGTGCGTTCGGACGGACAGATGGACAGACAGACGAACAGCAGGAGAATGGTTTTGATCATCAATATACAACTGCCTACTCTGTTACCACCCAGTTACGACACTCAATGAAAGTGGCGTAAAAAATTGCAGCACGGCGGTATGCGGCCTGTTCCCTCCACCAGTTTAATCTTACAGCTTTTTAGTTCCGGTATGACGTCTTTTAGGTAATGGAGACAACAATTCTGGTATAATTTCCTTTCCTTAGGCTACGGTGGGAGTCCCACAACATATGAATTGGTAGGTTGATTTTACACTGTTTATTCTGATTAAGTTCATTTTATGAGTGTAACATGGCAATATGATAGCAGGTGCTCTTCCTTTTCATACCTCAACTAAGTCGTAAGAAACGTAAAGATTGTGTCCACATGAATATCCTGAGTTTTATTAATGTCTAAAATGCGTTAACATACGAGTACTTAACGCGTCTGAGTTGGGAACGCGATCTTCTTAATCGATCGAATGCTTATCGAATGTATCAAGAATTGAAAACGGAAGTATCCTCGTCTACTGTCACCTTATTTCATTCGGAAAACTTGCATAGCTGCGCCGAATAAACAATCAAAACTCGCTTGCAGTACTGTTTATTACAGATTTTCGAAAATTTCCAATTGAAAAACACTTTGTTTACGTGATACACGGGGTACATCTTAAACTAAACACATATCAGTGCGATAAAACAGAAACCATATGACCCGGGGCCCTGTATTGATCGCATTGCCGGGGTTTCGGGAGGCAGCAAAAAAATCTCAATCTCAATCTCGATCTCGCGTAATGATCCACTTTGCCTGTTTCCTTTAGAGACGGTCTTTATGGCGTTATGAAAGTCAAATAAAATACGTTTCCACTTTCAAAACACCACCACTATGAGGTGATATTGGCTAAATGATCTCTTCCCGTAATTAAACCCGATGCTCGACTATTTACGAACATAATAACGAAATTAATAAGACACTTTGCCATTTTTCGTTTACTTTAGGACGCGGGCGTTGCGTTGCGTTGCGCTCACTGGACTGCATAACGCCAACCTTTGTTTACGTTAAACGCACAACTGCTGCTAATCCGATCGGAAAAAAATACACCGCACACTACGTACATACCTTTATTCACACCAATTGGATTAAAAGTCTCACAATATTACGTTTTGATAGCACAAAATTATTTATTTTTATGTTAATTACCCATTAAGGATGTTGTTGCGTGTGGTAAGTAGATTTTTCGATGTTAATTTCAATCGGGGAATTTGTTAGCTTAACCACGGGAAGAAATAAATAAAAAAAATCCACCATGTGCTGACACATGGTAGTGGTACATTAAGGATGATTAAGTATTGCGGCTGGGTGTAGCCAACGTATGAGCGGAGGCGGTTATCGGATTATTTTCAGATTATTTTGAATTATTGATTGCAGTGTTTTGAAGATCGCCTTATTAAAAATTCATTAAATCATCGGAAAAATCTATAATCCCGTTGGAAGTTTCGGCTTTTATTAAACCAAATACTTGACCACTTTGTCAAATATTTGACTACTTTTTGACTTTGTCAGATATTTGACTACTTTTCGACTTTGTCAAATATTTGATGATTTCTTTGACACATTTAGTTAGATAGTGTGAGAGATACCATCAAATTTCCGTTTGTAAAATTAGTTTACTTGTCCTCTATAGGGTCTATTTTGACTGAAAAATTTGACTTACTCGTAGCTTCATTAAATCATCGGATAAATCAGTAACCCCGCTCGAAGTTTCGGTTTTTACTAAAGGAACTAGAACTAGACCACTTCGTTAAATATTTGACTGTTTTCTTTGACAAATTCAGTTAGATAGTGTGGGAGTTACCATCAAATTTCAGGTGTCAAGTCAGGTGGAATATTCTGCTTTTTTTTGCTAGTCCTCATTTGAGACCAATATAGTTAGCCCTTTTTCTTCTGTGTTATATAGATGTACGTCACCTGACTTCACGGCTTAAGCCAGAGTCTTCCCTTCCCTAAAATGTCGCCCTGGGTACTGTTCGCGCTATAAAGTTAAAGAAAAAGTTTTGTTGATGCTATCGAAGTGTTCGAAAAATCTAAAGTTCACGACATCGGCCCTACGCTGAACATTAACTAAACAGTCCCACTAGTCTAGGGTCTTAAGTCTAGATTTCCAAAAAACTTACCTAGATGAACAATATGTTTAAATGAACCTACCTGAGAAGTTTCGTGCTCCTGAAATGGTGTAAGAAAAAACCTTGCCATCTCTCTTAGTCTAAAAAATGATTTGTGAAATGATCACTTTAGGAATTAAGCGAAATTATATTTTTCAATGTAAAATTGGTCAAAATAAATTCCAATTTCAAGAAAAATGGTCAAATATGTAATTTGAAGAAACTATGTAAAAAAATCTGCCAATGGTCTGGGCGAAACTTTATTATTTTTCGGGTCAAAGTTCGGGAGCGGTCAAAGTCGGAGTATATCATCAGTTGTTTCGAGATTATAAGGTTTCTTGGAAAGTTAATTTTGTGTATAAAATAAAAAAAAATATTTAAAATAGAGAGTTTTAGCCGATTAAACATTAAAAAAGTCCGTGTACACTATTCGAGTTTCGGTATATTATGTACACTAAAAGCCCATAGAACTAAAAACGAATTTGTTGCCTTATCAGACTAAAGAGATATGACGAATTATTAAAACGTATACAAACCCATTACTTTCACTTGGAGTTTGAATTTCGAAAACATTGTAAAACACGTTTTTAGACAATTTCATAAGAAACAACTCATGAGACATGAGGGATTTTCAAAAATTTGTGAAAACATAAGCAAACCACCCCCTTGGTTCTTGGAATTTGAAAAATCGTGAAATTGGTTTTTAGATCATCACATCAAATGCTGTAATAACCAATTTTATATCTCATTAGAGCTAAGGGATGGCAAATATAGTGAGAACATACGCAAACCCTTGGGGGTTGAATATCCAAAATTTGAGAAATGGGTTTATAGGCGATTATATAAAAAGTCTGTGGAAATGAAAAGCGATCTAATACCTCATCAAACCTAAGAAATATGACGAAGCTTTGAAAAGCATACAACCTCCCCTACACCCCTTAGGATTAAATATCTAAAGATACTGAAATTAAATTTTTGGCGCTTATATAGGAAACCTTAGGAAGTAAAAATGAATTCGATATATCAGATTTAAGCAATATGTAGGAATCTCTGAAAACATATGCAACCTTCTTACACCTACTTGGGGGTTGAGTTTCCAAAAATCCTGAAAGGAATTAATAAATAAATATGCAGACAGCACGAGAAAGTAGAAACCAATTCAAGTTCTTATCACTTCTAAAAGAAATGACGGAGTTCGTGAAAACGTGTTCAACTCTGTTATATCCTCTTAGGGGTTGATAAAGGAAAAAACTTATAAACAGGTTTTAGGCAATTATTACGCAAGCCCGTGAAAGTGAAGAGATATCCGATATCTGATGAGACCTGGGGAATATGGCAGAATTCGTGAAAAAGTATACAACCCCTTTACACCTCCTTAGGGGTCGTATTTCAAAAAATCCTGAAAACGTTTTCTAGGTATTTATATGAAGAAGCTGTAGAATAAAAACGAATTCAATATTTGGGAAGACCTAATAGATATGACGAAAATCATGAAAATATATGCATTCTATTTTCACTACTAATTCTTTTCACCCTCCTTCCAAACGCCAATGAATATTTGAAATTTTTTTTTATCTAAATTACTTTTCTAGTTAATTTACATAAACATACCGAGTTTCAATTTTGTAGCAAAAGCCGTTCTATAGATAGGAAAAACACCTCCCACCCGCGTACTATACTACCCCTATAAACATTTATATTTTTCCGACATGCTGCTAATAATTATATCTAAATACCAAGTTTCAGCTTTATATCACAATAGGTTCTCGAGATATAAAAATCAGAACCTTTTCCTTTTCACCCTCCCCCACTCTCACCCTCTACACCCTCACCATCAAATTTTTTTTTCCTCCTAGGAGTCTTACTTCTGGTTAAAGTTTTAAGAATCTGACTCACACTGTTCTTGAGATATGAGACGTGATTTTTTAGAAAAATTATTATCCGCTCCACTTTCATGCTCCTCCACTCCTTCAAAAAAATTTACTTTCAGCAAACTCTATTTGTCAACCTTTATACAAAAACCGAATTTTATTTGTCTAGTGCAATTGGTTCGTGAGATATCGTAATCTAAGTTTTTCATCCTCCACCCCCGTACGCCACTGCCCCCACTGAAAAATTTGTTTCCGATCTAATCTCCTAGTACCTATACCTACAAATATTCATTAAGTTTCAATTTTGTGACATTAACAGTTTAGGAGACATGGATTTTGGAATGTGTCGATCTCGGCTTTCTTGCGTTTTAGACGCATTATTTTTCCCCCACTTCCACACCCCGTCACCTATATCGGCAATTTTTTTGCAAATGGGTTCACTGTTGTAGCTCTATATAAATTCTAAGTTTCAGCCTCCTAGCGTAAGCGGTTTCAGAGATCTAAAAACCAAAATTTTCCGTCTAAGACGCTTCCCCCACTTCCTTCCTCACACCCCCACCCTTCAAAATGTGGTCACTTCAAGGGGCCTACCCAGTCTATTAAAAAAAAAATTAATAGCTCAAAGAGTTTGAGAGCTACGAGCCTTTAAACGATTTTGCGTACTGCGGTCGACGTACGGCGTACGGCGGACAGACGGACTGACGGACTTTTTTCGTGTCTACTAGTCATGAAACGTGAAAAAAAATGTTGAGGGTAGCAAATTTTTTTTTTTCAAAATCTATCACAATACTGTATTGTTGAAATAATAAAGTAAAATTGTATTTCAGATAAATATGGATTCATTTCATTAAATTCCATTCCTTAAATATGACTAAAGCCTTGTTTACACGGTGATAGTTTTAAATGATAGTACTATCGTGAAAGCACAAACCGACAGTATGAGAGGGCGTCAGTGCGATAGTCTGTTTTATACACGGTGTGATAGTGCGGTGACGCAATAGTAGGTAAATTTCGCGGTAGTACTATCAACTCTCTCATCAAACGTGATAGTACGAAAGTGCTATCATTATAGTGTGAAAAGAACTATCATGTAGTTTAGACAATGAGAGTTTTCAAAATATTATCTATATGACATCAACTATCACAAAAACTATCACCGTGTAAACGGGGATTGGCCCTTCACTACCTAGAAATGCACCACTCACATATTAATTTTTGATTTAAAAATGCATTTAAGTACACTTCAGGAGATCTTATTCTATCAAAATAACAACAATTTGTAAAGGTTTTTTAATCGATGTTATGCTCTAAATCGAATTAGACATGATAGTGTGTATTATCTAATACAGTCAGTTCAGTGCCACCGACGCGGCTCCGTGTGCAACAAAAATTTTGTACCCCTTTACATAAATACCATTGTCAAAATTTTTAACAAAAAATTTGGCAGTCAAACTGTTTATACCTTAAATTCGAAAACTTGAAGGCAAGTAGTAGCGTAAAAATCCTTCTACTATAATTATTTAAAGAAATTATTTATTTTACATGTTAATTATTTTATTTGAAGTCTATTTAGAGTAGAGACTGAATTCGTCTCACCATGTGACGTATCAATCATGTACACCCTGGAAATTATAAACAGTAACGTAGCACTGAAAATATCCAAACTTCAAGTATTCCTTTCCAACAAAGAAACAAAAATAAACAGAAAACGTAAAATTACAAATTAAATTCGAAAATTTTCTATTGTTTACAACACGAAATATCCTTAAGCAAAAACATAGCTAACTACTTACAAACATGTTCCAGCTGCTAGTTTGTATGGAGTACGACAGTTGGCAGCGGCTATTTTCTGGCTAATTTGTTAAACCATTGTTTATTACTTTTATCGATTAAGGAAGATGAATTTTTTACGGAATATAACAATAGTCAATACAGTGTGTAGAACAAAGGAATCTGCCATTATTAAGTGATCAAAGCGTTATAGTGACTTAATGTTTATGTAATGTGCCACGAAACGTTCGGAAAAAATTCACTTTAAATTTGCCCTACTGTATTGCTTACGAGAAACAATAATTTTATTGCGAATTTTGTTTACAAACGAGCTATTAAAACTTTATTTTTTGGCCATAAATATGCAAACAATAAACCATTCACATTAGTACCTATTAATAAAACAAATTTGAAGAATCGTTATGTAATTTTGATCAATTCCGAGTTATGTGAGCTTTATTTTAGCTCTGAGGAACATAAAACAAGTAGAGAAAACTCTCAATACAGTAAAAGTCCTTTAATATGGAATCGCCTAATTTGGAAAGCGCTTTAATTCGGAAATAATAGATTTATCCAAAGTAGAGAGATTTTTCCAAATTAGGAGATTATGTAATTTTACATATTACACTTGCTCATTTATTATAAAAACAAAAGTGAACCCAGTAACTACACACTTTTATTCGAGAAAGGTTTGAACTCACCAAAGCGAAAGTGAATTCACGTGCAAATGGAAGTTGACTCTATAGCTGTACGTGTACGTGATGTGATTGCTATGATTAAAAAACGATTCAAATAATCTTCAAAGAAGCGAATAGGCGTCTATATACTCAGTTAGGTGAACGTTAAGTGACTCGTTTTTAAATCATTTTAAAGATTCATAAATTAATAAGCATGACCTCGAGAATTGATTTCAAGACTCAGATTATTTCGATTTCGAAGAATTGTATGAATTATTACTGAATCTTTTATTTCGAATAAGGAAAACAGCCCGCAGTCCTTGAATATGCTTTACAACAAATTCACAGCCGACGAATTCATTCACTCCTTATAATTTCCGGGCAGGCTTCTTTTCTTTGATTTCATTGACAAATGCTCATGTTTTTATTTGGATTATTGGATTTTTCTTCACCTTTGGCGAACGTTTAATCAAATGTTTTCTGGGATGATAATTCAAGACAACTACCCAGGGAAGTAAAGAATCTTGATTATATCTTTATTTATTCGTTTCGTATCCTCATTTTTTCCGTTGACTTTTCGGCATTGCACGTTGGATCTATAAGCACTCCACTTCGTTAATTTGATTTGATTCGATTTAAAAACTCTCATTAAATCGGAAAATTTCTTAATTTGGAACAACCTTCTCCCAATTTCTCCGAATTAAAGAGATTTTACTGTATTGTGGAGCTGGTTGAGGAGAGGATCAGTCGGTGATAATGTCTTAATTGACTAATGGACTTGTAAATCAAAACTTCTTAAAACGCAAAGTTTTGTGTTTACTAAGAATATACGCTACTCTAGGACTGTGGGTAGTGTGCTCTTGCTCTTCTGTAACTTAAAAAAAATTATGTGTGATACCTCTGAGGTGGATTCTATACTCTTACGGGCAGTGTGCCCTTTTGCATATTTCGCTTAAAAAATACTTGACCAATTTTAATGAATCCTTATTTTCGTTAGTATCTCAGAAGAGATATGGGTTATAAATCACCAAGCTAAGATTTAAGGAAGCTGAGGAATTAAGCAAAATATTAGACGAGGTACCTAGATATTGATGCGGAGATTAAATAGTTTCAGTTTGTAATATTGTAATTTTTCTATAAAATAATAGAGAGCCACTAATGCTCTTAGATTTTTTTGACGCCGATTCCTTTGAGATCTTAAGTTGATTTTTTGGTATGTTTTGAAAAACAGTATGATATACAAAATATAAAAAAATAAAAAAAAATGCAAGCTATTTTTTTGAAATATTCAAGGATAAAGGACAAAAAATGTTAAGGATTATATCTACTCGTATTTTTTTTATATTGCGACAACGTTCCCCTTTAAAATAAATCCCATTTTATTATTCTATGATAAAACTTAACAGAGAAATGAATTTTCAAATGCGTCAGACAACCGACTTGAAAAGTAAGCTTTGATGATTTTTTAAAAAATATATAAATTTTAGCAGATGCTTGCTGTTTAATGTTCATTCGGGGCAAAGTGAGCCACGGGCGCATTTTAACCCATTTTATTTGATAATTAAAAATAATAATTTTAGCATGGCTAGAACAAACAACAAAAAATCAATGCAACAATCGTGGACTGAAGATGCGATGAAAAATGCAATAGCTTCTGTTGATAAAAAAAATTTACCTAAAGAAAGCTAGTAAATATTTTACTGTTCTCAGGGCTACTCTTCAAAGCAGAATACGCTCTCAACACACTTAATTTCGCTTGAATTTATTAAAATCATATTATTTGTCTTAATTGATCCATTGCTCCAGTTTTCGCTCCAGTTTTGGGTAAAATTATACTATACCCTTTGGAAGGGCTCACTTTACCCCAGTAGTGGGCAAAGTGGGCACTTTGAAGTATGAATAGAAAGGAGTAGATATCTTTTTTATCAGCATCAATAACTTAATTCCACGAATATATGACTAAGCTAATATCCTAAGCTATCGATTTTGCGAGAAAAGGATTTTATAAATATTACCGATTTTACAGAATCCCGGTACAAACCTTAGGGGGCTCACTTTGCCCCACTTTCCCCTACATATTGTTATCGATTTTTTAAAATAAAAATTTGCTAACCTGACATTTTTTTTACACGTTTCATGACTAATAGACACCGAAAGAGCAAAAAAAAATTTCAATCCGTCTGTGCGTCGTCCGCCGTACCCAAAATCGTTTGAGGTCTTATAGCTCCCAAACCCTATGAGCTATTATATTGAAATTTTTTTTCTGAATAGACTGGGTAGGCCCCTTGAAGTGAACACTTTTTTAAGGGTGGGAGATGGGGGAAGCGTTTTAGACGGAAAATTTTGGTTTCTAGATTTCAGCAACCACTTATGTTAGGAGACTGAAACTTGGAATTTATATAGAGCTTCGATAGTGGACCCATTTGCAAAAAAATTGCTGATATAGGTGAAGAGGTGTGGGAGGGGGGGGAATAATAATACGTCCGAAATGCTCGAAAGCCGAGATCGAGACATTATAAAATCCATATCCCCTAAACGGATAATGTCACGAAATTAAAACTTAATGAACAACTGTAGGTATACTACGAGAATTGGAAACAAATTTTTGAGAGGGGCTGCGGTGTCCCCCCCCCCCCCCCCCGGGGTAAAAAAATTTAGATAACGTTATCTCACGAACCAATTGCACTAGAGAAATAAAATTCAGTTTCTGTATTAAGATTGACAAATAAAGTTTGCTGAAACTAAAATTTTTTAGGAGGCGGTGGAGCATGGAAGTGAAGGGGATAAGAATTTTTCTAAAAAATCACGTCTCATATCTCAAGAATAGTGTAAGATAGATGCTTAACATTTTTACCAGAAGTAGGCCTAATATACCCCTAGCAGAACAAACATTTTTGAGGGTGTAGAGGGTGATGGTGGGGGTGGACGAAAGTGAAAAGGAAAAAGTTCCGATGTTTATATCTCGAGAACCTGTAATGCTAAAAAGCTGAAACTTGGTATTTAGATAGAGCTATAGTAGTAGCATGGTAGAAAAATATAATTTTTTATAGGGATAGTATGGTACGGGGGTGGGAGGTTTTTTTTCCTAACTATAGAACATCTTATACTAGAAAGTTGAAGCTCGGTATGTATATGTAAATCAACTAAAAAAGTAATATCTATTTAAAAAAATTCAAATATCCATTGGCCCACCCCTTGCCACAGCACTCATTGCATTTCATTCAGTCTTTTGCAAATATGTAACTCCGCTATCGTAGCACTATAAAAATCCCAAGTTTCAACTTTCTAGCATGAGCGGTTATTGAGACAAAGAAATCAAAATTTATCGTCCAAAACATATCCCTTCAACTACTACTACCCTCAAATGTGGCCACTTAAACAGCTCGATCCCATCTGCCCACTAAAAATTTGAACATAATAGTTTTAAGGGTTTAGGAGCTACAAGCCTTCGAACGAACTTTTTTTCTCATTTTGGCTTTGAATCGTGGAAATACAAAATTTGAAGGAATATTTTTTTTGATTACAACATTATTAAAAAGTAATAAAGTAAAATAAACGTTAGTGAAATATTAATCTACATGAGTGCATTAAAAATTTTTTTTAACGCGCAAATGCATAATAATACGCAAAATTCATACTTCTAGAACAACGTCGTGTACCTACTAAGCCAATCCACCGCTAAGATTAATCGCAACGGGCTAGACTTAATTTTTAAGTATTGTGAATGACCTAAAATTTCAAAAACTTTTACTACCATTAATGTTTATACTATAGATGAAATCTGTTGTTTAATCCAGCCAAAAAGTTTGTAAAGCATAGAACCTTTGATAAAAAAGTTGATTACATTATTTTTGTTCGTTGAAGGCCAAAAATCTTAAAATGTTCATTGCCAAATTTTGACAATGCTGTTGAAAGTGGTCAAAATTTTCGTTGTTGCAAGGCCCTGTTACAATGAATGTGTTAAATTCGCTTGATGTCCATCCGTCTGTCCGAACGCATGATAACTTAAGAACGCCTTACTTACGATATTCAAATTTTTAATCCGAATATTTGGTCAAATTTGAGTGGCTAAGTTTGTTAACGGGCAAATTCGTAACATACTCTTGCGAGTAGTTGTTATGCAAAAGTCCTTAAAACACCTGTTCAACAATATTGGCCAATAGCTTCATAACGCTTTAAGCCACAACTTTGAAATTTTGCTTACGACTATTTTCCAATATTGGTAGGAAAGAAAAAAGTAAAAAAGAAAGAGATTATTTTAGCGATTTAAACTAAAGAGGAATATACCCTTCAGTACCTTGGGTACGCTACGGCACTGCTACTGGTGTATAAAATCAGGTTACTAACTTTTTTTTTCACTGCAAACAAAAAAATTTCCTCGCCATTCACCTCTGTAGTAACCAGTTGATCTTATAGTGGCGGTCGAAGCCTCACATAGAGCCCCATAGCTCTATAGCGTTATTATACCACAATTTAATGCAAGTAACAATAATCTTGATTAAAATGGAAGTGAAGAGGTCAATGCGAGGGTCGCGACTCATTTATCATTCATATAAGTTAACAAACGATTCAACTCACCTGCATTTATTCTGTTCGCCATCCGTATTGGTGTGGGCCTCACAATCGATCGTATATCCTGAATCGCACCCGAACTTCCATAGTTCAAAAGCGTTTTCGATGATATTGCAAGGTCCGTGGAATATTTACAGCAATCGTATCCGCAGTCATCCAGAAAACACGATCCTCCTCCATTCACAATGGAATGGTCGTTGACGGTACAACGATCTGGTTTTGATTCGCGATCACATCCGAATCGATCGATTCCCAACAATCGATCCACACTGAAGTTCAACTGAACTTTCCTGTCACTTCTGGTATTTTTACTACAACTATTTGTACTGGTAATTTGTCTTGGAGTTTCAGCGATGGTTATATCACGATCGTCACTACTACATTTAGTCAGAACACCCATCAAGCATTGACTATCCGGAGTCACTAAATTCGACGTAATGATGGCCCTTGATAAATTATGAGAGTCACTCAGAACCATGTCCTGTGGCGATGGATTGATTACGTCAAGTGCCATATAATTCATCTTGTCGAGCGATCGATCATACATGATCGCATAATTTTTCTTCCATCGATTGTTATTGATTTCCTGACTAATGTTATTTATTAGTTTGATTAGTTAGCATCCACTTAAATCGCATAAAATTTTTACGTAAATCAATTAGGCTCGGATGTCAGTTGACCACCTTTTTTAGTAGATATTAATGATCAGTTGGTTTTTTCTCATAAACCTAGAAGATAGTTATGATAGGTTTTATTTTAACTGTTTGCAAATATGAAGCCCAGTCGAAACTATCGAATTGTTTAGGTACTTGTTGGCTATTGAGATGTGAATGTGTCTTATGCGAATTTACTTTACATCATCAGAGTGATAAATTACAAAGAAAAGGGCGCTTAGATTTTATTAATCGTTATTGGAAATTAGAAACTAAATTCGTAACGTCCAAAAAAATGTATGTACTGTACATTTTTTGAAAGAAGAAGAAAGAAAAATAAAATTAAATGACAGGTGGGAATTTTTCCCTCTACCTTATTTTTCAATTAATTATCAGCACTGAACAATTCAACAAGGAAAGGTATTTAGTAAACATACACTACGTGAATTATTATTATTCAATATTTTACTTGAATTTGCTTCTTATTTCCACAGCTACCACAGGAGTCACCGGGTTGTAAAGGAGTTTCTAAACGAAGTATGATTCTATTCATCAGTTTTCTAAAGATATTTTAAGATTTTTTCCTAATATAAGTGATCATCAAAAGAAATGACAAGGTTAGGTTAGGTTAAGAGGAGTGAACTGTAGCACTGTGCCACAGCTTATCACGAGAGATCACTGAGGATACATTGTGTTCCCCTCTTAACTATTGATTCCATACAATGCTCTTCTTTATGAAGAGAGTAGTTCTCCATAAAGGTATCATTGCAAGTTGTGATAAGTCGGTCAAAAAGAATTTCTTCAAGTACCGATAACTGGTACAACCAGACTTTCAGAACCGCATACTAGATGTTCCAGTGTTGGTTCTACATTCTTATCACCACAGCGACACAGATCAGCCATGGATATTCCCAGTCCTGCTCCACTTCTCCCAAAAGGACAATGTCCCGTTAAGATCACTATGGGTTGTCTACATGCGTTCCTGCTCACAGACGATACGAAACTAGAGTTCCTCTTATCAAGTTTCGGCCAGCACATTCTAGCCGAAAGATTCACCCAATCCCCCTCAGTTTGTCTGAGTGCTTCTAAGTCAATCATTCCCTTTAGACGTTCGATGGGACATAGATCCGACTCATCAGCTAACTCTATGCTCATCTCCGACCACCTTCTGGCGGGCTCGTCTGCCTTTTCATTTCCAAGGAAGTCACTGTGACCAGGGATCCAAAGATTTTCATGGTATTGTTTAGACTCACTACCTGCAAACTTCTTTTACAATCGCTTACTAATCTATGTTAGATTTAGTTACGGGCGTATCAACAGCCTTTATTGCGGCTTGGCTGTCAACATATATAGTTATTGCACTATCACCGCGCTGTTTCTGCACAATTATTTTCGCTGCTTTCGTCAATGCACTCGAGCTATCCGGTAGCCTGAACGATTCCAAGATGTCGAGGTCGCGAGAGTACACTTCTGCACCCGTTCCACTTCCGATCTTGGAGCCATCAGTATAGGATAGCAAACATATCTGGAGTGATGATCTTAGATCCCCACTTCATTCTAGTGGAAATGTACACAACATAGGAATTTCCAAAACTGGAAGATGGTGTACTGACAAGATTCTAGTGTGGCCTACACTGCCTTCCTTCCAATAGCCGCCTCGCGCAGACGCAAAGCACACTTTGCCGCTATTGATTTGACCGCTAAGTCTAGTTGGATTATGTGGAGCATTCCCTCCAGAGCCCGGGAGGCTATGGCACGTAAAGCACCAGTAATCCCAATGAGTTTAATTCTTTGAATTCTGTCCATGGCGGCCTTGTTAGTCCCGATATCCAGCGCATGCCACTACACCACACCCGTACGTAAGAACCGGTCTAACTACCGTGACATACAAACTATTTTTGAGCTAAGAACCCAGGTTTTTCCTACTATTTTCTGACAATCATAGTAAGGATTCAATGCCTCCTGATCCTGTCATCAATCGTGAGTTTCCAGATCAACCTAGGATAAAGGTAGATTCTTAAGTATTTCACACTAAAGGGAGAGCGGGATAGTAGCGCCGTTCATACGTGGGTTTGTTTTTCCTCGTGAAGAGGATAAGGTCGGTTTTATCCGGATTGATGTTGAGACCGCAGTTACCAGGCCACCTGCTCAAGGATTTGAGCCCAACTTTTAGTAAATCGCTCAGGGTGTCGAGGAACTTTCCTTTCACCATCAGGATGATATCATGAGAAATGACAAAGATAGATCTTCATAAAAAAAATCTGTCAACAGTCTGAGCGCAACTTTTTTGGGTAGAAGTCCGAAACGCGTTTAATGCTAAGATGAGGTGTAAAACCTGGCAACCTAAAATATAACGTTCCAAAAAGCCTCCTTGGATAAATATCGACAGAGGTAGCCCTTTAGGGGTTGAATATTAAAAAATTCTGAAACCGATTTTTAGGCGATTATAAAGAAGGAAACCGTACTGCTTATACTACACGTATGTTCAGATGGCAAGAAGTCGGGTTAATGTAATCTTTATACCGCTGGGAGGTAAACAAGGCCACACTATAGCTAAAGTCTCTAGCCCGATTAGCATATCATCTTTTCTAATGATAACGCTAGAGATGTTGCTATATCTTTACTAGGTCTAATCAGTAAGCGGACGGGTTCTCTACAGCACAAGACGCGTACTTTTAAGGTAATTCGGTGGAAACCGCTCTACATGAGGTAGTGAGGACCATAGAGAGTACGCTGCATAATAATACATAAATGGAGCCTTCAATAACGTTGAAAAGAGTACCATTCGAGAAATCTTGCTTAACGCAGGGGATGGACCGGGCATTACCAACTGGATCGACGGCATGCTCCAAAATTACAAGCATCTGTTGGTGAGAATAACATGTGTAGATTTCTGTCCAGAGGTAAGCAGGGGAGAGTCCTATAACATCTACCTTAGATATTAGTTTTCAATCCAATTCTATCCCAACTCGATAAGGACGTGGTAGCGTACGCCGATGGCCTACTGATCGCCGATCTTATACTGGTGTCTGGCAAATTCCTACCCTCTATCGCTGAAATAGTGCAGGGAGCGCTAGGGAATATGCATAAATGGGTAGTAAGCAGTGGTGAATCCACAAAAGCCGATTTGGTTTTTTTCACACGAAAGAGAGCGTAAGACTGAAGAATTATTGTTGAAGCATGTTTAATTGGACGGGAAACCTTGATGAGCGCATCTAGAAAGTAAGAAAGCCTTCTACACATGCATGATGGCCTTTGGCAAGAAATGGGGATTGAAGCCCATTTTCCTTTATGGACAAAAAAGTACATAAGAATAGTCTAACGTGGCCTGCATGTCTAGGCATTACAGGCGCTTGCAATCAACACCAACAGCAGCACTGGAGATCATGGAGATCTGCTGCCAATAGACTTTCAAATCAGAAACGATGCTGCCAAGAGCGCCTTTGAGAATAAAAGAATCTGGAGGTTGCTGGAAATCTGCGGACTATGGGCGTGTCCACTCACTACATGAATCCCAGCATAAGCTTCGATACAGGATTCCATATCTCTATCCCAACGAGGGAAGGCTCGGGTAATTAGAAAGTGAAGAGAGAATCTACAGTTTCCGAATTCACGGACAAAAATGGATACCGGAACAGGGCAGATTTTCATGCAACCAAAGCTGCAATATCTCCAGATTCCGTCAAGAAAACGCATGATAAGAAGGTAATGGTGTGGCCAACCTATTACCTAGGAGAACTGCCCACTTTCTAAATAGAAGTTGTACGGAAACCCGTAAAATTACAGCAGTCATAACGGGTCACTGTTTCATTGTTAGATACGCGCAGCGATTAGGCGTTCCAATGACACCCAAAATACTATCAGCCTGAAGAACTCGAAATTATCCTGTTAACGTCTTTATACTAACTTTATTCAAAGGTGGAAAATACCCCGAAAGAATTTTCAGCATTTTAGAAGAAGAACCAACTGGTGTTTGTATGGAAAGAGGATTACAATTTTCTAGTGTTGCGAAGTTTGCCTATGATGCAATGTACTTCCAGTGCAAATCAATCGCTCGTCCCAACATGGGTTCACTAAGGATAGATCTACTGTGACTTACCTATTGGAATTCTCAAATTTATCGATTCCAGTGATTGAAGAGAGCAATGAAGTCGATTGCATTTATACTTTATTTCAGTGAAGCAAAATCAACCCAACACTTCAGGAGTACTTCAAGGTAGCTATAGACCTTTATTATTTATTTTATTTATCAATGACGAGAGCACGGTTATTGCCGAGTCTAATATTCTTCTTTATACTGATGATGTGAAAATTTTTCGTAAAGGTTCAGACGACAATATTTTACTGCAAAACAATTTGAAACGATTCTTTGACCGGTGTACTCGTATACCTTAAACTGTATGCCTCTCAATGTTGCTAAATGTTCGACTGTAAATCTTTTCTAGAAAAAGATCTCGAATCCAATTCAATTATGTTTTAGAGTGAAAAACCATTTCACTGGATTGAGAAGGTGCGCGATCTTTGTGTCTTCTTATGTCTATAACACTGTCTGGGGTTTTGTAAGAAGATGGTGCAAGATCATTACTTTACCAAGACTTGGTATCATCTTCTCTGAACTAAGTATGGTCGGCACGAACCGTTTTAACGCGAAAAATGATTTTCATTTAAGGGGTAATACCTAGTCGAAATTTTTTTTTTTTCCATTTTTTTTATTGGCTTAAATGGTGTAAAAACATGTCAAGAGTAATGTCTGACATCATTTTTTATTGAAAACAAATTTTAAGTGGTCGTAAAAGACAAATTTTCGAAGCAAGGCGGAGCGCTTGAAAATGACAAATTGAGTTTCGGAGTGAGTTTCGCCCCTTTTACTCGTTACCGACGGTGCAAAGGTACACTATATAGTTTCTAAATGAGGTATAGATAACGTTAATATGTAGTTTTAAGCAAATATTGAACATACGTTGTCTGTGTAGCCAAGCCTGTATCTTTAAAATTTCATGTAGTAAACACATTGTGAAACTTTAAACGCGTTTTTCTTGAAACCATGTTTTCAAAAACGGCTAGCAGTAGAACTCGAGTAATTTTTATCCGATCGATATGAAATTTTGGCTGTACCTTCTTAGATAGATTATCTAGTAAAGTACACACGATTTTTGAGTTTCATAAACAATTACGACTTTTATAAACAAATTGAGGCCGATTTTTTAGTTGAAAAATCGATTTTTTTTCGAAGTGCTCGCAAATTTTCAAAAATTAAAATTTCTGAATATCCATGTGTACTTTACCAGTAAAACTCGTGCATATCATGAACAAATTTCTTTCATTGTTCCAGATATGTTCGTTGAAGACTTGTGCTGCTAGCCGCGGGACGCTTACAAAAAATCGACCTTCGTTCCGTGCACTGCTCAGCCGCCATTTTTTCATAAAAATTAAAATAAAAATTTTTTTTTTATAGTTCAAGATAAGTGTAATGATCCCTCAATATTTCGCATTAATCGATTTTTTAACAAAGACACAAAAAATTAACAAAAAACCGTCTTATTTTTTGTTTCCGACTAGGTATTACCCCTTAAGCTATAGTCAAATATAGGAAAGGCGTAGTGAAATTGAAGTGGAATAGGGGGTACAAGTATAAAACAAAAATGTCCAATCGCGTACGCCAATGAAGCCGTTACATTCTAGTAGTCACATTATCTTACAAACAACTGCAAACAACTGCTCTCGAAAATTGTTAAAACTGGAATCTACGCTATTTTAGCCAACACGAAACTTCCCAGGTAGGTTCGGTTAAACATATTGTAAGTCTAGCAGCTCTGAGTGGGTAGGTTTAGCAGAACTAAAGCTTCAAATACAAAAAAAATCGAAAATTACGTAATTTCAGCAAGGCTGTTCTTTCGATTAGCATATCATAACTTCAGTAAATTAAATACCAAGAACCTATATTGCTATACCGGTTTGCAGGGAACTCGTGGTAGACCCCATTAAAAATATTAACAATTAAAGTGCATTGCATAGACGTATGCGTGTACATATTTCATTTTTTGAAGTAAAAGTACACATTTCAATCACTTTTACACGAAATTACTGGTATTAGTTAATGATTCATATACTTTTCAACTGAACCGTACAATTTTACATGAAAAGGCTCACAAAATTACGCAACATTTAATTTAAAATTAACTATATTTATAGATGAATTGAAAATTACGTTCTTTTTCGTGTAATTCTACTTATATATTTGAATTTTACGACGAAAAACATGTAATATATGAAACCGGGAAGTTGGATGCTTCGTTCGATTTTGTTTTCTACTGAAATGAAAATGAAAAGCCTTCGGTGGCGCAGTGGCTACGCGCTCCAAACTTACGCGGCAAAAACCGGAATTGATCGCGGGTTCAATTCCTACCTACAGCTAAGGGTTTTATTAAAAGTAACTAAGTGAGATATAATATTAGAAGTAAAAATAAGTGTATCTTAAAGAGTGCCAATAATACACGTTTTTTAGAGTGTAAATTTAAGAGAATATCCAGTGAATTTCCTGCTTTCGAAGTTGAAATTAACTGATTGCAAATTGAAATTTATCGAGCGAAAATTGAAAATTACATTCAAATAGACATCCCAATGTAAATTTACTTGAAAAGGTGTGGCATATTTGCCTACTATCTAAAAGATGTAAAATTCAATGGATTTTTTTAATATAAGAATGATTTAAACTTCCATTTTTCACTTGAATTATTTAATTATGGAGAAGTTCGCTTCTGTTTTGGACAACCATAATTAATATTCATACACTCCATTTTATATTGTTATCAAGGGATGGTAGTCCTTGTAGCAGCGGTATACTAAGGGGTAGTCCATAGAGCAGCAAATTTTGAGTCGGTTAATTATTGAATTATGTATTTTGAATACAAAATTAAGTGTTATATATAAATCATGCATTTGTTGGTAGACTGCGCAGACCCCTTCAAGTGGCCACCTTTTGAGTGGTAGAGGTGTAAGGGGCGATGTGAAGGAAGCGCTTTAGATGGAAAATTTTGGTTTCTAGATCTCAGTAACCGCTTATGCTAGGAGGCTGAAACTTAGAATTTATATAGAACTTCGATAGTGGAACCATTTGCAAAAAAATTGTTTGATATGGGTGAAGGGGTGTGGGAGTGGGGGCATAATAATGCATCCGAAACGATCGAAAGCCGAGATCGCGACATTCTAAAATATCCATATCTCCTAAACGGGTAATGTCACAAATCTTAAACCGAATGAACATCTGTAGGTATACTTGGAGAATAAATCAAAAACAAATTTTTGAGAGGGTACAGTGGCGTACGGAGGTGGGGGGTAACAAAATTTATATTACGGTATCTCACGAACCAATTGCACTAGAAAAATAGAATTCAGTTTCTGTATTAAGGTTGATAAATAAAGCTTGCTGAAAGTAAAATTTTTTTAAGGGTGAGGTGAAGCATGGAAGTGGAGGGGATAAGAATTTTTTTAAAAATCACGTCTCATATCTCAAGAACAGTGTAAGATATATGCTTATAATTTTTACCAGAAGTAGGCCTAATAGACGCCTAGCAGGAAAAATTTTGGGCATGAGGGTGTAGAGAGCGAGGGTGGGGGAGGGTTAAAAGGAAAAGTTCCGGTTTTTATATCTCGAAAATCTATAATCATCAAAAGCTGAAACTTGGTATTTAGATAGAACTATATTAGCAGCATGTTGGAAAAATATAATTTTTTATAGAGGTACTATGGTACGAGGGTGGGGGGTATTTTTCCTAACTATAGAACGACTTATGCTAGAAAGTTGAAACTCGGTACGTATATGTAAATCAACTACAAAAGTAATATTGAATAAAAAAAAATTCAAATATCTATTGGCGTTCGGAAGGGGGGCAAAAAAAATTATCAGTGAAAATGGAATGCATACATTTTCACAATTTTTGTCACATCTTTTAGGTCTTTCCAAATATTGAATTCATTTTTATTCTGCGGATTCTTCATATAAATACCTAAAAAGTGTTTACAGGATTTTTTGAAATTCGACCCCAAGGTCGTTTAAAGTGGTTGTATACACTTTCACGAATTTAGCCGTATCCCTCTGGTCTAATTAGATATCGAATAACTTTTTACTTCCACGGGCTTGTTTAATAAGCACATAAAAGTCGTTTTCAAATTTTTTCCTTTTTCAACCCCTAAGAGGGTATAAACGGGTAGAACCCGTTTTCACGAATTTCGTCATATCTCTTAGGAGTGATAAGACATCGAATTGGTTTTCACTTCTCGGGCTTTTTTTATATATATCTAAAAACTCATTTCAGGATTTTTGAATACTCAACCCCAAAGTGAGTGCAAGGGGGTTTCATATGTTTTCAAAAATTCCTACATATTTCTTAGTCCTAATGAGATATCGAATTCATTTTTACTTCCTAAGGCTTCCTACAAAATCGTCAAAAAGTTCATTTCAGTATTTTTAGATATTCAACTCCAAGAGGACGTAAGGCTTTCGACATATTTCTTAGGATTGATGAGATATCAGATTGGTTTTCACTCCACAGACTTTTTATATAATCGTCTACAAACGCATTTCCGATTTCATGTAATGGCCCAATTATGGAGTATGGAGTATGACCCAATTATGTAATTCATATGTTATATGTGGCAGCGGCGTAAGTATTCTAGCGCGACCACATTCCAAACGCTTCCCGAACTTTTTTTTAAGGTTTTCAGTCACATAGTAACCTACACTGTGTCTCAGAATTAAACGCGTTCCGGACTTCTACCCAAAAATAATAAAGTTGCGCCCAGACTGTTGGCAGATTTTTTTTTTTGGTTTTTTTTCTTTCCACTGATTCCTATGGTTCTAGCAGCAGGAGATGCGTATACGTATTAAGGAGTTTCTACTACATCACGCTTTCTTATGATAATTGATACATAAGGTGGAGTAACTTAATTTTGACAATTTTGATCTTTGACCGTTTTCTATCAATTCTGTCACTTAAAAACTGCAAAATTTAAATAACACAGAGCTAGGTATGCTCTTAGAAGGGCACTTGTTCCTACCTGCATTCCACCAGTCTGAAAAATGGCATTATAAAATGAGAAAACTGGATACAATTTCCCGACCACGATATTTCTGGATATTTAGTCATTTAGATTCACTTGGATATTTGTGAACCGTTTTAAACTCTACTGAGGTTTGAGTCAGTAAAATTAACACTCCCATAAAAAAAAAATACAGACAGCTGTTGCCAAGGCAATAGTTGAAGTTTTATGAAGTTACAGCACAAATTTAGCATTTTGTCAAATATATAACGATCCCAAAACTGACGATCCAAAAACTTTTTATCTTAAATTCAATATTATTTTACAACATACCATTTTTTAAATCCCAACAACTCCCTTCTAAGCCGTAACTTTGCTTCTTTCTACAAAATGTTCCATGGGCGTCTTGCCTAGAGCGATAGACACCTTCAATCCATCCCTACTTAAGCTAGTTTTACACTGTCTGCCACGCTGCCAAATATTTGACTATTTTCCCTGACAAATGGTGTCAGATATTGTAACCGTCAAATTTTTATTTGGCACATTCACCCTTATTCTGTACATATATGATTATGTAACCTGCCGACCATTCACCCAATTTTAAATTATTGAAAACACGTGACCCATTCACTTTCTCGAAAATTTGACAGTTTAAATCCGCAATGAAATAGTCTCGTTTTTAAACTTTTTCAGAAAGTAATTGGCAATAAATAAAGAGAAATTTGAGATGTTCAATCTCTCACATTTACAGTATTAGTGTTTTGGACATTTTTCTGCCTTAATATTTGGTTTCAAATAGACGGAAAAGACGTTTTAAAAGTATGTCGATCAAGCACACTCAAAGAAAAAATATGATTATGGCCACCATATTTTGGGAGAACTTTACTATGATTGAGGTTATAGTTGCCACAACCATGTTACAACATGTAACACAGTTGTACTAACTGAATGTATGTTTGTAATAACTATAGGTCTATAGCAAAAATTTTACCATTTAGTTACTAGAACTATGGTTATGTTTTTAGGAAACATACAATGTTTGTCTCAAACAAAATTATGGTTGTGGCAACCTAGGTGTGTGATTCACGCAACCTTCTTTTTTAATAGAACGGTTACGACAATCATAAAAATCGTGTGACATGGTTACTTGAAACATAGTTATGTTTTTAGAAAAGATGTTATGTTTGGCTCAAACAAAATTATGATTGTAAAAACCTAGTTGTGTGATTAACGCAACCATTTTTTTTATTAGAACGATTACGCCAATCATAAAAATTCTGTAACATAGTTACTGGTAACACAGTTATGTTTTTAGGAAACATGTAATGTTTGGCTCAATCAAAATCATGGTTGTGTAAACCTAGGTGTGTGATTCACGCATTTAATAGAACGGTTACGCCAATCATAAACATCATGTGACATGGTTCATAAATATATAATGAAAGTATAAAAATTACTAGATATATGAATTTTCAAAGAGGACTCGGACACCAGTTTTGAGCAAAATTTAACATAGTTTCACATACTATAACTAAAAAAAAATTAGATAGAAGCAAAAAATTGAATTTCAATTATTTTCTCACTAGTTCTTCAAGTACAAAAATGTTCAAAAGAATCGGAGATGGTAAGGTCACAACTTTGGCGATTCTTGATGGAATGACCCAAATATGAACTTACATGATTGTACTCACCATATCTTAACAAATTCTAATGTCGCACTGACCATATTCATGCTTATCACAATCACAGTATGGTTACGGCAATCATAATATGTCAAGTAACATGATTGTACTGACCATCTCTAATCAAATGAGTATAGTTGCACTGATCATTCAAAGTTATGTCAATTATAATATGGTTGCGACAATCATATCTAATATGTTACCTTTCATAATTGCACACACCATATCTGGTATAGTTGTGAGAATTATTTTATCAAATTTCATGGTTCCACTGATCATAGAATATTGTTGTCGTGATTATAATATACTTTTACATCATGTAACGAGAATGATTGGTACAACAATATTAAATTTCAGTACGGATATATGTTTAATGCAACCATACCATATTTTTATGAATTATATGCTATGGCTAGGAGCATCATATCCATGATCATTGGAAACATATTTGTTTTTCAATAGTTAGAAGAACTTTAATATAGTCAATGCAACCTTGGAATAAACATAGTTTTTCTTTCAGTGCAGTTTCCGAATGTTTTTATTAATCGCCGTAAATGGGAATCGAATGTGAACCGCATAGTCGGGTGAATAAAAAATAGTGGATAGTGAATAGACATAAAGGTCACTTTTGAAATTGATAAAATTGTAAGTTTTGGTTGCTTCTGATACGACTTAAGACGGACCAGCATTTTAACTTCTTTCCTTAATGCGGCGGCCACATATTCCTAAATACTTTATACCAAGTAGCAATGCTCGTCATATCCCATCTTACGAGTATGTCAGTCTTTTGAGGCACGTCAAAGATGACGCATAGGTGTATAGTGGGCGAAATGCGATCCACACCTTCCTGCTCGAGGATGACTTTCTCGAAAATGTTAGCGACCCGAACATTCCCGAAGTTCTTTGACTAGGCTTTTATTTTCTCCAAAATTTGTTGCCATAATCCAAAACGAACGCAATGCTTGGATCGGCGGATGGCAAATGTGTGGTCCCGGCTTAATGTGAATGTTATAAAAAATGAGAAAAAGCCAACCGAAATCATTCCTTTCACATACGTATCCGAAAGATAGTTAAGACGGTATCTAAAATTTCCAGTTTAAATGTTTAAAAGGACACGTTATAACACTTAACACGATCACTTGCACGATTCACTCTATTCACGTTTTATTTATATCACAAAGTGGCGATGAATTCAGGAGAAGCCCAACTGAAAACACTACAAACTCTCGCTCGAAGCGCACACAACTTACAGGATTTTTCGAGCCTATCAACCGCCTTGAAGATCACCGAAAGACTGAGATCAATGAAAATCGAAATCAAGAGATTACCATCGCCCGCATAATTAGTCGAGGCGGAGTTTTACTCAGCAGGCAGATTATTGGTCCAGCCAGGAGTAAACGATCACTGCTAATTCGATTTTATGGGTGCACTTAAATTCTGGGTGTGAACAAGTTGGCCATTATAATTTCTTTAAGACGATTGGTTATTTCAACTACATATCGCATTAATAAATTTTAACGTGTAGGTACACATTTGGCTCACCGACAGAAAAAGGTACACAAATTCAAAGAAATTAACAACTTTTAAATATTATAATTAGCTGGAAAATCTATTACAAGGTAAAATTTGCAAATTTTTTTAATGTATCTGTTATAGTGGCGGATCCACATCTTATTTTTGGATTCGGATCAAATTTATGATTTAAGTGTTTTTCTTGCAGTTCAATTTCAGCATGAATTTGGCGACTAATAAGTTATGAGCAGTGGCGTAGCTAGGTGACCTGTCGCCCGTGTGCAACATCATCATCAATTTCTTAATACCAACAGTGCTTCAGAATAAGAAATTCTTTAACTGTGTATTCAAAGTAGTAATGGTGAATGAGGTTCTTATCCGCTTACGTCTAATCATAAGTGGTACTGCTTACTTACCTATAAACTGTATACACAACGTTAGATATCTTTAAGTTTTGTACACACTATATAATTCTATACAAACTTTAATCCCATCAACTCTGCGTGCGACATGAGCGATACCACAATCGCGTCGCGCGAGCTGTATCACGACATCAAGCACACTGAACCGAAAAGGTACATCCAACCAATTAAAATCTACATTATCATAATGAAAAAATCATTGTTTTTGAGCCGATGCAAGTATTCATTAATATTATGCAAAACCGTTCATCATTTTTCGGTCTGCTTTGGACACTCACTGGGTGGCTTAGTGGCTAGAGCACTTGCCTTCGGTGCACCTGGTACCAGGTTCGAATCTGCTTGGTGACAAGTAATTTTTGAGAATGGGATTGGGTGCCGGACGACCAGTTCACTCAGCAGTAAATGAGTACCTGAGTTAAAATCGGGGTAATAATCACGGACGAGCGTGTGGCTGACCACTTCACATCCTAGTGTTCCATTGGTCTAGTAATGAAGTAACTCTAGCAATACTTCAAGGCCTAGGCCCAATTAGGGCGGTTGTGCCATTGATTATTATTTAGACACTCACACAATAACAGAAATGATGTAAAAATTAATTGTCACAATGAACGAGTACATAATATTGATGAAATTAGTAATTCATATTAAAGTACTGATTCATTATTACAATTAACTGTGTCACTCTCAGTATAATATGATGAACGAATTCATAATATTGATGAAAAGAGTAATTAATGTATACTTATGTTGTTCCTCTTATTAAAATATATGGTAAATTCATAATTGCTATTATTCCTGTCAATGTAATCAATAATGCGTTCATAATATTAATACACATATTGATATCAATGTGATAAATTTGAACATTTGTATTATAAACGTGGAACTGGATATAATTTCGGCTTTTTATGCCATATGAAAACGAATAAAGGTTCCCAGACACTTGTGCGAAATTTTTGCTGCTGCTGCGACTGTTTCTCAGCGGAACAATTGACTCCATTTGATTACGTTCCAACGATTATCTACTCATTGAACCTTAACAAAAAATAGCAGCCAACTCTGTTGGCCGAAACCTTGAGGCAAGGACGCCCATACAACTTCTTCCCGGGTGAGGCAAAGCAAAATTTTTATAAAATAACCCCCCACTCCATTTGGAATCTGAATGTTTGGTTGAATTTTTAACGCTAAGTTCGTTAACGGGCACAATCGTTCTACTCCTTCGGCTCCATACAAAATCCTTAAAACATGCGTTCAAGAATACTAGCCGATAACTTCATTCATAATTTTAGAGGAATTAGTTTTGACAAATCCTTACACTCGTTCGGGTAACACTCATACAAAAGTAACTAAAACACATGTCCATGAGTATTGGCCTATAACTTCATGCTTTTAGATAGGAACTTCAAATTTCGTATACGTTAATTTTATAATAGTTCCAGGTATATTATATATTGATATATTGAAAATCAAGTGATTCCTTCTTGCAGACCCCTTGTAAAAGCTGGCTGTCACAGCGTGTATACGCGACCGTGTTGGTAGAAAGCGAAAGCGATCGAGTCAACCGATATATAAGCGGGCGGTATTGCCATACAGTGCGAATTATTGTGCGAATAGAATTAAAGTGCGATTAATAAATTATCACTTATTTTGATTTTAAACGAATTGTGTTTTACTTGAAATCCCGGCGAACCCCTAGCTCGCAACAATGTTATTATTAAAGGTCAAAGAAGTAAAAGCGAATTCGGAATTCGTGACAACTTGAAAAATACACCACAGGGAGTTTGTTATTGAAAAAAGCTTGAATCATTTTTTCCCCTGATTACATTTAAAGCCTTTAGAAGTTAAAGCTAATTCGATATCCCATTAGATTTAAGATATATATATCGAAATTCGTGAAATTTAACATAACCACTTTACACACTTAGGAGATGAATATCTAAAAACCGGGAAAATATGCTTTTAGACGTTTCTATAAAGAGACCGCAGAAATAAAATTGATTTGATAGCTTACCATGCCTAAAATATTTAACCAAATTCGTGAAAATATGGAAACCACCATTTTTTAATTTTTCATTACTCCACCTCTATACGCTTTTTTTTTATTTAATTACATTTCCATAAAAGTACTGAGTTTCAACTTTCTAGCATAAGCCGTTTCTGGGATATGAAAAACCGCTCTCACTCCGGACCTTGTTACCCCTATCAAAAATTATATATTTCCAGGATGCCTCTACAGTGGTTCTATATAGTCATCAGTTTTTAGCTTTCTATTCTTAACGGTTTTTGAGAAATAAAAATTACATTTTTTTCCTTTCTACCCTCTCCCATCATTACTCCCTACACCCGCATTCACAATTTTTTTTTCTCTGCTATAGTTCTATTGGGCCTAACTTCTGTAACATTTTTGAGATTCATGAGATATAGACAACAACAAAGTTTTAACCTTTTGCCGTCAACCGTTCTGAAGCTATAAATTTTAGAAAGTTTCAATCCCAGCTTTCATTGTTTTCCCCTCCTCCCACTCCCTTATATTTCAACCCCCTATCGACTAATTTTTGGCTAATGGGTCCCTTATCATAGTTCTACATAAGTTCCAAGTTTCAGCTTCTTATCATTAGCGATTCCTGAGATCTGGACACCAAAATTTTTCATCTAAAACGGTTTTTGATAGTGGCTATAAATTTATTTAGAAGAAGTTGCATATTATTTAATTCCTACAAAAGCGTGTTCCGAGACCTGAACTATCAACTCAAAAATATATTTCCCAAAAATATACAATTCAAAAATTACCACTGATCGATCAACCTTTAATTACAACAGGCGTACTGTACTTAGCTGGGTAGGTGTCTTTCAGAAGAGTTAGCACCTGTATGCCCCGATGTGGACACTCGCACTTTAAATGACAGTTGCATAGTTCGTCGATCGGTTTTCCCGACTGCTCTGTCATACGCTTCATGCCCAATATTTTCGGAAAAATCTCCAATTTTTCCTCTTCGGCAGGGATGTGCTTGAGCAAGCAGTTCATAACCCTGGATCTTTGGTAATCGCGGTCTGTCCAACCGCATTCACAAGGTGGGATGCAGGAGCAAAGGGTCACCTCCTTTTTGGCAATAGCTTTCTTTTGTAGTTCTCTCTTTTGACCATATAAGTCATAGCGATGAGCGTAGCCAATCCGCTCCATTTGGTAATCGGGACTGTGTTTCAACCATTTTTCTAACGAGACCCAATGGTTCTCATTGGCTGGTGCTTCCCGAATGAGTTTCATCTTCCGAAAGAGATCGGAGTGCCGACAGGAATCGTACTTGGGACCAGTTAACACCCGATAAAATTTGTAATGTGTTGGCGGATAGCGAGGTGGCAGCGATATGCTTCTATTGGATCGAATATATTCCACTTTGAATAGTTCACGGATGCCCCATGTGATTCTTTTAATATGTTCAAAGTTCTTAATATTCATAGCCGCCAAAGCTGATGCATCCACAAGTAATAAAGTTCGTCCATTGATTTTATTATCAAAAAATGTTTTCTGCAAAGAAAAATAAACAAATCTGTTAATCCTGTGGATGGGATTGATGTGAGTTTAATATAGTGGAAGAATATCCATTGTCATATGTTTAAATGAGTAGAGTTGATTTGGAGTTTTCATATTAACATTAACTCGGATTCCACCCAAGTTCATCTCGCCATGGAAGTATCCAAGGGCACCCATAGAGGGGGACAAGAGGGGGCATTTGCCCCACCTGCATTCTACTTTCCAGTATTTTAAAAACACCATTTCGTCACTTGAATAATTTTTTTTTTAAATAGTGTAATTAAGACCTTTTAATTGTTCTATTACACATAATTTATTGAACAACTAACAAATATTTACTAAATCTAGTATTACACTGTTTCACCATGTGGTTAAATTGCAGTAGTAAGCAATGCGAAATAGCGAATTTCAATTATTCTCGTAATATCCGCTCGGTCAAATTCGCTATTTCGCATTGCTTATTACTGCAATTTGACCACTTGGTCAAACAGTGTAATACTAGATTTAATCAACACCGTTTACGGTTTTCAAAACATCTTTTTATTTGTATTTAAAGAAATTTCACTTGTTAAAAATTAAGGTTTTGTTTCTTACTGGAGACAAATTGGATTGTAATTCAAATTTAAGTAGACAAATAAAATTAAGATTAATAAGGTAAGGACATTATTTTATTGGAAGACGTAATTGAATTTCACACCCAGGATTTTTTCTTCATAGAAGTTTGGTAGACTTATGAAAAATACAGGAAAACCCAAAGATCTTATTGGTTTCCTGAGATAAAGTACCCATCTGCTCATAGTGTTTTTTATACATCTTTTCGACTTTGTGCTGGGAAAGAGGGTGTTTTCAAACATGCAAATTTTTAAGGTATGTTGATTAAAGTAGGAGGACCAGAAGAATGTTAGTAACATTAGTACGTAACTTTTTGTTAAATCACGGTTATCACTTTTTAGTTGCACTTTATTAAAAAAAAGAATTGCTCAATTACGAAATGCTTAAAATTAAATGTGAAAAACTTCGAAAGTTTTTGAGCTAGAGCGATAAATTTACCCTACTAACCCCGCTTCTTCTTAGCATTTACAACAGCTTAAGCACGGTTACAACTAATTCTAAGTCTTCAAGTTGACTCACCAGAAAGCACTAATTTCTTTAAAGACTTTTTTATGGCAGCCTAAAACAGTATCTTCTTTTCACGCTGTTTTCCAGTTTTGATTCTTTCAAAATAAGTGTAACTACATAACACCCTCCCGGAGAATTTTGTCTTAACTGAATCACAAAAAAACTCCGTTCCGTAGTTATCGCTCCTTTGCGAAAAAATAGAAACCATTTTTATCAAGAACTTTTGTATGGTAGCTAATTGAAAGAGTACCGAATTGTCAGTTACTGCAATATTTAATTTCAAAAAAAATTTTAAATTCCAGAACATAACTGTCATAAATTTGTGTTCAATTAATCACTTGTTTTGGGGAACTTTGTATGCGATGTACTCAAAAAAGTTCGGCGATTTTACTTATTAACGGATTCTAATAAAAATTTCAACTTCTCTGTATTTTTCCGAAATCTCCCGGTGCGCAGATATTGTTTTGGTGGGGCAGAAAAGGTTCAATGATTCTTAACTGAGTGAAATCCACATTCATTCTATTCGTCACAAGATGTAGCTCCCGAAATTGCAAACTTCTTTTATAAGCCATGGTTCTGCCCCTCCCTACGACATGTTGTATGGGCGCCCATGGAAGTATCATACGTTCAAGGATTCATAGAAATCTCTCGCGATCTCTCGTGATGTGCTTATATTATCCCAGATAGAAATTAGAATCAGTTTTTCTGTAATCACTTTTCCTTCATTTTGCACCATGAAGAAAATTGATGAAAAACCATACCATGGAATCAAAACTGTTTTCTAGGAGGGGGTCATAGTGTATGAGTTCCAAAAACTAATGAAAAACTGATTTTTCGCTGATTTTTAACATGCATCAGTTTTGATTGGCCAAGTTAATGTCCAATGAAATTTCCGTTCTTCAAATCAATTCAGAATCAGTTTTAAACTAGATGTACTAACATAATTTTTTGGGATTCAAAATGATTCCAATTCTATGATTTTAAGAACTGATGATGAACTGATGATAAACTGATGTCTCTATTCCAACATAGAATTTCTAATTGCTGTTAAGGGGATTCCCCCAACGCTATCGATACCATTTCGTAGTAATTTCGTAGTAAGAGAAAGATGATGGTAAACTAATTTTTCTTTGATTCTGACGTTAAAATTATTAATTTCTCGTTTAATAGAGTCGCATTGTTTGTTTTATTCTGTGTGATTGCAGTAGTGAAACGTGAACGTTCAGTGATAATTCAGGTGAGTTTACAATTTTACAGTGTTTTGTTTAGTAGAGTCGTTTGTTGTGTCTTTTAAGAATGTCAAAAATTTATAAGAAATCGGAAAGAATAGCGGGTGTTAGCAGGCGTCATTTTAGAAGACTTGTTGAAAAGGAAATACAAAACATTAATTTTTTAAAGTCGGAAACAGAAATTGAATTTCAACCTGAAAGACGTAATGGAGCATGTCTTTCCAGTAAATACTTATTGCATGAGTCCATTGTAAAGGATTATAACTTCTCAGGGAAAAGCGGGAAAAAAATCATTTGAAAGTTATACAAACATCAACCAATGTATCTTTGGTAAGTATTTGGATTAATTGAGCTAAAATTGAAATATACTACATATTAAAATTTCACTTAATTCACAGCTTGCTTAAAAAAAAGTGGCTTCGGATGGAACGAATACCATTCAGCAATAGAAAGTGCCTTAAGAGCCTCCAAAGTAAAAGCTAACAAAAAAATTGGAATGCCAAAAATACAAAAAATTAAAATTGTTCGTAATTATGTGATTTATGTTATTATTAATATTTTATTTAAGATTTCTTTTATTTATGCTGGTTATTGTGGTTTTCTCAATTTTGAAAGAAAATTTTGTTTATAATAAAGTTTATATGTATTAAAATTATTAAAAATTGTTTTTGTTATGTATTAGAATTGATTGCTATATTGACTTTTTCGTTCGTTTCAAATGAGGGGTATATTCATATGTAAATCGTTCTTATTGTTTCATGCTGAAAATGAGTACCTTAGCAAAGTTCTTTTATAGAAAAAATTAATAAAAAAATGCAAAGGTTTACATTTTTTGACTGCCTTATTTATTATTCCAGGTAGAATTTTGTTTCCTTTCCTTTTCGTGTGCCAGTTCGAAGCTGTTTTGACTGAGGCTTAAACCTTTAACATTAATCTCCACAAACAGATTTTTCCTATATCGTAAAAATCAATTTTTAAAAGATTATGCAAGTTATAATAGTTAATAACACTGTCAAGGTTTATTTGCAGAAAGCCGCCCTCCGGAAAATTCAACCATATACGATTAGGTAGCATTTGCTACCAACTACACAGCGTTTTTAACAGATTTGCGTAATTAGTAAAAACTGAATATTGGAATATAAATATAGAGAAGGGAAATGTGTTTGAAACCGATTATATACCGATTACTTCTTCAGTTCATAAAATCGATAATTAACCGATTTCTGTAATCTATTATAAATTGATTATTAGCACTTGAAGTTTAGATACGGAAATATGTTTTAAATCAATTATATATTGATTCCGTCATCAATGCCAAAATCTATTAAGAACCGCTTTCACTGTGATTGTATCTTCAATTTATTATATTTATTTAAAACTGATTTCACATTGATTTCATTCCATATCTTTCAAACCAAAGGAATTAATGAATATCTGATTTTGCTTTGATTTTTACATCACACTTTTCATTGGTTATGAGACCAGCCAATCACGATTCTCAAAAAAGCGGACATACTCCATACAAAAACATCATTTTTTCTTCAAAAAAAAACTGATTTCTTGATACCTCAGGATTAATTTCGAATTAGTTAAACATCAACTTTTTTCTATCTGGGATAGTTAAGACATTCCCCGAATGGGAACGTCAGCGCTTTTGTGATCGCCTTCGGAAAAAAGGCAAACTTAACGTAGAAAGATCTGTAGATCCTACAAAACAAAACGCGATAATTCAACTATATCAGACAGAAAATGCAGAAATTTTCTTGCAACAATAATGAAGAATGCACTACTGCCTTGATTCAGTTTCCCAGCGGGTATACTAACCTAGACAGTGTTTTGATTCACGCTTACAGTACTGTTAGCGTGCTCTAAGTTGAGCTGAATTGCGCTTACGGCACCCATTGTAAGCTGTCCTAGGAATGGTTAGTGGTGACGTTATATCTACTGCATTCTCTGTTGCTTACGGAGCTTACATTTGACATAATAGGCGCTGTGAGCACCCAAACGGTAATGGAAAGCCTTAGATATCCTTCTACATCATTAAATAGAAAGAAATAGCAAGAAGAACATGTGCTCATGAACCTTCCTTACTATGGGCATTCCGAAGCTTGCACCTGAGTTTTTCCACCTTTATTGAGTACAATACATAAATCTGTGGGACGTTAAATTATTATCGACTAGTTGGAGCTACATACTCTTTACTTTAACGGACCGGATAGTCGTGTTTACTGTGGAGTGACTAAATACGATGCTTCGACCTTCAACTGCACAAGTTGACAATTAACGGTATGACATTCGGAAGATTATCCCACTTCGAGTTCCATGATGGAAGATTTGCTTAATCCTTCGTCGAGCTGGTTTGATCAAAGCGATCCTTGGCCAAATAACCCAACTTATCGTTGGATAGACCTGTATTCTTGTGAGAATTTAATATGGAGGCGATCTATCCGACCATGGTGCATGTGAATGATGTTGATGATAAGATTGGAGCGAATTCACAGTAGTTCATGTAATGTATCAGTAGTTAACGTAAATATTAGGCGTGTTTTGTTGATCCCTTATCCAGTGCAGAGTAGGTCAGCGACATGCAAAAATAACAAAGCGAGAAGAGCAATCACACCATTTCTTTCAGTGATGTAGCTATTCTGGCCCATAAAAAATTCAAAGCTCAATGCTCAAAGCTCCTACCTTGCTCTGCATAAAGTTGCAAAAACTAAAAATAATAATACCGGATAAACACCGTAGAATTCTAGGGTACGATGTGTTTGGAAGAGACCTAGACGTAGAATATTTACGGCGATTCTACGTATAATATTTTCTGAACGAAGCAAGTAGGTTTCGCAAAATGAATGACAAATTAAGAATCGAATTTTTTCATGGTGGAGCTACTATAGAAGCAAATTTTAAATTAAATTTTTTGGGTTGTTTTCAACGTCAGATGAGTTTCTAGTGCGAAACACCAACACGAAAACCCGACTGGGATCTATCGGTGTCCTGGCTACTGCCATTGACGCCGAAAAACAACCAAAAAAATTCTAATAATTAGCTTCACCATGAAAAAATTCCATTGTCATTAAGATTACGAAAAATAAAATAGGCTGTTGGTTGGATTGAATGTCGCGCACTTACTGAAAATTAATATACCGTAGTGAACAACCAAAAATTACACTAATTTGGTTGAAATATAAGATGATCTTCAGTGCCACCCACCTTAATCATAAACGTGATATGACAAATTTCGCTAGTTTATAATTAGTAAAAATGAATTTTGGTTCTATATCGCAAATATGGAGAAATCCTCAGCAATACTAGTAGCTGATAAGTCAATGCCATCCGATGACGGGACAGCTCCCTCGGACCTAGTCCAACACAGTTTTAAACTGACTTCTCCAGTAGAGGTTTTTCAACTGTCATGTCCTCGAAGGCAGATGCCAGGACAGTAATTGGTCCCAGTCGGGCTTTCGTGTTGGTGTTTCACACCAGAAATTCAAAAAACAACCAAAAATATTCTTGAATGCAAATTTTTTAAGAACTATTGTATGGAAGCTATATGAAGAACTCACTTCGTCAAAACGTATTTTATGAACAGTTTTTTCTGTTAACGAACTTCACCTTACAAGTCCTATTTAACAAATGAAATCGAAATTTCAGCTTCTTTGAACGCATTCTTCACTTATTATGGCGGAAGAACAATAGTAATTTCGGGATTTTTGTTAATCATTGAACAAAAATAACAAATCTACGTACACATAATTTTTTTCGTCCTGGTTCTGAACTATGCGTTACAAACTTTTGGAGCTTAAATGTATTACCTTCTCTATAATTTAAAAAATATCTAATTTATAAACTTACCGTGTATTGAGGAAATCCCAGTCTTGTAATGAAAGCCATTACACTATGCGTCGTCCAGCAAAATGCACTTGGCATTTTGAATTTGTCCACAACAATAGCGCAAAGTTCGACAAGTGTTTCTGGAGTTGATCGAAATCTTAGCGGAACTTCGTACTTGGAATGTTTATGAATTCCTGTCCAAGTCGGATCCGCATTGAACTTGAAATTATTCAAAGGATTCACAGGATTTATGCGACGCGGCAAATAGAAGTATTTGTCCTCAACTGTATCGTATTTGGACTTAACCATTTTTCTTTTCCCTCACCAGTGTATTTCCTATGAGTCCCTAACGAAACTATCGTCACAATGCACAAAATTGGTGTTTAAATTATTCGAGTTTGTAAATCTAAATGACAACAGCCTACTGGCTCTTACTTCAACCATTCTACGAAGGAATCATCACGAACGAATATTTTCTATTTTATTTCGTGACTTATAATGGAAATCGACTTTAGGAAACTTTCTGCGAAAGTTTTATTAATTTCATGTATCAGTGCCGTTATTGTATTTCTTCAAGAATGTCTTTTATAGGAACTCGGAGAGAATATCTTAAAATTTGAAGATAATTGTTATACGATCATAAAAACCAAATAAGATAGCTTTTTTGCGAATCGATATTTCTTCGAAGAAACCGTCTTGTTAATAATTAAGCGGGTAAGAACTCGTTGAATGTTCCTTTGGGTGTGAAGTAGGAACACGAATTTTATCCTTATTGTTAATATCGTGCGGTATCACCGGAAACTGCGGCATGTAGCTGATTGATTAACGTACCATGCGTCCCGATTTGGACGAGATAATTTCACTGAAAGCAGAATAATTTAAGAAGTAGAACGCGAAAAATCTTTGAAAATTGTTATAAACCACTTTGAGTTCCAAAGTTTTGCCAAAAATGTTAACTCTACATTTTGAATGAAACTTTTTCCAAAAGCTTTGACTGCTATTATTCAAATTAGGATAACGGCCCGTTCATCTTTATATATCTTCTTCCATGTACAGGGTGGGCCATCTGGTGGTTTCTTTTTAAATCATAGGTTATTTTGATACTGAAAGCTGTTTCCTGCTCGAAATCTTGACAGAAAGTCAGTATCATACCTCCGCGGAACGAAATGAGTCGCTTTACGCTTGAACAACGTTGGGAAATATTGAAAACTTATTTCCAAAGTGAGTGGGAGTGGGAACAACAACAACGTTTCGGCCAACGGTGAACGTTACAGAGCCATGTTATCCGACTTTTTTTTTACTGAAATTGAAGACATGGATTTGGACGACCTCTGGTTCATGCAGGATGGCGCGCCATGCCACACAGCCCATGCCACAATCGATCTTTTACGCACCAAATTCCCAAATCGTGTTATCAGCCGTCTTGGCGATGTCAATTGGCCGCTTCGGAGCTGCGATTTGACCCCTTTGGATTTTTTTTTGTGGGGAACCGTGAAGGACCGGCGTTATGCCAACAATCCAGAAACGATTCAAGCACTTAAGGCCAATATCATCCAAGCAATCCGTGAGCTACAGCCCGAAACCATCTACAAGGCCTTGGAAAATTGGAGTGACAGAATGCGCTACTGCGCAGCCAGCCGAGGCAGCCACTTGAACGAAGTTGTGTTCCATCATTAATGGGAATGTGTTTACTCTTACTAATAAAGCCATAATACATGAAAAAAAATTTAATTTTGTTCATTTTATTGCATTTTTAAAAAGAAACTTGTATTTGGCCCACCCTGTATATATATAAATTAATGTTTGTTTGTTTGTCCCGATTAAGATGAAACTTTGGTGATTTGTTGAGGGCATTACCGCGAAGGTTTCTGCATTAGTAAAATCATTTTACAATTGGTGGTACCAGGCGCGAACGCAGGGGAGGGTTTTGGTGGTTCAACCCCCCTCCCCCCCAACCCCGAAATGATGTAATTAAGAACTCACAACTAAATGTAACTAAGACGCGTAAATTTGTCTGTAAACCCACCCCTGAAATAATTTTCTACGTTCGCGACTGGGTGGTACGCAAGTTGTTTCAATATTTGAGTGTATTACATATAATTTAGCGGTAGTTCGTGCATTTTCGGTGCATGAGTTATGCGTTCCTATTGACGAATGGTAAAGTTGGAAATCTCATATACAAAATACTTGTGGAAATTTCGTTTGACAGGTAAACCCGTTTTTCCCTTTAAATTCGCCGAAGAACGGCCTCGAGCACCTGAGTCGAAAATACGAGAATCCATAGAGGCATCCTCAACCTCTATATCGTCGTCTTCGCTACACGTTTCCCTGCCTTCTGACATTACACTTAAGTTGTCCTCGTGTCCAGATGATTCGGCGCCAAAATCTTCATTATCTTCGTCCAGAATTTGCGATTGGAACGAGCGATCGCGAAAATTATATGCCATCTGGTAACATATGAACACGTTAATTAGAAGTAATTCCTCGAAAAAAAAATATTGCTGGTGCACCATGTATACTTACTGTTACAACGCTTATTTAGAACACATAAAAAAAAAAAATTTTTTTTCCGAAAATATCTATTATGGTCACACCTGGGTCGATTCTACCCAAGCCACGCGCACGATGTTTATCTTTGAACTGCTGTCTCGAAACTAACGGTTTATTCTAATCGCTGACTCTCCCTAAGTAGTAAGTACAGATGGTAGTTCAAACTACAGATAGATGCGACTAAAGATCCATTTAAACCCGGGGACTAATACATATATACGCCCAAATTTTTCCTCGGGTCGATTCTACCCAGTGTGACCACGGAAGGTTAAGCGATATGTATTTTCGCCTATTACTTCCAAAATAGTAAAACGTAACTCATTCATATGCATGCAACTTTTGTAGGCAATAGAAAAAAATCTGCCAATGGTCTGGGCGAAACTTTATTATTTTTCGGGTCAAAGTTCGGGAGCGGTCAAAGTCGGAGTATATCATCAGTTGTTTCGAAATTATGAGGTTTCTTGGATAGTTAGTTTTGTTCTTATAATAAAAATATTTAAAATAGAGATTTTTAGCCGATTAAACATTGAAAAAGTCCGTGATTTTAAAAAAAATGTGAAAACGTAAGCAAACCCTTCACACCCTCTTGATTCTCTCTTCCCCACTCCCACACCCCTTCACCCATATCAGCAAGTTTTTTGCAAATGGGTTCACTATCGAAGCTCTATACAAATTCCAAGTTTCAGCCTCCTAGTTTAAGCGGTTGCTGAGATATAGAAACCAAAATTTTTCGTCTGAAACACTTCCCCCACCTCTCCCCTTACACCCCCACCCCTCAAAACTTGGTCATTTTAGTGGGCCTATGCACTCTACCCACGAAAAAAAATTCAACTAAATAGCTGATAGGGTTTGGGTGCTACGAGCCTTCAAACAATTTTGCGTACACCGGTAGACGTACGGCGTACGGCGGACAGACGGACTGAAATTTTTTTTTGATTTTTTCGTGTCTACTAGTCATGAAACGTGAAAAAAAAATTTCAGGGTGGCAAATTTTTTTTTTTTAAAAATCGATAACAATACTTTATTATTAAAATAATAAAGTAAAATAGAGAAAAACTACATTGATCACGGAATTTTTAGAATAGAAGTAGAAAAATTTGTGTTTTGAAGTAAATATCTCAAGATCGGGTGCAGTTACAATTTTAACTGTTACATCAAATGAAAGGTAATTCGATTCCCTAAACAACACGTTGAGTTCTGATTATTAGTTAACGTTTTAAGTGAGTGAGGATACAGGTCCGAAACACTTTTATTGACTACCCTGTATCTTCACGGATATTGAAAATTGACTCTCCATGTAGAACAATTTTTGTCTCGAAATATATCAAGGAATAACCCCTTTCAAGGTTGTACACGGAGTACCGGACACCCTGTATAAGAGTTTATTTTTGGAACGACCTATTTAAATTTTTATCAATATTGTCGCATTACCTCCGTTATTTTGGATTATATTTATTTGCTGTATAATCTAAGATTATCGCTATGACAAATATCGCAGGTACGATGGTTCCACGAAACTTGAATTTAGTTTCGATTTTTTTCGATAAGATAAGAACAAATCACATTTTTTTAAGATATGGTCACCTTATAAAATTTCCAATAAAATCGGCTTTAAAATTTCCCCAGATAAATCCAACTTCGATAAGAGGCTTTTAAACAAAATGAATTTTAGTCTCCATGTTCACTTCAAAAAATACTGTTGTATTATTAAGTAGCTTACAAGTATATATTCAATAGATATTCAATTTTTTTTTTGTGATTTTAATAGTGTTTAGTGTTTAAATACAGAGAGGATGTAAGGTAAATATGTGCACTAAATAGTTACTGGCAAATGGTGTCCAACTTCTGCATATTTAAGGTCAAATGCACATCTTAATTTCAATTACAGCTTTTTATCAAGTGTGAGAGACACAGAATAATTTTATCATGCACTCAGTGAAAAGTTAATAAATAAGGAAACTATCAGTAAAATTTTCCCACTAATGAATTAAATAATTTTAGTGGATAGAGAAAATGATCATTGAGCGTATCGCTATTCGCAGTCTGTTTCCAATAAAATTTATTGTTTAAACTGACGTTTCCAGTGAAGGTTTTTCATATACCAAATCCTCAATGACTTAATTTCGCTTTATTTAGCTGAAGCCAAAGTAGCGTTTTAACCCTGTCGGGAATTAAGTTGTGGTGATCTTCACAGTTAGAATCTTCAATCAGTTTCAGTAGATGTAGTTTTAATTTTATTTTGTTGTACTGATAAAAAGCTATAATTTTGAAAAAGTTAAAGAAATTAATCAATATTAAATCAAATTATAAATGATTAGAACTTAGAACTAAATTTCTCGTATTAAGCTCACATTCGGAAGTTCTTCATTAGCACCGCACAACTCCATGATGCGTTCGTTCCACGAAATTCAACTTTATTTTTGATAGGGATTTATTTTGATAAGAAATAGAATTTATTTTTGAAAGCGCTCATGTAACTTATAAAATTCCAAATTACTCACAATTTGACAAACAGTTCAAAAATTTCCCAGGCCACACCAACATATAAGAATTTATTTTTGGAACAACCTATTTCAATTTTTGTCAATATTGCCGCAGCGATATAAGGTTATATGAAAAGACCCTATTTTTAATATACCAGATATCCGGTACTTGGTTGACAACTTTTTAAGAGGTGATGTTGGTAGATGAGGTAGATGTTTTGCGGCCAAACTACTCAGGCCGAAAACACTTCTCACAAATCGCATTCCGATCGAAACAATCTGATTGTCATTTCGATTCCTATATAAGGACGAGAAACTGAAGTGACAGCCTTACAGTCTGCTTATCACCGGTGAAACAGGACCAAGTTATCATCAAGAACTACAGTCGTGCTATCTGGACACTTTTTCGATCGATAGTAGACGATGAGTGCCAGTGTGACCACAAGTGCTACGAAGGTAGCAAAATGCTACTATTGACAATTTTTTGCTACTATGTTACTACATGGCTAAATTTGCTACCCTGGTAAAATTAGCCGTTATAAAACTTGTGTAGGGGAAAGTAGTACGAAACGGGGTAGGCAGGTAAAACAGGGAGTCGCGGTTATTTTCACCCGTGCATGTAGAATCTTGCTATAAATCGCCTTACCAGCAATAATGCACATGTCTCATCATTAGGCATTTGTCTTCTGCCGCGATCAGATGTTTTACCGCAAGCAGGACAGAATTATAGTTTTTTAAAAACAAAATTGTTTTATTTTGCTGTTTTGTGTCTTTTTATTTTTGGGGATTTCGTGTGTTTAATTTTGCGGTACGTATATCATTCTTTTCGTTGTTGCCTTCTGTTTAATTTGTGACGCATTAATTGCATTTAGTGATGCCTAAATACCTACAATGAAGTATTTTTGAAAGAAATTGCCAGTTGGATAAAACGGGGTATTCTATGGGTGGATGAAACGGCATAATGCCCCGTCTTCTACGACTTTAAAGTTTTTTGAATCCCCTTTCACTAATTTTGTTCCGCTAAGCCTAGACTGCTGGATGAAGCTCCGCCAGGTACAACTGCCTAGTACGATCCAAGTGGATGGATGACGAAGACAATATTTTTGAAATGGTTCGACCGTTTTATAGGATTTTCCAGACCGTCTGACGACAAACCAGTTCTATTGCTTTTGGATGGTCATGCTAGTCATACCAAAAATATCGAACTTATTGAAAAACCTCGTAAAAATCACGTAATACTTCTTTGTTTTAAACCACATTGCACTCATAGAATGCAACCACTTGACGTGTCCTTCATGGCACTCCTAAGTCAATACTATTTGGATGTAGAAAATGGCTTAGATTGCACCCTGCACGTGCAATTACTCAATTCCAAATCGGAAAACTATATGGTACAGCGTTTATTAAAGCGGACTCAATAGAAACACCCATAAATGGATTTCGAAAAACGGGTATCTATCCATTGGATTCAAATTTGTTCCCAGATTTGATGTTTGCACCGTCAGAGACTACTAACATACCAATTAGATAAGGAAAATAATGAGACTGAGACTTCGGTGTCCTTGACTTCGAGCTTTCCAGCTGGAAGCGATATTTCGACAGAATCGATTGTCCTGACTTCCGAAACCCAATCTGACCACGATGATGCGCCATGTATTTTCTGTATGAAATGTATTCTAAATCCAAAAGCAATGAAGGATGGGTAATGTGCTCCACTTGAAGGGTTAGGCTCATGAAGCCTTTACAAGTTTTGATGCAGAAGATTGCGAACATTATAGGTATATGCCATTTGTGTTAATATAAATAAGGTCATAATTCCTACTTATACTCATGTTGATCAAAATGAAATATCATAAAAATGCGGAAGAACAATAATTTCTTAAATTTGTAACTTATTCGACTGAACGAAAAGAATAATTTATATTTATTTTCTTATGTTTTGTTATATATTTTATTCAAATTTGATTTATTAAAAATGACTTAGAACTTTTAATTTTATAAAAAAGTGTATTTAATTTCGAACACATACAGTACCTAGCGTATAAAACGGGAATTCGGACGTGGTCGAGAAACTACCATTTTTTCACCTTTAGTGTGATTCATATATGTACAAATAAAATTATGAAAATAATGTGTTACACCAATTCGAAGATATTTTACCGTAAACTTTAAGCACCCCGTTTTGTACAACATTCCCCTACGCCAAAAATATGATACTTTGACAAACCATATCAAATGTAAAATTCATACACGCCTCTGGTCTTGCATTCGAAATCGCGTACCATCGATAGCTATCTAATATTATTGTACTTAGAAATATAGTACTCGTATAGTGCTAGCACATACCGCATACATAATCGCAATCGAATTACGCATCTTTTTCGAATCTATCACTCGTTCGAGCGAAGGGTAAAATGTGCATTTCGTGTATATTTTGATTTTCCTAAATAAATGTTCACACTTTAAAATACTATTTTTTCTTTAAACATTTTAAATTTGTAGTGGATATACGAGTACAGTTTTATGAGTAACAAATAAGCATGTAATGACGTAACTAGTTCCATTTAATTAAACGAAGTATTAGAAAATATTTTTGCTACCCAAGCTAAGAATTGCTACCCAAATTTGCTACCCTGAGAAATATCAAAACGGTCACACTGATGAGTGCGGCCAGATTACCATAGGCGCGCCGTGAGGGGGGCCAGGAGGGGCCGGGACCCCCCCAGATCCCGGCTTGGACACTCCCAGAGAAATAATTCTGGCCCCTTCCAGAAAAATAATGCCTTCCTATCCTTCCGCAAACACTTTACTTGTCAATTGCGTTTTATTACGCTTTTAAATATATCCCAAGATTAAAATAATTTGCAAATCACAGTTATAAAAATAAAATAAAATTATAAATCTTTAATAATAAAATCAATAATTTAAAATAAACTATACTCGTTTATAAACTTACTAAGCAAATTCCATCACTATGTTTGTGCATTGGCCACATGTCCATAATATCAATGAATTTAGTTTTCATCTGATGGAAGCTATATGGCCGCAAATTTTTTCATGCATCAAGATTAAATGTGAGTGGAAAAGAAGGATTGAAGTGGGATAGAGTTTTGAATAGAAGAACTTTTCTGGGAATCATAAATAACATTTTTTTATATGTCTGTCTAATGGAGCTGTTTTGTGAAACTTACCATTAAACTTAAGACATTTGAAATCATTCCTATACAACCCATTATGATATTTTCGAATGTGGGTTAAATATTTTTTAATGTCAGTAAAAGGCCTTTTATTTTGTTTATTTTTTCACTATGACAAAAAAGCAAGAAATCATCTTACCTTACCTTATTCGCGATGTTAGAACGGAAATTTAATTAAATATTTAAAATGAAAAATATAGAAAATTTACACAACTTTAATAGTTCAGGGTTTTTTTTTTCACTGGAGAAAATGCAAACGAATAGCGTCGCGAGTTATTACTAGAAAGATTTAAAAAGCTTTTCAATTTCAGAAGAATTTTTGACATATACAAGACGATCTTTAATTGTCTTGCAAATTTAAAAAAAGCTTAAATTCAAAACACTGGTTCGTTGTACCTCGTAAAAATCTTTTCAAATTAAAAGATTCACTTATTTTAGCAAAACTAGCTTTCCGGATAAAATACTGTTTATTTTTAATTTTGTGTTCCGATAAAGAACAAATGAAACGCGATCGAATTATATTTTCGGTAATTAGATCAGTGTGGCCGGTACTGACTGACTACTGACATGAATATGGATGAGCAAATATAAACGAACACGAAGCTGTTAAGTTAGAATTACGAAAATAATAGGAAATAAGCTAGGAATTTATAAATTAAATTTTTTTTATTATCGAATTTGAAGCAAATATCTTACGAATACAAAAAAATCTTTTACATAGCCATCAAAGTCTTCAAATCTTCGGTAACGCTAAAAATCTTCAAATTGAAGAAAAATCTTTAAATTTAGCATTCTCGAATCTCTCAATCATGAACATTGAATCCAATTTTAAAAACTCTCTTTTGGTTGCTACTCGAAACTAAAAGACAGTGAAGACATTTTTACAGGATCTACTCGAAGGAGGACTCATAGCAACTTTTTCAAATTCTTTCCTTCAACTGCAGCTATTGGAAAAACAATGTATAAAATGTATAAAAATCTGCCAACAGTCTGGGCGCAACTTTATTATTTTATGAGTAGAAGTCCGAAACGTGTTTAATGATGAGATGCGGTGTAGGTGACTATGGGACTGACAACCTAAAAAATAACGTTCCAAATAGCCTCCTGGTTATTTTTTAGGTTGTCAGTCGCATAGTAACCTACACCCCATCTCAGCATTAAACACGTTTCGGACTTCTACCCATAAAACAATAAAGTTGCGCCCAGACTGTTGGCAGATTTTTTTATTTACTTACGTATTTTTTTATCAATAGAATAATTCATAGTAGTAAAAGCGAATTCGATCACATTAAACCTAAGAGATTTTCGGAATCAGTGAAAACTTGAACAATACCCCCAGGGGGTTTAATAGAGAAAAATACTTTAATCGGTTTTTCCCCGACTACGTTTAAAGCTTATAGTGAATTCCAAATCTCAATATACCTTAGAAATATATCAGAATTCGTGAATATGCGCACAACCACTTTACACCCCCTTAGGGGTTGGATATCGAAAAATTTTGAAGATCGTTACTAAGCGCTTATATAAATAGCCCGCAGAAGTAAAATTGCTTTGATAGCTCGACATGTCTAAAAGTTTTAACGAAGTTTATGAAAATGCGGCTTCACGGACATTTTTTTTACTCAACCTCTGAACGCCAATAAAAATTTGAACTTTTTTTTTGCTTTAATTACTCTAATAGTACATCTACATATACGTACTAAGTTTCAACTTTCTAGCATAAGCCGTTTCTGAGATATAAAAAACCACCCCTCTCCCCCGTACCTTGACACCCCTATCAAAAATTTCATTTTTCTAGGATGTCTCCATAGTGGCTCTAAATAATCCTAAATTGTTAGCTTTCTATTCATTATGGTTTTCGAGAAATAAAAATCAGAATGTTTTCCTTTCTACCCCCTTTCACCATCACCCCTTCCCCCACACCATCAACATTTTTTTTCCTGCTAGAAGTTTACCGACCCCAACTCCTGTAAAATTTTCAAGATCATATTACTTTATTATTTTTTAATAATAAAGTATTGTGATCGACCTAAAATTTCAAAAAAATTTGCAACCCTGAAATTTTGTATTTACACGTTTAAGGACTAGTAAACACCAAAAAAGCAAAAAAAAAAAAATTTCCGTCTGTCCGCCGTATACGCCGTACGCCGTACGCAAAATCGTTTGAAGGCGCGTAGCTCCCAAACCCGTTGAGGTATTAAGTTGAAATTTTTATGGTGGGTAGATTGGGTCAACCCCTACGGCTCGTATCTTTTAAGGGGGTGAGGGTGTAAGGGGGGGATAAGGGTGGAGCCTTTTAGACGAAACATTTTGGTTGCCAGATCTCAGGAACCACTTATGCTAGGAGGCTGAAACTTGGAACTTATGTAGTACTATGATAGTGGACTCATTTGCAAAAAAATTATTGATAAGGGTTGAGGGGTGTGGAAGTGGGGGGGAAAACAATGAGTCCAAAACGCTTGGAAGCCGGGATTGAAACATTCTAAAATCCATATCTCCTGAACAATTGATGTCAGAAGATTGAAACTTTGTGGTTGCCCTTAAGGATACTTGAAGATTGGACAAGGGTTAAAATTGTTAAGGGGGGGTGTGGGGTTGGGGGTGAAAAACTTTGGATTACAATATCTTCCGAACCAATTGCATCAGGAAGATAAAATTTTGTTTTTGTATATGGGATCAGAAGAGGAGTCTAATGAACGTAAATTTTTTGAGGGGGAGGTGGAGCACGAAAGTGGGGGGATAGCAATTTCTCAAAAAATGTCATTTTTATATTTTTATAAAAGCTCGCTCACCATTTCGAAGTAATCCACTAACAAAACTTAAATATGGGATTTCCATATTTAAACAACACTAGCCCGATTACCAACTTCAACTTATCTTTGTCTTTTAAGCAGGACACAACTGAGTTCCACCCATTCCTCAATAGGTTCTTGCCACCACTATCTCACCAACAACCTGATTATTGTCTGCCTGGCAGTAAGGCCTTATTAGTGAACAATATGAGTGTCAGCTCCACCCAAGTAGTGATGGATCGGTCGCGAACGATTCGTTAGAAAGGACCGATTCAGTGCTATGCTCGAATTAACTCGAGTCATGTGAAATGAAACAATTCGTTCAATCGGTCGCTAGAAAAAATATTCTCGTATCGTACCCTACGTTGATAGCCGTACAGCGCCAAAAGTTCCTGTTCGGCTTTTCGTGTCGGTCGGTACTCGAAGCTAACGAATAATTCCATTATAGACACTTTGGGGAAAATGCGCCAAGAGAAAATCGAAATCGAAACCATACAATTTTCCTACTGATTTTAAATATTCAAATTCATTCATCAACCGTGCACTCTTTATAAATTCCAAAAATTAAATCATTAGAATTGATTTTTTCCTCGAAAACCGACCATCGAATTCGATTTTCTCTTGGCGCATTTTCCCCAAAGTGTCTATAATGGAATTATTCTCTAGCTTCGAGTACCGACCGACACGAAAAGCCGAATAGAAACTTTTGGCGCTGTACGGCTATCAACGTAGGGTACGATACGAGAATATTTTTTCTAGCGACCGATTGAACGAATTGTTTCATTTCACATGACTCGAGTTAATTCGAGCATAGCACTGAATCGGTCCTTTCGACCGAATCGGTTGCGACCGACCCATCACTACAAAGTATACTTAATCATTAATATACTCGTATATGCACTGAATACATAGTTGACATAATACACCACCGAAAAAGGCACCCATATCTCTGATGATTGCACATAGCCTGATTTTGTTAACCAGTGTTATTAAAGATACAATTTGTTCTATTTTTTTCAGCACAATTTCGATTAATTGAGTCTTACCAGAAGAGGAACCTCTGCTTATGGAGTACATGGTTTTATTTCGAAGGAAGCAGGCATTTTTTAAATTTAGCAAGATATTGAAATGGAAGCAGGTAGCTCAAGAAAGAGGCATGCAGAGTCAGCGAATAATGTTTCCGACAGTAGTACGAGCTCAATAAGCCTTACAAACATTGGAAATAAGTCATATATAGGTGGAGGACTTAAAGACACACAACATGGCGTTCGTTACCAGCTACATTTATTAATGCTCATTTTATGGCGAGCTTGTGTACAAAAGTATTTTGAGTTTTGTTTGACCTCCGAATTGCCCGAAGCTGGAAAGTTTGATGACATAGTTTTCGTGAGTAAGCCTGAAAGTAACAGTAAATGGCAAAGTCGGTTGCTACAAGTTAAACACACTACCAACGTCGGAAAAGTCATCACTAGCAAGGATTTATTTACCGAAAAAGATGGGGATTTCAGCCTTCCGAAATACTTTAAGTCATTTACTAAGATCAATGAAAGTTGTAGTACCAAGTCTAATCATTCGGTACTTTCCGGAAGCGAAATTAAAGATGTTATTCTTATTACCAACGCCAAATATGACGGTACCGACTTAAAAGATTGCTTAGAACAGGTTGATGAGCCAGACAAATTATTGGGCATACCTGGGAATACAGAATTAAAAGTGTTCAAATTGAAATATGATAAGGTGCTTCAAGAGGATAAATCAAAGTTCGAAAATGTATCAGACTTCAAAGATCTAATTAAGTTATTAGTAGATCCCAATGTAAAGCAAATACAGAAGACTCATAAAGTATTCATGGAATATTATTACGCTTTGATGAGAGACGTATTTGAAAAAGAGAAAAGTAACATGCGGTTTTCCAAAAAATTCGTGGACGGAACTGATTTACCGAAAGAAGTGATCGAGTTCAGAAAATATTTTTTAATCGAAAAAGAAAGTAATATGGAACTGAAAGAATTCAATTGGAAGATTACAGATGGTCTCGCGAAAGAGTTCCAACCTGAAGAGAACCCCACAATCGTTCGTCCAGCTGAGTTTGCTCAACAGTTCCACAACATCTTGAAATATTTCGAAAAATTCGAAAAATTGGTAGAAATTGATGAAGATAACTTAGCAAAGGTTTTCCAAGATTCAAATGGCACAAATCTCACAGACCGCGAGCTGGAAACTTTTATAGCTAACATTCGAAATCTAGGCGGTCATGTTTTAATTAGGAAATTTTCCGAGATCCGTTTTAGCACAAGTTTCATTCGATCTTCTGATCAAGAGGATGAGAAGGAAATGACCATGCCCGAGTACAAGAAGCTCAAGAAAACTCCCAACGATTTCGGGAACTTCCGATCGGAATTGAAAAAGATCTGCGACGAACGTAAACTTGTCGGTTTTAATTCGATCGACCAATATAAATTCAAAATTGGTTTTAAAGAGTTCCGGACCTGTGAGGAAGGAGCCTTGGAAAGAAAATTACCAAAACCTTTTTCTGATGACGATTTGATCGATTTTTTTGATAAATTCAAAATCATTTTCAACTACCCCGACCAGTTGGATGAAATATTGGGAAATGAAATAAAGGAGAAGCACAAGAGTTTAGACTGTACGGCTTTCAAATCTATTTGTGAGTCTGATTTGCACAGCTGGCTGGTCGAAAGGATGGCCAAATTTTACACTTATGAAAAGGCAGTATCGCTTTTTGTTAAGATCGAAACCGATATACTCGCATTGGAACTGAACGGTTTTAATGAATCCTACTTTGCTAATATTCACATGAAATACCAGTTTAAACCTATAGTTCTAATTCAGGACTTCTTGCAAAACGAAAGCGAGAATTGCCTCAAATTACAATTTGAATATTTTGCACTAGGTCCAACTCGGGTTGTTCAAACAATACTTAATTTGCATAAAAACGATTCGATCCAAGCAATACGCAAATATACACGACGTTATGGTTTTATTTTCCTGACTATGAAACAACTGGATAGCAAGAGGTTCTTTAAAAAAATTTGTGAAGGCAAAAAAACGTGGAATTTGTTAATTATAGACTGCGAAAAAGACGAAGCTTTAAGCAAAATTGACGAAATTTACGAAGATTACAAGGACTATTTCATCAAAATGATTTTCATGATGCATACAAAAGGCGAAATGATCAGCAGCGGATTTACTGACTTGACGAACGAATCGCAGGCGAATCTTTACAAAAATGCAAAATTGATAATAGATCCGGAAGTAGGGGAATTTAATTTCAGTGAAGCAATTGACGAAATGGATCAAAAAGAATTGATTGATGCCGAGACATTGCATAAGTTTATTGAGAGTAAATCGGTAAAGATTGAGAACAAAATTCGTGATACTGATCCAATTGTTCTTCAGTACTATATAGAGCGGTGTTTGAAAAGGATGAAAGAAAAATATTCTGAAGATGATTTTGTACAGAATCCAGAGCCAATTGTTATTCTATCAGATATGGCCGGGGGTGGTAAATCCAGCCTTTTGTCGAGTTTATCCCGAAAATTAGTACAATACAACAAACGTCTGTGGCTCTTTCGAATCGATTTAAATGAATATACGGAGTTTCTCGATTTGAAATTGAAAATTCCGAACTCAATAAATACAACCGATGAAATAGTGCAGTTTTTATTACAAATGTTACAAAGGACTATAGAATCCACATTTGAACGAAATCTGTTCAAAAATTGTCTCTTAAAACCCACCACATTGAAACTTGCCTTTTTCTTTGATGGTTTTGATGAAATCAGTCCCGATTACAAGGAAGTGGTTTTGGAGTTATTGGGACAATTGCAGGAAAGTCGAGATTTACGTGTATTTGTTACAACGCGACCCAGCATGGTGGGATGTCTTGAGAGGAAATTAAAAGTGGAGAGCTTTGAAATTTGTCCTTTATCAAATACGGAACAAATTGAATTACTGACAAAATTTTATATTAACAAATTCAAAAAACCGCAGTTTAGTCTTGCTTTTGGACGTTTAACATCTTTTGCTGAGGCTCTTATTGAAAAGCAACGCTATGATATCAAGGACTGGAACACAACATTCACAAGCAATCCTCTACAACTGCGAATGATGGCAGAAATTTTCAACAAAACATGTCAATTATTTCTTAACTGCTTTCACAACAATGTAAAAGAATGTTTTCCGGACAAACTAAACATATTTGATTTATACGAAAAATATGTTGAACTTAAATTGGAATTCCACTGTATTGAAAAGGAACATCTAAATTTATGCAATCTTGCGATACGCGATGATCAGAAAGAATTAAGGAGCCTGATTGAAACTAAATATCAGTACTTGGCACTTTGCGAAAATTTTAATTCGGACCAGCTTACGAAATTACTTTCTCCCGAAGAAATCGAAAAGGCGAATTCGTTCGTAGAAGAAGTCCGAAATGGAAAAGAAAGGCGTGGTCTAGTCGATCGAGTTGTCAGAAATAAACCACATTTCATTCATCGAACATTTGCCGAATATTTTGTTGCTTGTTTCCTAGGAAGTTCCTTAATCAATGGAAAGAAAATAGAATTTTTCGAATGCTTTATTCAGTACATTGGAGAACAGCTTACACTTTCAGCAGTTGACATGAAAAATTGGCTGGAAGAAAATAGAATTCCGGAAACATCTTTGCGGAAATTAAAATGTGCAATTTTCGAGTCTAGCAAAGACACCAACTTTTTAGAAACTGTATTTCAGTTTGAATGCAATACCCTTATCAAGTTTATGTGCAACTGCTTCTCGAATGACGATTTTCGTTATTTGGGAAAAAATTCTTTAGGGTTCTCAGAATTGCATAAGTTACTCGTATATCCCTGTTACAAATGGAATTGTTATCGTTTGTGGTTTTTGTTCAATTCTGTCAAGAGCCTTAACTTTAATTACGCACAGAACTTTGATGTATTGAATTTATTGGTGAAGAATGGATTCGATATTGACAAATTGTGTTTTGACCTGCAATTAAAACTAGATGTTCGATTTGCAAACGGTGGGAAACGGACTGACTTGATTTTGATTCTGAGGCATACCAACCGCAAGGATTATGTCGATAAGAAATCCTACTTTCATGAAGACGTAATCATCGAAATTGATAAGAAAAAATTAAATTTTGGCCAACGGCTGTTAATGCTGATACATTCAAAAAACGTTAATTACGATAGTCGTAACTGCATTTCGCTGCTGCATACCTCTTCCATCGATATGGATTCGTCCACATTTGATAATTGGTCAAAACACAAGAAACCGTTTTCTGTTTCTTTTGATAAATCGCAAATATGCAGCTCAACAATTGCAAACTTCACATCCGATTTTGATTTTCACATTAGGACCAGACAAGGTCTGACACTGTTGCATTGGACTGCTACCAACTGTAGAGTAGAACAGCTGGAGTTAGACAAAGATGCAGACGAAGTTTCAGACGAATATTTCGACGAAGATTCAGACAAAGATTCGGAGCATAGAGATTTTCCTAAGTTCATTGTAAAAGTAAATGTGGTTGAAGCTGCAGTCGCTTTTAAGCGGATTGACTTGCTTGAGTGGATGCTTAAACCCAAGGAACATGGTGGAGCAGGTGCTGACGTAGATAAATTCCGAGAATACATTCGAGATAATAAAATCGTCGCACTTCGAAACAAAGAATTTGAATTTTGCCAATGGCTGATTGATGAGGAACACTTAAACGTTAAAAGCGATAAATGGGAGGACATGCCACTGCTGCATGCCTCTTTTCTCCATTGCGATTTGGAAGCGTCAATATTTCTGGTAAGAAATAGAGCGGATTTAAATGCTCTCAATAAGACCGGTCACAATGCTCTAGAGTTTGCTGCTTCTATCGAAAAATTGGAAATACGCGACTGGTTGATCAAATATAGACCCATTTTCATTCAATCAGGAGTAAATCTTCCCGACAATTTTGAGACATACCGATCAAAGTTGAAAAGGTTCTGCGACGAATATAATAAATTCGTCGATTTAAATTCGATCGACCAATATAAATTCAAAATTGGTTTCAAGGAGTTGCAGACCTGTGAGGAAGGAGCCTTGGAAAGAGAATTACCAAAACCTTATTCAGATGGCGATTTGATCGATTTCTTTGATAAATTCAAAATCATTTTCAACTACCCCAACCGGATGGATGAGATATTGGGAAATGAAATAAAGGAGAAGCGCAAGAGTTTGGACTGTACGGCTTTTAAATCTATTTGCGAGTCGGATTTGCACAGATGGCTGGCCGAAAGGATGACTACATTTTACACCCGTGAAACTGCGCTTTTTGATGGGAACGATACCGAGATACTCTCTGTGAAACTGAACGGTTTCAGTGGATCCTACTTTGCTAATTCTCCCATTGAATATCAGTTCAAGCCTGTGAATCGGATTAAGGAGTTCTTGGCCGGAACAGAAAAATGCATCGTTCTTCGTTTTGATTGTTTGGAACTGGGTCGTATGCGAATTGTTCAAACATTTCAACATTTGCGCGAACTAGACACGAGCGAAATACACAATTATATTCGATTTTGTGGTTTCCTTTTTATTCGCCCAAATGAAGGGGACTATGAAACATTTCTGAAAATAGAAAGGATTTGTAAATGCGAACGAAAATGGAATTTATTGTTGATAGAGTGCAAGAGAGGAGAAACTTCGAAAGGCGTTGACAAACTGTTCAAATTTAACAAATATTTTCCCAAGGTGATTTTCATCACGGACAAAAACGGCGAAAAGATCAGCAGCGGATTTACTGACTTGACGGACGAATCGCAGGCGAATCTTTATAAAAATGCAAAATTGATAATAAATCCGGAATCAGGGGAATTTAATTTCAGTGAAGCAATTGACGAAATGGATCAAAAAGAATTGATTGATGCCGAGACATTGCATACGTTTATTGAGGGTAAATCGATTAAGATTGAGAATAAAATTCGTGATAGTGCTCTAGACTATAATCAATACGATGTGCCGCGGACTTTGGAGAAAAAGTATAAAAATTATTCGGAAAATGATATTTTGCACAAGATGGAGAATGTGGTTATTATATCAGGTGTGACCGGGATTGGTAAATCCAGCCTTTTGTCGAGTTTATCCCGGAAATTAGTGCAATGCATCGAACGTGTGTGGCTCTTTCGAATCGATTTAAATCAATATACGGAGTTTCTCGATCAGAACTCGATAGATACACTCGGAGGTATGGTTCAGTTTTTAACAGAAATGTTACGAAGCACTATGAAATCCACATTTGAACAAAATCTGTTTAAGTATTGTCTCTCTGGATGTTCCAGCAAATTAAAACTTACCATCTTCTTTGATGGTTTTGATGAAATCAGTCCCGATAACAGGGAAGAGGTTTTGAAGTTATTGGTGAAATTGCAGAAATGCCTTTATTTACGTTTATTTGTTACTACGCGACCCAGCATGGTGGAATGTCTCAAGAAGAATTTAAAAGTGTATATCTATAAGCTTTTACCTTTATCAGAAACGGATCAAGTCGAATTTCTGACAAAATTTTGGATTAATAAATACGAAAACCAGGAGTTTAGTCGTAATATCAAAAAAACCGAACGCATAAAATCTTTTGCTTGTGAACTTATTGAAAAGCAAAGCGATCCCAGCGACGGCTTCGAGACATTTCTCGATAATCCTATGCATCTGCAAATGATGGCAGAAGTTTTCGACAAGACTTGTCAATCATTTCTTAATTTAAAATTCAACGATCTAAAAGAATGCTTTCCGCACAAATTAAACATATTTGATTTATACGAAAAATATGTTGAACTTAAATTGGAATTCCACTGTATTGAAAAGGAACATCTAAATTTATGCAATCTTGCGATACGCGATGATCAGAAAGAATTAAGGAGCCTGATTGAAACTAAATATCAGTACTTGGCACTTTGCGAACATTTTAATTCGGACCAGCTTACGAAATTACTTTCTCCCGAAGAAATCGAAAAGGCGAATTCGTTCGTAGAAGAAGTCCGAAATGGAAAAGAAAGGCGTGGTCTAGTCGATCGAGTTGTCAGAAATAAACCACATTTTGTTCATCGAATATTTGCCGAATATTTTGTTGCTTGTTTCCTCGGAAATTCCTTAATTAATGGAAAGAAAATAGAATTTTTCGAATGCTTTATTCAGTACATTGGAAAAGAGCGTAAATTTTCACCAGTTGACATGAAAAATTTGCTGGAAGAAAATACAATTCCGGAAGAATTTTTACTGAAATTAAAATATGCAATTTTTAGGTGTAGCACTGGTACCGACTTTTTATCAGCTGTATTCCAGTCTGAATGCAATACCCTTATCAAGTTTATGTGCAACTGCTTCCCGAATGACGATTCTAATGATTTGCGGTTTTTATTCAAACGTAGCGGTCATCTTCTCCTTAATTATGCTCAGAATATCGATATATTGAAGTTATTGGTGAAGAATGGATACGATATTGACGAATTGCATTTTCCGATCCACCTGAAACTAAAACTAAAGTCTGTCCGAACTCCAGACGGTGGTGACCTGACTGACTACATTTTCCAGCATTACCGGAAAGAAGAGAAAAGTAGTTTCTGCTTTTGTGAAGACGTAATCTTCGAACTTAATAAGAAAAAATTTTATTTTTGTCAATGGTTGCTAAAGCAGATACATTCAAAAAACGTTAATTACGATAGTGGTAACCGCATTCCACTGCTGCATGCCACTACCTTCCAGAAAAATGAAGGACTTTCTGCCTTTCTGTTTCTTGGAAAAATCGAAACATCCAAAGGGTTGTTAAGCTCAACAATTGCAGACTTCGCATCCGATTTTGATTTTCATATTAGGACCAGCCATGGTTTCACAATGCTGCATTGGACTGTAACCAGCAGTAGTGGAGATCAGCAGAAGTCATCGGGATCTTTAGAGGTATCTAATTATACGGATAGCTTCCCAGTAGTAAGAGTAACTGTTGTTGATGCTGCAGCCGCTTGTAATCGGATTGACTTGCTTGAGTGGATGCTTAAACCCAAGGAAAACGGTGGAGCAGGTGCTGACGTAGATAAATTTCGAGAATACATTCGAGATAATAAAATCGTCGCACTTCGAAACAAAGAATTTGAATTTTGCCAATGGCTGATTGATGAGGAACACTTAAACGTTAAAAGCGATAAATGGGAGGACATGCCACTGCTGCATGCTTCTTTTCTCCATTGCGATTTGGAAGCGTCAAAACTTCTAGTGAAAAATGGAGCTGATTTAACTACAAAAAATAAGGACGGCCACAATGCCCTTGAGTTTGCTGCTTCTGTCGATAAACCGGAAATATGCGAGTGGTTGAAAACAATTCCAGATGATCGATGCAGTGCTGATATTCACATGGAGGCTGAAGAAGGTATTAAATAGCTAACATCACGTGCTTAAATGGCTACGAAAAGAAAGAATATCTGTTAACTCTGTTACATTTGATAGCCCAAGGTGCTGGTATTAACGTCAAGGATAATGAAGGCAGGACACCAATGGATCTGTGAAGGGCCACATCGAGTTTGCTGAATATTTTAATGAAACTGATTCTAATATGAAATCGATCCAATTACACAGGTGAGTTAATTGAATTTACATTGCATTATATTTTTTAACTGTTGAATATTTTCTTCGATGTAGGTGATGCGCTGATGAATAGCCAAACCCAAAGGACATGTTAATATTTTTATACTCTAGATCAAATCATATAGAGTTGTTACGGGTACATCCGTAACTATGTCGACCTGTAAAGAAATAAAGCAAATCATTATTAGTTGAATTGAGAATTGTACTGGAGTTTACTTATCGCCGAATTGCTTGTTTTACTTTATTATTTCAATAATACAATATTGTAATCGATTTTTAAAAAAAAAAAACTGCTACCCTCAAAATTTTTTTTTCACGTTTCATGACTAGTAGACACGAAAAAAGCAAAAAAAAATTCAGTCCGTCTGTCCGCCGCACAGTGGGGCATTTTCCCAATCTAGCTGGCCAAAATTCGGTTTTTGAAACATGTAATTGCTAACCAGAATTTTATGTCTTAATTGTCTTAACCAATTAGGAAGTTTCAGAAAGGGTTTTTTTTTTACCTGAATTTACTATAAAAGCCGCGGGCTCAGCTCAAAGTAGCCATTCGTAAAAGATTAGTTGTTACAGAAAAAACTTTCTTTAAAACTAACTGTGCTCACATAATTTTTTCGTGATTTTAAGGGAAAATTAGGAAATTTTGAATAATGGATATTGAAGTAGCAGGTATGTATTTGATTTTTACAATTTATGGTTTTTCAAGGCTATATAGTTTTTGAACTAGATAGTTTTAAATTTTGGTAAAATTTGAGATCTATTTTTTGGAAAAGGTACATTTTCAAAATTGATTAAGTTATATACCTCCGCAAGACCCCGTCAAAATTTATGTGACATTATGAAGGTCAAATATTCATTTTTAAGGAGTCACAAAAATTTTCTGCAAATATCTGCATATTCAGATATTATAACAGTTTATGTTAATAACGGAAATTCGAAATATTGGTACTTTGAATTTTAGTTCTGTTACAATTTTTTTCCCGTTCCTTGTAGGATCATCTGGAGTTACACTACTGACAAGGAATTGTTTATACGGAGTGATGGAAGAAAGCGGATACCGCGACTTTAACAAAAAGTTGGAATTTTTGGAAAATTACCTATGTCAACTGCACCCTATACATGCCCTTGCAATATTCGTTGAAGCAGATTTGAGCAGAAACCAATATGAAATAATTAGAACTGGTGCTCCAAAGGCAAAGGCCATTGTTATAAAATTTTACAAGAAAGATTGTTACCCTAGGCCAGAATCATACCAAGTATCAGCTACTTATGCAGAAGTTAATCTGCTAGATTTGTTGGATCATACAAGTGCAAGATTAATTGAATACCTCAGTGAAGTAGCAAGTTCCTTGAACGAAGATGAAGGAAACGGAAATTATTAATAGAGAAATTAAATACATACAGGATCAAATTGACAATTTAAAAAGTCAATAATTGAAGGAAACAGAACGCTCACAGTAAAGCACCTACTAACATTCACTATGGTTGACGGTAAAGTATGTAATGCTGCTACCAATACAACATCTTCGATGAGATGTTACATTTGCGGTGCGAATTCGAAAGATTTTAACCAGCTGTCTCTACAAAAAGAAGTTATTCCATCAGCACAGAAATTTTTCTTTCGATATTACATGCCAGAATACGGTTATTCGAAACCTTATTGCACTTGTCATATAAATTAGATGTAAAGAAGTGGCAAATAAAGTCTGAAGATGACAAAACTGCTGTGAATATGCGAAAACACAGCATACAACAAAATTTTCGAGAAAGATTAGGCCTCATTGTTGATATTCCCAAGCAAGGATTGGACAATACCAATGATGGAAATACCAGCCGAAGGCAACCTACGCTATGGATCTAATGCAAGCACAGCGGATGAAATTGAAGATATGGTTGAAACTGAAGAATCATCAGACGAGGAAGCGCTATCTTCAAAATAATTTTTATTGTTTAGATATAAAAAAAATAAATTAATTATGTACAATAAACGGCAAACTAGTAATTTCAGTTAAAAATGTACTCTGAAAAGATTCACCAAAAAAAATTAAACATATATTTACTATGCAAAACAATTTTTTTTCAATAAATATGTTTCAATAATGTTATTACTTCATAATAACTTAATAATACCTTATTTTCAGACGAACCGACAATGTAAATAATTTTGGCCAGCTAGATCGTGCAAATGCCCTACTGTGCGCCGCACGCCGTTCTCCGTACGTCTACCGGTCAGTGTGACCACAAGTGCTACGAAGGTAGCAAAATGCTACTATTGACAATTTTTTGCTACTATGTTACTACATGTCTAAATTTGCTACCCTGGTAAAATTAGCCGTTATAAAACTTGTGTACGCCAAAAATATGATACTTTGACTATCTAATGAGTCGTCCAGTTGCAAAACCAGCCATATTTGTTTCAACAAACTTGTGGCAAAATGGCAAAAACTGATTATGCAACTTCTAGGCAAGATATCCTTATGCTTTTTTTTAAAAAAAAAATCACAAAAAATATTCTTTGTTGGCCTGCAAAAGCTTTTATGCTTATTAAATGAATAAGATATTATAGTTTTGAATCTAGATATGGCTGGTTCCGCACCCGAAATGCAAATATAACTGGTTTTGCAACTCTAGCGGTGTTGCTTTGCAATGTTTCTCTTCCATTCTTTCGGTTGACGTTTTCTTTTCCAGTACTTTGTAGTTTCTTGAATTCCTTGTTGTTCCTCGACCTGATGTTCTATTTCTTGTTGCTCCTTGACCTGATTATCACTAAAAACTGTTCATCTGTCTCTAAAATAATAAATTCAACATTTTCCTCAATTTTCACAACCTTAAAACACAAACGAAACACGGAAAAAACTCAAATCAATGATTGTGCATGGTTATATCAACTATCAGCTGTTCGATTTTATAAGACTCAGGGATACTACCATTACCAAAATATAACAAAAAAGTCTCTTAAAATAGTTGAAAATAGTCTAAAACAGTGTTGTATCATGAAAAATAAGAAAATATATAATATGTCTGGTTTTGCACCCAAACTAGTGACGTCATCATTGTGTTAAGTAAAAATATGGCTGGTTTCGCAACTGATAATATAGCTCAGCTTTTGAAACCAAAATCAAAGAAATATGGCTGGTTTTGCACCTAACTCGGTTTTTCAAACCTAATTTTTAAAGGTTTAGGTCTGTTTTTATGCTCCTTTTAGTTTTAAAATTGTAGCCTGAGACGAGACGAATCCAGGGATACCGAAACCTTAAAATCCAAAAAATAATCGTATGGCTGGTTTTGCAACTGGACGACTCAAATGTAAAATTCATGCACGCCTCTGGTCTTGCATTCGAAATCGCGTACTATCGATAACTATCTAATATTATTGTACTGAGAAATATAGTATAGTGATAGCGCATACGGCATACCGCATCCATAATCGCAATTGAATTAAGCATCTTTTTCGAATCTATCACTCGTTCGAGCGAAGGGCAAAATGTGCATTTTGCGTGAATTTTGATTTTCCTAAATAAATGTTCACACTTTAAAATATTATTTTTTCTTTGAACATATAAATTTGTGTTATGATTAACAGATAAGCATGTAATGACGTAACTAATTCCATTTAATTAAAAGAAGTATTAGAAAATATGTTTGCTACCCAAGCTAAGAATTGCTACCCAAATTTGCTACTCTGAGATATATCACACTGCTACCGGCGTACGCAAAATTGTTTGAAGGCTCGTAGCACCCAAACCCTTTGAGATATTTAGTTGAATTCGTGGGTAGACCGGGTACACCCCTTCAAGTAGACACCTTTTGAAGGGTGGGGGTGTGAAGGGAGAGAAGCGTCTTAGATCGAAAATTTTGATTTCTAGATCTCAGCAACAGCTTATGCTAGGAAGCTGAAACTTGGAATTTATATAGAGCTTTAATAGTAGACTCATTTGCAAAAAAAAATGACGATATGGGTGTAGGAGTGGGGAAAAAAATAATGCGTCCGAAAAGCGAAAAAGCCGAGATTGAGACATTCTAAAATCCATATCTCGTAAACAGTTAATGTCACGAAGTTAAAACTTAAGAAACATCTCTAGATTTATTAGAAGAATAGATTGAAAATACATTTTTGAGTGGGGACAGTGGCGTACGGGGGTGGGAGGTGAAAAACTTTAGATTACGATATCTCACGAACCAATTGCACTAGACAAATAAAATTCGGTTTGTGTATAAAGGTTGACAAATGAAGTTCGCTGAGTGTAAAATTTTTTAAGGGGGCGATGGGGCATGAAAGTGGAGGGGATAAGAATTTTTCTAAAAAATCACGTCTCATATCTCAAGAACAGTGTAAGATAGGGGCTTAAAATTCTTACCAGAAGTAGGCATAATAAAAGCCTAGCAGAAAAAAAAATTTGGTGGTGAGGGTGTAGAGGGTGAGAGTGGGAGAGGGTGGAAAGGAAAAAGTTTCGATTTTTATATCTCAAGAACCTATAATGATAGAAATCTGAAACTTGGTATTTAGATAGAGCTGTAGTAGAGGCATATTGGACAAATATAATTTTTTACAGGGGTAGTATGGTACGGGGTGAGGGGTGTTTTTCCTATCTATAGAACGGCTTATGCTATAAAGTTGAAACTTAGTATGTATATGTAAATTAACTAGTAAAGTAATTTAGATAAAAAGAATTCCCAAATATCCATTGGCGTTTAGAAGGGGGGCGAAAAAAGTTATCAGTGAAAATGGAATGCATATATTTTCACGATTTTCGTCATATCTATTAGGTCTTCCCAAATATTGAATTCATTTTTATTCTACGGCTTCTTCATATAAAGACCTATAAAGCATTTTCAGGTTTTTTTTAAATTCGACCCCGAAGGGGGTGTAAAGTGGTTGTATACTTTTTCACGAATTCTGTCATATCCCCCAGTTGAATTAGGTTTAGGATGGCGCTTGTAGATCGTCCAATAACTCACTAAAGTGAACGGGAATGACGGGTAGTTTGTTCAGGTGGAACTTACATGTACCGGCGTGAACGAAGCTCTTATTGCGTCCGCCTCGGACGGTTGACCTGCCCGAACACAGCCTCTATCGCCTTCATATCGCAATTATTTAATTGCCACTGCAATTCCCCAGGTTTTCCATGGTTTCCCTGCGGAGCGTAGACAAATGTCGTTGCATTCACAAAAGTCGTCCATGGACGCATATTCGTTTATCCTCAACTGATTTACGGCTCTTCGGGCTCGGCCTTCAGCATCAGTATTTCGGTCAGTATTTCGAATAAATCGTCACAAAAACCCTAAAAATTTTCCGATATTTTCTCATAGTATGCCTACCAACCGCTACCAAGCTTAAACTTAGTGGTATGAACCGTACAGGAGATATGAAAGGTGCATTGTTTTCCACACTCCCGTACCCCTACACCTATGTTAACATTTTTTGAAAATGGCTCCAAAATCATTGCACTATTAAAATTCCAACTTTCAACTTCTTACCCTCGGCCATGTCCGACTACCATACCGGCCGTATGGTTTCAGTATCCCGATATCGATATACTGAGAGGAACCGATTACATATGAGTCGTTTGTTTAAACGGCTTTCCGATATGTCGACAATATTGCCGGCTGCAGAACCGGAGTAGGAGAAATGCAAACGTCCACGTTGAATCCAAATCCGGTTCCGGCGGTGGTTTTGCCGGTGTATGTGCATCCAGTCTAAATTCAATTTAGAAACCTTTCGACACCTTCAGAGGACTTAGCTTTTGCAAACTAAACCAAATTTTGACTTTTTTAAATAAAATTTCTTATAAATTAATTGGAAATAATCGCACTTAGGGGTCCTTCCTAATATAATGTTCACGTATATTCTAATGGCTACAAAAATAAGTAGATATTGAAAATGATTACAGATTATGCAATTGCACAATATGTCTAATAACGTTAGTACACGGAACCCTACCGTTGTGGCTGGACCAGTGGACACATATATATTTATTCACGTATGCATATTGCATGGATGTTTTTCAGTGCCCTGTTTTCAAATTATCGCGCCGTCCAATGATTATCATAATTCTTCTTTTCACCATCAAAATATTTAGCATAATAACGAAATGCTTGTAAAGTCCATTAAAGAGCGAAACTAACTTTATCCGATAATAATTTACATCTCGTTTTGATTTAAATTATAAAGTGTTAATGTTGACCGTCATAGCAATAATATGCTGTACACTAACACTACTTGGAGCTGGAACCGTCTGGCAATATGTTTTCTGTTGCATGTTACAAGGAGACCACCTCGCACATATTCAATAATAATCGATTATTTATAATCAGCCGGGAAATCTTGTTGACTCAATATCATAAACAACTTCCGAGGCATTATTCTTCGCGTATACCCTTCGTGGCTTAACTCTTACATGGACGGGGCAAAATAAAAGCCCGTAGAAAGTCCTACGCGCAAATTATTTATTGATCAGAAATATGCACTCCACGTATTGCTCGCTTAATGTGGTCATGTGTTAAAATTTATTGATTGCTTGATCGAGAGCTCCAGCTGCGTATGGCATGAGAGAAGTACGTGTGGTTTCAGAATCCCGATCCCGATATACTGATAGGAATCGATTACATGTGACCATTGAGCCGAACACAAGTAATTAAACATATACTCGTACTACCCCTTCCACGATCAGCACTAAACGGTGTGGATATGGACCCATGCGTTGGAATTTAACTTATCTTCCATCATATTTCGCAATGATGTAGTCAAATATCAGTCAGCGAAATTCTAGTCACAGAAACAGACTCATGTGCAGATATCAAAGGGCATCTTCCAAATTGGATTTGATCTTAAGAGTCTTTGCTTGTGCTTCCATCTATCATATTCTTCTTGGGACTGAAATTTCAATAATTTTTTAGGGAAGCGGTGGATCATGGAAGCATTTGGCGATAAGAATTTTTCTAAAAAAATCATGTTTCATATCTCAAAAAAAAACATATGAGAGTTAGATCTAATACACCCCTAGGAGAAAACAAAATTATGGGGGTTGAGTTGTAAGAGGTGAGGGCGGGCGAGGGTGAAAAGAAAAACACTCCGATTTGTACATATCGAGAACCGTTAAAGTTAGAAAGCTAAAACTTTGAATTTAAGTAAAGTATAGTATGGGGACGTTCTAAAAATGATACAGTGGTGGGGTGGTTTTGCCTATCTCTTGAACGGCTTATATTAGAAACTTGAAACTTGGTGGGTAAATGTAGATTTACTAGTACAGTTATTTAGATAAGAAATACATATATATCTATTTACGTTCGGAGTGGGGAGACAAAAAAATAAATGTTGAGTGTAAATGGGGGCCATATATTTTCACGAATGTGGTTATATCTCTTAGGTCCTCGGAAATATTGAATTAAGCTTACTCCCATTGGTTTTTCAGATAAATGCCTAGACAGCTTTTTCAGGATTGTTTAGATTAAAACCCTAAGGGGGTGTAAAGAGGTTGCATTCACGAATATCAGCATATATCTTAGGACTAATAAGATATCGAATTGATTTTTCCTTGCTCAGACTTTCTAGATAATCACTTAAAAATGGATGGATGGAATAATTTCAGGATTTTTGAATAGTCAACCACCAAGGCGTGTAAGTTAGTTTTAATACGTTTTCACAATTTTCGGCATATCTATTAGGTGTGATGATATATATAACTTCTGCGAGCATTTCATGTAATAGCCCAAACCCCGATTTCACGATTCTTCGCAATTCAACCCCCAAGTAGAATGTAATGGGAATGTGTACGTTTTCACAAATTTCTTCATATCTCTTAGGCCTGATGGGGTAGCAAATTGATTTTTACTTCTATGAGGTTTGTATGTAATCGGATAAAAGGTTATTTCAGGATTTTTTTATATTCAACCCCGAAGGGAGTGTAATGTGTTTAAAGTCCATTTTTTTTTTTGTGAAAAAATCAATTTTCTAAAAAACCGTGTTCTCAACAGTCACGTATCTCATAAAAAAATTAAAAAAAAGACAATTTGAATGAAAATCGGATCAAAAATGAGGCAGTGGTGTCCGAAACTGTGAAGCAGTAGAACTAGACTGTTCGCTATATTTTTCTTGATTTTGTTCTTTGTGTTTTTCTAAAGGAATTTCGAGTTTTTATATTTTATTTCAGAAAAGGAACCTCTTGTGCTCTTAATTTTTTTTTTTTTTTTAAAAATCAATATAATAATAATAATAATTTTTTCGGGAAAAGTTTTTTTTTATTTTTCAACGTAGTCTCCTTTTAGCTCGATACACTTAGTCCAGCGTTTTTTCCCATTTTTTGATCCCTTCCAAATAATATGATTTGTCCAACCCTTCAAATTAGGCGTTGGTTTCACTTATGACGTCAGTATTCCTGGTGAATCTCTTTCCAGGAAGCCATTTTTTTAAGTCTGGAAATTATATAAAGTAGCAGGGTGCCAAATCTTCAGAATACGGTGGGTGAGGGAGCAATTCATACCGTAATTTGAACAGTTTTGCCGTTGCAACAGCGGACGTGTGAGCCGAAGCGTTGTCGTGATGAAACAACACTTTTTTCTTCGCCAAATGAGGCCGTTTTTTCCTTGATTTCAGCATCCAATCGAACCAATAACTCAGAATAATATGCTCCCGTTATTGTTTTTTCTTTCTCCAAGTAGTCGGTGAATATTATACCATTGGAATCCCAAAAAACTATCGCCATAATCTTTTCAGCTGATGTAACGGTTTTTGCCTTCTTCGGTGCGCTTGAACCGGCTTCCATCCATTGTTTTGACTGTTCTTTGGTTTCTGGAGTGTAGTGGTGGATTCATATTTCATCAACAGTTACGAATCGACGAAGAAATTCATACAGATTACTTTGAAACAGTTGCAAACTGTGCTGTGAAGTTGTCACACGATTGCGTTTTTGGTCGATTGTGAGCAAAGGCGGTACCCATCTTGCGGATAGCTTTCTCATGTCCAAATAGTTTTTCAAAATATTCCAAACACAATCAGATGAGATGCTTACTACGTTAGCTATCTCACGCACTTTTACTCGACGATCTTCTATTACGATGTCATGGATTTTATCTATCATTTCTGGCATGGTGACCTCATTTAGACGACCTGGACTTGGTATGGTTTCTGTGCTCGTACGACCACCCTTGAATTCAGAAAACCATTTGTAAATCATTCGGATCGATGGTGCAGAGTTCCCATAATGCTTATCTAATTTTTCTTTGGTTACTTTAGCTGTTTTCCCTTTTAAAATATTGTGTTTAATCAACACACGAAAATCATTTTTATCCATTTTTAAAAATGTTTATAAGTCGACTTGTTTAGACGGCTGTTTCTCGAAAACTAAACGAGGTATCAGACTTAAACTTTGCAGGTAATCTATTTAAGGATGGTCTAGGTCAAAAAAATAACGAATTCCTTACCTGCCCCCTCCTTCTTGATTTTTGCACGGCATTATCAAACCGCCCTCGTAGTTCAGAAGCTATCTTCATTTAACTAAATCCATCATCACATTAGGATTTTTTTCCGTTCATTGGTTCTGTTACTTACAATTTGTTAAACTACCAACTGAAATTTATTTAATGACACTGTTTACTGTTTTAAATTTAAATCAGAATCACTATTTTATTTCAATCTGAATAAAAAGTATTTTGCTTGTGAGTTGGAAAGTTTCATTATAACACACAAATAATATTATAATTATTTAGGTGAGACTGTTATGTAATTAGAAGACTACGCAAAAACAATTATTTAAATAAATTACACACTCTAGATATTTTCTTCGGAGACTAAGGGCCATTCCTACGATGTTCAGTTAAGTTCTAACTGGAACTTTAACTGACAGATTTTCATACAAAACTTCCGGTTAAAGTTTCAGTTAAAGTTTAACTGACTATCGTAATAATGGCCCTAAGGCTGACATAACTAACTAACTAACTAGTATGTAGAAGTTAGAAAAAAGTGAAGACTGCTATATACTGATTCAAATGGATTCCTGGAAGTAGGGTCCATCTGCTCGTACTATTATTTTACCATGATCTTTTAACGCCGTGGCTCTTGTCAGACATTGTTAATTTGAAGGTCGATTGCTCAAAATATAAGGACATCATCATCATCAATGGAGCGACAGCCCAAATCGGGCCCTGGCCTCCCGAAGTCGTCGTCTCCAATCGTCTCGATCTAAAGACCGCGCCTTCCAGCTGCTAATTTTTAAGATGGCTCTGCTATCTTCATCAACCGGGTCTTCCCATCGTTTGTGTGGAAATACATCAGTTGTATCGTATAGAGAGTTTTGCGAAAGTACTTCTTCCTTATTTGCACTTTATTAAGAAAAAAAAGAATTGCTCAATTGGGGAAGGATTTGTATTAAAGGAAGATAAATTCGAAAGTACAGAAGGTAGAGCAATAAATGTACCCTTGTATGAAAGGTCACATAACAATCTTTTATAATTCCAAGAAAAAGGTGAGGTCAGCAATTTCGTTTTTTGTTAAATTACCGTGAACAGACATTTTTCGTCTACGTATTAAAACAGGCTACAACTCGACTATATCACGGCACAAAACAATAATCCAAAAATTTCTTAAGACTTCAAGTAGTTTACCTTTAATAGTAAAATAATTTTTTAAATAGCATAAGCGGTCCGGCGGTTAATTATATTAATAGCGAAAATAGCAAAAAAAATTTAAGCATATCTCCAAAACAGAACGAATGCAAGCATATGTTTACTTACAACATATGCCCCGCTCCCAACTTTATAACAATAGACTCTGCATATACGTTTCACACGACCAACAACTTATTGAATATAGTTCCGATGATTGATAAGTTAAACTCCAAAATTCTAAAAGATATAGTTACCTAGTCCATATTAACGAGTATTAATTTAAGCCAGTATACATACATCATTAATAATTGCTAAATCATAAAACCAATGTCACTACTAACTAGAACTAGAAGTAGTATCAGAACTCCACTGCGACCCGGCACAAATCTAGCTTATGTGAACCTTATAGCAAACCAAATCAATGGTAAGATGAAATATGTCTTCACATTCACATGTGAATCGCCTAGATGCTGCTTAAAGGTGCAAGTGAATCAAGGTAAATCGTAAGTGAATCATCAAGGTGAATACACAAACTAGCTTCGTTATATCTTTCTCTATCGGTACTTCCTCTTTTTCAATGAAACTTATCTATGGCTTAGATTGTAGAGGACTAAATACTAATAACATACTTGGATTTTGTAGCTGGTCCATAGGCGCTCTGATCCAACCTAGAGTTTTAGAAAACGTCTCTTTCTGCACTCTGTTATCTTCAGATTAGGCCTGTAACTTTCACGAATCTTTTCAATTCTTCGCAATATGTTGCAACGTTATTATTTTGTTATTGTCTCGTCTACGCTCAGAACAATCGCGCCAGGTGTAATTGCGCTTGAAGTAATTTACAATGTGTTTAAGGAGTGCACTTAGCGTGAAAGAAATTGTCAATTCAAAAGTAGTTCAGAGAAGCATGAAAAAATGTCCGATTATTAATGTGAGTAACTATTTTCATAAGTTGCGAATTGGGATGTAGTATCTCGGCAAAGTGATTTAAAAGTAATAGTTTTTCAACTCTATGATGAAATACTTGTGTGGTACCTTTTCGTGTTCATGGAAAAGTGCACAGTAGTCGAGAATGCATGGCGCAATTTCTATAGTAGTTTTTGTCTAAAGCAGTTGTAAAAAGATCGCGTAAAACAGTGCACGGTTTTAATAAAACTTTTTTGAAATAATCGCGAATATGATTTTCAAGAGAAGTAGCTTTGGTATAGTCCATTTATCTCTTTATATTTGGATTGCATTTGGTGTTTTTAGTGTTACTGGTGTTAATTGTAAAGTGGCTAAACGAGATGTTATGGATAATATTAATAACGGATTAAAATATGCTGGTCAAATGCTTGGTAAGTGGATTTAATTATACTCGAATCACGGTTTGCCACACAAATAGTTCGAGTTATCAAGACTTCGAGTTATGAAATCGTAAAACACTTTACCAGCGCTATTGGCACACAATTTGGTTCGAGTTATTAAAACTTCGAGAAATATCTGCTAGGAATTTATTTCTAAAATGTATGCTTTAAAAAATTAAATGTTTATATGAACAATTTTATTCACAGATAAATTTATAATATTAGAAAAATAAATAAGAATGATACGTTTAGTGTATGTCTGCAAAATACTACATAATTATTTACACCCCATATATTTTAATTATTGTTTTTATAACTTATATTTACTTACTTCCCGATGTGGTAGGTGTCAGTGGCGGCTCGTACCTTTCTTAGCAGGCGAGGCTGAATTGGAATATTAAAACAGGACTTTGTCGGACTAAAACTATATAAGTAAGGACGTCGATTTACTGCGGAAAGTCATTAAGTAACATTGTCAAAACAAAAAATCACTAGTAACTTGATGACTTTTTCCTCTGTAAAATGGTGAGGCTCAGCCTCACTAGCCTCATGTGGCGAGCCGCCACTGGTAGGTGTATCCTAATTTCAATTCAATTAATAGCTCCGTTCTTTGTGCCTCTTGCAAAGTAGACCAACGCCATCTACCTGTGAGTTAACGACCTTCGGTCATTCATGTTTTAATAGGAAGATAATTTTCTTACAAATATCCAAAATTATTGACTACAGGGTGTGGTTAGGGTTAGGTTAGTTGTATTTAATCTCTTTATGTGTTATCTTTTTTTTTAATTTCACAGTATTATTAAATGGATTAAATATATTTTCAGACTGAATAGGCTTCAGTACAATCAATTTAGCAAATCGGATTAAATTGGGAAAATTTGTCTGCAAATTGTATGGTGAAAATAAAGCATCGAATATATAAGAAATATGTAAGGAATTCTTACTACTAGATAAAATCTGGAGAGTGGACTTTAAATTTAATCCTGTCCAACAATTTTTAGCACATAGAATGAAAAAAGTTACACATTTATTTGTTGTTTGGAGATGATCTGGAACTCTATACTCGATTACTTTTCAAAGATTTTGACTTGAAATTTAGAATCCGCATAGCAAAAAAAAACTCTGTCTACCCAAAATGAAAATTTAAATTACCATTTAACTAGACTATTCAAATAATACGTTCAGCGGAGCGCAAAATATTACTTGTAAACGTTTAACTGCGAAACATTTCACTCGTATGTTTAATAAATAAAGTGGAATAAGTTGAAATTCGTTACAGAGTTTAAATATTTAAAGTTCTTAAATCTTGTGCCGTGTTTTCCGAATTTTCAATTCAATTGTTGTTGAGTTAATTGTTTTTTGCCTGAATAACAAGAAATTCGAAATCACATCATATTTTGTACCAAAGATAACTCCAAGATAGTGAAAATACAACAATTCAACTATAAAACTATTATTTGAGTAGCTACTATGTGGTATAGAAGTTAAGGTCTAATTGCAACAATAGGAATAGCTATTCAATCTGGAGATCTTTCTGAAGATTTAAAGGTAGAGCCCGATCATAAAAATATACTAAAAAAATTAAGGGTGCAAGTATGGAACTCTGAAGGATACCAAAATAGTGAGTTCAAAATGCAACTGTCTACTAAACACGACTTTGACAAAGTATCGAAATCTGAAAGATACGAAAAAAATTTGACAATAGTCTGGGCACAACTTCTTTATTTTTTGAGTAGAAGTCCAGAACGCGTTTAATGCTGAGATGCGGACTAGGTAACTATGCGTTCCAAATAGTCTCCTGGTTATTCTTAAACCTGTCAGTCGCATAGTTACCTATACCGCATCTCAACATTAAACGCGTTACGCGTTCCGGACTTCTACCCAAAAAATAATAAAGTTGCGTCAGACTGTAGAAGGATTTTTTTTTATTTATTAATGTAATTTTTCCAATTTCAATAAAAACATAGGAGATAAAATATCGGCATAGCCCTTTAGGGGTTGAATATCTAAAAACTCCGATCCCGATTTTTAGTCGATTATATCTTATCAAATCTAAGTAATATGTCGGAATTCATAAAAACTTACACAATCATTTTACACCCTCTTAGAGGTTGAAAATCGCAAAATTATGAAATTGAAATTTTAACTAGAAACAAGTTTCTATGTATTTTCTTACTCCACCTTTGTACGCCAAAAAAATCTGAACTTTTTGCCTTAATTACTTCTGTGTAACATCTACATATACCATACATACTAAGTTTCAACTTTCTACCATAAGCCACCGCCCTTCTGTACGTTAAAACCCCTATTCAAAAAATTTTTATTTTCTAGTATGCCTCCGGTGTGGTTCTATATAATCCTCAATATTTAGCTTTCTATCTTTCGCGGTTTTCGAGCAATAAAAATCAGATAGTCTACTGGACCTAACTACTTTAAAATTTTTAAGATCATATCTAGTACTATTCTTAAGTTATAATTTTTTTTTTCAAAAATAGCCATGCCACCCTTTGTGCTCCATATCCCCCCTCGAAAATTCTACATTCAGTTGACTCTACTTGTAATTCTTTATACAGAAACCAAATTTTGTATTCTTCAAATTTTCCCATACAATTGGTTCGGAAGACGGAAGATATAATCCAAAATTGTTTAAACCCATCCCCACACCCCATCAAGCCCCTTCAAAATTCTAGTCTTTGTCTAGGCTCTTGGTATCACTTAAGACAACCACAAAGCTTCAACCTTCTGACATCAGTGGTTCAGGAGATATGAATTTAAGAATTTTTCAATCCCAGCTTTCGAGCGTTTCGGACGAATTCTTTTTCCCCCACTCCTACACCCCTTAAGGTGCTCTTACACGAATTAAAATTGCTCAATTTGCTGCAATATTCGTCAATTTTGACGTCACGAAAATATGAAGCAACACACAGCAACAATAGCAGCAGGCGATGTGGATCAACTTTTCATCAACTCGTTGCTGAATTGTGATTAGCGATATGGATCAATATCTAGCAATTCGACAATAAGGGCTTACACGAGAAATTCAGTGTATGAACAACACGAAAGCAAACTGGACAAAGAAATCTAAAATTCAAAATAAAACTTGGAAAACCATTATAAAGCGAAATTTGACAAATAAATACGAAATTCAGAACAAAACTTGACAATTAAATCACCGAACAAGGACGATTGCTCGTAATTTTCCAAGTCAGCGGAAATACGGCAACTATATGGCGAGCAATACCAGCAAGCTACGAAAACATTGCCACATTGCCGAAATATTGCCGCAACTAGCATGATATTGCCCTGTATTGCTCCATTAATCGCTCCACTAGTTTTGGCAATATTTGTCGGGCAATCAATTGCTTGAAAAATTGCTCGTGTAAGAACCCCTTTAACCAATATCGATCATTTTTTTCCGATGAGTCCACTATTCTAGTTCTACATAAGTTTCAAATTTCAGCCTCTTAGCATAAGCGGTTCCTGACATCTAGAAATCAAAATTTTTTTTCTAAAACGCTCTACCGCTCTAGTGCCACTTCTGTGTCAAAATAACGCTAATTTTCATCCGGCAATAGTCTTTAACTGGCGATAACTGCCCATTTCATTGATATGAGTTAGTTGAGTTCGCATGTTTGCATCTACGACGACGATATGTTGTGTGGACAGTGTGACATGACAAACATATATGTCGAGAGTTCTGTGCACAGAACTAAATGCAGGCTAGAAAGCGAATCTAAAAGAAACTTACAGACAGTTGATGTGAGCAATATCCTAAATATATGTTGGATACCTGGTCACTGTGACTTCCGTGGTTATAAGAAGGCGGATGAACTTGCCAGAAGGGGGTCGGAGATGAGCTTAGAGTTAGTTGATCAATTGGTTCTATGCGAAAACTAGACAAGAGGAACTCGAGCTTTATCTTATGTGTGAACAGAAAAACGTACAGCCAACTTGTAGGGCTCTTAATTGGATATTGTCCTATAGGAAGACATGGAGAAAGTCTTAGAATCCCCCTGGCTGACTCATGTCGTTGTGCGAATGAGAATTTAGGAGCCTTATTGGAGCATCTACTGTGTGAATGCGTTGCATCAGATATCGATACTTGGAGATAATCTTCTTGACCGATCTCTTGGAACTTTGTGATGATTCCTTTGGGCGCGGGGCTGGAGTTCTCTTTTCTTAATCTAACCTAACCTCAGTCATGATGTAGGTAGTGAGTGATGTATAAATAATGCAATGGAAGACATTTTCAAGAAGGATTATTTTCACACTTTTAATAAAAATTTAAAGGGAAGATCTAACCCCTTCATCCGCTCTTCTTCCACCCTCCAAATATATATTTCAATTTATATACCTTCGATTTAATAAAATAAAATTATAATAATTAGATTTATATATCTTTTCAGGCATTAATACAGCCAGCGATGTTGCAAACTTGGTGGCCAAAGCCTTTAATCAGAACTCTGCTACGAAAAAACAGGATTCGACTCCGCTCTTATCTTCAAGTTCTTCATCGTCCCAAAATAGTTTTGATCCTGCAACACTTTTTAATGGAATTTTACGAGTGATGGGTTTCGACGGTAGTAAAATAGGGGCTATGGCTGTTAACGGAATAATTTTCATCGCTCAAATGGTAATTAAAAATCAATATTCATTAATTTGAAATTAATAATAGCTTCGTTCTCATAACGTTCAGTTGGGCAATGCACTAACAAACACCTTCAGGCCGCAAACTCCAGAATACTTAGATCGATTAAAAGAGGAGCATCAGCCCCGGTTTGAAGGTGCTGAAAAAAATTCGGGTCGTACAGCTCGATCCGGTTCACCCTTGGATTGGATGCTGTCGAACCCCTCCGAAGAACTAACCAAGCTTCTTGTCGATATTCGCGATAGGAAACTTCCTGAAAATCTCGCTCTCGCTATAAATGGTATTCAGCAAAACGAGGGCGAAAGCGATTGTATTCAGCTGTTACTATGCAAAAGTGCACCTTTCGTTTGGGGGATGCAGAAATCCATTTCGAAGCGGTTGGACGCAAAATATGATGCGACCGATGATGTCAGCGACCATGGGGTTGAAGAAAATCGAATCGACATGTTTTTCAAACATTTACCTAACGTTGAGGAATATAAGCAGCATGGTCAGCACTGTGAAAACCGATATTCAAATTGTAACACTTCGGGACTTAATAAATCTTGAGATCAAAAATCAAAGCCAGAAATAATGGCTCATTTTATGTTCAATTGGTTTATGTATTATGTATGTAAGTACAGGCATTTTCTTTTTTTTATTGTTAATGATTTTAATGTTTATCAAAATTTTAATCTAATAAAGCAAATTGGATTTCGAACTTAAACAATGTAATTATTGGATTTTACTTTATTATTTCAATAATAAAGTATTTTGATAGATTCTTTTTGATTTTTGATTTTTGATTTAAGTCCGTCTGTCTGCCGTATGTCGACCGCTGTACGCAAAATTGTTTGAAGGCTCGTAGCGCAAAAACCCTTTGAGATATTTAGTTGAATTTTTTTTGTGGGTAGATTAGGTGCATCCCTTTAAATGACCACTTTTAAGGAGGTCGAGGTGTGATATGGGAGGTGGGGAAAGAGTTTTAGACGGAACATTTTGGTTTCTTGATCTCAACAACCGTTTAAGCCGATGAAACTTGGATCTTATATAAAGCTTCGATAGTCGACCCATTTGCAAAAAAATTGTCAATATGGTTAAATGCGTTTGGGAGTGGGGGAAAAACAATCCGTTCGAAACGCCCGAAGGCCGAGATTAAGATGCATATCTTCTAAATGGTTAATGTCACGAAATTGAAACTTAAAGACTGTCTGCAGATATACTACGAGAAAAGGCAACAAATAAAATTTTGAGTTGGGAGAGCGGCTTGCGGGTGAAAATCTTTAGATTACGATATCTCACGAAACAATTGCGCTAGAAAAATAAAATTCGGTAAGTATATACAAGTCAATGGAGTTTGATCAAAGTAAAATTTTTAAAGGCGGCAGTGTTGCATGGAAGTGAGGGGTGGGAGAGATAAGATTTTTTCTTTAAAATCTCGTATTATATCTCAAGAACGGTTTAAGATAGGTGCTTAACAGTTTAATGGGAAGTAGGCCTAATAGACCTCAAGTAGGGAAACAAAATTGAAGGAGTGGGTGTAGGGGTGAGGGTGGGTGAGTAAGAAAAAGAAAAGTTTCCGATTTTTATATCTCGAGAACCCATAATGATTGATAGCTGACACTGAATATTTAGAAAGAGCTACAGTAGTGGCATGTTGGAAAAATATAATTTTTTCCTATCTGAACGCCTTATGCTAGAAAGTTGAAACTTGGTAGATGTGTGTAGATCTACTAGGAAAGTAACTTAAGTTAAAAAAAATTCAAAGAGGGGCAAAAAAAATTATCAAAGAAAATGTATACCATATATTCTCACGAATTTCGTCATATCTCTTAGGTGTTCTTAAATATTGAATTAATCCGGATTCCTTTTCAAATGCCTAGAAATTCGACCCATAAGGGGGTGTAAAGGAGTCGTATACATTTTAACGAATTCAGCCATATCTCTCAGGTCTGATTAGATATCGAATATCTTTTCACTTCCACGGGCTTGCGTAATAATCGCCTAAAACTTGTTTTTAAGTTGTTTTCTTTTGCAAACACCTAAGAGGGTTGAACACGTTTTCACGAATTCCGTAATATCTTTTAGGAGTAATAACAAATTGAATTGGTTTTTACTTCCTCGCGCTGTTTTCATATTTATCTAGGAACTCTTTTTCAGGATTTTTGGATATTCAAGTGGATGTAAGAAGATTGCATTTGTTTTCTCAAATTCCTACATATTGCTAGATCTGATGAGATATCGAATACACTTTTACTTGCTAAGGCTTCCTATATAATCGTCAAAAAGTCAATTTCAGGATTTTTAGATATTCAACCCTAAGGCGGTGTAAGGGGGTTGTATGCTGGGTCATTCCATCAAGAATCGCCAAAGTTGGGACCTTACCATCGCCGATTCTTTTGAAAAATTTTGTACTTGGAGGACTAGTGAAAAAAAAATATAAGTTCATTTTTTTGTTTCTGTCTCATTTTTTTTGTTAATTATAGTATGTTGAAGTTTTCGCAAAAATGGTGTCCGAGTCCTCTTTGAAAATTCATATCTCTGATTATTTTTATCCTAGAATAATAAAATAGGGCTTATTTTAAAGGGGGAGGTAGTCGCAAAAAATACGAATAAAAATTATCCTTGAAATTTTTTTTCAAGGATAACGATTTTGTTCTTTATCCTTGAATATCTCAAAATCAGTTTTTTTTATTTTGTAGGTTATACTGTTTTACAAAACATACCAAAAAATTAACTTGGGATCTGAATGGGATCGGGGTCAAAAAAATCGAAAAAATTCAGTGCTTCTCAATTATGTTATAATTGTAATTTTTCTATAACATAATTGAGAAGCACTGATGCTTTTCGATTTTTTTTACCCCGATCCCATTGAGATCCCAAGTTAATTTTTTGGTATGTTTTGTAAAACAGTATAACCTTTGTTGGTATGTTTTGTAAAACAGTATAACCTTCAAAATATAAAAAAAAATAAAAATAAAAAAAAATGCATTTTGAGATATTCAAGGATAAAGGACAAAATCGTGTCCCGGAGTATGACCCAATTACATAGCTCATGTGTTATATTCTTATAAGCTCTTCCCGAACTTTAACCCGAAAAATAATAAAGTTTCGCCCAGATCATTGGCAGATTTTTTTTAATGAAAGTCACATTTGGCGGTGTACTTAAAGCGTTTCAAAATCAATACATTAAATCCACTCAGTTGAGGCTGTTTTAGGAACATGTTCGATAAGACATACTTCATGCTATTACTTGATTATTTTAATAATAAAGTATTTGTTATTAGTATACATTTTTGTTGTTAAATAAATAATGTGGGAGAAAAAGCTAAACTTTGCTGACTTAGGAGTTAGTTTTGGATGAAAAACAGGGTGATAACCCGATCCACCGTATTGGAATTTGCTGAGTACTTTAAGCTGTACCTCTTTTTAATAAATGAATTTCTCAATTTGTTCTTTTACTTTATTACTTCATTAATTAACTATTATAATCGATTTAATTGAAATCTAAACAAAAATTACTATCCTGAAATCGTATATGGGCGTCCATGAAGAATAGACCTTAACATTGGCGATTCTTTTGAAATATCGTGTACTTGAAGAGTTAGTGAAAAAAAATATAATTTAAATATTGTTTCCTATGTATGATTTTTTGTTTAACTTAATATGTTAAAGATTTCGTGAAAATGGTGTCCGAGTCTTGTTTGAAAATTCCTATCACCTTTAAATTTTATCATAGAATAACGAAGTAGTGCTTATTTTAAAGGGGAAAACTGCCACAATATAAAAAAATACAGAAAAAAAATTATCCTTTCAAAATGTTTTTCAAAGACAACGATTTTGTCCTTTATCCTTGAATATCTGAAAAAAAACATTTCTTAAATTTTTTATTTTATTATTATATTATTATTATATTGTAATCAATTTTAAAAAAAATTTGTGATCAATTTTTAAAATAATTGCTACCATTTTTTTACGTTTCATGACTAAGGGCCGGTTTCACAGTCTAAGTTTAATCCAAAAATTTTGTTTAAACTTAGGAACAAGCGAATAAGTTCCTAAGTTTAAACCGAATTTTTGGTTTAAACTTCGACTGTGAAACCGGCCCTAATAGACACAAAAATTGCAAAAAATGTCAGTCCGTATGTCCGTCGTACGCAAAATCGTTTGAAGGCCCGTAGCTCCAAACCCTTTGAGCTATTAAGTTGAAATTTGCTAAAGCCTTTTATGGATAAACTATGTAGACTACTTTAAGTGGTCACCTTTTGAGGGGTGGGCATGTGATGGGGTATATGGGGGAGCGTATTAGACGGACAATTTTGGTTTTTTGATCTGCCTTCCACTTATGCTAGGCGGCTGAAACTTGGAATTTGTTAAAAACTGAAAGTGAACAAAAAAATTTTTGATATGAGTGGAGAGGTGTGGGATTGGAGGGAAAAACAATGCGTCTGAAACGCTCGAAAGGCGAGACCGAGACATTCTAAAATCCATATTTCCTAAACGGTTAATGTCACGAAATTGAAACCTGCAACCTAATGATTGTCTGTAGGTATACCGGAAGAATGAACCGAAAACAACTTTTTGAGGGTGGTCTGCTTCGTTCCGGGGTGAGGGTGAAGAAGTTTAGATTGCTATATCTTACGAACCAATTGCGCTAGAAAAATGAAATTTGGGTTGTGTATACAAACCGACAAATGCAGTTTGCTGAAAATACATTTTTTTAACGGGTGGTAAAGCATGGAAGTGGGATAAGATTTTTTAAAAAAAAATACCTCTCGCTCTCGTATCTCAAGAACAATTTAAGATAGATGCTTATAATTTTTACGAGAGGTAGGCCTAATAGACCCTATCCGAAATTTCTGGGTGTGGGGTGTAAGGGATGAGGGCGGGGAGGGTGACAAAGAAAAAGTTCATATTTTTACATCTCGAGAAAGTATAGCCATGGATAGCTGAAACTTGGTATTTAGATAAAGCTATAATTGCGGAATGTTGTGAAAATATAATTTTTAATAATGATAGTATGGAACGGGGTGAAGATGTTTTTCCTATATATGGAACAGATTATGCTAGAAAGTCGGTACGTATATCGCCACCCTAATTTCAAAACCTCGTAACTCCAAATCAACAAATTTTACAGGAGAGACAAAAAACTGTTTTTCTTCTATATTTTTACTTAAATTGTTTAGAATTTTTTTATAGCAGCATCTTATATCGGTTCTTAATAATTCGTTTTCATAAATTTTGCATAATCAAAGGTAAGGAATTTTACAGTTTACAGTTACATATTTTTATGACGTATTTTATTTACAGTGGAATTACGTGTTTTAAAAAATATTCTTTTTTATTATTTTAGGATTTTTTTGGTGTTATCAAGGTTTTATCAGCACATATATTTACCTTTCAGAATCAACAATAAAAAAAAATTGCAGTTACGAAGTAGGGGTGGCGATATGCAGATCTACTAGAAAAGTAATTTAGATATCCATTGGCGTCCGGAAGAGGGCAGAAAGAAATGATCAGTGAAAATGGGATGCATATATTCTCACGATTTTCGTCATATCTCTTAGGTCTTCTCAAATATCGAATTAATTTTTATTCTACGAATACTTGACATAAACGTCCAGAAAGTGTTTTCAGAATTTTTGTTTTTAATTAGACTCATAAAGGGTGTAAAGGGGTTATATACATTTTCACCAATCCAGTAATATTCCTCAGGTCTGATTATATATTGAATAACTATTTACATTCACGGGCTTGTTTCATAATCGCCTAAAACCCGTTTTCAAGATTTTTTTTTAATTCTTAGATCTGCTGAGATATCGAATTGATTTTTACCTCCTAAGGCCAAAAAGTAAATTTCATGATTTTTAGACATTTAACCCTATAGAGGTGCAAGGGGGTTGTGTACTTTTTCACAGTTTTCGACATATTTCTAAGGTTTACTGAGATATCAGATTAGTTTTTACTTCCACACGATTTTTATATAATTGCCTACAAACGCATTTCACGATTTTTTTATATTCAACCCCAAGCGGTGTAAAGGGGTCGCATATGTTTTCACAATTTTTGCCATCCTTTAGTTTTGATGAGATATATAATTGGTTATTATTTATGCGGATTTTCATGTAATGGCCTAAAAACCAATTTCGCAATTTTTTCGAAATTCAACCTCCCAAGGGGTGTGAAGTGGTTACTTATGTTTTCACAAATTTTTCAAAATCTCTAGTGTCTGATGAGATATCAAATTGCTTTGCTCTAGCGTGTTTTAATAGGGTTATTCAATAGGGACATCACAATTTTGTATTTAAATAAAACATAGAATAATTTCTGAACGTTGCACGTTCGTGAACTTCGCCATGATAAAAATGTAAAACTTGACTGACGTTTTGAAATTGACAGACCAGCAAAACAGTTTCACGGAGCGTTTGTATTAAAATACAAAATTGTTATGTACCTATTGAATAACCCTTTATAGTCAGTAAAATTCAGGCGGATGTAATTACCATATATCTGCACAGAAACTTAGTGAAGTTATTTTACCACATAAACATCATATTTCGAGAGAGAACAAAACCGATAAGAACCCTTCACCTATCGTCTAGCTTCCGCTTTGACCACGCAATTATTAAAATAACACGAACACATTGAAATATGATTAAATGTTGGTTGTTTTCCGGCGTCAGTAGGGTTTCTGGTGTGAAACCCCAACACGAAATCCCCGACTGTTGATTAATCGCTGTCCTTGAGGACATGACAGTTGGAAAACCTTCACTGGATACGCCAGTTTCATAAGATTGTGTTGGACAACATTTAATCAAATTTGCTTCTATGGTAGCTTACCATGAAAAATTCCATTCTTACATTGAAATATTTCTAGCTTTCTCTCACTATCTCTAACCCTTTATGCCATAGATCATCTCCACACATGCTCAATTTTAGCCAAATTTGTTTTTTTTATGTAAACAAACAGCAAACCCACTCTGTCAAAAGCAGTTTCGTTTCTGCTTCATTTCTCTCGGCCCATTTCATTTCCTTATATTCTTATTCGTAGGTAAAATTGCTAATGAGGAGTGAAAACATCCATGGCCCAGAATCGAGCCTTCTGGTACTCAAAATTAATATGAAATTAATTCAATAATTTCTGTAGCGCCATTTTTCAAATCTGAGTTGTGATTCATTGTGGTTACGGCATAAGAGAAACCGTTACGGTGACTTCGTAACTTCGTATAAAGAAGAAGACTATCAGATGTCAAATCCAATAGCAAATTTCTGTTAAAGTTTTTGTAGGATTTACCGGGAGTGAATTGTGAATAGTTTCCGCAACAGAAATGAATCAAGCGGATGTTTCGAAATTAATTTCGCAATTACGAATTGGCATCAAAGCCAGGCATCGAAACTTAAAGAACTCGGATGGCCCGGAAGGCAGATTGCTTAAGCTAAGGAAAACCGTGACGGCACTAGTTAAGCACGAGCGGATTGAATTAACCGCAAACAGAGCGGACGAAGCACGCGGCTACGCCGAAAGAGTAAGCAAAACTTAAGTTTAGTTCCACCATTCCCTTAACGCTACTTTCTTGCAGTTAATTTCCGAAGCCATTCGTCATGGAGACTGTCACAAAACCACTATGGAAACGGCCGATTTTTGGCTCCTCGAAAAGCAGCTTGTACACAAGCTCTTCAAAGTGCTCGTTCCCCGTTTCGAATCCTATAGTGTGTCCTACACGCGAATGTACAAAGCACCGCGCGAATATCCGGGCCCGTTCTACCAAAGGGCAGTGCTCGAATTGCGAGGAAATCCGTATCCTTCGCTGAAGCCGGACCAAAGTCAAAATCGCAATATCATTCACAACGTTCTTATGGACGAGGCACGAAAAGAATATCGCAAGGAAAAAATCGCTGAAATTGCGACCAAAATATCCGGTAGTAGTGCGGCAGAAAGTACCGACCAGAAAACCTTATGAAATTAGTTTTAAACATGTAAAGCATTTAATCGTTATGTAGCATAAACTTGCAAAAGCCAATCAATCCGATTCTTGTACTTTGATTCAAAGGCCATATTTCTCGTAACTCTCAAAACGACGCCATTGATTTGCTGCTTCTAAATTCAATGCACGATCTGAATAATTAGCAAAGGTAATTATTGTGAATCAATTTTTTGTAGAACAACCCTCGCCAATTTAATTAGGAAACGGATTTGAAGACAATACTGCGGAATCAAAAAACTTTCGTGAAATCACTTCACTATTCGCCCTGTTGTTGATATTTAAAATTCCTTTCCTATGAGACAGTATTTCGGACTGTAGTTCGGGCCCTTAAGGTTTGGACTTGATATCCTCCACCCGTGAATACGTGCCTGATTCTCATTTCAGCCAGGAACCGATTCAGAAACGCTAAAAGCATGTATTATTAACGACCTGAACGAACAATTTATGCCGTAAATAAGATGCAATTGGCGCGATCTACACCCTACACTTTCAGTGTAAGTTGTATCACATTAGGTCTGTTCTTTTTGGCTACACCTACACTTTTTTACACTGACTTTTGAGTGAGTGCAGATAGGTGAAGAGGATGAATGAAAAAAGAACAAACCTAATAGGTTTGTTCTTTTTTTATTCATCCTCTTCACCTCTCTGCACCCGCTCAAGAGTTAGTGCAGAAAAGTGTATTCTAGTGTAGAAAGTGTATGCAAAAAGAACAGACCTAATAGGTTTGTTCTTTTTGCCAGGTTAAGTTCACATTTTAGTGTAACTTACACTGAAAATAGGTTTGTTCTTTTTGCCAGGTGAAGTTCACATTTTAGTGTAACTTACACTGAAAATGGGATACAACTTACACTGAAAGTGTAGGCGCGCAAAAAGAACGGGTTAGTGTAGAAAAATGACAGCTAAAATTCCGAACTTTTTTATTTGTTTTATTCTTTCACTTCTATCAATGCAAATTTATTGCCATTCAATATTCTTGCATTTATTCATTCAAAACAGTATTTTCATAAATGCACAAAGTCAATTTTATCTGCATAGAGCCATCAATTCTGACAGATGGCAAAGAAGAAGATCTTACACCGGCTCCCGATCCAGTGTAAGATAGTGTACACTGAGTACACTACACTAGGGTCACTATATACACAACACTCTCTACCTAGGGTTTGGCAGATACGTCTAATTCGGTCGTTTCTGTACTAGAAATTGTAATTTAACCTCACAAAAATCGCCTGTTTATGTACTAGTTCGCCTGTTTTTGTACTACTGGGAATTGCTATCAAATTGCGTTTTTGAAGTGTGTTAGTGCGAATATGTGAAGAGTCGGAAAAACAGCTGTCGGTTCCCTTCCACAATTCTAGTACGTGTTTTTCTTTGATATGGAAGTGTGTGTGCGCGAAATTGTGGTTTTCAATGGTAAATTTCCCTATTTCTTTCATTTCTTCTATGGAAATTTACAATTTTGCAGCGAAAAGTCAATCATTTCGAATGTTTATAAAGTGAAATCCCATAAACATGGAAAAAATTTAAATTTACTGGTTTTTCACCTTGGTACGCATCTGCCAAACCCCTCTTAGAGGCTGTTTTGGTGTGAGTGTGTATACAGTAACCCTACACTACACTAGCAAAAAGAACAGCAACCTCTGACGTCACACCGACAAAAAGAACAGCATTAGGGCAGAAAGTGTACACTGAGTACACTACACCGACAAAAAGAACAGACCTAATGTGATACAACTTACACTGAAAGTGTAGGGTGTGGATCGCGCAAAAAGAACGGGTTAGTGTAGAAACGTGAAAGCTAAAATTCCGAACTTTTTTATTTGTTTTATTCTTTTACTTCTATCAATGCAAATTTATTGCCATTCAATATTCTTGCATGTATTCATTCAAAACAGTAGTTTCACAAATTCAAAAAGTCAATTTTATCTGCATACAGCCATCAATTTTGACAGATGGCAAAGAAGAAGAACTTACACCTGCTCCCGACCCAGTGTAAGAAAGTGTACACTGAGTACACTACACTAGCAAAAAGAACAGCCACCTCTGACGTCACACCGACAAAAAGAACAGCATTAGGACAGAAAGTGTACACTGAGTACACTACACTCGACAAAAAGAACAGACCTAATAGGTCAATAGGACAAAAAGAACAGACCTAATAGGTCTGCTCTTTTTGGCTACACCATCTACACTTTTTTACACTGACTTTAGAGTGAGTGCAGAGAGGTTAAGAGGGTGAATGTAAAAAGAACAAACCTAATAGGTTTGTTCTTTTTTCATTCATCCTCTTCACCTCCCTGCACCAGCCCAAGAGTTAGTGCAGAAAAGTGTATTCTAGTGTAGAAAGTGTATGCAAAAAGAACAGACCTAATGTCTTTGCTCAAAATGTAGTATATGACCACCAGGACTAGAGACAAATTACGACAACATCTGACGGGTTCTTAATTGTGCTGTCAGTTAAACGGAAAAAATAAATTGTGTATAAATTGTGACTTTTCTAAAATCTAAAACTAATTATTTTCGGTTAATTGTTGTGCGTAAAGTAAGTGATATAAGTTTATTTATAAGTTTATTTGCTATAAAATGATTGTAATAAAATTTCATTTCAGGATCTTTTTGATAAGCAAGCCGGAAAATTAGAGGTAAGAGAAATATGTTGATTTTTATTTTTTTTTTTTTTTTCACGTTTCCGTTGGAGAAGTTTTTTTTGAAAGGAAAACAGATTAGTTAGGATTTTGTGTCAGTGACGCGGATGCACCATTTTTTCAAGAAGGCATGATCTTTGCTAAGAACCTTTCTAAGTCAACTTGAGCCGGTTGAGCTCATTCCTACAGCGAATACTAGCGAGCCGTCGGATATCAAATTATTTGAACTGCTGAAGTTGGGGAAGGGAGATAGGCAGTGAAAATATTGTTCAGAATTGGCTCGGAAACCGAATCCTATGGAACTCCAAAGGATGAATTCCAATTAATTTAATTTAAATTTTGTTATTGTTAACAATATATTATTATGTTCAATATTATATTATATAGTTATATATTTCTTTCTTACCAGCTGAAATTTTGGCCTATCCAGGTTTTCTTCGCTCGCCCGCGTTTATATACTGCACTCTACTACTCATATTCAATTTATCATTTTATCGTCATTTCATACTGGAGGATAAATGGACCGAAATACAACAGAAAACGATGGAAAGATTTTGAAGAAGCGCAAGTATATAAAATGAATATAAAGATATATTATAATATCGTGTTACTTTTTCACCGAAAAAAAATTTTTAATAAATAGTGATTGAAATTTGTATCAAAGGTCGTTTTTATTTATTACTCATATATCTTGCTAGTACAGCAGATATATTTTTGGCAAGAAATTAATTTTTATTCCAATCTAATCCTACAACTCCAGAAAAAAAATATAATAATCTATTACAACAGATGGCGTTGAACAATAAAATTTTTAACTATCGCGACTTTCGCCGAAATGTCTCCGAGAATCGGTGCGCATTTGTCTCGATACGTGTATTTTTTTCATACAACGTCTCGGAGAATCTCGCAGACAGAGCGACATGTCTCCGAGAAATCTGCGAGATTCTCGCAGATTTTACCAAGTGGGAAGATATCCATTTCCGGTTCTACATTCCGAAAATGATAGACTCAAACCCGCACAACGAAGTCAGAAAATTAACCATTTTTCTTTATGAACGGGCGGTATAAACTTCGAAATAACTTCTCAAATGTTTAATATTCCGGAAGAAAGAAATATGGAATAATTTTTAAATTATTTAAAAGGCACATAAACCGTTTTTTCGTTACATTTTTATTTCATTTTTGTGCTTGAAATTGGTTTAAAAAATAAATTTTGTTTTTGATATGTTATGATACGTTTGTCCTTCTTATTTAATTATGAGGTTAATTTAAATTCACTTTAAGCGATATTTTGGAGTAAAACACTTTTATTCGAGCTCAATCTCAATTTCGTATGAAAATCACACGCAACTGCCAGTTTCTGTCTATCTTATAGGGTTCCGAAATTTGCCACCAGAGCACATGGTATATTCGTCAATATAATGATATGATATAGTTCGCAGAACGTTCGTACTACTCCTAAACGACTATTTGTGCTACTTGGGGAATGACAACTCAATAACTATTTCGCTTCTACAGAAAAAAAAATTTCTTCGGAATTAGAACTGTTGCCCTCACCGTTTGGTATCGTCGCGTTTTAATTAATTAAGGACTTTAACAAGAGCGATTATATCTTCCGAAATAGATCTATATCTTTAGAGTTGTGATTCGCAACAAAATTAATCGAAACGAGAACCATTGTGTTGTGAACATAGTTGACAGTTCCAGTTTCGTGTGTGCAGTATCTAAGTGACTATTTGTTGATTTTCTGAAATGTTTTCTGTCGTGGAAACAATAGAAAATGGCGAACGGATTGTTTCGGGAGTCCCGTCGTGTTGGATTGTTGGCGATAGTCTGCGTTGGCCAAAAACCCGAAACATTAACACATTACGAAAAAGACGTGCAGTGCCACAGTCAGATTGGACGAGTATAAAATGCAAAATTGTAAAAAGAAATATGAGTTTACAAGAAGTTCATTCAATGGAACAGAAATTGAGCTTGCATTCTGATTCCGAGAGTGAGGAGCAGGTTCTCACGTTAGTAGGACAGAACAGAACAAGTACGTTTCAACCACATCCTTTTTTTAACATATACAGTGCAACTTGGACGGATGGTAAATATACAGGGTGTTTGGCACTCCGTGTGCCACCTTGTAAGGGGTTATTCCTTGATATATTTGGAGAAAAAATTGTTCTACAGGGTGGGTCAATTTTCAATATTAGTGGAGATACAGGGTGGTTAAGAAAAGTGTTTTTGACCGGTACCCTCACTCACTTAAAACGTTATATCTTGAAAACGAATAATCACAAGGCAAAGTGTTATAACTTGTTTTTTAGGCAATCGAATTACCTTTCATTTGATGTAACAGTCTAAATTGTAACTGCAACCAATCTTGAGATATTTACTCGAAAACACAAATTTTTGCTACGTCAACCCTAAAAATTCAGTGTTCAATGTAGTTTTTCTCAGAAAACCACATTATAAAAATGTCATTTTAATTTTATTTTTTTATGAGCCGTATTATTACCTGCAAAAGTTGCATACATATGTATGAGTTACGATTAACATTTTGGAAGTAACAGGTAAAAATACATATCGCATAAAAATTAAATATTTAAAAGTCAGTGCCATAAAGTGGACCTCGTCTAAGAACTTGTTTAATTTGTCGGTAGTACTGAAGTATTTTTATTGCACATTTATTACTATTTAAAGTATGAAGGAAAACAATGAAATGTAAGTGAGTTTCAACATAATTGATGCTTTTACCTGGACGTGGTAGGTAGGATGCGGTACAATGGCTTTTTTTAATAGGGTCTCTTACAAAATAAAAAGCCTATAAAAGCAAAACTACCTTCATATTTTTCTCAGTTTTAGTTACGTTGCTAAGAGAAGAAGGTGTCAGTAGAATTTAAAAAATTATTTCAAAATGCCTGAGTATTCCAATGAAGAATATGCTGACATGATGTTAATTTATGGAGATTGTGACCAAAATGCACGAGCCGCGCGAAGGCTTTACCACCAGAGACATCCTCATCGACGGACACCTAGCAGGAGAGTATTTCAAGACGTTTACATGAGAATTAGGGAAACTGGCAGCGTTAGAACAAGGAGAGTAAATGCAAATCCTGCGCCTATAATCGCTGTTCAGATTGATGAAAGAATACTGCAAGCAGTGCAAAATGATCCATCGATCAGTATCCTACGCTTGGCATTGCAGTTTAACATATCTACTTGGAAGGTTTGGAGTATTTTAAAAGTAGAACGCTTCCATGCCTACCATCACACACCAGTACAGGAGCTGCTACCCATTGATTTGCTGGATGGAGTTTTGCAATTGGCTCCTTGAACGACAAATAGATGACGACAATTTTTTCAACAATATTCTGTGGACGGATGAGTCCCAATTTCCCAGAAACGGTATCACAAACTTCCACAACCTACATACGTGGGCTCAGAGCAATCCACACACAAGAAGAGCGGCATCATTTCAGCACAGATTCAGCGTCAATTTATGGGCACGTGTGATTGGTGACGATTTACTTGGACCTATTAGGCTTCCGCGTACTCTAAATAGCTCCAATTACTTACAGTTTTTATCAAATGATCTACGGGACTTGTTGGATGATATTCCACTGGTTCGATTGGCTTCCATGTTTTACCAACACGATGGTGCTCCTGCTCATTACGGCCGACAGATCACAGATTGGTTAAATTCCAATTATAGCAATCGCTGGATCGGTAGAAATCGACCGATACACTGGCCTGCAAGATCTCCTGATCTTACTATTATGGATTTCTTTGTATGGGGACGGATGAAGGACCTTGTCTACGCAACGACAGTAGAAACATTGGAAGATCTAAATATCAGGATCGATGCGGCAGCAATAGAAGTAAGGCACCAGTTGAGGAATATGAATACCAAGAGAACACTCGCCAAACGAGCTTTAGCGTGCATTCAAAATGAAGGTGGCCATTTTGACCATTTATTATAATAAAAATATTTGAAATAAAAACCATTATTAAATTCTTTCAATTCAAGCAAGTAGCGTAGATCAACATGCACATGCACTGATTTTTTAAATACTTAATTTTTATGCGATATGTATTTTTACCTATTACTTCCAAAATGTTAATCGTAACTCATACATATGTATGCAACTTTTGTAGGTAATGATACGGCTCATAAAAAAATAAAATTAAAATGACATTTTTATAATGGGGTTTTCTGAGAAAAACTACATTGATCACTGAATTTTTAGGATTCACGTAGCAAAAATTTGTGTTTTCGAGTAAATATCTCAAGATTGGGTGCAGTTACAATTTAGACTGTTACATCAAATGAAAGGTAATTCGATTGCCTAAAAAACGAGTTATAACACTTTGCCTTGTGATTATTCGTTTTCAAGATTTAACGTTTTAAGTGAGTGAGGGTACCGGTCAAAAACACTTTTCTTAACCACCCTGTATCTCTACTAATATTGAAAATTGACCCACCCTGTAGAACAATTTTTTTCTCCAAATTTATCAAGGAATAACCCCTTACAAGGTGGCACACGGAGTGCCAAACACCCTGTATATTTATTATTACTTTTATAAAGCAAATGAAATAACGTTTTATTTTTAATTTAAGATGAAGTTGACAGTACCTCGTCTTCTGTCGTTAAACTCGAGTTGCCTACTTCCATTGAACAGACTGAACTGAGATCAGCGGAAGTATCAGATTCAACCCCAAGTTCGTCTAAATCGTACCAAGTCGCAATGATATCTGAGCAAACCGAACCGAGTACTGAAGGTGTGGAAGATACAATGCCCGAATCCGTTCCTCAAGAGAACGTTAGGGATGGAACATCAGCATTGGAGCTTGGCGATCTTTTGTACCAAGTGTTAAACGACGTTGCAATCATTAAACAACGTCAAGACAACATGATTACGACAATGTCGAAAATTGATGCCAATCAAAAACTAATTCTTGAAGCGCTCAGCAAATCTACAATGACGGAAAAAAGTTTAGAGAAAAAGGAGAACCCGCACGAACAGTGGATTAAACAAAACATTCCGCTAAACACATCGAATGCCCTTATGGAATTTAACAATAAACTGACAAATGAATGTTTTAAAGATGGAACGGTAAGTTTGAAATGTTTAGTGGCATATTAATAGCTCATTAAGTTTAGTACTTTATTTGCAGATTTCCATACTTTGCACATACATACCAGCTGATGGTAAAAAGAACGGCAAACGAGTTGGATACAAGTTGATTGATATTGTAGTGAAAAGAGAAGTCATCGACATGTTTTCTTGGACCGGAAGTACGAAATCGAAGGATACTAAGAAGCTATCATTTAATTCTTTGCGAGCTTTCAAGCAATTGTTTTTCGATGTGCTTTTAAAGTCTGATCACTCGTGGACAATTGCCAAAAACGAAGAGTTCTTGCAAGATATTGTTAAGCATTCTAAACGCCGATTCGATGAAGAACAGGCAAAACTGCAAGTCCAACGCATTATCATTTTGATATTTTGTAACTAACATTTTTGATTACAGGACGAATGATACGAGGCGAATTAAGACCAGCAAAGTAATGGACATTGGCACCAAATCATCAGACGAACTGTAATGAAATACAAGGAAAAGAAGATAAATGACCGTATTGTGAATGTCACGTTACGTCACTTCGATGCCGATTCGAAATCGACGCATGAAAAAGCGATTGCCATCGACAGTTGTCACTTTGATCGGCATTTTCCGTCGATGACATTCCAAGTCCGTGACGCCTGAAGAAAATTAACGGCGATGTAAAAATTAAATGATTATAAATGAAGGCAATCACATAAGCTTAAATTCACAATTTACAGCTGATACATACATATCAATAATGAGTCGCGTCGATGCGGTTACACGTGACACGTTTAATCGGCATCGAATTGACGTGACGTGACATTCACATTACGGTCAAATTTTTTAAGAAGCAATTTTATTTTTTGTTTATAATAAAAAAAAAGAATTCATTAAGCATTACCTACATTTTCATTTCCATCTTCAATTTTCAATCATCAAACTTCAATCTTTGAATGTTAATAATCGTAGGATTGAATTAAACTTAATGGTTTAATAACGAGTGACGATTTTATTATACATGTGAATCTTATATACTAAATTACAATTCGATTTTGCTTAATAGTAATAATTATTGATCTACTTAAATTTAATTGACCTTTGTGTTTAGTGCTTATTCAGATCTTTCTTGGAATGTGCCAGACGAATATGCATTTAAGTTCGTTCGCCTGATGGACTCATTAGTATAAATGCTGACATCCAGAAAGATATGAATATGCACAAATTTCGTTACTGATTGGATTGATTTTGTGGCAGGTGAAATATTGTGCCGATATGCTGTTTCAGACAATTTTCAATCCTCAATCTTCAATCTACAATCTTTAATCTTTGATCTTTAATCTAAACCCACTATTCTCCACCATTCATCCTCCATCATCCATCCTCCATCTTCCATCGTCCATCATCCATCCTCTATCCACCATCATCCATCCTCCATCCACCATCATCCATTCTCCATTATCCATCTTCCATTTTCCATCATCATCATCTCAAAGATCCGCGAACCTTAAAGATCCAGGAGCCGTGATGGTCCGCGAACCGCAAAGATCCGGTTGCTGTGAAGATCTGCGAACCGCAAAGATCTGCAAAACACAAAAATCCGTAAAGATCTGTTGAGCCGTCGAGATTCGCGAGCTGCACAGATACGTAAAGATCTGCTGAGCCGTCGAGATCCGCGAACCGCAAAGATCCGTAAAGATCTGCTGAGCCGTGGAGATCTGTTAAACCGTCGAGATCTGTTACCGTCGAGATCTGTTGAACCGTTGAACCGTAAAGATCCGTGGAGAAGATCTGGCTCAGTTGGATCTTCTGCTTGAGCCGGCTCAGATCTGGAGCTCTACTTCAAATACTTGTGGTTTTGATCGTTTATGCTATCGTTCATTGCTTTGGAGGCTGTCTTTGTAAACTGGTGCGAATACCATGAATACGTCGCAGCCAGCGATAGTTACAAAATATTTGACGATAAGAAAAGGAAAGATTAAAATTTGTTTAAGAAATCAGAGCGCAACAAAAATAATAACGTTGAACGTTTCCATCTTTGATGACGAACTGATTAAAACTGAATATTCGGTCAAACAGATATTGCCGAGTACAAAAGCGAACAGGTTGTTCAACGGCATGTCACGATGGGAATAAACTTAAAACCACTGTACATCGAAGGTTTGAAAGGACTTCAAGGTAGTATTGATGTAACTTTGGAATAGCAAAAACTAAAACACTTGTCGGCGGTAATCACGTTGTGATTGTATACAGTATCCGCATTACATGCTGCTTGGATTAAATTGACCGTATTGTGAATGTCACGTCACGTCACTTCGATGCCGATTCGACGTGTCACGTCGATCGAAGAAAACCGATTGTGTAACCGCATCGACGTGACTCATTAGCATTCCCATATTGATATGTATGTGTCAGCTGTAAATTGTAAATTTAAGCTCATGTGAATGCTTTCATTTACAATCATTTCATTTTTGCATCGACGTTAAATTTTTTCAAGCGTCACGGACTTGAATCTCATCGACGGAAAATGACGATCAAAGTGACAACTGTCGATGACAATCGACATTCACAATCGCTTTTTCAGGCGTCGATGTCGAATCGGCATCGAAGTGACGTGACGTGACATTCACAATACGGTCAAATACCTTCCAAACATAAAATATGCCGGTAACAAATATAAATTGACACAGATGGTAGCATATCCTGATATTAGGCATTGTGAATGTTATGCTAAAAAGCTTTCAACTGGATCGCTGTGGCAGTTGCAGATGACAAAACACACTCTGCATTGACGAAAAATCTATATTTAAAAGAGAGCAAGACGCGGACAATACATGTTATTTTTTATGTTCAAAATAATGTTAATGTTTAGTTTAGTTGTCATTCAGTTCTTGTTTTTGTTTACTATAACTCTGAAAAAAATATTCTAAAAAGAAAATATTGACACACTACAACTGAACTTGCTTCTAATTAAGTCCTGTTTTAGCTCGACAGTTTTTCTTTCCAATTTGCTCTTTATTACCGAAAACTTTGACGATCTGATTCTTTCGAAATTAGAAGGACGAAGGAGAAGGCTCAGAACGAACTTCATAATTATAATAGTATAAGTTTATATTTCAATACAATAGCAAACAATTCTATAAATTGAAAGAATATCCAATAAATAATATATTATAGTGATTAAGTATGTTTATTTTATTTAAATCGAAATATTGAAACTAAAAATTTAAGCAGCGGACGATGATGGCATTGCCTGCAGGAGACCAATCAAGAAAGCACCCGGATTCTCGATGTCATTCAAAAGTTCTGCAAAGAGAAATGCTAGTTTAGCTTCAAACACTACGGCTAAAGTCAATTGTCAATTACCTGCTACATCACAAAATTCAGAAAACGATGTGCACGGTAAATACTCGTCTGTAAACGTTTGCAAAATGGTATCAGTAGATTTAAGCATTGATTCGTCGTTCCGTCGAATAAAATCGAACAAGGAAATAGGCCAGTCTTCCTCTTTTGGTGTTGTTACCGCTTTGAACAGATACTTGTAAATCAAGTCAATAAGCGCCCAAATCATAAGGTACGGCTTGTAAACCGAATAGTCTTTAACTTGTCGATCGCTACTCGAAAGCAGAGCCTTACATAATACATTTGGACTTATATTACGAGCTTGGGCGACTATTAAAAGTCGTTTAAGATGTGCAAGTTTATTTTTAGTCCATAAATCCTGAGTATGAAGTGCGACGGATAAGACTAATTGATAGAGCGGACCTTCCACTTCGTACGCACATTCCAACCATTTATCGGGCGGAGTTTGATTCAAGTAGCCGGACAGTGTTTTCTCCTCTCGCGAAAAAGATCGCGACGATAGAAGATTGTAAAGCGTGTAAAAGAGAAGATACGGAACTAAGTGCATATTAGATTGTGGTCCGCCACCGCCGGCATCTTCATGAAAACTCTTTTCCCATGCGAAACGAATCAGTAGCAATTTTAAATCGTGTATCGAACTGCCAACTGTTATATCACAGCGTTGTGTACTTTCTTGCATGTAACTGTTGTGTCGCGACATACAAGTAGAAAATGCCGTTTCGGATACGTCCGGGCCCCATAAGGGAAGCAATCCGTTGCAACGAGTATTGGCATTTTGTAGACTAGCACGTTCCCATTCGTCACGGCCACGCGCTAAACGAATAGCCGACGTATGACAATCGACATGTACAACGTTGAAATGTGTAACGGTTGTGTACCTAAAATATTGCATTTATTAGAAAAATGGAACGTATTTCATTTGCATTGAAAACTTACCCCAAAGTTTTACGTGCTTTAAGTTCAAACTCTTCCACATTTGTTCGCTTTGTAAACGTGTAGATGCCTAAAACTTTCGATGGTTGACAAGCGTAACCTTCGCGACAGATAAAACAAGTTAGACCCGTCTCATCGCGTAACTTTTCAATTTTCTGTAAAATTGAGCCTTTAGCTGTTACTTGACCCTTCTCATTGGTTCGCATTCCAAGAGCATCCAACTGTTTTTCCCTCGTTGCCATCGCAAGGCGCTTCTTTTCGGCACGTGTAAAGTCGCGAACCTCTTGGACTCTCTTCGCTGTCGGTGCATCCGTGCATAACGCTTCGAGTAAGTTTTCGGCCAAACATCCAACGTGCTCATCACTTGATACCTGCTCTAACCGATGAATTATCGGAATAATATCATTTGAAACAACGACTTGTGTTGCTTCATGTTTCGTAGCTAATCCGGTTAAGAAACGCAAAATATATTTCAAACTTGGCCGAGAAATGAATTCTTTTAATTCATCGGAATCGGTACGCAAGAGAGTGGGTTTCACGCACGGTGCATATTTCGTAATATAGTCGATTGCCTTGCCGACAATTCCCAATCCGATGATATAGTCCTTGAGAGTTCCGCCAATCGAATTGTGTTCGATTTGATTTGTTAAAACGCAGAACAATTCCATTTTGAATTCATCTTCGGTTGTTCGTTCCGAATCGAACTTGTTAAAATCTAACGTGCTTTGGAAGTGTTCGCACAACAACGCCATTTTCACTTCATTTCCGTAGACTAGTGCGGCCAGAACTCGAATTAAATGCCGCAATACCGACTGGCTGTTTCGTACGTTCGAGCAATTTGTGCACGATATTAAAGCGGTAACATATTCGGGACCGCCGAAAGTTAACGAGAACTGTAAGAACGAATCCAAAGTATCGCTGGCTGCCTTCGAGAGAATCGTCTCCATGATTTCTAATAGTTGTTCCGTGACCGACGATTGTTGAGCGTCATTTTCGGATTGCAGACATAATTGTAAGACTTTAAGCAGAGTGTTTATTGCCTCCAGTTCTGGTTGGCATAGAACCTCCTGACATCGTCTAACTTTCACACTTAAAAGGAACAATTTCAACAGAACTTGAATCAATTCTCTTGTCCGCGAAACACTCTGTAAATTCGATATACGATACAGCATAACTTTTAGTCCATCACAGTCAGCTAATACATTCGCCATGCGATAAAGCTGTTCGTTATCAACCTCCTCTTGACTTTTATTATTCAATGTCTCGACAAATTCTTCAGTTGCATCGCCAAGAAGTCCTCTCATTCGGTAGACGACTCGCATAGCGTCCCGCTCACCACCTTCTGCCAACCAAATCTTCTTGTACACTTCCTTAACGGGCAGATCCAGACTAATGATTTTATTGTTCACTAACAACTCCATGCCGTTGTCGTCTTCGAGCAGAGCAATCAGTTCACAGTCTGTGCAAATTTTATTTTTGACATCTCTCATAAGCGGACCGAGCCCAGCTTCAGTAGAGGGATATGGATTACCCAACATACGACCTTGTAAGAAGTCCTCCTGTTGCGGATCCTTCTCCAAAGTTAGGAAAAATTCGCCATCATCATTCTCCTCCGGATGTATTATGGAATAGAGTCGCTCGAAAATAAACACCGGAGTTTTTATATCGTTTAGCGGTGTCTTTTGTACAGTGTCGATTAAAATCGCCATAAAGGCGCGTGTTTCTTCTTCCGTTCCGCTCGTCATCTCTTCAAGCATCTCCAAAAGTTTTTCCTGTGCGTCATCGATTAAGCGAGTTCTCTGAACCACAAGCTTTCGCAGTGACAAGTAACCTTGTAAAACCGGACCCAATAGTTTTCCCTTGTACGCTTGACGTATTGCGGCATTTTCCAAAAACATCGACATCAATTCGACAAATTGTCGTAAGGCATAGCCTTGTGCAAGGTCCGACGACAAAGTAGTTTCTTCAAGCCTATGAATCTTATCAATTTCGGCGCTTAGAAGATCAGCTATTAACGTCAGGACACCTTTTAGAGCTAAATATTGTCGCCATGGCGTTTCGTCAGTCAAAGATCGGTATAAAATTAGAAATTCTGCACTAGCTTCTCCCGCTTCACCGATATATTTCAGGAAGTCGGTTAGAAGATTTAAAATTTCTCGCTTGCGTTCATGTGTACGGCTTAATGAAGTAATAAGGGCGCAAGCTAACTGCCTACCGAATCTAGAATTCGTGTTGAACAGAACCGGTTGCAACCAAGATGCCGTCAGTTCCAATGGTTGATTAGCCACTCCCTTCTGAAGAACAATATTTCTCCATCGTCTGCCATATTTTTCGCTCAAGTAGACATTTCTGAATTGCAGTCGTTTGTGCTCAAGTAGCACGCCAAACATTCGTTGGACCTTTTGCCCGCTATTGGGTTGATGTTGAGCAGCTGGTACATACGGTTGAATGGGCTTTTCTTCGATTTTCTTAGGCTTAGCGCCACCCTCGGGAACTGTAACGGTGCAAGGCATTCTGGCTTTCCACGCCGCGTAAGAATGTTGCTCGTCATGAGACAACCACTTGCGGTAGTCCACTGTGATACCATCGATGCAAACAAGTGTTGTAAGTTCCTGTGTTGTCATCTCCTTATTCAATTTACTAGTTGGTAGTATTGGACAAATCAGGGATTGAATGATGCGAAGACAACGCTGTATCACGGATATCGCTGGTCCTCGACTGTCGCTGTTGGGAGAAATGGGTTCAAATATTCACATTCGCGAAATAATGTGCATCGTACTTACTTGCAAGCCATCAAGAAAAGCTCGAAAACAATTTTCAATTTCAACTCCCAGCAAGAATCGTCTTGCGCAATAAGCGATTCGAGAAGAGCCATTTCATGACGAATGGCAGTATCCAAATTCGCCAACGGAACAATGCCATTTAATGCCATTTTGACTCGGTTATGGATCAAAACACACAGGCTCTTACATGAATCCGGCAGATCTTTCGTAAGCAAACAGAGCAATTGTCGAACCTCATCCTGAATTTGTGTAGTTCCACGACGAAGATTGTTTTGTGCGAGTTCCTCGACCAAGCCCTGATTACACAGACCAGTTCGACAAGACATATTTGAAGCCATAGCACGTAAAAGCGTTAGGCATTGTTCGGTAGAAGCTAGCGCGCATCCGTAACAGCGATTTACTGCAACCGGGTCATTGCCATGTTGATCGGACGGTGACGTTGCTAGTTCCATTTGGCTGCGATCGTAAGCCAGAAGTTCCCTATTTCGAAAATAACAACCAATTGAAAACACATGCATCCATTGAGATTTGTTTCTTTACTTACCTACGACATGCCTTCACTTTTTGCACAACCTTGCTCAGCTCTTCGAATGATGTTTTCGATTCAACGCAATACTTCTGCGCCAATATTTGAATCACCTTGTTCACTTGTGATGAAGTAACTACGGTTCCGATTGGTTCGTCAATACCACCTCTATCGAATTTATTTTCGGCCACTTTTTGAATAAACAATTCGAGAATTTGCTTATTCGCCTGCAATTGACGGTAAATACGATCGGCCTTTTCGAGAAGTGCATGAATCGTTTGGACTGTTTTTGAACGATCTTCAGCCGACTCTATCGGATCAACTGCGCAACAAGCACGACCATAAATGCTGTAATCGAATTTGGCATATTTACAGAAGCCGCACGAATGGCATAGAAACGGATCTTTCTCGTCGTAGTTGATTGCTCGACACTTGTGACATTGAAAGACGTTTTCGCCGCAATTGCCACAAATGCCCGGATACGCAGGGACTGCAGCACTGCATCGTGGACATTGCAAATTTTCACTGGATCCAGCCACTGTCTCATAGAAGTCAGCGTACTCAATCATCAGGTTGCAAGCTGTTATCGGCAACGGAAAATCGATTTTCACTTCCGTTTGTCCCGATTGCAGAGTGACCTTACGCGCTTTATGCCACATTGATGGCCTATTTTTCAATTCAACCACAGCCTGAACCGTTCGATTGTTGTAGTAGATGTTAATTGTTCGAACCATTTTTGTTCTCTTCAAGTCAGCGACGCGCAGTATAATTTTCGAAATTGTATGACTTTGTACAAGTTTTACGATCGTTGTTGTAGTCGTGAACTTTGAATCCGATTTAATTGTGGCCAATTTTATATTCGACATCGAAACTTCCGGATTATTGCAAACAAGGCACGGCTCCGATTCCAAATAAAAGCCATCCAATTCGAGAACTTGTCCTAAAGCCGTGTAGATTGGTGCATTCGGGTGCCGAGAAAGCAGTTCGTTTTGTTGACGCAGTATAGCAACGGCCTTTTCAGTGTATGCCGGAAGACTCTCGCTTATAGTTTTGGTGCTGAGCGTCAAATAACCCAAAATATCGACAAATTGCGCAGTTCTCTTACCGTATGCCGGAAGAAGAGGCCACATATCCCAAAGATAATTAATCAGACGCTCCTTCTGTTTGTCATTACTGTTTTCGTAAATTGCATAAATCAAAGCATGCATCTGCCATCTGATTGATGTTATGTTCGTCTCCAGCAAGAATATGTTGACGAATTTCATGAACAATTGATCCGGAACCAATTGGAATATCTGATTGACAAATGCTGAACAATGCGATGGATCAAATTTAGAGTCGGTCGTACATTCACCCTCTTCCGATTTATCTCGATCTTGTCGACTCTTAACCAACGAAGATTTTGCATCCGTTGCCTTTGTTGCAGTTGTATTACAGAGAGCAGCTTGAAGTAGCTGCAATATTATCGGAGAGACACCATCGTCTAACTGATAGCAACAAATTTGAATCAGTGACGGAATTACATCTTCGTGAACCGAACAGAACTTTTGCCAGTTTCCAGTACGAACAGTTGCAACTTCATGACATGCTCGTAAATGTTCAGTGAATTCAACGAGCGAATCATACGTGAGATTTGGATGATTTGGTGAACCGATTTGCTGTAAAGAAAAGTTGTGAATGCAAAGTCCAGGTAACTATAAAATCAGTAGCTTCATGAATTTTATTTTGTTACATTTCTTAGGGCAAATATTGGTTTACTTTGCGCATACGGTGCCTATTACAACAACCCGCAGTTATTCTCTATTAGGAACAATCCTTCAGATAGAGAGAAATTATTACGGCCATTCTGCCGAAAAGCCCCAGGTAAAGACTGACTACAGGACGGCCTATTATTTAAGGTCGTCGAAATAGCTAGGGGTAACCCGTAAATGAGATTCCACAGTCAAAGGTGTCGGGGTTTCCAAGTGGTTGAACGGCAGCGTCTGAAGTGGCAGTGACCGTTCTTTTTGAACTTATCATGACGAAAATGGACTAGCAATGGATTTCACATTACTGATGTTCGAGGAATCAATTTCAATTGCACTGTTTTCCACGAAAGGGGCTGAACAGTAAAGACGTGTACGCGTGTAGTTCTATAAGCGGAAAACTAAATATTCTTATCCCACTTTTCATTGAAGTTTTGAAACTGGAAGTGTCCGAAAAAAAGAGACCGTGAACATTGCAATTGGCGCGGTATGTCTACTTACTGCCGTATTCAAAATTATTGCTAGAATAGCTCCCAACAGAATTTATATTGTGAAGGACTTCCACGAAACTGAACTCGGCAGAGTCGGCGTTTGTGCTTGTAGCAATCCGTAGAATGACAATCATCATTACCAAGTAGTGATGGGATAAATCGGTCATTTCATTAACCCAGTATGACCGAGTCTTTTCGTTGAAGTGACCGATTAAAAAGATTCGGTCATTTGGGTCATTTCGGTCACTTCCATGATTCGGTTGAAATGACCGACCGACCGAAATGACTAACGAAATACGAACAATAACAAGTCGGGCGATCGGTCAGCGGTCACTAGAAAAAATATTCTCGTATCGCCGTATTGCGCCGAAAGTTTCTATTCGGCTTTTCGTGTCGGTCGATACTCGGTGCTCGAATAATTCCATTATAGACACTTTGGGGGAAAATGCGCCAAGAGAAAATCGAAATCGAAACCAAACAATTTTCCTACAGATTTTAAATATTCAAATTCGTTCATTAACCGTGCACTCTTTATAAATTCCAAAAATTAAATCATTAGAATTGTTTTTTTCCTCGAATTCATAAAACCGACCTTCGAGTTCGATTTACTCTTGGCGCGTTATCCCCTAAAGTGTCTAAAGTCTAATCATACGGTGCCTTTGAAGTTCAAATACCGACCGACCAGCCACAAGCGACCACCGAAGACCGACCGACTCGAAAACTCGAGTTAAAAGCTTTTTCTAGTGACCGCTAACCCAAATGACCCGCTAACCCAAATGGTCGGTGGGGCATTTGGGTTAGCGAGTCCTTTGAGTCTTTTCGGTCACTTCGATGTTCGGGCACTTCCATGATTCGGTCGGTCGGTCTTTTGGGTTAGCGGTCACTAGAAAAAGCTTTTAACTCGAGTTTTCGAGTCGGTCGGTCTTCGGTGGCTGGTCGGTCGGTATTCGAACTTCAAAGGCACGGTATGATAAGACACTTTAGAGGATAACGCGCCAAGAGTAAATCGAACTCGAAGGTCGGATTTATGAATTCGAGGAAAAAAAAACAATTCTGATGATTTAATTTTTGGAATTTATAGAGAATGTACGGTTAATGAATGAATTTGAATGTTCTTTGAATTTGTAAATTTTGACACAGAAAAATTGTTTAGTTTCGATTTCGATTTTCTCTTGGCGCATTTTACGCAAGAGTGTCCTTAGGGCTGGCCGCACACTGAAAGAGCGAAAACAGTTTTAGTCAAAAATGTTTTTGACGAAATATGATTATGTCGCTGTTTCAATAGCAATTCAATGATCAGAGCACACTGATTAGTCGCGTGCCTTTTAGCTCGTTTAGATGCGTTTAGTCATAATTAGGCTGCTCGACGTCAATAGCTCAATCGTCGTTTCGTGTCGAAACATTTATGGGTTCATGCTACTTCGGACGTTAAAAAGTGCTATATTTAGGAATTTTTTTTGAGGTTGTTAGAATAAATATTGATGTAATTCTATTTGGGCTTAATAAATATACTCTGAAATTAACTGAATTTTTTTTAAATTACTTTTTACAGTTTTTTTGTTAAGAAGTAGAAAGTAGTGTTAAAAGTAACTGCCCGAAAAATAGGTAGGTGACTGACAGGATAGATTTCGTTCAGCAGATTATTCTCAAACAAAAAAATCAAAAAGTTTTGGATTCACTACAGCTGTGATTATGTCAAGTCACGCGACTAATCAGTGTGCGTCTGAAAATTAAATTTCCACTTAAACAGAAACGAAAAACATGTTTAGTCAAAAACGTTTTTGACTAGAACAGGTTCGCTCTTTCATTGAGCGGCCAGCTTAATGTAATCATTAGCTACCTTCGAGCACCGAGTACAGACAGACCGACACGAAGAAAAACTGTTGGCGCTGTTCGGCTATCAAGTATCAACATCGGGTACATAGAGATACTGGAGACGACAAGCCACCGGCTTTGTATAAAGCGCTTTGAAGCCAGAGAAGTGAAACAAAACAGGGTCGTTATGGCAATTGTTGTTTTGCGTGTAAGTGAATGAAACGACGTCCGCCTTTAACTAAATCGCTGCTTGTCATCTCCAGTATATATATCTCTATGATCGATACGAGACGTAGAATATTTTTTCTAGTGACCGATTGAACGACCTGTTTCATTTCACATGATTCGAGTTAATTCGGACCTAGTACTGACTCGGGTTATTTCGACCGAATCGTTCGCGACCGACCTATCACTACCAAGTGCTCAACCGTATAACATCTACAGTACCTTGCACAGTTCCTAATGGTCGTTTTGTCTGGCCGTTAAGGTGCGTTTCCATCTCCGCCGTTTTGCGTCGCCGACTACATTCTCCATACATAAAAAACTAGCTCTGTGACGCGCCGAGGCAATCGTCGGGAGTTGAGTCAACTTCAACTTTTTCGGCGAGAGCCGATACTAATGTGCTTTTGATAGAGGTTGGTTTGGATCCAAACTACGTACCTATGGTAACGAAAAAAATACTTTATTATTAAAAAATAATAAAGTAATTTAAAAGTCAAAAATGTACGATACGAGTGAAAAATCTAGCACTGCCATTCAGGCGCATGACTGATGACTTTTTAGCGTCGCGTTGACCGTTCGCCGCAGATGGAAACGACGATGTCAAAAGTGTGACGGGACACCCGTGTCGGCGACGCTAAACGGCGGAGATGGAAACGCACCTTAATACTAAGCTTGACGCTAATAATCCTATCCTGAACCGACTCAGAATTCTCAGCAAAAAACTGTAACTACTAATCACAGCAAGAAACTTCTGTACACATTCTGGCCAGCTGCAAAGCAAATTGTAATTCAGCTGTATACATGTCTGGAACTTCTTATGGAAGCAACTTCCGTTGCCAAACAGATCTCCATCAATTAGAAATGAAATTGAACGACGATCTCTAGGTTGAAAATGGAAAGATCTGTGAGGTACAGTGTAATCCCCATGGTCGAAGAGCTTGAAGGACTCCCTCCGCTTCCGATGTCTAATTCTAAATCTAATCTATATTTCACGATAGTGTGCCAACTAGACCTCCACAAAGAAAATACCAAGTAAAAATAATAAAATATTTTAGCACATACCTTCAATGAACTCAAATCGCAGCATGTTTTAATAGCATTGACGTGAACAGTCAGCGAGTGTCCATCTCGGAACAATCTGAACTTGTCCTTGTTTCCACAAATGTACATAAGAAGTTTTCGCACTTGTCTCCTTAAAAGCGGCGATAACGTCAACATCATATACTCGCATAGTGTAAAGGTCATCGACTCGCAAAATTTGTGATACCAGTCCCACGACGAAGGATGTCCCGAAGATAATTTCAAAATTTGATACGGCAAACGAACAGCAATTTCCGTTAAGATTGAATTGTACGCATCGAAAATATCGCTAAAGTTTTTGATGTAGTTTTGCGGAAATAGCGACGATATGTCCGGCTTCACTCCATACGTAATTTTCTTTAGTAAATTGTTTGCTGGCGGGCCACCTGCCGTTGTTATCATTGGTACGTTGCCAGCGTTTACGGCATTTGAAATATCGTCGTTGGCTGATGCATTTTTCCAGAACGGTAAAAATGACTCCATGATAACAAGACAGTAGGGAATAGCGCCGCTCTTAATAAGCACGTTAGCAGTTGTACCAGCTACGAACGATGCATTGTCCTTGAACTGATGTGGTGGTGACGTTGTACCCGCCGTTTTTGATGATGATTTTGTTTTACCCATCAGCACGCCAATGAGATAAAGAATAACGAGTTGGACTTCAGATTTGGGTTTGCGTGTCGTCATCTAAAAAAAACGTTTTTTCGTTACAAGTCGATCGTGGCAACATATTAAACGCTTAAATTACCTGAGAAGCTTGAGTGTTGTTTATTTCCAAACGATCGACCAAGGCATTAAGCAATTGGTTAAGGGTTTGTTGATCGGACTCTTGATTTCCGTCTAAATCGGTAGTTAGCATCAAAGTTACTTGCATCAATGGAATCGCTTGACGACCATTACAAGAATCAAGTGACTTGAAATTTTCGACAATTTTATTCAAAATCGAACATCTCAGCGTGTGTAATTTAGCAGTATTTTCATTTTCAGATGTCTCGTCGGTCTCCTCGATGTTCGTGGCTTCTTGCACTGTAGCAGCCGGGACCTGTACTTCGCTCCTTGGAGGCGATGGATTTGTTTGATCGCCATAAGTACTGCTTCGACCTGACGCACCTCCGATACTTTCAACGCCACTCCCGCCACTTTCTGAACCACCACTACCTGCATGCTCGGCAGGTGATGTCCTTAATGTTGATCCATCCGTTGCAGCATTGGAGCCTTCGTCATCGGAACCACCAGCCGAAGCACTAGTATCACCTCCAACACTTCCGGCGGCACCAAGAGCCTGCAAGCTTTGTAACGCTCTGCCTCGGATGCCTTGCAAATTGGCCAAACTTTGTTGGAACGACTGTACATCACCATCGTGCTCCTGTAAACTCAATGCAATCGCTATATCCATTATGGCTTCATCGTCAGCATCTTGCTGCAGATCGAGCAATTGCGGAAATGATCCGATACCTAAGAATGCCTCGAGTGACGCTAGTGGTGGCGGATTACTGCCACCACTTGCTTCGAGACCCATCGATTCCAATACATCCGCTTCGGCGCCTGCAAAATCTTCCATCGAGAGTGTCGATGCGCTTGATGTTGCAACGACTGAAGAGGACGGACCAGCCGATGTTGACGGTCCGGCGCTGCCTCCTGCTATTGATAGTGGTGTCGGAGTAGAGCACGCAGGTGGACTATCAGCTACAACTTTTCTACGTTTTACACGTGGACTCATGAGTAGTATCAATGCTTCTTTAGCGCTGTGGCTTATTGTCTTGGAAGGATCAAGAAGCAGTTCCACGAAATATTTGGTCATGTTTTCTATTTGACTCGCGTCCGACAAAGCGAATGCGTATATTATCTCGATGATGCAATGAATTATGGCTTCAGCGTGCGAAAGGCCACATTTAACTACAGATGATGGCTCGTCTACGCACGGTGTTACATTGTAAAGTTTCTTAGTCAACTTTAGTAGTAATGGCAGAATATTGAAGTCACTTTCGGTACAGATACGAGTTAAGCTTTGCGGTCTGGATACAGCTATGCCGCGAGTAAGCAATATTAAACGATAGAATGCTTCCGGGTCAATGTTCTTCACGTCGTCGACTTCTTCCATTTTCTGTAATTCCGAGTTTACTTCGTTCAAAATGACTTTGTCTTTGTACAAATGATAAGAAATGCGATTGCCATGTAGAGTAGCTAAAACGCATTTCGTTTGAACTTGAACTGGATTCGGAGTGGGCAACAAGAGTAAATCTTTTGCGACACTAATGGACTTTTGCTTCAGACTTTGTTCAACATTAGAGCCACCCAGTAAACTTATGCCACTATCGAGAACTTCTAGCATCGATGTTACCATTTTATCGAGCAAAGTCACTGTTTGAACATTCACTTCGCTTGACGAAATACCACCTGTGCCACTATTAACACCGCCTTGTGTATTCGTTCCAGTAATTCCACTCACTCCAGCCGCACCTGGCAAAGATGAATCTTCCTGCTCTTCTGGCCAACCAAATACATCCTTTGTCTTACCGTAAACTTTTATGCCATCTAGCATCGTGAAACTTTCCGGATCTTGTGACCTTCCAAATAATACCGACAGTTTCTTGTCCGACTGTAGACTCTCTTCGCGAGTCAATGGTATATCGAACCACCTAGACCTTTTGATGACTGTCGGAATCGTTCTTCCGTACATGGTCACGGATTGCGGTGCTCGGAGCGGATCTTGTGTTCCAATGAGAACCCGAATACCGGTAATGACCAGATTCGGGTCGGGATTGTTGATTTCAAGTGTAAATCCGTTGGGTCGGGACGATGCAACGAACATTCCAGTTGAGAACAATCGTGATTTCAATTTATGTGTATTGTAAATTTGTAGTAGGTCGTTCCCGCCAAATTCCACATCAGGCATGACTGTACAGTGCTCGAAGAAGTCGACCGGAAAATTCGTAGTATTATTGCTCAATTTTGGATGAGCACCGTGTGCTTTTATCGAATTCTTTTTATTCTTGCGCGTTGGTTTAACAAACAACGAAGTGGAATACATTTGATTGCCAATCGGTTGAACTTCCGACGAGAGCCAGAAGTTTGTATTGTCGATATGAGCCGTGTAGATACGCAGACTACCGTCTTCACAGAGTAAAATTAACGTCGTTTTCTCGCTACCGGACACGGTATGCCGAATGGCAACCATATCCATTATTTTACTTTTCGAACTTTGTGCTTTAATCTCCTGTACATGCACAGAATCGGGCTTCAACATAAATATTACTGGATTGTTAGATGTGTGCATCATAGCACAAATCAATCCTGGATGCCCTGGTATTTCAGTCCATTGGCAAAGCGGTTGTAATGGTCCTTTCGACGACGCTTTTGAATTAGCCGATCCGGTCTGCAGTTGTATTACACACTTTACACCTTCGTTTACGTCAGTTAGCGGCGCCATAAAACTCTTACCCAATGAATAACTGAAGAAGAGCATTTGCATGGTATGCGAATAATAAATCGAAACACCACCACCGCCGATTTGACCGCTGATATCTTGAGGATGATTGAACTCCAAAGTATTGGTCACATAAAAGTCGCCATGTTTGGCCAGACTTTGGTCATCTAAGGGCTGGGTGTAAATATAACCGGACGACGCAATCAACAGCATATAATAAATTCCGTTCTTATAAACAAATGTACAGTCCCTTATTTTGCCAATAGCCACCAGGAAATAATATTGCGGACTGTATGCATCTTCAGCTAGTTCGTAGATCTTCACAAAATCTGCAGTTACGAGCGCCAGTTTTGTTTGAGAACCGGGAAGCCAAATTGCTCGCTTTATAAAGTTGGCATTCTCCAGTTGAGGCGTGAGAACGATGTGTTCAGTTGCAGCTCCCGTACTTGAAAACGTTAATATGTGACACTCTTTCAATCCGCACACAGCTAAGCAGTCTTCGTTTGATGGATTCGCTGTTAACGACAAAATCGTGCACGGTATCGGAGCCGAAGCCAGTTGCGTCAGTGTTAGTTTGCGTTTAGCAGCATCTGCCTGTTTCAGTAGAGCAGATAATTGCAAAATAGTCACCTTTCCCTTTTCATGCGACACGGCCAAATGCTGTCGTTTACCATGCGGTGACGATAGGCAACAAAGAGCCACACGTCTCACTAGGCCCGATGAAAGCAACTGCTTAATAGTCTGTCCTTGCTCGCCCGAATAACTCATTCGGACATTTTCAAACGCACCTTCTTGTGATCCCAAAGTAGCGACCATAATTTGATCGCTTATGTGAAATGTTTTTTCGGCTTGATGTAGACGATCCAAAGCATTTTTGGCTCGAAGATGGCAACCGACTGTCGAAAACAAAGCACAATTATCCCGAATGGACGGCATCAGTAATTCGAAAAATTCCAAAATACATCGCACAACCAACTTCCACTGTTCGTGATTATTGAGTTGATCTTTCGAGGCTTCGATAATTTTCGCCATATAATACGCACGATCACTGACCGACTCAGCTTTATGCGATTGATGTGCGGCACTATGATACGGCGGACTTTGAGCTATACGCCGGGCAGAAGCCGATGCAGTAGCATTTTCGACATCCGTAACACGGGGTGAAGCCGAACTTGCTGATGCGATTGCTTCGTTGTGCGCCGAGTTCGATACTCGTCGGCTTAGAGCTAGGCACGAACTGTCTTCTTTGGCTCCGCAATCACAAAAGAAATTGCCATATTTTGCGTAAGTGACGTCGTGGTTTTTATGACAAACACGAGCGCACACCGAACAAACTCCTACACTATCGACCATACTACACGTGTGACAATGATACCAATGCTGATTCATAAATTCTTTCTGAGTTTGCGAAAAAGTGCACAACTTATTGCCCAGACTGTCCTCGTCGGAATCTTCGATAGCGCTGTCGTCATCGTCGCAGCCAATTTCATCGAGCAGGTCTTCGAACTCCGGCTGCGAATCTTCTTCCCACGGCGGAGCTAAGGCCCGGCTTCCTTTGTATCCCATTCCTTGAAGTAAATCGCTCATGTATCGAAGCAGTGATGTCACATTTTCAAGGGCTACCGATGACTTAGTGTACGTCATGTGTTGCGATTTTGAGACCACCGGCTTTTCGAGGACGTGATATTTTGACACATCCAGCCATTCAATTGCAGCAGCGAAAAGCGAAAAATGTCCTTTTCCTTGGCCGGCATCAGCAAGCGTAACCATTACTTGGAGTAAATCGGTGAAGTCCAAAGCATCTTGGCCGGGTACTAGTAAATTCTGACCGAGTTGAATGAGCGCTTGAAACAATGCCGACGGTACAGTCGATGGAATTTTACTCTCGGAGACAAGATATTTAGTAATACTCTGAAGTAGTCGTCCATTTTTCTCCATACATTCTTCATTAGGCGGTGTTTCCGATCTGTTGGTGAGAAAACTATTTCCTTGCCAAGCGCTAATAGATTGTCCGCCAGCTGCGCCGTACGCACCAGCTACTGCAGCCGCTGCTCCTCCACAACATTCTTCGTCAATGTCCATCGCATCGGGATCGATCCCTAACTCAGACGACTGCATTATTTGATCAGAAATGCTCGGTATAGCAGATACCGTTGCCATATTCGTTGGCGTTTGTGCATTGCTCGACGTAACACTGGACTCTTGACCTTGATTTACACCTCTAGGTCCCAATAGAATATGACTAAGCCATGTCTTCAGTCGATTTATGTCGACTTGTCCTAGTTCGGCAATACAACTGGACAACTGTTCCATCGTAAATTGCGAATCGATCTTTTCAGCTGATTGGAATAACTTGTCGAAAAATTGTAGAATCTTCGTCGAATACGTTTGAGTCATTTGAGTGTTTGCAAACGATAAAAGCAATTCTACTAACGATCCGCTTTTCGAAACATAGAAGAAATTATGTAGAGCTGCTAAGCCCATCGGTTTCTCTAAAATCTGTTCCCAAAACTTTAGAATTGTGTGAAGAATTGTTTCGTCCAGATTAATTTCGCATCCTTGGCTCGATAAATCGGCATAGTTAATTAACACACTGTACGAATGCTCCAAGATATTTTTATACGCGAAGAACTGATACGCTTCCGAGTTCACGTCAGTATTAAGCATTAGCTCCAGGCTTTTGTTTCCAATTTCGTAGAGATACTCCATTCGAATGTCGAAGAGCATCGGCACCAGCATTACCTTTAATTTCTGAACAATTGTCGAATCTTGCTTACAGGCTGGTAATAAATTATAGATTAGATAAAGTCCTGACTTCAATGAATGTTTCAACGAAAGCAGAATCGAATAGTTTGTATGTTTCGATATTTCGCCAAGATGTGCGTCGATAACCGATAGAGTGTGTATGTCAACGGGAAATGTGCTTGATGTGAAGGACTCTTCGCCCGGTACGTTTAAATTTTTCCGCCATTCGGTTGTTATGATTTCTTTATCTTGACCGGTCATTAAATTCAAAAACTGGGTCGATATATCGGCGCAGTACGTATTCTTTGAGCTAGCAATCGCAATCAGATTATCGAGCAGAGTTATTGGTACAGGACCCGTCAAACTCTTCGACATCGTTTTATACAGGCAATCTCGCACGATCTCACAAACTTCGAGCAATTTCAGCATTAGATCTTTGGTTAAATCTTCGCGAGACAAATCCTGATTTTGTTTAACTTCACTCAGTGCAGCAGATCCGCCACTAGTTACGGGATTTAATTGATCACTACTAGTTCCAGCACAAGAAGTCTGTGCCGTAGAGGAAACAGCAGCTGTAATATTTGTGTTACTGCCGTTCGTACTTGTCGGTTTCGGTGGCTTGAAACCCTCCTTTTCTGCCCAACACATTGCATGCATATGGGCTAATAAAGCATCCAACAGAAGAATTTTAGACGTTCGTGGATTCTCTAAATAATTTTTCACAATAATTTCGAATGAACTAAATACCAGAAAAATAAAATTACTTACGGATATTAAATGACCTGGTAAATGTGTCCAGTCCGGAAATAGTTTGCTTTAAGCTGTATTTAAAGTCACTCACGTGTTCGGTCATCTTATTCCACAAAGTTTCGGCATATTGTGTGTACATTCCTTGCTTTATCAGACTGTTGACGATCAAATAATGTGACGTTCCAGACGGGTGTCGGCATCTTATCGACCATGTCAAAGAATGCAAGTTGGGAACTTTATCTTGCATCAATGCTTCCACATGTGGCGTCGAGGGTGGCAGACCGAGCAGCAACTTCCAACACAAACTGAAACAGTACTGTACAGCGCAAAGCGTATGAAACGGAACCTTGCCAATGCAAATATCAGTAACAGATAGGATGTCAATCAGAGCATCGATAAGTAAAGGATATTTCAATTTATCGGGTGTGCATAGAATAAAATTCCACGCAAGTCCATCTAGCTTGAATTCTTGTTGAACCTTCGTGTCAATTATTGCTAACGAGTAAAATTTTGGTCGCACACCTACGGAACAATGAATAAAATTGAGTGCTTCGATCAATAGAAAAAAAAGTCGATTAGTTTTTACCGTTTGAATACTCTGGCGACAATTTCTTATGTTTATCCTCAATATCTTTTCGGCAGAAGGACATTAGTTTGGTTTTATTATTGAGAAAATCGGATATTTTCTGGTTGGCATCTAATGTAATAACACTGAATAAATTCCAACGAACTTGTTCTAATAAAACTGTTGGAGCATTGTATAGATGCTTCATGAGATACTCGAGAAACAGCAAAAGTCGCGATAGTAACATTAACTGATTGTCACGTAATGGTTTCTCCGGAGTTAAGCTCCGACATACTTCCGCGCATCTGATCACACCACCAGCGGTCAGTAGTAAAATCGATTTCTTCTGCATCAAATTCAACGAATGAAATAAGAACAGCAATAGCTGGGCATGTTCAACGTTCAGGTCCTCATATTCCGAATCGGATGACGACACACTATTTGACGCACAAACTCCTTCAACGAGTGTATTAACAAGTCGATGCCAAACCGATAAACAGGCAGCTTCTTTTTCTTGAGTCGGTTTCAATAGAAGTATTTGAACGAGTACCGACAATGTACGCGAATAGACCTGTAACGGCCATAAATTATCTTGTGTCCATGGTGAAACTCCCAAATGTAGCAGTAGAGAGGATTGCAGGGTCTCGTTCAAAAGTGACACGGATATTAGATTATGTAGATATCTTCCTAGGGCGCCCGAAAATTTTATCATCGCACTTTGCCACTGAGCACAAGTCGAGTTTTCCGGCTCACCTCTGGCTGCATCGCGATCCAAATCTTTCAGAATGTTGGCAAGCAGTACCATCTGCTGTTCACTTAGCCCGGATTTTACATATTTGTTTAGGTATTTGTGATTCGAACCGAGCGATTGATCAAGGAATGTGAAAATTTTAGCTGATAATTCCAAATATTCGTGCGGTTCGTCTTTCGCCGGAACAAGATTTAACTTTTGTGTTTCATTGGTTTTCTCTTGCGATGTTGTCTCGCTCGGTTCATCCTGAGCTTCAGGCGATAATGTCTCTTTGAACCATAGTCCCAAGTAGCTTTCGCTATCCTCTTCTTCGGTTTCTGAATCCTCTGAGCATGAGAGTGTATCATTGAAATAAGTCGTTGAATCACTGTAGCTAATTGGATCGCCATCATTTCGATCTTTCGCATTTGCACGTTTTAAAGTGCATGCTTTGCGATACGACACCGTCGCCAAAAATGTTAAAAGTTGTTGCAGTGTAGCAGAGTTCAATACTCTTATCACTCTTTGCAGAGAAGTGTATTGCTCTAATATGTCAAAACCAGCTGGTTCGGGAAAGGAATTCCCCAAAGTCCCCTGATCGTCACTGGATCGAGATTCGATTTTAAGATCATCAATCAGTTCAGTTAAAAGTAGCAAACTATGTCTGGCTATAGCCGCGTTAAGAATACCAAATCCTTGTTGTACCTTGAATAGATTTACTCGTGCAGTTGGAGTCTGTTGTTCAGCTCCACGTGCAGGACTCTTACCCTTAGCGCTTTCATCTAATGTTTGCTGTTTGGAGCTTGAGGTACCGGACGCTCCCATTGCACCCTGTATGCCCGTAATCAATAACCATGTTCCAAAGCACAAATGATTTTGATAAATGTGTCCACGTGTGGAATTTTTGAAAATGTTTCCAATACTTGTAAATATTTCGAGAGCTTTATCAACGATAATACGGCCGTTGTCTTCAGTTTCTTCGCTGTCTTTCGGCGCTTGTGTTGAAGACGACGAACTATGCTGGACTTTTTGCGACCCTGAGCTCAACATTGAGAGCACGCTGCCTGAGATCGATGTCAACACCGCGCAATATAGTGCTGACATGGCACATTGTGACAATTGTGCGATTTTCGTTGGTGTCAACGGCTCTAAAACGGGCAACGATAATGCCAGCGCTAATATTGAAATATCTGCCGACATTTGCGGCAGACAGTTTTTAATTTGAGTTGCATCGGTCGAACTCAATGGCAAATATAAAGTTTTTCCATGTAAAGCACTTTCTTCGTACTTCAATCGATATCGTGACAAAATCGGAAGATTTGTGCAAACATTTAGTAAAATATCTCCGGCGTTTTGCGCTTGCATAACTGCAATATTTGCTGCGACATACATTTGCTAAAATTGAATAGAATAGAATATAAACCTTAACTTATAATTATTAACTTACTGTGCAGTCAGTTAACTCTTCACTTAGCGGAGCCCATGTGTTAACAGTGTTGTTACCGCCTAGAGGAGTGGTCAATTGTTGTAAAATTACAGTCGATAAATCCGATCGAGATCTCTTCATTTCAGATTTCGGACTGTCTTTGTCGCTTCCGGTAACATTACTCTTTGTATGTTCAGGGAACTTTGAACTTTTCAGCACAGACGAAAGAATGGCATGGTCGAATTCTTGTATCTGTTGCTTCCCTTCGCAAAGCCCTTTCAATGGAGGCAGTAGGCATTTTATTTCGGATACAGTTGAACTGTTGATGCGATGTAGTATGTAACGGATAAGGACCGTACTCGCCTCTAACATCTGTGGCACTTGCGTCTGACATACTATAAAATATAAGAAAAATTGGTAATTCGTATTAATAAAATTCAGCGATGAAACTTCATTTTACTACCGTCACGCTTAAGGTACTGTCTGGCTGGAACTGCCGACCGTCGCGGTCAGCAGTAACTGCCGGCAGTTACTGCTGACTACGACGGTTGGCAGTTCCAGCCAGACAGTCCTTTAGGGGATCATGCCAGGAGGAAGGAGATTTAGAGTTGAAGAATGAGAGAGAAGAGTTTGGCGGTAAATTACTACGTTTACATGGAGGATTGAATCCGGATTCAATCCTCTAAAATCGCATATAGACGCAGATCGGATTGAAATGAGATCGACTCGATCCGAACCAACTTCTCAACCTGGATCGAATCGAAACCGGCTATGTCGTTCGTCATTTCTTCGATTTGCCCATGTTTCGATCTTTCGATCCGGTGTTGTCATAAACGCGATCCAAATTTCGATCTTTGGATACTCCATGTAAACGTAGTAAAAGTTGTTTTTGAATTTAACACTTGCCTTCTACAAAAACTGAAGCCTATACTGAGGTGAGAAGAAATAATCGAATGCCAGCCAGATAAATCAAATCGAAAAAATGTAACTCTTACTTAAAAGCATCTACCATGCACTAACAAAAACAATGAACAAGCACGCTGTTATTTAAGCCGGCGTTAAACTGTGCTGAGATAATGACATTAAATAAAGAAAAATTTGAGATGGTACATCGCTCACATTTACAGTATTAGTGTTTTGGACATTTTTCTGCCCAAAATATGGTTTCAAACACTCGGAAAACACTACTTTAAAATACATTGATAAAACAGTTTCCGAACGTTTTCAATGATCACATGTGCCGTGAATGGGAATCGAATGTGACGCACATAGTCGGCGGGAATAGAAAATCCGCCGTTTTCCAGAATAAGCGTGGTAGATCGCATTGGTTGTAAAAAAACATGAAGCACCGACAGTCCTCAGTCATCAAAAATTCAGAAACCAATGGGAATTATTCTTAATTGCGTACGTTAAAGCGACGCACATTGAGCTACCAGATGTTAATAGGAGAAGGATCACAGAACTAATTAAAAAGAAATCTAAAGAATCAAGGGGATTTGAATTCTCTCTACAACATATAGTCGCAGGATATCGAATAAGTGTATAACGGCACATAATGGACCACCTCATGAAAGATGACAACGGAACTATTTATTTATTTACTGATATTCTTTTGATGACAAAAATAACTTCGGCATTTGAACGAAATAAATGAAACGAATATAGAAAATGACAGTAAGAATTATGAATATTAATCGGCCGACCGAATGAAAATTTAATTGAGTGAGAAACGTAACGTAATGATCCGAAACAATGATCGCATGAAACGCATGCAGAAGGATTGCTTAACATATTCGCTGCCCAACAACCCCTTTAAATAAAGCAGAAAATGACAATGGCTAGTCTTCTTCCAAAATTGTTCTTTACATGAATATATAACTAGTGCGGTGAAAGGAACATTTCTTCCGATTTAGTCGGAAGAAAATATATTACAAACAGAACCTGTAATTATTACACCCTAACACAGCCCCCTGTCTCCCATGTAACAGTTTACAAGATGCGGCATGAATTTTATCAGCGATTTATTCACACCTTCTCGATGGTATGTTTCCATGTGACTTGTGATCAAGCCAGCCTACACTTTGCTTGTAACTCCCAATTTCAGGCAGTCGGCCATTTTCCCGGAAACCTTTTTAGAGATACGGAGAGTATTCTATTGATCGATTACAAGGGCAAGGTTGTTAACATAATCAGAGAGTATTACGCCAACTTACTGCAGGAATAACTGGCATGCCTCATGAGACTTTTATGTCAGATCACAGGCATATCCTGTTAACATAGAATCCAACATTATTTTGTCTGAAACGTACAGGAAGTCACACTCGACGAACTGGGAACTATATAACCAGAGACTGACGGAATGTATGGTCGGAGCAATTCTCAACATCAAAGACATTGACAGCATAGAAATAGCATCAGAACAAATACGCAATGCTATCGAAACTGCTTTCAACTCATCCTGCCCGGAAAGAACCAGACCAAGTAATAGGAAAGTAACTTGGTGGAACCAAGCACTAACCAAGTTCAGATCTAAATCGTGAAACCTGTTTAATAGAGCAAAAAAACAGTGGCTCTAACAGAGTATAGCTTCGAAATTAAACGTGCGAAGAAAAATTCGTAGAAGTCCCCAAAGAAAATTTTAATAGAATAGGCCTATTAGGTCCGTTTCTACAATGTTCAGTTACGTTCTAACTGGAACTTTGACTGATAGATTTTCATACAAAGCTTCCGGTTAAAACGCCCGTTAGAGTTTAACTGACGATCGTAATATTGACCCTTAGAGAAACCCGATGGCTCGATCACCGAAAATGGGAAAAAAGACATTGCAACTTTTAGCTCAAACTCATTTTCCAGGATCCTCAAACACAGAACCAGGTAATGAAGTACGGAATACCGTCGCAAGGACGAGTAGACCCAATATATTGGACTGCAAAAAATCGTCACAATCAACAAAGCCGATTACGAAATTTGAAACTATTTAAGTCTAATACCCTGTACAGACTGCGTTTTAAACGCGTTTAAGTAGGCAAAATGAACGTGTTAAAAAAATAGTGTTCAGATTAGGCAACTCGTTTTATTTTGATACATGACAGCTTGACGTGATTTGTTTTGACAAGTAGATATTCTCAACTGTGTTTCATTAACAAATTTATGGTTTGTTTGTATAGCAGTAATGAAAAGTGAATTAATTAGCTAATGCAGTCGTTGCACAAGTACAAAATTCAGTTTCCGCAGCATTAAATAGATTCTTTTAAGGTTTACTTCGATTTCCGCGAGGGTCGCAGTGCATGTTTTCTTTTAAACGCGTTGTAGCAACGTGTTTTCGTAAACGCGTTCGGGAAGTGATTCCAAAGCGTTTAACTCGATTTAAACGCGTTAATCTCGTAGTCTGAACATAGTATTACCAAGTTCAGAACTAAATCATGAAAGCTCTTTAAGGGGTTACATACACCTGTGTAGTTCAAAAAAATCGATTTTTTAAAAAGGTGCTGATTCGAAAGTACTATCCTTTAAATGTCTACCCTGAATTTCATAAAGAAATTCGCAGTAATGATGAAGTTATAGCGTTTTGAAACCGACCTGGTGAGCAACGACTAACGGTTAGCGCGTAGGTATACGCGGCCTTTGTCATCTGTTTGACTATGAGCTTTTTTTAATTCCGGGTATTTATGACCTTCTGTATAGCAGACATGTTTTGAAAAGTTGGTGAGGTTCAGGTATACGCGTTCCACAGTTGAAATTCACAGAACCTTATTTCAGTGTAAACTGTATTCTACACTTTAAACGAGTTTTTCTCGAAACAGCATTTTCAAAATCGGTACCAGGAATATCTCCGCGACTACTGGACCGATCGGGACCTAATTTTGCACACAATACTCTAATGTTTACCGTTTTTTCGATATCTTGCAGTTTTTTTTTTATCATAATTACTGAAAATTTTGTGGCAAGAAATCCCAATTTTAATTCCAGAGACTGCCATGAGCCGACAAACTTGAATTTTGAAATTCCGGCCTTAGTGTTATGTATTAGGTGTACAAATAAGTTCCCGGCGTTTTTTGTCAAACTTTGAGCCTTTATTGTGGGAAATTGGTTGCATTATTTTTTTTAAAAATATTGCTCATCGCTAGCCACAACCTTTTCCCATCTTTCTGGCAGCATACGAATTCCGCGTTGATAAAACTCCACGTCCTTTGAGGCGATCCACGAATCGACCCAATTTTTGACATCTTCAAAAGAACGGAAGCGCTGCTCAGCCAAGCCATACGTCATTGATCGGAATAGGTGGTAGTCGGAAGGGGCGATGTCTGGTGAATACAGCGGGTGGGGTAGGACGTCCCATTTCAGTGTGTCCAGGTAAGTTCTCATAGCCTGAGCAACATGTGGCCGAGCGTTGTCGTGTAGCAAAATCACTGTGTCGTGTCTCTGCTCATATTGCGGCCGTTTTTCTTTCAATGCTCGGCTCAAACGCATTAGTTGTCTTCGATAAAGATGTCCTGTGATGGTTTCACTCGGTTGCAGCAACTCATAATACACCACGCCGAGCTGGATCCACCAAATGCATGGCATGACTTTGGAACCGCACGTGAAAAAAACGCCGTTCGACGTCTTTAGGCTTCAATTCGTACGGCACCCAATTTCCTTGCTTTTGCATCATTCCCAAGGCTTTCAGACGATGTGCTATGGCTTGTTGAGTCACATCCAATGAATCCGCAAGACTTTGTTGTGTTTGGCATGAATCTTTGTCCAGTAGTGCCTCAAATTCTGAGTCTTCGAAATTTTTGGACGGCCGGAACGCTCCTTGTCTTCCACGCCGAAATCACCCATTTTGAAGCGATGAAACCATTTGCGACACGTTGATTTGCTAATAGAAGACTCGCCATAAGTTTCTCTAATCATCTGACGAGCCTCAGCCGCAGATTTCTTTGAATTAAAACAAAGAAGCAAAACTTCCCGCAAATGGCGCTTATTTGGCTCGAACTCCGACATGTTTAAGGACTCATAAGTAACTGACGCCGATAAAATTTTACAAATGTAATAATGGGGAATTGTTGCAATATGTCTGATCTTGCCATATCACGAGCTTGATCCGCCATTTTTTCCCAGTATTTCGTGTTAGTGGCATCTATATGAGAACGCCGCTAGCGCTACACATTTTGTCCACCTTTCAGGCAATTTGTGGATGCCACGCCAAAAAAATTGCTCTTCTTTCGATGAAAACCATTCAGAGACCCATTTTTCGACTTCTTCAGATGTTTTGAAGTGCTGCTCTTTAAGTCCCATCGATGAAAACAAATAATAATCAGAAGGAGCCAAGTCTGGTGAATAAGGCGGGTGAGGTAGCAAATCTCAGCCAAGTGACTTCAACGTATCCTGAACCGGTTTCGCTTTATGTGCCGGTGCCATATAAACCATAAACATAATAATAAAATAACTTTACCTTGTCTTGTCGCCCACTCTGGTCGTTTTTCGATCAATGCTTGATTCAAATTGATCATTTGTTGTTGTGATTTAGCGATCAATATTGACAGTTTCACCAGGTTTTAAAAGTTCATAATATACCGCACCTTTTTGATCCCACCAAACACAGAGCATTCTCTTCTTTCGATATCGATTTGGTCTTGCAGTCGAAGTTGATGTTGAAACCAAGTTCTACATTGTCTTTCACTTAAAGCATGTTCACAATAAGCTTCTACAAGCATTTGATGCGCTTCAGCCACACTTTTCTTTAGAAAAAAACACCGCAATGAAATCCGTAAATCACAACTTTCTGCTACAAAATTTTCCATTTTTAATGAGGTAAAATACCATGTTGTTGCATAAAACTTGAAATGTGGTATACTGAATATTCCTGACAGATCTTGAACTAATTAAAAAAAATATGGGTATGACTCATACACAATAAACGTTACCTCTAGAGCCATCTATGTGTGAACGGCAATTTCATATTCACACACCTGGTAGAGAAAAAACAAGGGCTCTAACAGAGTATAGCTACGACATTAGACGCGTGGAGACAAATTCGTGGAAGCTGTTCAATCAGAGTATAATTGACTTATCCAGCCGTGCAAGAGGACACAAAATACTCCCCAAAGAACATTTTAATATGGCTATTAGAGAAACGCGATGGCTCGATCACCGAAAACGGGAAACAGACATTGGAACTTTTAGCTCAAACTCATTTCCCAGGATCCTCAAACACAGAACCAGGCAGTGAAGTACGGAATACCGTCGCAAGGACGAGTAGACCCAATATATTGGACTGAAAAAACTCAACTAAAATCGTCACAGCCAACAAAGTTAAATGGTCTCTACGAAGTTTTAAACTATTTAAATCCCGTGGATATTTCCTGCATTACTGTAAAATGGAATTGACCAGCTTCTACCAACGGGGTTACATACCCATATCCTGGCGTAACGTTAAGGTGATATACATTCCAAGAACAGAGTGCCGTGATAAAGCTACAAAGTTTGGTACACCTGGGTATCACTGTGGCTATGCGTACCACTCCACGGCTATCTTAGAAGTGTTTCTTAGCCTAATACCTCTACAATTAGAAATACGGAAAGAAGCCAGGATCACTACTTAGGTTAGGCTAGATTTAGAAGGGTGGAATGTAGCATTGTGCCACAACTCATCACGAGAGATCACTGTGGATCCATTGTGGTCCCCTCGTTTAAACCGGGCTCTGTACTATTGATTCCAAATATTGCTCTTCTTTATGAAGAGAGTAGTTCTCAACAAAGGTATCATCGCAAGTTCTGATAAATCGGTCAAAAATTTCCTCAAGTACCGACATCTGGTACGAGCCAGACTTTGTTCCAGTGTTGGTTCTACATTCTCATCACCACAGCGACACATATCAACCATGGGTATTCCCAGTCTTTCTCCATGTCTCCCAAAAGGACAGTGTCCTAGTTAAGACCCCTATAAGTTGTCTGCATATGTTTCTGCCCAAAGACAAAATGAAGCTAGAGTTCCTCTTATCACGTTTCGGCCAGCATATACTTGCTTGCTGGCAAACCGAGAGATTCACCCAGGCCCCCTCAGTCTGTCTGAGCGCTTCTATATCAATCATTCCCTTAACACATTCAATGGGACATAGAACCGACTCATCGGCCAACTCTATGCTCATCTGCGACCCCCTTCTGGCGACCTCGTCTGCCTTTTCATTTCCAGGGAAGTCACTGTGACCAGGAATCCAGCTGATCTTCAGGTTTTTATCCAGACCTACCTTCTGCAATATTCTTTTACATTCGCCCACAAGTCTGGATTTAGTAATGTGCGGATCACTACTTACAAACTTTTCAGATCAGAGGACGAGCCAGAGAAAAAATCAGTTTGCCCAACTCTTTCCGCGGAACTCGACAAAGATCGCGTACTAGCCCATACCTCTATCTGATTCAGTCGTACCGAAATTTAATTTCACCAGGCCATTCAAAGTTATCCTACCTGAAAGGGAGGATTACGCGACAAACTCTCTCAAAAACAGGGTTCCGTAATCTGATACACAGACGGATCCAAAACTGACCAAGGTGTAGGAGCAGGAGTCTATGGGGTTCGCCCAAATGTTAAGTATGCTCATAACTCATCCACTGTCTTCCAGGCAGAGTCACATGCTATTTAACTCTGCGTTAGAGAAAATATCAGACGGGGCTACAAAAACCAACATATATATTCTCTCGGACAGCAGAGCAGCTATATCGGCTTTGCAGTCAGTTCAAAACTGCTCCAAACTTGTTTGGGATTACCTCCAGTGCCGGATTCTACTCAGAAATAAGAACAGAGTTACCCTTATTTGGATTCCGGGACACAGCGGCTACGAAGGTACGAAATAGCCGACTTAATGGCTACAAAAGGTTCAGAAGCTACCTTCATGGACCACACTCATTCTGTGGGTAACGTTAAGCACAGCAAAAATAAACATCCGAATGTGGCAAAAAATGCAAAGGGCCATTCACTGGAATTTGAAATCGGGCAGCATACTCTCAAAGCTATTTATGCCGGAACATTACGAGAAAAGAACGTCTGATTACCTGATTCTATGCAGATAAGAAACCCGAATCCTAGTGGGAGCTCTGACTGACTTCATAGTATTGGTCTCTTTGAGAGCAAAACATGCAGAATTTGCGATGACGAAGGGTCCGGTCAACTTTTGCACGGATTATATGATCCCGGTGAATGATTTTAAGTCATCCTTCAGGGTTGTGTACCCAAGCAGAGCGGACTGGGAAAGCAATAGGGTATTAAATGAGGGAGAACTCTCCGTGTATACGGACGGTTCCAAAATGGAATGCGGCACTGGCGCTGGAGTCTTCTCTGAGCAGTTGAGTGCAAGGGAGTCCTTTAAGCTGCCGGATGCCTGTAGTGTATTCCAAGCGGAAATTCTGGCAGTGCTCCAGGCAGGTAACATCATGTTGATGGAGGGGTTATTCGGTCGGGATATCTCACTCTACATTGACAGCCAGGCGGCTTTGAATGCATTGGAATCAGGGACTATTAAATCCCAGCTAGTAAAGCGCTGTCGAGAAGTGCTCAAGGTACTTTGTAGTCAGAATAGAGTACGACTATGCTGGGTACCAGGGCATAGTGACGTACCAGGCAACGAACAGGCCGATGAGCTGGCGAGACTGGGATCGGCGTCGGACGGGATGGTAGAGGAGGTGGTTAATCCAGCTTTAAACGGAATTAAAGCACGTATCCGGGATTGTGCAGTGGACGCAGCGAACTCTAGATGGGAGGCGCTAACGAGCTGTAGGACCTCTAGGGCACTCTGGCCAAGGTTGGACAGACGAAAGACTGGGGAGATATTAACATGGAGTAGGGGAAGTCTGCGGCTACTTGTCGGAATACTGACAGGGCACTGCTTGCTAGGGAAGCACGCTATGCGTATGGGGATCGCTGACTCTGACGTGTGCAGGTATTGCCTGGACATATGTGCTGAGGAGGACATCACCCACATTTTGTGCGAGTGTCAGGCGGTTGCAAGGAGGCGACTGAGGTGGTTGGGAAGTCTTTTCTTTGACAATTTGGAGGACCTGAGGTTAATAGGGCATGATAAGCTAGTCAAGTTTGTTAGGGATCTGGGTTGTTTAGGGGATGTTTAGTGACCTACGAGGTTCTGAAGGGATCGCTATGGGCCCTTTTGGTGCCTAGTGTGCGCGGTGGCTCAGCGCTTCGCCCCTTCTTAAAACTAAAAACTAAAGGCGAAACAGCTAAACACATTCTCTGTGAATGTGAGAGACTTGCTCACAAAAGACTTCGTCACTTCGGTCAAGGTTATACGGAACCACAGTAATTCATGACCATTCCTCCTCAAAGAGTACTGTACTGTGCTTCATTGGCAGCGCCGGTATTGAAGAAAAACGTCTCAATAGGCCCAATTGAGGCTAACCAAACAAACCCGAATCCGAAATCTATCCACCTAGTCAGCGGTTCAATGGATTAGTGACGACTTTTCGGTCACATAAGATTTTTGTGATTTTGTCATGGATACAGCGCGATCTAGATGAATTCCCTACATCGTGTATTTTGAGAAATGCACGGCCGCCGTTTTGTCGTTAGAAAATTGCTCTTTTCGACAGTCCTCAGTCCAACATGTGACCGAGCAGCAACACATATGCAGACCTTATATTAAAGCTAGAAAATTCAGTTTACTTTTTATGGCTAAGTAGCTTCCACGAATAGCCTATCGACAGATCAAAATTGTTGTACCAACAAACACAAGGAACCTGGCATAAAAAACGTGGAAATTATCTGGTTGCATCGGTAAATTCTTAAGCCAGACACTCCCGATGATGGGGTGGTCTTTTCATCGGGATGAACAGAGTTACTGCTGTCAGGTGCACTTTAAGCCTAGCTGTAAACTTTGGTGGGTGGGTGCACAACTGCGTACTTGTGCTTAAGTGACTAATTTCATCGATTTTTCACAAAAGTGAATTTACTTTTTTTGCAAAAACAAAACGAATTTCATCAAATTTCGCAACGGTTGAAAAAAAAGCAAAAAAAAAATTGTTTTGACTCACCCAAATTGCATTGTCCGCTAATTGTATCGGCCGCTAACGACGAAAATGCCATGAAGAACTGTCCATAAGTTGTATCATGTTCTAAAAATTCATTTTCACTGAAAAATACAGACAAAAATTAACATCCAAGTGGCTAGCAATCGCTTTTTTTGGAAATTTTCGTCGGAACGGAGCCGACCAATGTCGCCATTGTTCCGTGAAAATTTTACCGGAAAACTCGCAAACGTCGACACCTTCAAGCCAAAATAAATCATAATTACCTTCTCAAAATAGCTTTGATTATATTCAACACATCGGTTTTGCTTAAATTTCCATAATTCGATGACAAAATTGGTTTTACGATTGCAGCCCAATCTACACCTCCACTATGAGCCGCCATCTTTACTAATTTTTCAGTGACTTTCAATTCAATTTTCTTTCGTTGTGCAAAAATGACATTTCATCGTAGCAGCCAACTTTGAAAAAATTCAAAACGCCGATCAGCTGATCGGACCCAACGAAAACTCCACGAATATTTACATCGTAAAAGCATGTGGTTCCGGTCAAAGTAAAGGTGGGATTTCTTCACTAACTGCTTAATTTATGGCAAAATTGGACAGAGGTAGAATTTTAATTCATGGAAAGTGCAATTTCGTATTAACTGCAGGGCGGTATTATTCTGTACTGAATGTTTTGATAAACCGCTTAACTTTCAGTTTTAACTTGACCCTTTTCAAATTATGTTTTATTTTATCCTAACTGCTCTTATTTACTGAACAAATGGGAAAATATGTTCAACTAGGGCCCACGTTCCTCCTGGTTACTCTTTAGGTTGTCAGTCGCATAGTAACCTACACCGCATCTCAGCATTAAAAGCGTTCCGGACTTCTACCCATAAAATAATAAAGTTCCGCCCAGACTGGTAGCAGATTTTTTTAACTTATTTACGTATTTTTTTTTCTAATAGAAGATTCAATAGAAGTAAAAGCGAATTCGATCTCATTAATCCTAACAGATTTTTCGGAATTCGTGAAAACTTGAACAGTACCGTACATCCCCAGATGGTTTAATATCGAAAAATACTTAAATCGGCTTTTTCCCCTATTATATTTAAGGCTTTTAGAAACGAAAGTGATTTCGATATCTCATTAGACCTAAGAAATATATCGGCATTTGTGAAAATGTACACAACCATTTTACACCACCTTAGGGGTTGCATTATCGAAAAATTTGATGTTTTTAGGAGCTTATTTCAAGAGGCCGCAGAAATAAAATTAATTTGATAACTCGATATGTCCAAAAGATATAAAGGAATTCGTAAAAATATGGAAGTTCACCAAATTTCAAAAGAATTCGTTAGATAGATTTCGAGATATCGTGTCTAACGATTTGGAAAATACCGTTTTGAGAAAAACGCGACTAAACTTACCATTATATACGAAATAACAAAGGAGTTTAGAGAATATAACGACCTGTAACTTCCGAACAGCTTCGAATATCGGAAAATCACTTCGCCCACATATTCTACACTAAGTATATTTGGATGCAATTTATGCAAAAAAAAATCAATTTTTTGAATTAGTCACACGGGATGACCCCCTTAAGCGAGAAATACACGATTGTAGCAATTGTTGGCCCGATTTGTCGTTGAATGAGACAATTGTATTGTGTATACGCTTATGAACGACGGTTGGACCGATATCGCACGGTTGTACGGTTTTTTAATAATGGAATTTGGGTGGGTTTCACTCCACTGACGCCGGAAAACAAACAAAATTTCTTCAAATTTGCTTCTATGGTAGACTACCATGAAAAAATTCCATTATTAAAAATTGGGGACAAAAAATAAAATTGCTGTAGGCGGGTTTCGATGTCGCCATTTGATGTTGAGCTTTATATATCCTAGCGAACAACCAAAAATGTTACCAAATTGGTTGAAATATTAGGTGATCTTCAGTGCCACCTACCTGAAGTATTAGGATGCGAAGGCAAGAAATTTGCTTAGTTTATAATTGGCGATAATAAAATTGGTTTCAAGTTCTATATAGAATCCTCAGCAATACCACCAGCTGTAAGGGTGTTTAGGATAGTAGGCATGATACACCCTCTGACGAGTCTATGCCATCCGATGACGAAACAGCTCCTTCGGACCTAGTCCAACACAATCTTATAAAAAACCCCGTCTATCCAGTGAAGGTTTTCCAACTGTCATGTCCTCGAGGACAGCGACTAATCAACAGTCGGGGATTTCGAGTTGAGATTTCACTCCACTGACGCCGGAAAACAAACAAAATTTCTTTAAATCTTTTTTTTTTTTCAAAGTTTAAAGTACGAATCGATACCACTGAATTAGCACATTAAATCATCTTACATGGAGTGAAATCGGTTCTTGGGTAAAACAACACGAAAATTTTGAAAAATTTGTTTACGTTGTGTATGCGTCTTGTGTCCTTTCCATTCAACGATTTGTGGACAAATTTGCGCGTCAGGATCATACACTACACTACAATACCTAAAAAACATCAAACACGTTCAAACCTTGCAAAATTTCATACCATATTCTGTTAAAAGAACACAAATTTATGTCGGTATTGATTCCATTAAACTTAAGTTAACTTAAAAAAAACTTGAAGAAATGCGTAAAATTTTGCATATAATTTTCAAATGCGAAGAAAGTTTGTTACAAATCCTTGAACCTTCGTGTACAATGGCCGAACAGGATCGAAAATTGAATACTGGCAACCATATGAATATATTGAGTGAGTTATTGCATCACTCAATTAGAAACGTTTTACGCAACACATCATGGTCGCAACTTCCAAGTGCGCTAATTCACCAAACACGCATTGGAGGTGCTGTACAGTGCAGAAAACGGAGTTGGTTTCATTGAGCTCTCGAAAAATGTGCGAGGTCTTCACATTCAAACCGAGAGAGTATGAGAACCTTCTCCCAGCCAAATCTGCGATATCTCGGTGTGATTATCGATACTCGGATGCCCTTTGTTGAGGACTGTAATACCACGAGGATATTACAGTCGGAAAATATTGAATAGTTCCTGAAAATTTTGTTTCGGCCTTCGTAAGAAGTCCACAAATTGAAACCAGGAAAAAGGGGTAATCGCCACCAAAAGAGGAGGCAGATTTACCCAGAGTTTTTAAAATAAGCTGAAAAATGAAAATATTAGTTAAATGGGTAAATGTATTTCACCGAAGAAAAAACGACTAAAATTCCGCTGCTTTGAAATAAACTTTTTAATGGACGATCTCTCTCGAACAGAGTTACCTCGTAGGAATATAAAAATACTGAGCCACTAATAATAACAATCAAAACCTTAAATACTAAATTATCGCTAACTATTATAATTCGAATTGGGCCAGTCGTTCAACCCATCGCAAAGTGCATTTAGTTGGAATTTGCCGATCCAGAGAATCGGCATTTTTGGTGACCCACAAATGGTGCAACCTCGTAAAAGTGCAAGCGCCCATTCGCGACAATTTTAAAATCATTGTACTTTGATCGCGAGACCATTTCCAGTACCTGTGGCACGCGACATGTTACGACACAGCAGTAAAGGTGAAGCCGGTGGAATCCCTTTGCTGTGACGTTACAATACCGTAGTTCAGGCCGAGAATTGAAATTCGATCTGTTTACGGTTCAGTTGTTGTTATTGTAGTAATTTGGACGCGTCAGGGGAAGAGCGACTGGTCAGACTTAAATTAATAATTTCGAGAGGAAACGCAATACGTCGGATTGGCTGGGCACAACACCTTCAAGGACAGTGAAAAAGCTTCAAAGGTGAACGAGCACTTTCACGTCTCTTGCCAAACATTGGAAGGCCACGTTCTTACTTTCAGCAACTGTCACGAGATCCAGAATGCTATACGTTGCACCGATCTGGGCAGATGTGTCGCACATAGCCTGAATCCGATCGACCTATCGTCTCAGTGCGCTACGCGTTGTCAGTGCTTTTCGAACATTTCCAGATGAAGCAATCGCAGTGATCGCCACACTGCCACCACGAAATACCGATGAAATACATAGCAGTGGTTCCAGGATGATCCACCCGTACGACTGAGGAGATGATGTTTAGTGGGTTAAAGTTTCCCACTAACTTAAGACTATCAATGCTTTTACTCCTCGTACAAAAAAAAATCATCTGAAATAAAAATATGTGCTAAATAATAGGTACACGTTTTAAAGGCTTCTTTGTTCTCTCGCTTCCTACGAAAATCAATACAATAACATCTTTGTTGAAACTGGAAATCTCGTTTTTATTAGTTATCGTCCCACTTTTCTTCTTTTACAATTTTTATATAGAAAAGTACATTTTGTTGTAAAATTTATTATTTTATAAAAGAGGACCGAGGATGAGTCTATCAAATCTTGCAATTTATGGCAGCATAATAAACAATATTACTATTGAAAGTAATTTTTTTTTATTTCTCATAAAAATTAAGCCACACTCGTACGCCAACATGACATTATTAATGACCCAATCGCTAAGTAATTGCGTCCGAAATGCACATGTAATACTTTTTTTTATGGGGAGAGGCATGTTGGGACCAAAAATGCATTTATCTACCTAAAAAGAGACTTAGTTCAAAGATGAAAATAAGATCAACTTATAATTTCGAAATTATTTCACGTTTACGATACACTTTGTACTCCCCGACATTTTCTTAGTACAAAATATTGCAAAAAAAATAAAAAAAATACTTGAATTAATTGAACATAATTTCAATCTTAAAGTAAAATCAAAAAAGTGTTTATTAAAGTCTTAGAAAACAGAAAGATATGATTAAATATATTTAGTAGTATAATAATGTAAAAATATCTATGATTCAGAATATTTATCATTTACTTATTTCATAGATAATACAAATTTCATACTTTAAAAATAATAAATATATTTTTGTATTTTTTGTAGGTTATTTTTTTTTTTAGAAATCTATTAGTGCAAAACTTTATCTTCAGTGATTTCACTTATGTATTTTTATCTGTCGTAGTATAAACTAGGGTTTTTATATATTTTTGTTATTTTTATGACTTTTTAGGTCATTAATAAAGTATATTATCTGTTTATTATTATTTTGTTTATGTTTTGCTGATATCATTGCAATCTTGACATCGATCTTTATGATTTTATAGAAATTTACACCTCTTTTTCTTTGATGGTTCTGGCGGTTCCAGGGCAGCAAGAATAGCTTCATCGAAGACATTCTTCAATCCTTTCTGAAAAGTGAAGTTGTTTGTGTTTAGTATTTTTAGAGTCGTCATAAGTTTTAAGTTTCATATGTAAAAACATTTTCATTGCAACTCATTGATTTTAATATAATTAAAACTACTACAACTAGCGACAGAAAATAAGAGAGAATTCAGTGAAAAGGAACGTGACTTAAAAACTTTTTCGGCCAGGGCGTTCGCAAACTCGGCAGTGCAGGGGACCCGAACTAAAAAAAATCACACAGGCGCTAGGGGTGTGGTAATTTATTAAAATAAGATTCTCAAGATTGAAGAGAAGCAATCGTAAACTCTGGTGTTCGCCCTCGTTTTTGGCTTCATTTCATTCGACGCAAATTTACTGAAAGTAAATTGATTCTCCAAGTCTGCAACAATCAATAAATATCGCAAGGCTAGTTACTGAAGTCAAAATTCGAGAAAATGGAGTGTTAATGTGTGTTCACCTACGGATTGCAATCACAATATACTTTTATTAAAACAACTGAGAGTGAGAGTGATGTTCGATGCAATGTGTGCAACATTGGATTTAGCACTGCTCACAGTGGTGGTTCAAATATTAAAGCGCACAGTAAATCAAATCACCACAAAAAAGGCATTGAGCGTGGTTTCGACCAGCCACAGTGAAGACATTTTTTGAGCAAATTCGATGTAGAAATTGTGGTATGTGAAGGCGCTTGGGCTTACCACGTGATAAATAAATTAGTTTCAGTTCTACCGATTGTTCCTCAAAAATTATCCGTAGCTGTTTTCAAATAGTAAAATTTTTTCTGGCGATCGCAACAGGAGTATTTGCGCCGTATGTGTTTAACGAATTTCAAAAACAGTTTTCCGACTGTAGTTCCTTCTCTATACTCGTACTAACGGACGCATCTACTCAGGAGAGTACAAAAATGTTTCCGGTTCTTGTTCGATATTTTTCCGAAAAATAATAATTGTCGCTTTGCTGAAGTCTGCGGCTGCAAACTTCTAAATACAGTGGATGCCGCTTATTGTAATCACTTTGGGACCGGCCATAAACAATAACATTAACCGGATGATAACAATAGACGAAGGGGAAAATTTTTCTCATTTATTTTCCTACGCTTGAATAAAGATTGCTCGAAGCATCTAATATTTTTTTTTTTATTCATTAAGAGTTATTTACAACTTTAGCTTCAATGTTTCACAAAATTACAGAGAATATGAAATACTGTTTCCTCTTCCTCCACATCCAGGCAGCTTCTACAGAAAGTCGTTTGAAAAGAATCGCCGTCTTTTAGCATGCCCGACTATAAGACAGTGTCTGGTCAGGACACTTACTGTGGTGCTGATTCTCTCCCCTTTTAGCAAATTCAGCCTTGTACAGCGTTTTAGATCCAGCTTCAGTCATATCTGTCAGCTCAGCGCGCCACTTCTATTAAACTGTCTCGAAAACTTACTCGAAGTTGAACTCATTCTGTTGAACGAGATCAGCATCAATAGTTTTCAGAAGCTACGAAAAGACTGAAATTTCTCATTAATCTATGATATGTATCGCCTTGTGTTTACATAAATGTAAAACCAAGAGCAATCATCTTTAATTTTGAGATTGTTTTTATTTTGCCTTTTCACATGAAGAAAAAAGAGGAGCGATTAAGAATACATTCACAAAAGTTGTAATGTTGTATGGAAATCTGGCCCGAATGATAACATAAAGCGAATTTTTATTCCAATAAGCGATGAATTTCGTTTGTGGAAAATGGAACTAACTTGTTTTGATAACAAAATGCGGCTTATAACATTATCCGCGATTACTATAAGCCGCATCTACTGTAGATTTAAAATTGACTGCCTTCTGTGTAGTAAACGCACCATGCCACATTGAGATTGGTATTGGGGGTGCGGTGCGCATATCGTACACAACACTTTAAAAAACATGTGACAAGATATTTGTTTTTGTTGCGAATTTGAAAGAGTTTTGCGATTCAGTTGATGTCCTGCTTGGCTACAGCAATACTCGATTCCTGACTCGTGTGTTGATTCGATTTTGCGAATTTTTCATGGATTAAAAGATTTTTTCCTGGAATATTTCCATTGGAATATTTCTTCAAGGATCCAATGGCAAAAATTTGTCAGCTTTTCCTTCGCGATCAAGTAATTCTTCAATTTTATATTTTACTAAAATTACTAGTGCCTACATACATATATTTATACTTTTGATTCTTATCAAGACAGCACTTTTCAATCGAACAGTGAATCAAATAGAAGGTGACAATATATGTACCAGCGATCAACAGCCAGAATATAAATTAATTGAAGCCTCCGCAACATTCATCGCATCAAAGAAACGTTTTAATATCGAAGCATGCGAGGATCCGAGGAAAAAATCCAATTGTGGAAAGAACAAAACATAACCGATCAACGTTGAGTAGACAATTTCGCACATTTTGCATTAAACAATGTTCCCTACAAACATATGTGAAAATCGTCGTATATTTTTCGTGTTTACCAGGCACATCGGCCACCGTTGAGAGAATATTCTGCCTTATTAACGATATATGGACCGACGAAACATCGCGACTGAATATCAAAACTTTGAAATATATTTTATATGCTAGATACAACAGACACATGACCCGCCTGCAATTTTACGAAACGAACAGCCGAAAATATTACAGAAGATCGGAACCGAAAGAAAATACCGAGTTCAAAACATACACCAAATACGAATAAAATATATGTACATATTTGCATTTATTATGCCGGTTTTCCACCAAACGGACAAAACAAAAACTCTGCAAAAACTCGTGTCGAAAAAACAAGTCTTTGACTTTTCATAATTTTTTTACAAACTCGTGCTTTTTTCGACTGTTTCTGTTCTGTTTTTCGTGTCCCGACCAGAAGCGGTAATTTCAAAAGGTTTCGGTGTGTTTTCTAACTGAGTCCGCTTCGTGCAAACACTGAAGTTGTGTTTTGTTCAGTTTGTGTTTTTCGGTTCGAGACAGAGTAAGTTTTCCGTGCGTCAAGTGGTTTTTTATTATTCTTTCCTAAATATATTGTGAAAAAAGTGTCCTGTTTATTGATTGTGATAGTTGATAGAGCCTCCTACATTTATGTGAAAGCCGTGCAAGCACACATTTTTCTCAAGAAAGATCCGGCCACAATTGGGTTATTAAATAAATAAAAACCCAACAGTGGTCGGATCTTGATTGAGAAAAAATGTCTTCTTCATAGCTTTAATATATAGGAGGCTCTGACAGAGACCGAAAATCTTTCATTTGGCTATTTATTACAACTTACTCTTTTGACAGTTCGGTTGAAATAACTTTGTTCGCTCAGTTGAAACGGGCTCAAAACAAAAACAAAACTGCGACAAAACACTGTCGGTTTCATTGAAACAGTGTTTTGGATTTGTTCGATTTCGAGTTTTTGTTTTCCGTGCTTTCAAAAACATGAACAAAACGAAAACTTAACTTGTCTGTTTGGTGGAAAAGCGACATTAGTAGTTATTTTGGTTTTTTTATTATGTTTATTTTACTTTTTCTTGCTGTACTGAAATTTTCCGGGACTGTGACGTCCAGACCATTAACCCTGAGCCTGGAAAACCATAAAAAAATTCACGCAGCTTTCCAAGGGTCTTTCATTAAAATTTTTTAATTTAAAATTAAATCGAAGTGCACATCTTAAGGGACTCCTCACTAAACTGGCAAATATCTCGCAAGTATTCTGAACCTTTATCTGCTGACATGCCCCCTAGACAAAGCATGCCCAACACTCAAAGAGCTCCTTGCGACAAAGTGGAACGGGTCTTGAAAACACCCGGGTAAGTCGGCGTGTTTTTTTTTTTGATCAGAAACGCGGTTTATGGTCTGGAATGCGAACGTAACCACCGCCTACCTCCCGCAGACGGAGCTAGCCCGGACGCCAACAACTAGAAAAAAATCGGCCAACAGTCTGGGCGCAACTTTATTATTTCATGGGTTGAAGTCCGAAACGTGTTTAATGCTGAGATGCGGTGTAGGTTACTATGCGACCGACAACCTAAAAAATAACGTTCCAAATAGCCTCCTGGTTATTTCTTGGGTTGTAGTAACCTACACCGCATCTCAGCATTAAACACGTTTCGGACTTCAACCCATAAAATAATAAAGTTGCGCCCAGACTGTTGGCCGATTCTTTAGTTTTAATTAATCTAGTAGCACATCTACAGATAGGTACTAAGTTTTAACTTTCTAGCATAAGCCGTTTCTGAGATATGAAAAACCACCACCACCCCTGTACCTTGCTACCGCTATCAAAAATTTATTTTTCTGGGATGTCGTCTCTATAGTAACTCTATACAGTTTTCAATTTTTAGCTTTCTATCCTTTACGGCTTTCGAGAAATATAAATCACAATTTTTTCATTTCCACCCCCTCCCACCATCACTCGCTGAACCCACACCCTTAAATTTTTTTTCTGTGCTAGAGGTCTACTGGTCCTAACTCCTTAACGGTTCTTGATGTAAAAATTATTTTTTTTTAAAAAAGACTGTCCCCCCACTTCCGCGCTTCACCTTCCCCCTCAAAAATTTTACATTGAGTAGACTCCACTGGTAATTCTATATACAGAAACCAAATTTTATCTTCCTGGCACAATTGAGTCGGAAGATATTGTAATTTAAAATATTTCACCCCCCTTAAAAATGTTAACTCTTTTCTAATCTGCTAGTATCTCTTAACACAACTACAAAGTTTCAGCTGTCTGACATCAAACGTTCAGGAGATATAGATTTTAGAATATTTCAATCCCAGCTTTCAAGTGTTTTAAACACAATTTCCCCCCCCCCCCCATCCCTTGGCACACCCCTATCGACCATTCTTCTTGCAAATGGGTCCACTATCATAGTACTACATAAGTTCCAACTTTCAGCCTCCTAGCATAAGTGGTTCCTGAGATCTAGAAACCAAAATTTTCATCTAAGACGCTAACCCCTCCTCCCCCACCACTCCAAAAGGTACCACTCGTAGGTGTTCCCCCATTCTACCTACCATACAAATTTCAACTTAATATCTCAAAGGGTTTGAGAGGTATGCACCTTCAAACGGTTTTGCGTACGGCGTCTATTACGGACATTTTTTGAAAATACAAAATTTCAGGGTAGCAAATTTTTTCGAAATTTCAGGTCGATCACAATACACAATACAATAAGCAAAATGATGGTGCAAGGCAATGGCACAAGATCTGTCAATCGGTACATGCAGCGCTATCTTTTGAGCTGCGATGATCTTATTCGTTAGACAACTGAAGCATATAAATAGAATGGATACAAACTGATGACAAGGTGGATACCGGTCGAAATCCATGTGTTTTAGTACCAGTCAGTAAGGTGCTGAAGTCGCTCTTAAGTAACACATTTTGCAGTATGGTTGCAACAAAACTGTCCTCTTAAATTGTGGGAGAACTTTGATAATGAAGAAAGAAAAGAAGCGATATGGGCAATCTGATTCTAATCAAATAATTAAAATCTTTTTCTTTGACAAAACTTGGTATTTACCAACTCTTGTATGAAACAGAATGTTCGCTTATTTCCAGTACGTACATATTTGACTTTAATCTACAAATTTCGATTTTAATAATTTCGCATATGTGTGAAATCTCCATGGCTTAAATGTAAATATTTAAATTACCTGCGTCAGTGCCGAGCATTCAACATATTTTACTGCTTTCAATTCTTTAGCTAATTTCTCTCCTTGCTCCATTGTGATAGGCTTTTGTTTATTTTTTGCCAACTTTTCTAAGGTGCCGCTTTCGTCGCGTAAGTCAATTTGTGTCCCGACAAGCAAAAATGGTGTTTTCTGGCAATGGTGAGTAATTTCAGGTACCCACTAAAAAAAAAGAAAGAAATTTGCATAGTTAGAAAATATATTTTTTTTAGAGTTAACAGAACTTACCTTCTCTTTTACGTTTTCGAACGAACTGGGACTAACAACCGAAAAACATACCAAAAAAACATCAGTTTGTGGATACGACAGCGGCCTAAGCCGGTCATAATCTTCTTGACCTATATACAAACAGATATTAAGTGTCAATTATTTTTTAAACTTCATAACATTTCTTTCATTAACCTGCTGTATCAAATAATCCTAATGTATACGGTTCACCACCAATCATTACTGTTACAGCATAATTATCAAATACTGTGGGCACATATTCTGCTGGAAATTTATTGGTTGTATATGATATAAGTAGGCAAGTTTTACCAACGGCGCCATCTCCCACAACAACACATTTAATTGTTTGCATTTTTATTTCAAAAATTACGAGTCCTAGAAAAAAAATTAGAAATTATTATGAAGCAAAATATTTTACGGCATTAAAACAAAACATAAAAGTAGATGTGGTTTAACATGGTTTCTTTTTCATAGAATCCATCTAACTTAGTGTGACCATTCGTCCCGGATTCAAGAACCCTTTCGCGCATCAGAAAAACTCCCGGATTCGGAATAGTGTTCCGTTTCCGAAGGAATTTTTATTATAGGTAGTTGAGATAACCTTGTTCCAAAGAATTTCAGTTTGATAAGGACCGAATGAAAAGTGAACTTCAGCTTTAAATTAACAAACCATAATCAATTTTGGAATTTAAAAATTTACAGTTGCACTGACAAAAGTATATTGGAATCAGGTGATCGCCGAACGTTGAACGAACGCTGTGTCCTTAGAAAACGAAAGAAATAGACTAGGTAAAGCCATTGCTAGTGTGGTGGCGCAGGTAACGACACATTTGTTTACTTTACATGCATTACTTCAAAAACATTTTTTTGTAAGCCTGAGCGTTCTGAATGCCTTTCATTTTTACAAAGCCATTCTTTCCATACCAAGATATTGGATCCTATAGCATAATGCTTCCGGTTCTTGCGTGATGCCTGGACAAAACTCTTCCTTTCTTTTCGCAAATCTCGGATGCAATAATTAAATCCTTCAGGATCATGCAGGTTAAGTTTCTTTTCATCGCTATACTTATACCACGAGCTTTCATTTATTCGATCAAGCATATAGTCTTATAGTGAGAGACTGGAAATGAGAGGTTTCTCAGTTAGCCTATACGAAAGGAAAATCTTTTGAAACGGCCTTACACGAGGTGGTTTCTACTGCAGAAAAATCTTTGAATGCGAAAGAATGAATATACTTTAGCGGCGTTTCTAAATATTGAGGGGGCCTTCAATCTCGCGTACCAATTACGCAATAAAGATGAAATTTGGTTCGTGTATATACTTGGCAGATTTTTACTTATTTTTTAAATAATAAAATATTGTGATTGATTGATTGAAATTTTGTATTTTCACGCTTTAAGACTAGTAAACCCCAAAAAAGCAAAAAAAAAAATTCTATCTCTCCGCCGTAGACGTCGTCCGCCATACGTAAAATCGTTTGAAGGCGCGTAGCTTACAAACCCGTGCGATATTAAGTTGAAATTTTTATGGTGGGTAGATTGAGTAAACTCCTACAACTAGTATCTTTTTCGGGGGTGGGGGTGTTAGTGGGAGGAGGGGTGCGTTTTAGACGAAAAATTTTGGTTTCTAGATCTCAAGAACCGCTTACGCTGAAACTTGGAACTTACGGAGTACTGAGATAGTGGAACCATTTTCGAAATGGTCGATAGGGGTTGAAGGGTGTGGGAGTGGGGAGAAAATTAATGCGTCCGAAACGCATCAAAGCTGGAATTGAAACATTCTAAAATCCAGATATCCTGAACGGTTGATGTCAGAAGGTTGTGGAGTGTGGTTGTATTAAGGGATATTAGGAGCCTAGGACAAGAACAATTGAACAATTGAAAAGGGAAGGAGAGGTGTAGGATTAAGGGGGAAGGGCTGGAAACTTTGGATCACGACATCTTCCGAAGCAATTGTACCAGAAATATACAATTTTGTTTCTGTATATAGGATTACAAGTGGAGTCTAGTGAAAGTAAAATTGTTGAGGGTGGAGGTGGAGCGTGGAACCCTCCACTTCCATAGCAATTTTTAAAAAAATAAAAATTTTATATCTCATGAGCCGTAGCAGATATAATCTTGAAAATTTTACAGGATTTAGGACCAGTAGACTTCTTGAGGGTGTTGGTGTAGGTGGTGATGGTAGAAAGGGGTGGAAATGAAAAATTCTGATTTCCCCATTTTTGATAGTGGTAGAGAAGGGAAAAACCGATTGAAGTATTTTTACGATATTAAACTTTCTGCGGGTGCAAGGTATTGTCCAAAATTTCACAAATTCCGAAATTCTTTTAGGTTTAATGAGAAGGAATTCACAAATAAAATAAAATTATCTATGTAAATATAAATAAGTCCAAGGGAAAAGTTTACCTATTACGAGTTTTTGAAAATGCAATGGCTTTAACAGAAAACCAAACCGTAATTTCAAGTAACAAAATTAGCAGTAACAAAGCTTACCATCATCGCTGAGTACAACTAAGTGCAAAAAAAAGGAGAATAACTTGATTTGGCTCGTTTAAATGAGCGCTAGTCGCAATTGTATATGTAGTATAGTATATATAGTATATTAGTATAGGATTTGTTTCTTAACAAATAGCAGCCTTAAGCTAATCCTGCTCCTGTGTACCACTGGTAGGGGACAGCAGACACTCTAAAGAGACATTTCTTGCTATCAACTCAATTTTCGTGAATTTGTCACTTGGACCACTCTGGTTCTAAGTCCGTCAATTATGTCATTGCTGTGTTTTCGTTTCTTTCGTCTGCAGATTTTGTTTGATAATCGCCTAAGCTCATCGTATCTTTTCTTTTTGGCTCTCGTCGGTCTTTCAATGTATTCCTTGTAAGCTTCATTCTTTATTAAAATTATTGAAGCAAAGGTGAATGCAACAGAAGACATCACTATTTGCATTGACAGCCAAGCAGCCATTAAGGCCCTTAGCTCGAACACAACACGATTAAAACTAGTTAGACAATGTCGTGGTATTCTTAACACTATCGGCACATGGCACAAAATTACCCTCTGCTGGGTGCCAGGCTACTGTGGAATCCAGGGGAATGAGCAAGCTGATGAGCTCGCTCGAGCATGCTCCAGCCTAAGCTCACTCGTGGTGGACCAGCACATTGCTATTCCCATCGGATCCATAAATCAGTCTATCGACTCACTATGCTTGCAGCGGGCAGGCAATAGATAGGCAAACCTAACTACATGCTCAATATCAAGAACTCTTTGGCCTGAATATGATCACGGGAAAAGCAAGTATATCCTGAGCCTGAGCAGGATGGATGCAAGCACACTAGTCGGAGTGCTCACAGCGCACTGCCTGATCGGTAGACACGCTAGACGACTGGGAGCCGAGGCAAATGATCTCTGTCGTAGCTGCGATGACCCAGAAGTGGAGGAGTCAATATTCCACGTCCTATGCGAGTGTCCGGCCCTATCGAGAACGAGAAGACGGAATCTCGGCGCTTATTTCTTCGATGACCTCGGTGATATCCATAAGGGAAAGCTATGTAACATAGCAAACTTTATAAAATCTAGTAAATGGTTTTAGGTTCCAGGAGTTATTATACTCAAACGGGGAGCACAATGGACGAACAGTAACGTCTAAGTGAAGGAGGATGATGGCATCACCAGCCCTTATACCATACCATACCAAGCTTGATTCTTTTTCGTTTCTGCGTCACTACAATCATTATCGAACCAGTCATTACGTTTCTGATACCATCGCTCAACTGTGTCCACTCTTGATCAATAGTTATCGCTTCGTCAGTTAGCAACGCTTCAAAGCGTGTTTGTAGCGCTGACTTATAAGCCGACGCGACAGTCTCCTCCATTAGTTTTCCGATATCAAATTTGGGTGTCCTGTCCTTTTTTTGAATACCCACATAATGCCACTCGACTTCGATATTTTACTTGACTAACTAAAAAATTCTGTGCCTTCAGGAGGTTAAAGGTGTATTAAACTTGAATAGTGGTTACCATTTTTATGGACGACAGTATTCGATAAAGAAAATATGTCCTAAAGATAAGTTACAGAGAAAGTGAAATTATAAAATTTTTGCAGTTTTTCCACTTAGTTTTGACCAAGAAGTTAGAAATAACGCCTTTGTACAGGAGTGATGGAGCTTTGTTGACAAATAGTACTAGCGATAGGTGACCTTGGAGACCTTGACAGCAATACCGAAATAATAGTCGCAGTTTCACCTTTATTTTTCAAGTTATGGTATTCTGATACCTTCAATTCATATTTACGTGGAATGCAATCGACTTGTTACGGGACGAGTAGCCTTTTCACTGCTTCTGCTTGGCTAGGCACTGGTCAGGCAAAAAAAAAAACCAAAATATTTTTTTTTATTTATAGACGAATTGCAATTTTTTCTGTAACTCACTTCAATGGATTGCTAATTCGAAGATAAGTCCACGGAAATGGAAAATAAGATAAGGGGGCACCCAACGTCTTAACTGATTACAGTGCGGGGATAAACACAAGCGATTCTATTGGCAGCTACTGCTACATTTCGCACTCGAAGGCGTTTTGTATGAACCTTTCTTATTCTTTTAAATCGGTCGAAACTCGCAATAAAAAAGAATTCAAAAATTTCTTAAAGACGACTACCGAAGTGCCGAAGCGTAGAGAGCTATCAACGGAACTCAGCAATGCCAATCACGTACACAGTCCGGCATTTCCCCCGAACGTTTTAGTCGCGACAGTCTTCCGATTTTCAGTGAACACTATGAAAAAAAAAAAAAAATGGGGAAAATTTTTTCAATGGAGCCCTACACGCGACAGTAAAACTAAGTCGACCGTTAATTTAGCGTACGGATTTAGGTGAATTCGAAAATCAAAACACCGACAGGTCACCGCTTCTAAGAAAAATCGTAATCGGGTTCCACAATGTTGACCCATTAGCAGCAGCGGCGGCAGACATAAAACCGGACCGACACTCTCCGGCCAACAACTTTCAGACGACAGACGGACGCGATTCGACTTTGTACGATTTGTTTTCATCACAGAGACTCCGTCGTGTCGCCATTTTCATTAAATCCGGCGTAATTTCTTCGATTCGGGATTGGATGTCTCATTTAAATGGGCCGAGTGTGAAACAGCGATAAATCCGTCTTTCAGACAAAAAAAAAACGCGTCAACTATTTTTCATTCTGTCACTTTGTGCACTTGTTTCACGCCCCGTTTCGTCGATTTCAGATCTTTTCGGGTTCCGCGTCGCGACGAATTGACGCAAAGATACTTTCCGATCGGCTTATTTAGTAAAATCTTAAGGAAAACTTACGTTGCAATCGGAAAAAACTTCTTTTTTGACAACTCCTTTCCAACTTTTGGGCAGGGCACAGAGACAACGCACGAACACGGCAAAAGACCAAAAATATTTCCCCGTCCGTCAGTCGTTCCCGTGGTCTCGTAATGGAAAATTGGGAATGGCGCACTGGAATTTCAGAAGTACTGCCACATGTTGAATTTAAAACGTTTATGTTGCCATGTTTGCACATTTGAATTTAAAATGCGGCAAGAAGTCGAACTTTAATTTCAAAGCATTTCTTTGTATCGTTATTCATTTTAATTAGTTGTTTTGTTAATTTCTGTGTGTGATTTCAGTTTAGGTTATATTTGTGAATATTGTACTCCGATTTTCCTCAAATACGAGGCTTAAAGAATTACACCCATCCTCCTCAAAAACCTCCATCGAAAACTTATACTATTGATGAAAAAGGACCCCAACTTGACGTCAAAATATTCAAAATTGATTCCTTCTGATCCACACACTCCGAAAATTTACGGTTTACCAAAGATCCATAAACCAGATGCTCCACTTCGCCCTATTGTTAGTTCCATCGGATCAATTACGCAAGGTTTAGCCAAAGCAGGCTGAGTTGCGCCCCTTCGTTGGAAACACACCCAGGTCCATAAAAAATTCTACGCATTTAGTAGAAATATTAAAAAACATTCAAATAAGCCCGGAGGACATACTAGTAAGTTTGGACGTCGAATCCTTGTTTACCAACATACCGATCAAAGACACCATGAATCTCATCAAAACACTCATACCAGATAACAGAGTGGATTTAGTTGATTTTTGCCTAAACAACACCTATTTCTCAGCGTTAGGCAAACTCTACAAACAGACGGAAGGAGCCGCTACGGGGTCCCCGATATCTCCAGTAGCGGCCGAAATTTTCATGGAAGAATTCGAAGAGAATGCGCTCAACTCAGCACCATTAAAACCGAAACTATACCTTCGATATGTTGGTGATACCTTCATCATTTGGCAGCATGGAAAAGAGGAATTAGATAAGTTCCTGGACCATCTCAACTCATGCCACAGAAACATCAAATTCACAATGGAGATCGAAAAAGACGGCAAACTCCCCTTCTTGGATGTATTAGTTAAAAAATCTGGCCCTTCTCTTCAGTTCTCTGTTTATAGGAAACCTACTCACACAAACAGGTATCTACATGAATCATCCCACCATCATCCTAAGCAGAAGGAAGGAGTACTTAGAACTCTTATCCACATAGCACAATGTATCACCAACGGTAACCCACACGCCCTTCGCAACGAAATGGAACATCTACAGAAAACCTTTGCAGCCAACGGATACACGAAGAGCACAATCAACAGAGTATGCAAACAAAAACCAAAAGCTATGAAAAACCAGGAAGAGAAAGATAAGAACGACCATACTATCAAACGGTGGGTAGCATTACCTTACATAGAAGGTACCACAAATCAAATCGGCAGGGTACTCAAGAAAGCTGACATACGGACGACCTACTCTACGGCAACTACGATCCGAGGCATCCTAGGAAACCAAAAGGATAAAATCCCATTGGAAATGGAGGGTATTTATAAAGTTCCTTGCGGGTCTTACAACAAAGTCTACATAGGAGAAACGGGACGGACCATCAGAACAAGGATTCGTGAACATCAGCGCTGTACACAAAAAAAACCAGGTCCACTCATCGGCAATTGCGGAACATGCAGCGGTAGAAAACCACTCAATCGACTAAACTTCACGATATCTCACGAACCAATTGCACCAGAAAAATAAAATTTTGTTTTTGAATAGAGGTTGACAAATAAAGTTTGGTGAAAGTAAAATGTTTAAAGGGGGCGTTGCAGCATGAAAGTGGAGGGGATAAGAATTTTTCTAAGAAATCACGTCTCATATCTCAAGAATAGTGTAAGATAGTCTTAAAATTTTTACCAAAAGTAGGCCTAATAGACCCCTAGCAGAAAAAAAATGATGGTGAGGGTGAGAGTGGGGGAGGGTGAAAAGGAAAAGGTTTTGATTGTTATATCTCGAGAACCTATAATGATATAAAGCTGAGACTTGGTATTTAGATAGAGTTATAGTAGTGGCATGTTGGAAAAATATATTTTTTTATAGGGGTAGTATGGTACGGGGGTGGGGGGTGTTTTTCTTATCTGTAGAACGGCTTATCGTACAAAGTTGAAACTCGGCGTGTATATGTAAATCAACTAGAAAAGTAATTTAGATAAAAAAAAATTTCTAATATCCATTGGCGTTTGGAAGGGGGGTGAAAAAAATTATCAGTGAAAATGAAATGCATATATTTTCACGATTTTCATCATATCTCTTAGGTCTTCCTAAATATTGAATTCATTTTTATTGTACGAATTCTTCATATAAATACCTAGAAAGTGTTTTCAGGATTTTTTGAAGTTCAACCCCTAAGGTGGTGTAAAGGAGTTGTATACTTTTTCACGAATTCTGCCATATCGCCCAGGTCTTACCAGATATCGAATATCTTTTCACTTTCACGAGCTTGCGTAATAATCGCCTAAAACTTGTTTTCAAGTTATTTTCCTTTTTCAGCCCTTAAGAGAGTATAAAAGGGTTGAACAAGTTTTCACGAATTCCGCCATTTATCTTAGAAGTGATAATAAATTGAATTGGTTTCTACTTTCTCGTGCTGTCTTCATATTTATTTATTAACTCCTTTCAGGATTTTTGGACATTCAACCCCTAAGTGGGTGTAAGGAGGTTGCATATGTTGTCACAGATTCCTTCATATTGCTTAAATCTGATGATATATCGAATTCATTTTTACTTCCGAAGGTTTCCTATATAAGCGCCAAAAAGTCAATTTCAGTGTTTTTAGATATTTAATCCTAAGGGGTGTAAGGGGGTTGTATGATTCTCAAAGCTTCGACATATTTCTTAGGTTTGATGAGATATTAGATCGCTCTTCACTTCCACAGACTTTTTATATAATCGCCTACAAACCCATTTCTTAATTTTTGGATATTCAACCCCCAAGGGTTTGCATATGCTTTCACAATTTTTCCATCCCTTAGTTCTGATGAGATATAAAATTGGTTATTACGGTATTTGATGTAATGGGCTTAAAACTAATTTAACGATTTTTCGAATTTCAAGAACCAAGAGTGCGTAAAGGGTTTGCTTATGTTTTTACAAATTTTTTAAAATTTCTCGTGTCTCATGAGTTGCTTCTTATGAAATCGTCTAAAAACCTGTTTCACAAGTTTTTCGAAATTCAAACCCCAACTGAAAGTAATGGGTTTTTAACAATTCCTCATATCTCTTGGGTCCGATAAGGTAACAAATTCGTGTTTACTTCTATGGGCTTTTAATGTACATAATATACGAAATTCGAATAATCTACACGGGCTTTTTCAATGTTTAATCTGCTAAAAATCTCTATTTTAAATATTTTTATTTTTTATTATTAATCTCGAAACAACTGATGATATACTCCGACTTTGACCGCTCCCGAACTTTGACCCGAAAAATAATAAAGTTTCGCCCAGATCATTGGCATTTTTTTTGTTTGTTGGGCAATTTATTTATCAGTCAAAAGTAACAAAAAAATTTCGTCGGCTCACAAATGAAATGCACTAAGTAAATTTTTGGATGTTTCTAGTTAAAACCCGAATATCCGTACCATTAATGGTACATCGGTACAATCTGTACCCACCCACCAATTTTCAGAGAACTTTTCCATTGTCAATTGTTAGGAGTTATTGAAAATGTATGGATACCAAGTCTTGATAAGTTCTTTTACTCTGTTGATTAAATGATACTTCAATTTGTGCTTGGGATTATCCGGGTTAAGTCCACCAAACTCTTTTTTACATGGTCTTCAACATGATGGTGCAATCCACTAAGTCCTAAGGAAGACCGTTTTTAAACACCCGAAATGACTAAGTAGGGAAGGTAACGGCAGAATAAAAAACTTAATTTACAGTTTCCACATTTTTTAGTTTTTGACTTAAGTGATTCCACTTGTAAGCCGACGATATACAACTTTAACTAACAAAAATTCGCATATATAATTAATTTATGTTATATCATCATCAACGATGGCGCAACAACTCATTTCGGGCTTTGGCCGGTATGCTTCGTTTCCAATTTTCTCGGTCCAATGACCGCGTCCTCTATGTGAAAAATTTAAGAAGCAATTTGCTGTCTTCGTCAATTGAATCCTTCCAGCGTTTCTTGGTTTTCCTTCCGCCTTTTCACGCAGAAAGTATCTTACCTGAACTTCGGGTACTTTAGCAGCTTCTTTCCGGACAGCAGCTAAATAATTTTCCCTTTTTATTCGTGCGCTTACTTACACTCGCAGCTTCGACCATAAAAGAAAGTTTTTCTTCATTATTTTTTTATTTTATTTCAGCAGCTTCTCTTCTCTTTGACCGTTTTGATTTCTCCTCACACGACATTCGTGGCGTCCAGTTGAAGTTTTTCTCCTTTTTTGATACTTCTATTATTGTTTTAGATTGTACCCTGTCAGAATTTTTTTCCTAAAACCTCGTAGCCTTCCGGTGCATACTTGCGTACTTCCACTTTTTTGTTTTGGCAGATACGATGGGCCTTTTTATCTATATCTAAGGACTCCTCGCTTATAACCTATAACCTTATAACCTATGTAACTCGACAAACCCATTTCGCAGGGTCATACTATGCTGACCAAAAGCATTGACGTACATAGACGAAATTAACCGGATTGGGCTGGAATCTATTCAGAAAACCATGAAGACGAACAGTTACACAGAAATTAAACATTTCGGCCATACAAAGCAAAATATGTCCATAAAAAGATCAGGAGAAAATAATGATTGTCTCGTCTCAACAGAACCAACTTGGACAAATGAAAACTACAGACAACAAATTTTTAACAGTTAACAAATTTTTTAAATCAGACTCACTGCTTTGAATCTTCACTTCCTGCATGAACCTTTCTGCTGAGAAATATCAACCAAAAACAACGATTTTGCAGTTGTTCGATCTTGGGTAGCATTCTGGGTTGGTAGACCGGAGCATACTTACCAATAGCCTACCGAGGTGTCAAAACAATTCACAACTGCATGTAAAAGAAAATACATTTAATAAAAAATAGTACAAATGGTTAAATATACTGTGAGATAAAACTACATCGCATTACAATAAAAATTCTACTTAAATTTTAATCTCTTCATTATAACTAAACAATTTTTAGTTTTATACAGAGTTTAATGAGATTATAAACGAGATTGGTAATAAATATGTCTTTAAGTATTTTGCTTAATATACAGCATGTCCGTATACTACGAATTTATTTATAAATATAATATTAATCGCCTTACAATTAGCTTTTCAACGTTTTATTAAAAATATATTTATTGTTCAACAATAAGTTTCCTTTATTACATTCTTTCTTTCAAAATCTCTCTTTATTGCAATAATTTTCATAACGTACTTTTTATTTGTTATATTTTTTTTATTTTCGTTAGTTACAGTTGCTGTTAGAGAGATGATTTCATCATGTTGTAACTAATTTCGTCTTCTTTGATTTCTTATTATTAAATTTTGGTCATTGATTTACCATCATAGCTTGATGCTGTTGAGATTCAGCTGTTGATGTTGATGGCATCACAAGCGTACTTGTAGTAGTTCCATCTGCACAGCTCGTTGTTACTATTTGAGGAATTTGAATTTGAACGGGGAGGGTGGTATTGTCACTAGTTGGAACCTGTAAAAAAAATTATATTGTATTATTTTCAGTTGAGTCGATTTTTATTGCTATTTATTGCAATTCTTGAGATTTTGTACTCATTTTTCGACAGGTTTATTTAAATCGGATATGACTCTACGTCTACTTCTTCGGTCAGATAATATCCGACGTAATTCGCTTCAGGCCGAAATAGTTAGTGTTCGAATGTGAAATGGAGCGAGCGTTAGAAGATCTACATTTTTGGGTTAAGATCAGTATGAAAGTAAACGCGGCATGAACGGGGCCCCGATGTTACTCGACGAATGAATAGAGAAAATGTCGGAAAACTTAAGAGACATTAAACAGGAGGCCATTCGGAAAGTCGTTTCTTTGGGATGGTAACCGTGTAAGACACTATGCAGCATTTTGACTACAACCGCACCCAAGGCATTTAGAATTCACTTTTGCTTACTTTTAAAAGTATCCCATGTTTCTTTTTTATTTTTTCCTTCTTAAACTGACTGTACTGTACGTTACTCTGTTAAAATTTCACCCCTAAGTTCAGTTCGGTACTATAAAAAAATAATAAAGAAAAGAAAAGATTCCTTTTCATTAGTTCATCCATGAAAAAGATGTCTTGTTACCTTGTCAGAAAAAAGTGAAGGGTGAATTTGGAAAACCTCTATCGAACCATTGAGTCTGAATCTGCGGCAAAACGAAGAGAGAAATTGCCATGTAGTCACATTCCAGCTGTTGCTTGCTTGGCGAAGGTGTAAGAAAATTCAATATGTGATCTGGCCAAACGCGTAAAAGTGTTTTCTGATGCAGTTAACACTTTGACTGCCAGACTTTAACTAAGAATGGTGACGATACTTTTTATAGAGGTTGATCATATGCCAGCGCATGATGGGCAGATAATTTGCTAATAATTGTGAGATGATCCACTTTTTTAGGCAGACAATAATTAAGTAATAGGTTAATTAACCATATCACACGTAGAGCTAAGGGATCAGTCAGCTAGAACTTTTTAAAAGAGATATCAAAAGTTCTTGTCCTTAGTGTAAAATCAGGATGCTTGTCATATGCACAGAAAACAACAGAAGTACATATTAGCCTTGCAGATTACTGGCCACAATAAATTTTAAAAATTATCAACACTTCATCTTATTTCGTACGATCATTTATTAAGGGTTGTATAAGGCCCGAATAAAATTGTTTGTGAATATTAAATGCACCAATGCTATTGATATAACTTGCAAATATTCTGATCAGAAATCTCCAACAACGATATATTGATGACAATTGGTAAAAAAGAATGTGGCAATGTATCGGTTTTACTTCGAGAAGCAAAAAATCAACCAACATCTACTAATACAAGGCAGGCATGCGGTGGGTTGATCACAACACATCTAGATATGGATTGAGCAAAACGTCCAAGGAGTGAATAAGTGCCGATGCCGTAAAAAAAGGCGGACGCCACAACTAGTGATGGAGCACTGTTACTGAATTATACCGCGATGGCTGGGTCACACAGAAGTAATTTTTTCTTAGTTCTGAAAGACAATTGTGCTAAAACTCGCAATGCGTGTAATAAACACAAATTTCTGAGCTTTTGTAATCTGAGATTATGAACTGTTACTGGAAACTGTTCCAACTGTAAAAGTTTGAAAAGAAATGTATCAGAAACTCATTCTGAAGCTCTCAGGAAGATATAGTTTCTGCTTATAATTTTTTTTTTAATTTCTTGATAATTTAATTAGCTATAGGCTGAGAACCTATCACTGCAAAAACAGTGTTAACAATCTGCCTTCTAAAGGCAGGCGTCCACTAGAGGCGGGCCGCATCGCAACGGTGTAGCGAGAATTTTTTTTTCTACGTACTCCGTTCCGTCGCGAGTCTCGTTCAGTGGACGCACTTCAGTAACAATGTACGGCAGGCGAATTTTTGCGATGCGGCCCGGCCCGTCCGCCCTAGTGGACGCCTGCCTTAAAAGAACATGAATACGTGTCTCTAGAAGAAAAAAATTATGCGGTGGTGAGTCCACATCCTTTTGCCAGGGACTTTGTTGACAAAGGAAACAGTAAGAGGTTACTCTAATATTGAGGACATAAATTTTAAATGCGACCGAATTAGCATCGACGGTTTGTAGTGATGGTTATAGCCCATGATCCAATCAATGCAGCACTGCCTTTTTACTGCATTGAAAGGTAGTGAAATTTTTTCCATGATTCAATCAATTCATCGCTGCATGTCACATGAAATTCAAATATTAGTCAATGTTAACCTGATCGAAAACTGTGAAAAAATTGTCTACTCTTCCCTCCAGAAAAATTCGATTAGTTTAGTCCGTTTTTTATTTGACTGTTGGCTGGCCTTACGCAACGCTATACAAAATTTGCACAGAGAGCAAAATGTGAGTTACTGCATGCCAGAATATTTACTGCAATGCATTGATTGGATCATGGAGCATGCAAATCGTATGTGGGCAATGCTACTGCATGCAGCAGTGCACTGATTGGATCATGGGCTTATGGATGCATTGCAGCAAGGAAGCAATTCTTGTCAACATTTTTTGAACTCAAAACCATTGCGGAATATGAGTGGCTAAAGAATCTTTACGCTTTGCTAAATACTACATACAATAAATGAATAACTTACGTAAACAGTTGATAATGAGATTGCTCCTTGTGTATTCGATGTAATAGTTTGCGTGTCATTCGTATTTAGAATACATTCAACGTTTGGACTAATTTCATCTTGGCTGTGACCATCACTCATTTGCGTTGACGTTGAAATTGACATCGGAATCATTTGCATATCTTCTTTTGGATCATTTGCCTCTTGTTTGATTGTCGTGCCGCCTAATGTCAAACCTGCTCTTGCATTCATTTCTTCTTTTAATCGTTTAGCAGCGTGCGACTTTGCATGTTTCCGTAAATGATCTTTTCTATAGAATCCCTTACCACATTCACAGCAAATCTAAAAAATAAAATAAAATAATAATTACGAGGTCAACGTAACAGTTTTTAATTATTCAACGCACTTCATTCTTTTCTCCACTGTGTATAACAAAGTGAAGATTTAAATGTTCTTTCCGTTTAAAACCTTTCATACAAACGCTACAAATGTAAGGTCGTTCAGGACTATGTCCGGACTTGTGTCTCTCTAAATGCTCCTTTCGCTTTAATCCAGCACCGCATATGTCACAGATATATCTGAAGCGATAATAAATATGCAGAAATTTTTAAAAATTCGAACGATTATCGTTAAAAGTATTACACGTACCGTCTTTCAATTTTATGTACACTTAAATGCTGTTCTAAATTCTCTTTTTCTGGATATGCCATTTGACATTCGGGACAACAAAACAATATCGTACCGTCGATAGCTGTTGCTATTAAAACCTGACCAGGTTTTGGAGGTTTTGGTTTTGGCGGTTTCTTCTTAGTCCGTCGTTTTCTTTTTGGCTTAATTTCTGCTGTTTCGGTAGGTTTTACAGGCTCAACACTTGTTTCTGGACTTATTTGTATTTCTGGTTCATACTAAAAAAATTTCAAGAGTTACAATTACGCTGCTGAAATGAACAGAAACTACGATTGCACCATACCTTTATTGTTGTATTGGAATTGAATTTTAGAAACTGTTGTAAATTTAAGGGCAATCCCTGATGGGTATGAGTTATATACTCTGAGAGCTCTGGCTGACTATTATGTTGCATTAAGTTATCCCATTCGGGCTCTTGCTTTATTGTCGTTTGCCTGTAAAAGTCGAGATTGAAATGCTTAATAATTTATGATAATTGAAATATCTTCTTACACTATAGGTTGCGATTTAAGTTGATCATCTTCACCGTTTTGCTGCTCATGTTCATTGCATTGTTGTTGTGTTGTCATTTGATTAGAATTAGCTACACTTTGGGCTTGTGCTAACAGTTGTAAATCTTGAGGCTGTAGGGCGGCAACAACAGTCATACCTTCTGGGAAACCGTGATTCGGAATTAATTTCCCATCTTGTGGACTATACGCTACGGTTAATACCGTAGTGCCGCCGCCCGGTTGAAAACTCTGAATCGGAATTTGCATTTGTCCCATTTGAAATTTTTGAGTTTGCTGCGGCATTGGATTTGGATTGATCACTTGTATGTGTACGGTTTGTTGGGCATCTCCCGGTTTTGCGCCCGGCATCGTAATTGGCAGTGTTATTAGTGTTTGCGGTTCGTTTAAATTTGATGTATTATGGGTTTGAACTTGGCCACCAAACGTTGCACTTCCGTCAACTGGTCGCAGATAATGCACGCCACCTTCACCGCCAGATACCACGCCAACGACCTAAAATAAAATTAAATAGAATTCGATTTGCGTTAGAAAAGTGAAATAAAAGAAAATATGAGTTATATTTGTACATAGTTTAGCTAGTCAATGGATATCTTGATGTCCATGACATTTATGTAGTTTATAGCGCACAGTATCGATTTTTAAGAGTAGTGTAAAATTACGCACAGTTCCATTGTGCAAGCTAGTCAAGTGAAGTAGCCACTTTTTCTCAGTAGCAATCAGATACAACAGACCGAGAGAGATGAGCTAAGTTGAGAACTGCGGAGCTGAATATTGATAAGTTTGCTTACAATTTTAGACTTATTTTCTTAATCAGGTTTTAAAACACTATTTAGACATTTAGCGTACGTTAGAAGAAACTGTTTAGCTGATAGGATTGAACTGATTTAAGTGTGCAGGAACCACCAAAACCTGCTTATTGATGAATCACAATGATTTATACCTTATAAACTAAACCTACATCAATGACTTGGCCTCGCAAACGGCATTTCGCTTTTAGCATAAATAGTTCAGATCCAGTAACACCGTCCTCCTATTAGAAAATCATTGCAAAGATTTTCTATCTGCGTCGATTGAGTCTTCTTATTGTTTGCGCGTTTTTCTTCACCCTAGTTGTTTGCAGCTACTTTGCCATTCAAAACGTGTCCTGTAATTCTTCTGCGTCCATTCACTCGAAAAGGCCAGTCCAGAATTAATATTGCTGTCGAGCCATTGATTACAATGATTATTCTCTTCTATACATAAGGACATTGTTATGTTCGCATTAACGGTATCAGTTTTAAACTGTACTAGGACATTGTATTAAATAAATTTTTTTTTTGTGATTGAGACGAATTCAATATTCTACCAAAGCAAATGGCATGCAGTCAAATCCCACTTAGTGTCGGGCTTATCACTCGTGGTCTAAGACTAAGAAATATTCTGGAAATAACAAAAATTTACTTGCCAAAATAAATATTGTGGTTCTATGCTTCAAACGGGGTAATAAAGGCACCGAATATACTAAGTTTCAACGACGTATTCAAACATATTTCAAACAGAAATTTTTCTATTCTTTTCTGACGACACTATCGGCTCAAATGCAACTATTTTTAATAACCACTTTCTAACTTATACCTAGTCCACTTCATAGTTGACTCCGAAAGATTTGCATCCTTTATACGAACGAACCCATCCAATTATAATTTCGAACCTGTTATTAAGCAGAAACAAAGAGAGTAGACAGAATGCTAGAATTAATATGAGATTTTTTTCAGTTTAATATTGTGATGTGCTTTACCACTTTACCAGAACTAAAATGTTGACTGATAGATAGTAAAGAACATCAACTACTGACCGTATTCCAGATGTTATTTACACGAGCTTAGTGTGAATTGAATACCGTCGGAAAGAAATTTTAATTTTAAAACAATTTTTTTTATCAGTACTATAAGTGACCTGCTCGAAAGGGCACTCACACTAGGAAGCGTGTGGGCGGACAGCTGTGGACTGGGGGTCAATGCCTCAAAGACAGAGCTAGTTCTCTTCACGCGTAGAACCAAATTCCCAGAGTTCACACTCCCTAAACTGGGGGGTCTCACACTACAGCTTAGATACAATGCTAGGTACTTAGGTATAATCCTGGACCGGAAACTTACATGGAGTAAGAACATCGACGAGCGATTAAGGAAGGCTTTAGGGGCTCTCCACGCTTGCAAAAAGTTGTTTGGGAAAAAGTGGGGGATTCAGCCAGGATGTACACGGCCATAGTCAGACCTATCCTAACCTACGGAATTTTAGTGTGGTGGGTAGCGCTGGAGAAATCCACCTACCTCAATAAACTCACCAAGGTCCAACGTCTTGCTTCCACGGGCGTACTTCGCACCACACCTACAGCGGCACTAGAGATGATCCTTCATTTTCTTCCGCTGGATATTTATGGGAAGAGTGTAGCACCAAAAAGTGCCGTGTGCCTAAGACAGTCAGGTAGCTGGGTATCTAGACCTGGGGGGCACAGCAGCATACTCCGATGGTTTAGTGAATGTAACCCGTTAGAGGATACAGACTACTTGATTCCGCAGCTCGAATTCTCTAGAAGATTCTTAACGAGGATCCCTAGCAGAGAGGGGTGGAATATGGATCAGCCCCACGAAGGGGTCTTTCATATCTACACGGACGGTTCGAAGACAGACGCGGGTACAGGTGTAGGGGTATTCTCCGCTGACTTGAACCATAGCGAGGCATTGGGCTTGTGTAATGCGAAACAAATCCGTCGTCATCCTAACAGATAGTCAGGCGGCGATCAAGGCGCTTGACTCACACTTGATTAAATCCCGCCTCGTGAGGCTATGCAGAGATAAGATTAGTGCTTTATGCACTCTTTTGAACGTTACAATTTGTTGGGTTCCGGGTCACAGCGGGATTCCGGGCAACGAGACTGCGGATGAACTCGCAAGGAGAGGTTCGGCACTGAATCAAGCGCTAGCTCTTCCAGTGAGGAGGCCCATAGAGGACATTAAACATGCTATCGACGTGACGGCCATATCAGAGGCTAACACAAGATGGTCAGGACTCATATCGTGTCTCGTGGCCAGGCAGCTCTGGCCAACCCTAAATGCGATCAGGACTAAGTTTATCCTACTCGGAGACAGGAATACTTTTCGTATCCTAATTGGTGTACTGACGGGCCATTGCCTGATCGGCCGGCACGCCAGAAGACTAGGTGTTGCGGACGTTACAGAACTGTGCCGCAGCTGTAGTGAACCCGATGCCGAGGAAAGTATTTTCCAATTGCTTTGCGAATGCACGGGTCTGGCTTGGAGGCGTGAACGTACTTTAGGTACGCGCTTCGCCATAGACTTGGCGAATTCGCAAGCATTAAGCTGGACAAGCTGCTGCAGTTTGTCAAGATGGCGGGGTTTTTTTTTTTAACGAGGAGTAAAAGCATCGAAAGCCTAAGTCAGTGCGGGACTTTAACCCGCTAAACATCTCCTCGGTCGTACGGATGGATCCTCCCGGAACCACCGTTAGGTGGTTAGGGATCACAACGGACCAATTGGCGGTATATGTGCTTGGTCGCGAAGCGACCTCCCACCTTACCTAAAAACTGTATGGGAATTACATCAGAACTTAGCTAGTTCTAAAGCAATTCGGTTTTTCAGTACTGAAGTTGAACTGTACAAATTATGAATGGCTTTTGGAATTCGTGACATTCACAACGTTCACCTTCAGTTTTATGTTTAATATTATTAAGACCAGTAATGTCAAAAAAAAGTTCGATGTACAAAATAATATCAAGAACTCGAATGCTGTTTGTACTTTGAGGTATTTTTTAGTAATATATTTTTTTATTTGCGTAATACAAACATTGGCGAATTAATAATTGAGGGGTACAAGTTTAAAATTCGGAAACATTGCGTTGATGGCAGGAAATATCTTTTTAGAGTGTCTGATCTCCCCTGACAGTGAGTATAGGTGATAGAGTAGCTTAGTGCTGATATCTGTGAGAAAACAAACAAACAAGCCTCGCCAGTATATCCCGAAAAATGTTATAATATTCTTTTATGGCTCCACTGTAGATCTAAAGGTACGCGTCCACTAGGCGGATCGAGCCGTGCCGCATCGCAGAAATCCGCCTGCCATACATTATTATGGAAGTGCGTCCACTGAAGTCGGGCCGCATCGGTGCGCGACGGATTTTGCTGGCAGATCGCTTTGCGAACAGATTTATAGATTCTCGACTTTTTCGCTATTACTTGCTCATTTTAAACAAAAAACTGCTGTTTTACAACTTGTCGTTTGTGAATTCTTAACGTCAGTACTCTGGCAGTACTGGCAAGGATTAACTGCACGTACGACTTAAAAAAGGGAATGCCGGTGTGAAGTAGTCGAAAATCTCCAAACACTAAATTCAATCTTGACATTTATGCAGCTAGTAGATGTATATTACAGCAATTTGTCTGAAGGTGAACAGAGTGCATCGGTCGAAGCTGGAGTAACTTCATCAGAAATTTGTCTCATTTGAAATTTTACATGGGTTAAGACATTTTGTGCGAAAGGCTTTAGATTTCGAATCTATTTAATACGAGACATGAAATCCTGACACAGAAAGCATAATTTAATGCAATAAATTAGAGTCAATGTTAAATAATAAGTTTATTTTCACAAGACAGTAAACTGGTTATCACATCAAAGGCGACGTATCCGATTACAATTTTCTAAGATGCAGGAGAGATCACAGGCTATCTTAAATTTACCATAAGATCCGTTTTTTCGGTCTTCAATCCGATTTCACTCTCAAGTATATGATGACTGGTACAGTATTAGGCTTTTTCCCTATTTTGATGTTACTCCGTGCTGGTCTTCTATCCTGAGTTTTGTGCTTACATAATTATTTAAAAAAAAGGCTTAACGCTATATATCAATGAAGGAAGGACGTAATTAGGAGCTGAAAGAGGAAGAGTTGGGCGACGGGCATTACGATTAAAACTCTGTTATACGTGCTTGAAAACACAAATTTGTGTGTGTGGATCTGAAAAAATGGACTTTGTTAAGGAGTAATGAAAGATTAGTGCGCTGCACAAGGCTGCCAATTGATTATGATAAAAAAGTGAAGAGAAGGTATACGTTTTTTTATGAAGACAACCGAAGGGCAATGTCATTATGAAATGGATTAAAACGATTCCTTTGATGATAGACTATTGTTTTCACCCTAGGCTATCGAGGGCACGTATTTCAGTTATGGTTTTACCCTATTGCAGTGAATTATCACCATCTAGGACATTGCTCTGTTCCGGTACTATTTGTACATTCCGAAAAACAGAGTTTTTGCACATTAGAATAAACTGACCCAAACTGCTTCTGGTTAAACAAAAAATTAAAAAAAAATTCAAATATATAAATGTCCATTATGTATAGATAATTTATATTTATCTCATACAGACATTTAATATTGTTTCTCTAAAAAATAAAAATAAAATGATTTACCTGTCCATTGGCAGTTGTAATATTTTGGGCAAATTTTGATGTAGCAAATTGATTAACAGCATTAGCCGGTATACCAGCGAATTGCGTTGTAAATGGTGAAAAATTCATTTTTTGGTACTGAAATAAAAGAGCAAAAAATATATTGTTTAATACACGAGTTAAAAAAAAAAAACTAGACTACCTAAGATATGCCATCACCCTTAAGCCGTTTTCAAACAAACCGGCAAAACTGAAACCGGCACATGCATATCACCCTGACCACCGGGGCCCGGCCCGTCAAAACACGAAACCGGCGACGGTATCGAATCCAATCGATGAAGCTTTAACAAATAGTCCGGTTCGGCACAAAGGATCAAATTCAGTGTCTATTTTTCCGGTGTGTGTGAAAAGGTCCTGATTCGTAAACCGAACAGAACGAACTTGCTTATTTTACACTTTTTAAATGTCTCGTTTTCTTACGTGTACTGTAAAGTTGGTAGGTATTGAGAGAAAGTTATACTAAGGACCTTTACCAATAGTCTGCTTTGTCTACTTCTAGTTGTAACAGTTTATGACGACATGCATTGGAAATTCCCGTACCAATTAAATTTTGGTAAGCGTCTTAGCCAGACTAGTTTTACGACAGCTGACGAATTCACCGAGAGAGTAGCCTTAAACATTTTTATTTTTTGGACAAAATATGACGAATAATTTTATATAGAAGATTTCCATGCAAATTCTAGCGAAGACAAGCATTATTATGCTTCCACTTTGACGTCTTTTTGGATACTTTTCAGTACTTAGTTATTAGAGGATTATAATTACGAAATTTACTTACATCCAAGATATTCTCATTGTCGTCCATTGGTAAAATTTATTTCTTCTACTTATTTACCTAGTTAGGAACTGTTTTTTTCACTTTAAAATTATTTTATGCTTTTATTCACTAGCTATATGTTTTTTTCTTTTATTTGTTTACATGTAATTTTATTATTTCTTTATTTTATATCTGCCAATTTAGGAAGAGTTTATGAAGTCAAATTATTTGTAAAAAAGATGAATTCTTGTGGAACTACATAGACACATTTGTTTCCATAAATTTTGAATCGATCTTTTTGAATAATTATGTTTTTTTTCGATTTTGTGATATACTCGAAAGGGTGGAGTTTATAATCTACTGAATATTTCGAATTAGAGCGGTCTATGAAGAACGCATTACGTTTTACTTTAAGTGAAGTTAACGCCACGCGATTAGCATTACAAATGTTTGCTTCTATGGAAGCTGTTTGGTCTTCAGCAACTATGTATTTGGTGCATACTACTCTCTTCAGTTCATGTATACTTCTTCTGGGGAATAGGACAGCAACAGCGCTCTTCTGAGGCACTTTTACAGTTTTAAATATCTTTTTTTGTTAGACCACGGGGATTCGAACCGACGAGACACGACCTCAGTGTTTGTAGACCAGTGCAATTAGTCGCTACCATACCAAGGCCCACCGCTAGGAACTTGTTACTAATGGGAAAATAATTTCATTGCGATAAAATTCATGAAAAAAATTACGTTCAATTAGAACAAGCTGCCACCAGTGCATGCACCGATAGCATAACAGAATGCCTTCTGATTAGTAAAAAGTGGAATCTTTCGAACCAAGTTCAAGCCGTACAAGTTGTTTCTGCACTAAACAAAAACTACATGCGTCCTGATGAATAAAAAGTGTCATTGCCGAATGATACGTCTTTTTTTTGGACCAGGTACAACTTACAGAAATGACCTTCTTCACTAGGAACTCGTTCAAATTGTCATTCTCTTAGCATCAGTCGAAGCTATAGACAACAAGACAAAACCCTACAAATGTTCGTTTCTAGAGGAGGTTTGCCAAGAAAAAAATTTCTTCATCAAATTAATACACGTATGAAAATGAAAATACTTTTTACGAGTAAAGAGAAAGGTTAATAAGTTTTCATGAACAAATTATTTTAGCCTTTTTTAATATATATTACTTAAACAACATCAACTGCTTTCTTGAGGATCTACAGGAAAAGTATAAATTCGGTCTGAAGGAAGAACTGAACTAGCAAGAAAAAGAACAGTGTCCATTAGCAGTTGCTCTCAATGGTCCTCTGTGGGCTAGTGGCTAGCACACTAGTATACTAATACTGAGGTTAACGTTTAATCGCTTTTGGTGCGATCATCTCTAGAAAATGCACCTTTCACACGGTCTCTTATAGAATGCGCGCGATATTCGGACCTAGGCAAGCAGTTCTTTTTCAGCTTATTGCAGGGAAAAGGTAAATCAATCTGTCTTTTCACCTCCATTGTATTTAAGTGTCATTGACATTACGTACTCGTTTTTATTCCTTTATACTTCCTGTACCGGTTGTACCTTCTGAAATGAAGTTTTCGTTACACAAATAATTCAAAAAATAGAACGATAGTCAGATTGTGCCAATAAAATATACTGCAAGCGTTGCAAGCGCATTTTTCTAAGAAAAATCGAAGGTTGGTTTAGTCTAGTAAGTGCCTAGACATCAACACGCAGGATTTTTTTCTGCAGATCTTGGTCAAAAGTTGGTAATGATTTTTCAGATTTAGATATATAGATTTCGGGTTGCGGTTGGCTTGAACCCTCAATTGGGTCTATTGTGACTAAACTAAATTATCTATTATTCCTTTTCAATCCCAGCACTGTCAATGAAGCGTAGTATTTTTCGAAGAGGAACGGTAAGAAATTCCGATGGTTCCATTAAACCCTGGCCGAAGTGACGAAGCCTTTTGTGAGCAAGTCCCTCACATTCACAGAGAATGTACACTGGTGTTTCGTCTTCTTCATCAAGGGTTCTGTATGTTTTGCATTCAGAGAGACCAAAATCCTATGGAGATGCCCTCCTGTAACAATATCCAATCAAAGTTCCCAAGGGTTCGAGCCTGATATCTGCTTCATTTCAGATAATCAGACGTTCTTTTCTTCGACTATTCCGGCATAAATAGTTTCGAGTTTCTGATGCTCGATGTCAAGTCCCAGTGATGGGCAACACTTTTTTTTATATCTTAGGAACCGCTTATGCTAGGAAGTTGAGACTTGGAACTTACATAGATCTATCATAGTGGGGGCATTTGTAAATGATCTATATGGTTGAATGGGTTCGGGAGTGGGAGAAAACGCTAATGCCACAAAGTTGAAATTTAGTGATTATTTGTAGGTATATAAATTTTGAGGGTGATCAGTGCCGTACGGGGGTGTAGAGTAAAAAACTTTAGATTACGATATCTCACGAACATGTTACGCCAGAAAGATGAAATTTGGTTTGTGTACATTCGCAGATGTACAAATCGAATTTGCTGAAAATACAATTTTTTACAAAAAAACGGTTATTCCCCCCGTACATGCTTTACGGCAAAAGCTTGTACGGGGGGAATAACCGTTTTTTTTTTTAAAAAAAAATAACGTCTCATATCTCAAGAACTTTTTAAGAATGAAGCTTAGAATAGAATGGGGTGTAGGGGAGGGTGTGAAAGAAAAATTGGCAATTGAAATGATCAGTAAAAATGGAATGCATATATTTTCACGAATTTCGTTATATCTCTTAGGTCTTCTTCTGAAATATTGAATTAATTTTACATCTACGTGTTCTTCACATAAATTCCTAGAGTGTTTTCTTTCTTAAATTCAACCCTTACGAGTAAGGGGGCTCTATACATTTTCATGAATTTTGTCAAATCCCGTAGGTCTGAATAGATATCGAATGACTTAACTTCCAGAGGCTTGTTATATAATCGCCTAAAATGCTTTTCAGAATTTTTTACTTTCCAACCGCTAAGACAGTGTGGTGTAAAAGGGTTGTACACGTTTTCACGAATTCATATCTAGACTAGACATCGAATTGGTTTTTACTTCCATGGGCTTTCTTTCTATTCATCTAAAAATTAATTTCAAAATTTTTTGGATATTCAACCACCCAGTGAATTTAAGGGGGTTGCATAGATTTTCACATTTTTCGCCATATCTCTTAGCTTTGATGAGATATCGAATTGGCTTTTACTTCAAATTAATTTTAGAATTTTCCCCCAAGGTGATGTAAAGAGGTTGCGTACGTTTCAGCGAATTCCAACCTATTTCTTATATGTGATGAAATATCGAAGTGATTTTTACTTCCTAAGGCTTAAAAGTTAATTTCATGATTTTTGGATATTTAATACCTAGGGGGTGTATATTTTCTCACAGTTTACGCGATATTTCTAAGGTTTGATGAGATATCAAATTGAGTTTTACTTCCACGAACTTTTTACATAATCGTCTATAAGTCAATTACAGAATTTTTTGATATTCAATCGCCATGTAAAGGGGTTGCATACGTTTTGACGAATTCCAACATATCTTTTAGATTTGATGAGATATCGAAATGGTTTGAACTCTCTCAGCCTACATAATCATTACTTTAATTTCAAGATTTTTTTATATTCAGCACACCCACCCAAGGGGGCGAAAGCAGGTTATGAACATTTTCACAATTTTCGCCATATCTCTTAGGTTTATTGAGATATAAAATAGGTTTTTACTCCTACGGGTATTTCATGCCATCGCCTAAAAACCATCCACAAATGGGTGTAAAGGGGTTGCACATATTTTTACAAATTTCGCAATATATCGTAGGTCTGATGAGTTATGAAATTGGTTTTATCTTTTCCAGGCTTTTTATGCAACCGCCTAAAAACTTATTTATTGGATTTTTTTGAGAGATTTTCGTCATATCTCTTAGGTCTGATAAGGTAGTAAATTTTTTTTTTCTTCTGTGGGCTCTTTATGTAATCGTCTAGAAACTTATTTCAGGATTTTTTGATATTCAACCACGAAGCGTGTCAAAGGAGTTACATACGTTTTACATGGGTGTTTTATGTAGGGTGTTTCAGCAGGAACGCTCGAAATTGGTTTGGTTATAGCGGCCATGTTTTTTATTAAATTTTTTATTTTATCATTAAAGCAACATCCGTCGAGTTTGTTGTGAATTGTTCAGTAGTGAATGGCAAATCACTATGGAAAGTTATAGCGTTGAACAACGTGTGCAAATCATCAAATTTTTTTCAAAACCAGTGCTCCGTTCGAGAAACGTTCTGCGCATTTCATGATTTTTAACGACGAGGCCCATTTCTTGATGAATGAATGTGTGAACAACCAATCCACACGAGATGCACCAGCACCAAATGCATCCCGAGAAAGTCACTGTTTGGTGCGGATTTTGGTCTGGCGAAATCATCGGTCCGTACTTCTTCCAAAACGAAACTGGCATTGCTATAACCGTCAAACGATCGATGACAAGCAACTTCTTGTGGCCTAAACTGGATGATGTGGATACCGACGACATGTGGTTCCAACAGGACGGCGCTACGTGCTACAGAGCGCATGTCACGATGGACATTCTGCACGAGCGATTTGAGTGCATAGTTATCTCGCGCGGCGGCGACGTGTACTGGCCACCGTGATCGTGTGAATTAACGCCTTTAGACTTATTCCTTATAGACCACCTCTCCAAGTAGAGCACGTTTTAATAGAGAAAAGGGCGGCCTCCAGCATTCTCGACGTACGTACATGTCGAGGTGCTAATTGGGACACAGACCACTACTTAGTTAAGACCAAGTTCCGATGTCGAATAGCAAATCGAGGACACCCAAAAACACAACCGGTTCCTAAATTCGACATTGGAAAGCTCAAAGATGAGAAAGTAGTTGCGAAATAGGAGCCTTGGAGAGGCACTTCGCGACAATACTGAACAACATCAGCACCAGCAACAATAGAAGAAATGTGGCAAAACATCAAAGATGGCATCACATCCGTCGCAGAGGAGGTGATAGGACAACAACCCCGGCGCAAAAGAAATGAATGGTTCGACAGCGAATGCCAAGATGCATTAAAAAGAAAAAAATAAGCTTACAAAATATTAACAGAACGGCCGACACGAGCCAAACAGGACAAATATTATATAATAATCTTAGACGATTTGCAAACAAAATCTGCAGACAGAAAAAACAGAAGTACAATAATGACGAAATTAAAAACATGAACGAACAATTTAAATTACACAACACAAGAGCCGCATACTCCCTAGTTAAAAGGATGAAAGAGGGATACCAACCGAAGACGAGCCTCTGTAAGGATACAGAAGGCAACATTATAAGTAATGCGGAAGAGATAAAACTAAGATGGGCGCAATATTTTGAACACCTTCTCAACCCGAGCCCATCATCCGCACGAACAGCAGCAGCAGACATAATAACAACCGAGGTAACAGCTGAGGAAGGATCCTCTTCGAGTCCTCCCACACTCGAAGAAGTAAAATCAGCCCTGAGGAACCACTCAAACAACAAAGCGCCGGGCACTGATCAAATTCCAGCTAAACTTCTGAAAGCCGGCGACACCTGCATAGTACATCTCCAACACAGATTGATCTCGGACATATGGACGCAAGAAGCACTTCCTGACGATTGGCGCAGGAGTATCATATATCCAATTTATAAAAAAGGCGATAAACTCTGCTGTGAAAACTACTGAGGAATATCCCTGTTGAGTACGTCTTATAAGATCTTGACGAAAATTCTAGAAAATAGAATTAGGCCCTTTGCTGACAAAGTAATTGGTGAATACCAGGGCGGATTTAGAGCTGGGCGATCGACCACGGACCAAATATTCTCAGTTAGACAGGTGCTTGAAAAGTGCTGGGAATTTAACATTGATGTGCACCAGATATTTGTGGACTTCAAACAGGCATATGACAGTATCGACAGGCGCGTACTGTATAAAATAATGATGGATTTTGGAGTTCCACCGAAACTGGTGCGGCTTACAAGAATGACAATGACCGATTCTCTGTCACAAGTCAGCGTGGAAAATGATCTGACTTCCAGCTTTAGAACTGACAACGGGCTTAAACAAGGTGATGGCCCGGCACCAATGCTTTTTAATTTGACACCCGAATATGTGGTTCGGAAACTTCCCGTTGACACCAAGGGAACACTATGCTTCAAATCCACACAACTAGTAGCATATGCCGACGACATAAATATACTTGCAAGGTCCCTGGAGAGTGCCAAAGAAATATTTGTAAACCTTGACTCGGTACCAAGGGAAGTTGGACTACGTATTAACGAAAACAAAACAAAAATCATGACACAAACTAGGAAAAACACGTCAATCAGACAAAATATAACAGTAGGAGACTTTAACCTTGAAAACGTAGACAACTTTGTATATCTCGTGGCAAATATATCAAAGGATGGAAGCGAACCCATCGAAATTAAAAGAAGAATAATGATGGCAAATAAGACATTCGGTACTCCCAATAATTAAAAACAAAAATGTACATAGGAAAACAAAGCTTAAACTATACAAAACAATTATAAGACCTGTGCTATGCTATGGCAGCGAAACGTGGACATTGACTCAGGCGTCCGAAAAATTAGTTACCCATGTGCGAAATGCCGGACTCCAACCAGAGTCTCATACACTGCCCAGAATTGGAATTGCATTGTCCGCCAAGACTATTGTATTGTTTAAAAAAAAAAAAAAGGTAATAATACTTTTATTTTCGTTTCTTTTCTTTACTGAGGCACAGTATCGGGCAAGAGTTTCACCAAGAGTAGGACCGGTGTGATCAAATCGACATTGGCTCGGCAATGATTTGGTCTAGGCCACATACTGGGCCCGAAACATTACCCAGTACTGGCAACTCCGGCACCAGTACTAAGCCTGTGCTGTGCCGTTCTGCTTTTCGTGCATGGGTAACGCCTTTGAAAGAAAAGTCCTCAGAAGAATCCTCGGACCTGTGAGGGAAGACTCGATCTGGAGAATACGATACAATAGAGAATTGTATGCCATCTTTGATAATCCAGAAGTATCGATCCTCATAAAATTCAAGAAGCTACAATGGGCTGGTCATGTGGAGCGGATGGATGACGTAGACAGCAAATCACTGCTAAGATTCACAAACTGGAGGACGCGGTCACTGAACCGAGAAGGCTGGAGGCGGCACATTCAGGAGGCCAAGGTCCGATTTGGACTGTAGCGCTATCGTAAGTAAGTAAGACTTATTCTTTTGGAGCTATCTTAAATCGCAGGCGTATAATCCGCAAAACATTTGATGGTCTTTAAGTCTACATAACGAACGCCATCCAGCAAATTCAGCCAGTTTTACGCGACAAAGTCGTTGAAAATTGGACCTATCCAATATGTGCCATCAAGTAAAGCCGGGGCGGACATTTGAACGACGTTATATTCCACACTTAATGCCATAAAATATTCTTTCAAATAAAAAAAGGATTGGTTGGATATCTCACACACAACTTGTTTTATTTACATTTAAAAATTGAACGTCCCTGTTGAAAGATCCTATATGTATATGTTGGCGAAAAGTCGATATTTTTGCTTCTATGAGCAGAGTTTATTTATTTCAATGCTTGTATAAAGAACCACTCAGGAATGTTGAAAGTTACAGTATCACAATTAACTTTCCAAAAAAAACTATCTTGACTCGAAACGACCGAAAAATGTGGACCATATGTGCACGCCCACTTTAACAGCTTCTCGGAATACGTCCTGAGAAATAATAAAGTTTCGCTCAGACTGTTGACAAGATTTTTTTATGGGGGTTTAAGTCCTTTCTCTTCTACACCCTGACAGCTACTCTACGTTTAATCAACAACAATTTATTAAAAAAAAAAAAAAGTATCGTGTTTTTTTCTATCTTCCTCTTCAGCTTTATTGCGGTTTTTTGAACCACACTCGTAGGCCGAATGTAACAATTAACGAGTGACTACCAAATTCTAATTGGTATGCTAATCACCACAATAGAGAGCAGAACATCAACAGGTAAATTCTTTTCGACTATAGGAACAGTTCGTATGCTAAGAGTAGGTCTCTCTGCAACACATTGGTAACTGGTAAGGCCACTAGTCTATACCAATTCATAGAGGCAGTGACTTCAATCTGCAACTCAGGTCACATCCGTGGTCTCGAAAAACAATGGTATGTTGAATCATACAGGAACTGAAGAAACACAAGAACTCGTCATCTCAAAACAGTTTTTAAAAATAAAATATGCATTTTATGAACAATGAACTGAAGAGCTAGTCACATCTTGTTGAATGGTCTTAATCACTGCGCGAATAGCAGGTTTTTTAACTTGAAAACTATGAAATAAAAACCATAATAGTAGCGATACTAATAATAAATTTTGAAATAACTCCACGATCACTACATGCACAGTAAGAAGTCAACACAATCAAGGTATGCCTGGTCGACCTCATTCATTCATTCATACCGCTATGTAACAAGTATCTTTACATCAAAGAAGTGAAAGTTGCTAGTAGATCGCTCGAAAAAACTTATTTCCACTGCAATAATTGAATTTATAGTCTGTAGCTAATAGTTGTACAAAAATTCATCCAGTATATTAGTTAATTTAGTTGGTTCCTTTTCCAGCCGAAAAAAAAAACAGCAAAAATATTAGAAATGCACAAGACACAAATAATGTTCTTATTTCAAATCACAATATATGGGCTTCTTAACGGTGATATTATGTGGAAATAACTCAGCACTAATATTAGCATTCAACATTTCTGTTTTAATTAAGTTGTATCGGGAGAGGGTGTATAGTTGTCACCTCTTTTAGCGATTTTTTTCTTCTTTTTTTTGATTTTTACGATTATTATGACACCACCACTCAATGCACTTCCACCACCGATTACTAAAAGTTTTGGGTTCGAGTGTAGTATCCGATCGATAGACATGAAAAAAAAAGACAATAAAAAAGAACAACGATCCCGAAGATCTTAAAAAGTAGTAGGAAAGACGTACACCACTTTTCTTTAAACCCGATCCGATCCGTAAGCACCGAAATCTTTTCAGTTATACCTGAAAACGGAAAAAAACTAATCGATCACACCTCTCTCTACCGTGCACAACTGTTTCGAGGTGGAACAATATATAAACTGATCGTACTAGCAAGTACTACTAGCATTCGCAGAAATATGTTGAGTTAGCAATAGCCAAAAGCCACGGATCGCAGAGTGCTCTCACATATGTTTCTTCAGTCCCCGTGTATGTTGTATGTTTGTTTGTAGGTACGTGATTACACATACTGCCTCTCTAGACATTATATTTTTACGGTGACGATGATCGCTGAAATATTTTTCTGTTTTCTGCTCGCTACGCCGCAGGCCATACACTCTTCTCTTTGGCCGAAGAATGTCCACTTTGTTGTAATCCCACAATCGTCTTGCCTTGGGATTGACTCGGTATAACGTAGGTATAGTCTGCGTTGTACTACCTGTATACCTACATTCTACGTATACTAACGATCGCAAAAGAAGCGCAACTTCTTTACTGTTATAAAGGTGAGGTGACTTTTTCGGAGGACCGTTTTAACGTTGTGATGTTGAGGAACGAGCGAAATCTGACCAAGTTAGATTAGCAGCCAATGATGATGGTGATGGCAACGTAAGACCCCGTAAGGCAGAATATCAAGTTAAAGTGGAAGCAACCAGGTAAGTTGACTGGCTAGTGCTGTTATTCACTGTGTCTTAAGCAACGTCACTTGTTGTAGCAGTTAACTTTGCCTGATTCTTCAGCTTTGTACAGCTGAAAGACGGTCGAGAAATATATTGAAATCGAAATAAACCGCAGCGTTGTAAGTATGTAGGTCTTGTCGAGTCAAGAAAGAGCATTATTGTGATTGCGGCGGTGATTTACAGTGAATTGCTGTACTCATATATGTAAAATGAAAAATATGAATTTGTATATGTTTGAAAAGTCTGGATGGATTAGAAAGTGCCATAAAATATTATTAAATAAATTCGAGTTTAACTGCTGTATGTGTATTGTATTGAGAACGAATTATGGGTATGATAAAGGTTGCCAAAAAAATTTGCTAACACTTTACATACGTATTTTTTTTAAGGTAAGATAATTTCTGTTAACATAATTAAAAATTTTTTTACCTTCAGCTACATAGTATTTAATTTTCTTTCTTCATTTATTTTGGTTTTTATTAAATACACTGAATACATGTTCTTTACAACGAAATCTCTTTATACCGAAATTCTTCACATAACAAACGTTTTCTTGGCTCCCTTCCCTTTTACATTTTTTTCAACAGTTTCGGCGCACTTATTATTTTTTGAGTGTAAGTCCGGAATGCGTTTAAAGTTTAGGTACGATGAAATGGGTTACTATACGGGTGACCTATAAAAAAGGAAGGAGGGCCGGGTGTAGTCCAGTGGTAGTGTACTAGGTCTTGAAAACATTGCTACCGGGGTTCAATTCCCACTCAATGCATAATTTGTTTATATCAATTTTTCAGTTGCTATTGGTTTAGGAATATTAATATAAATCGTGAACAGTGCGGAATAGGGTCACTAGTAAAGGATTTAAACCTGAGAAAATGAGTTCTGTTTACATTCTTATCAGTTTCACAAATACCATCAGAGCTACCAGACAGTAGTTGCTTTTGGTATAGGTAACTTTGCTGTTCTGGTAGATCGCATCACAGCCAATAGTACTGAAAAATTATTATTAACACCTGCTAGTACACTGCCATAACCGGCCCGAATCCTCATCTTTCTTCCCATCCCTAAAACTGATTAAGTTCGGTATCCCCTTTCTTCTCCACAATTCCTTCCTACTCTCCTCTCTTTCGCACCAAAAACACGGAAAAATATTTGACAGAACAATACCGTGGCCAATTGGGCTCCGTTTGTTCTTAAAAATTAGCCAAAACAGCAGTCAGCCGTGGGGAATAAACCGTGGCCAGAAAGGCTCAGATTGCCATGGTGCAGTCGGATCACAACGGACCCATATAGCGGTCTATGTGCTAGCTATCTCTCTGCTAATAGCTACCCACCTTACCTAACGTAACCCATAAAAAAGAAGCGGATGGAATCGATTCAAATCCTTCAACAAAATTTATTGCTCTTTTATTACGAAAAGCAAAAGTTTATTTCTTCAGGATTTTGATTCGTACGGGGGTTTTCGCCAAAATAAAATGTTTATACTCTAGATAAAATCTTAGAGTATTATAAGTTCAATTCAGCCAAAAGTTTATAACGCATAGAACCGAGCCTCGGACTAAAAAAATTTATATACATATTTTTTTGTTATTTGGGGCCAACAACTCCACGTCTGCTTGTTGTCCGTCTGTCTGTTCGTACGCACGATAACATAATAACGCCTTGACCTAGAATGTTAAAATTTTGAATCTGAATGTTTGATCGAATTTGTAAAGCTAAGTACGTTAACGGGCAAAATCGTCCTACTCCTACGGGAAGCTGCCATACAACAAGTCCTTAAAACACGTGTTCCAAAATATTGACCGATAACTTCAGAACGGTTTAAGTTACGATTTTGAAATTCTGTATGTGTTGATTTTCCAATAGTTGGAGCTAAAGGTATGATTATAAAGAAACCACATTAGTCTTTCGTGTATAAATGTTTTCAATTTACGGAACTCACTATGTCTGAAGAAATCGTTCAGCCACGAATTCAGAATTTTGTACAAACTAGTTTTGAAGGAAACCCAAAGTTCAACATTACTTGTTAACGAAATTCTACTACTCCTTTGAGTAGGTCCCATACAAAAAGACCTTAAGACATGTGTTCAAGAATATTTTCCAATAACTTTTGAACGCTTCACCATACGAATTTGAAATTATGTACAAATTAATTTTTAAATGGTTGCAAGTAAAAGGCTATATATACTAGAAATCGAGCGAGTCCTTCCTGCACCTAGCTTGTGAAAGTTCTTGAAAATGGAATATTTTACTTTCGGCGATTTTCGAGACATGAAATTCAACACTGAAAGTATTGTCTTTCACTTGCAACACAACACTAGCAACCAAACGAGAGTCCTTAATAAAGGACAAACTACATGCGCAGTCCTTATTCCACTTTATCTCTAACCATAATGTAAATCGGAGTTCAGTATTTCAGAGTATCATTCGATTGGCTTGCAGCCGATCGTGACTGCAGTATGTTATTTTAATTACTTAATGTACTAATTCATTCCCAATTTATTACGAGTAAAAGTTTATTGTTACTGGAGTGGAGGAAAAACAACAGAGAACTCGAAAGCTGGAATCGAGACAACCAAATGATCAGTATATACGAGTATATTCAATATTCGTCAAATTTGTTGTTTTCTGAAATATTGAATTAATTTGCCTTGAAACAATTTTCTGCATTTTTTTAAATTCAACCCCGAAGTGGTGCAAAAGGATTGTATACATTTTCACGACTTACGCCATATCCCAAAATTAGATCGAATAAGTTTTTATTTCTACGGGCCTGTTATACTATATATCACACAAAAACCGTTTTCAGGATATTTTGCTTGTCCGAAGAGGGTGTAAAAGAGTTATACACGTTTACATCATATCTTTTAGGTCTTATGAGGTCCAAGTTGGTTTTGCTTCTACGGGCTTTTTATGTAATCGTCTAAGCACTTATCTCGGAATTTTTTGATATTCAATATCCCTCCCCCCACAAGTGAAAAGGGTTGCATACGTTTTCACAGAGGTATTACGAAATTCGAGATGTCGCCATTAGGCTTGTGCGTTTTAGTTCACCATGGTGAGCGATCATTTCCGATTCCCGATCCCTCGTGAACTAGTTCGTTCTTTAAGTTCATAGTTCATTACTTCAGGGGAGTTCAGTGATGAGTAGTCGTAGTTCGAAGACAGTAAATCTAGTAGAAGATGATGAGCAAAAAAAAAGGTCAGTAAATCTAGTAGAAAATGAGAAAAAAAAGGTCAGTAGATCTAGTAGAAGATGAGCAAAAAAAAAAGGTCAGTAGATCTAGTAGAACATGATGAGCAAAAAAAAGGTCAGTAGATCTAGTAGAACATGATGAGCAAAAAAAAGGTCAGTAGATCTAGTAGAACATGATAAGCAAAAAAAAGACACTACATCTAGTACAGTATATCGTCTCACAGAGTTCCGAACGACAATGAAAAACGAACTAGGAGCGGGACTGACCGCGAACTAGTTCGTTCATTACAGTTATGGAAACGCTCTTCTGGACTACTTCGTTCGCGAACTGCACAAGCCTAGTGTCCATGGGTTTTCTATATGTAAAATCGATTATAGGATTTTTCCACATTTTTACTTCCATAAGCAGATTTCATACTTAATCTTTGTATAATGAACTACTGATGAATGTTGAAAGTTATATCTTACAAGGTGCAATTCTAGAGTCAAAATTAGTTTCCAAAAAAATCTCCTTGTCTCGAAATAACCAACTTTCGAGATATAATAAACTAAAATTTGTTGTCTAAAACGCTCTCCCCACCTCACCCTTATAACCCCAAAATCTGAACTTAATAGCTCAAAGGCATATTCACATATCTGGGATGGGCCACGAAAACACATTTAGCCTTGCTCAATCGTGTTCAAAAACATGCGTTCCGACTAATTGGAGACGAAGCCGTTTCAGTTGCTATAGACTCCCTTGAGCATCGCCGAAATGTCAAAGTACTCTGTATTTACTATCGACATTTCCATGGTAAATGTAGTAAGGAACTAAAAGATCTTATACCTCCACTCTTAGTCGCCGCCCGTAACACTCGCCAAGCTTCACACGCACACGAGTATACTGTTCAGCCCCTTTCGTGGAGAACAGTGAAATTTAGGCAGTCTTTTATCCCCCGATCATCAGTAATGTGGAACGCATTGTCAGTCGATCTGTTCCCTGATAAGTATAACCTTCAGTAGTTCAAAAACAACGTTCACCGATACTTCGGACGCTTCTCTCCCGTTCCACCGCCCTAAATCCCCTACCACACCATTTTATCCCCAACCTATGTCGTTATAGCAGTGCAATCGCATTAAAGGCAGACCGCTAAGTTATTACGACGGAGTAAAAAAAAATACCTCAAACTTTGGAGCTTACGAGCCTTTAAACGATTTTGCGTACGGTGGTCAGACGGACAAAAATTTCGTTCCGTATTTTTGGGGTCTATTAGTACTAAAACATGAAAAAATTATTTTTTAAGCATAGTGAGTTTTGTTTAAATCGATCACAAGCTTTCGATCTCTCCAGACACATTGTTTGTCTTCCCACTCATACACTCCTCATTCGACATTGACCTTTTTTCGAATGGCTCCACTATAACAGTTCTATATAAATTCGAAGTTTCAACTTCGTAGCCTAAACAGTTTCTGAGCACCACCAACCAAAGTGACCACTTAAATGGGACCGCCCAATCTATACCCGTTTAACATAATTGGACTTAACAGCTTAAAGGGTTTAGGAGTTACGAGCCTTCAAAACCAGTTTGCGTACGGCGGTCAGACGAATAAACCTTTTTTTTTTTGTTTGGGGTCTATTAGTCCTATAAGGTGAAAAAAATGTCCATCAATCAATCACAAAACTTTATTTATAAAATAATAAAATAGAAGTAAAACAACTAGATATTGAGCAATTCTTGTCTTTTTTGTTGATAGTTTCATTGCAGGGCTGGAGAAGCATCTTATATGTTTAATATCATTTTGTGACGCAGAATATTTAATTGTTTACAACTAACATATATTTAAACGTCAGAACTGTGATTTGAAAGAATAATTATAAACAGATAATATGAAGAATTAAATCATTAGCATTAAAGAGAAGTTATCATGACTCATGATTAATGAATAGAATATGTAAAATCGCATACGAAAAGTGAATCACCTCTGCGATAATAAAAGTACATACAATAAATAATTTAATTTTAAACTGAATATAAATGACACTCATGACGCTGACCAACACCACCACCACTAAATATATTTTGATTTAGTTTCGTTTCAAAAGCATGTCAGGTTTTGCAGTATTCGTATTTGTGAGATTTACAATTTTCTATCAAACTAATATTAAAACTGTATGAAGTGTATGTCTCTCTGTTCTGCTATAACTTCTAAACCCCTCATCCGAATTCAACTAAATTTTGTATTGTACACTTACCGATTAAAAGGGGCAATTGTCAAAGACTATATCTCAGCTTCCCTCGGGACAAAGTGAAGCTCAGAACTTCCCTCGGGTCAAAGTGAAGCTCAGAGCATCCCTCGGGACAAAGTGAAGCTCAGATATAAACCTAAGTTTAATTCTGAGCTGTTTTTTTTGTTTTTCATTTATCAATATCCCTTAACGTCTAACAAGATATCGAATTGAGTACAAACGCCTAAAATGCAGTTGCAGGTTTTTTCGTTATTAAATCCACAAGCGGGTGAAAAGGGTTTTAACTCTTTTTCATGAATTACTCAATATCTTTTAGAACAAACGAGATAACGAGTTCATTTTCATTTTTTGATATACAAAAGTAATTTAAGGATTTTTCGTTATTCAACCCAAAGAAAGAAAATGAATTAAATATTTTTCTACTTATACAAACGACTAAAAAGTGATTTTTCTATATTCAACCCACAAAGAGGTGAAAATGGGTTCAGTGTGTTTTTACGAATTTCTCAATAACTCTCAGGTCGGATGATTATAAAATTGGGTTTACCTTCTACTGGCTACTTATACAAATTCCTAAAAAGTGCTTTTGAGATTTTTCGATATTCGATCCCCAAAGGGTTTCAGTATGTTTTTACGAATTTTTCAATATCCCTAACATCAAATCAAATACAAAATTAGTTTTTGTAATCTGCAGATACTTAAAGAAACGCTTAAACTGTCAGTAATTTCTGTATTTTTCTATACTCACGCCCAAGTGGATGCTAAAAAAAAATTTTAACGAATTCTTACGCCCAATGAGACAACGAACTGATTTTTGCTTGTAGAAACTGATTTCAGAACATTTTAATTACATCTGGATTCTTGGTACATACTTACAATGACTAACTAAGGAGATCATCTATGATAGCTACAAGGTGTCGAACAATGAGGTTTAACTAACGGGTGATCAGATTGCTCACTCTTTGTTTCGGTGGCACATCTAAAACCGTACATGCGGCATATTATAATAAAGTAATGGCTAAAAGGTCAGTTACTCGTACATGCAAAAGGTAACTAATCAATGCATCATTTCAAATTTCAAGGAGTATGTATCACAGTGAATCGAACTTGATAGTGGCGTCTTTCGGCAATATTAAAAAGTATTTTCTGAGCTCTAGACTAAGAGTATGATTTTCAGTGAAAAGAGAGTGGAGAGAAAATATTCTTTTCTAATAGTGCGTAGTGTAGTAGTGGAGTATATTTAAGAAGCGAAAGGACAATCAGTATAATCAAGTTCCATTCGAAGGAGTTCTAAAGTTCTGAGGTCATGATCCGCTATTGATGATGTTTATTGGAGGATTTCATTACTGCCTTAGATCCATACCACCGCTGTAATGAAAACAGTTCTCTCGATCACAATACAAAAAGATACCATAGCAAGCATGAATTGCTACAATGCCTGGAATGCTATCATCTAGATTCTGGAGTATAAAAATGATAGATGTTTTTGAAGTAGCCTTCAATGCGTAATCAGAATAGAAGTGCTGATATGGCAACTATACGGCAAGATCATGAAGTCAAATTGAGATCACTGCGGTTACAGATCACTTTAACATACATTGATACTTGCACTTTCAGTAGGTATGTATTTATATCACTAAGGCTTTGTAATCAATGAAATCGTAAGCGAACTTGCACTTGATTTAAAATAAAAAAAAAAAAACTTGCAGGCTTACTAATATGTAAACACCTTTTGCCCACCACAATCCGATCATCGCTTTCTCCCTTCTTTTGATCAACACTTTGAAAAAGAGAGTGGGTCTTTTATGGTGGAATCTTTGAATCATTAGGCGTGAAATAAAATTTCCAAGCTCACTTAGTCGCATAACTTCGTACCTGTATCTGTACAAAATCGAGTCAGAGAACAGAAACTCAAACCTGACACGATACAAGTCGACATTAAAAGAAATTTGTAGAAAGTGGAGAAAGTATAATGCTTTTTCCGTCGATCGGTTTTCGAGTAGATAAGAGTGCGCTGTTGCAAATGTGTATTTTAAAAATACACTCGTATTGTGTTCTGTTTTATATTTTCTGGTTGTATAGAGCCCTTCATTTAAATTATCGTATTTCGTGCACTGTATTATGTATTTTATATATTTTTTTAAAAGTATACATCAAATTGTATTCGATCTTTGCGAGTCAGTTTAAAGAGTGCTTTGAAATTAAAAAACATGGAAATAAGCAATATTATACTTACCACTCTTTATGGTGTCTCGTGGCTGAACTACTCTAAACCAATGCAAATTATTATTTTACTAGTGTAAAGTGCACCGACATTCATTAGTCTCTATATTCAGCGAGTATATCAACATTTAATTTTCCTAAATTATAATTAAAGTTAGCCCTTCAATATTCTTGAAACACTAGGTACAATTCTTAAAATGTGCAGATATTGTTCCTATAAACTGATACCGTATCTCAACAGTTGTCATAAAAAGATTGTTGAGTATATTTGCTTTTTTTCCAGTGTTCAAATTTGAAGAAATTTAAATTTAATTGTAGGTGCTTGCAACATCAGATTTTTAGTGATTATCGAAGCGATCAAATTTTTAACTGACAAATTCCGGTTCGTTGTCACGAAAATTCAAAACAGAGCCTTTAGATCTACGAGTATTTTGTATTGAGTTCAAACAAATATCAGCTCTCTCATTCCCTTAAGGGGGTCGTACTATGTGCCGGGTTTGAAAAATCTTTATTTTTTTGACTAAATTACCTCGAAATCATCCCTAGAATATGTATGTAAAAGAATTTCTCCTAATTGGAAGTCCTTATTAAGTAATAGCCGTATAATTGAGCAGCGGTTCGGAGCTCGCCCGGGCCACCACCGATGTTTAATTGCGTTTTTCTCAAAACTTCATTTTTTCAAATTGGATGCCACGATTCAGAAAAAACTACTGAACCGATTGCGCTGGAATTTGAATAACATGTTCAGCGGATCCCTAGTAGCAGAATCTTAGCGATATCTGTAATAGTTTTTTTTAGCTGAATCTAAATTTATCGAAAAAACGCGAAAATGTCTAAATTGGGCCAATTTTTTAATTTTCAAAATTTTGACTTAATTCTGGTACCAGTATAAATGAAGTATCAATTTAATTTTTTGATTTCAGATGAGGTCAGCCGGAATCATGGCAGCAATTTGACAACTTCACTTTCAAGAGGTCTGCAAGCGAAAAAAACCATATTTCTCCTTAAAAAAAATTGTTGATGTTTGTTGAAATATGTTGATGTTTGCTGAAATATGAACAAATATGTGGTAAAATTTTCAAGAATGGGTAACTCATAATCTTCCAAAAAAAATCCCGAAAAAGCGGAAACAAAACTGGCCGTCACAAAGGACGGACCCCCTTAAAGAGGCTGTAAAATTTTGTAAAATAAAAGTGGAAATTTTGTAAAATAAGACGGAATGCGCAGAGGGTCCTTTCAAAAAATTACGGTATTTTCGGCTACTTTTTTAATATTCGGTAATGCCGAATAGTGGAGCTCTACAAAGTATCGAATAGTGTAAATTTAAATAGAACATAGACGTAGACATCCTAAGTACCGATAAGCGCCCATAGTCTACAAGAACCGGGGTCGGTGGGTTCGAGTACCATCTAGTCATGGGTTCATCACCTCTGGCCTGAGAAAATATACTGGGTTTGTAGTTATAAAGATAGGTTCGGGAAATATGTTGTATGACGAGTAAGATACCCATACAAATATATGTCCTTTTGGTACCGTTTTCGGGTTATCTCGTCGCATAGTTACCTACAACGCATTTCAGCATTAAACACGTTTCGGACTTCTACCCATAAAATATTAAAGTTGCGCACAGACTGTTGGCCGATTTTTTTTAGTTTTAATTACTCTAGTAGCACATCTACATATAGGTAAGGTACTAAGTTTCAACTTCCTAGTATAAGCCGTTTCTGAGATATGAAAAACCACCTCCCACCCCATTGCTACCCCTATAAAAAATTTATTTTTCTGGGATGTCTCTATACAGTTTTCAATTTTTAGCTTTCTATCCTTTGCGGCTTTCAAGAAATTAAAATCAGAATTTTTTCATTTCCACACCTCCCACACGATTGAGTCGGGAGATATTGTAATTCAAAGTTTTTCACCCCTCACCACCATACCTCACCACCCCCCCTCCTAAATTTTTTAACTCTTTTCTAATTTTCTAGTATCTCTTAAGACCGCTACAAAGTTTCAGCAGTCTGGCATCAATCGTTCAGGAGATATGGATTTTACAATGTTGCAATCCCAGCTTTCAAGCGTTTTGGATGCATTGTTTTCCCTCCCACTCGTACACCCTTCGACCCCTATCGACAATTTTGCAAATGGGTCCACTATTATAGTACTACATAAGTTCCAACTTTCAGTCTCCTAGCATAAGTGGTTCCTGAGATCTAAAAATTTTTCGTCTAAAACGCTCCCCCCTCCTCCCCCCACACCACCAAAAGATACCACTCGTAGAGGTTCACACATTCTACCTACCATACATAACATCTTTAATTTAATATCTCAAGGGATTTGAGGGCTACGCACCTTCAAACGGTTTTGCGTACGGCGTCTACGGCGGACAGACGGACATTTTGTTTTTTTGTTGTTTACTAGTCCTAAAACGTGAAAATACAAAATTTCAGGGTAGTAAATTTTTTTGAAATTTCAGGTCGATCACAATACTTTATTATTAAAAAATAATAAAGTAAAATTAAGTTGTATTTAAATATAATCATTATTTATAATTAAAAGACTGTCCAAAAATAATAATTTAATTTAATTTCATATTTTGGATGTTGACATAACTTATGTAGAAGCCAGGAAAAAGGCTCGTGAATCTAACAGAATCCTAAAAGAGAGGCTCATCAGCTCGAATTGTTTTAGACATATCCTCTCAACGCCGTAAAGGGTCTTATCAGAGACATCAAAATTGAAAGTGTATAAAATTTCAGGACTAGAGAAATATCAGTTGTATGGGTATGGAACATTTTGTGGGAAATGAATTTTTCTTCTTAGTTACACTTTATTAACAAAAAAGGGATTGCTCAAGTGGTTTGTATTAAAGGAAGATAACTTCGAAAGTGGTGAAGGTAGAGCAATAAATGTACCCCAAGTAAGTAAGTATAAAAGATGACCAGAGGCTTTTATAATTCAAGGAAAAAATTAAAACATCGATACCGTTTTTCAGTTAAATGACAGAGTACAAAAATTCTTTCTTTGGAACGTAATAAAAACGGTTATAAATCGACTATCCCGCTACAAAAAACAATGATCAAGAAATTATTTTTAAAAGCTTGAAGTTTTGTATCTTTAATAGTGAAAAGTTCGGAAGATATTCATATTAGTAGCAGAAATTGCAAAAAATGCTTAAAAACGACATATCTCGAAAACGGGCATATGTTTGTACATATGTTTTAATCACATTTTGATCCCTACAACATATATCACGTTCCTAACTGTACATAAATTAAATTTTTTTTTCCGTTAAAAATATTTTGAAAACAATTTTAGATCACATTTTATCGCCCGAGTCTCTTTGGTTTGACCCACTGTTATACGCCAATGTTTCGTCAAAAACAATCAGTCATTTTGAAGAAGATGAAACTATGTAGGATTGGAACTAAGTTTCAACTTTCAGCCATTCAGGCTTTTTGAACTGTCATGCCCTCAATAGACAAGAAACCAAGACAGCGATTGATCCCAGGCAGGCAATTCGTGTGATGTTCTTCACACTTCTGATGCCGAAAAATAAATTAAAAACAAAACTGCCAAAAGTATTGGGCGCAACTTTATTATTTTTCGAAACAGAGTCTGGACAGCGGATAAAGGCCGAATGCGACAGAACCGCTTACAACACTGCCACCCGTTCACCAATATTAACAATTTTTTTTGCAAATGGCTCTACGGTTCCTCAGATATAGAAACCAAAATTTTTGGTCTAAAACGCTGGTTGCGCATTCTCTGTGTTAAACTCCGCATTTTTTTTCCGGGAGCAGGGTAGCTGCACCACTGCCGTCATTGGTATAGCTACTCTGCACGTAAGATTAACTTTGTTGTTGTTTAGGATAAGAGGGCGAAAGAATATGCTTTTTGTTTATTGTTTTTCCAGTGCGCAGAAAGTGAACTTAACATCATTACGAAAAGACAACACTCATTATTGACAGCATTTTATCATCATCATCAGTGCCCAAATCGGGCACTGGCCTCCTGAATAGACCGCATTTACATTCTTAGAAATATATGTTCCTTTATCTTCCATTGATTAAATTCTTTACTTCAACAAAAAAAAAATTACAACGAAATTGAATAAGAAATACTCTTAGAAATCATTAAATCGAATCTTAAGAGCAAAACATAAACTGATTGAATCAGACTAGGTGAAATTATAATTAGACAAGTTCATAAACACAACATAAATAGCTACTTAATGTTCCGAGTTGAGTTTGAAAAGAGCTCAGTCTCAGTGCATGATTGGTTAGCCGTAATCTAAAGAATCATTCAAAAACCTATTAAAATTAAATTATAGCATCACGAGGATTAAGTGGACAAATCTGCAAGACAATCTTCTTAATTACGAATCAAGAGACAGTGCGGATGGTATGATGCCAAAAGTTATGATCAACAAATACTTTATTTATGAAATGCAACATTAATCATTCAGTTAAATTTATTTCGAAGCAATTAGCATAATAATTATTCTATGAGATTTGAGAACTTTCACTGTGTGTAAATTACGTCATGAAGTTGATGTCGATCTTTCGACGCTCTCTCTGGTCAATAAAAAACAAAATTTTCTTAATAAAAATCAAGCTTAAACGAATAAATTTCGCAAAGTTACTAAATTTATTAGTTTATTAATATATGCACATAGTGGCATTGAAAATAAAAATATTTATAAAAATTGTTTAAAGATTATTTTTATCTCAGGTACAACAAGAGATAGTTTATTAATACCCCTACAGTACAGAGGTATCTGCCACTCGAACATATTGGACAAAGAATGTGTTAAGATAGGACACTGATTTTTTTTAAAAAATTAACATTTATCATAATGAATTTAAATGCCTAAACATTGATCTTAATTTTCGATTTGGATTGGGCATTAAGATCTAAATTGTAAGAAAACATGCTAGAGTTCACATTTCATGCAAAGTTTTAACACGTACCGTTAAGAAGAAGACATACCAAACAAATAATTTAAATGTCAAAACGGTATAAGAAAATGAATCTTTCGGATGACAAACGATGAACTTCTTCTGCTAGAAATATGGCAAGAAAACATTTCATAAATTTTTCATTTCGAAACTGTATCTTCTTCTTGATCATTGGTAGAACGGCCGTGTGTAAGCCGCTTTATAGTCGAAAATTTAATTGTAATTGGAAATATATATGAAAATAAATATATATATAAATATATAATAAATAAATTCCAGCCTTCGAGTTCTGCAGACACGTATTATAGTTTTAGCCCCTATTTTAGGCAATTTTTTTGCAAATGACCTGACTATTTCAATTCTATAAATTTCAAGCTTTAACTACCCGGCGTACATTTATAAGCACAAATTTTTATCCGTTTGCTCCAGTGGGTGGAAGAAAGGCTAGCAACCTATCGCCGGAAAACAAGCACAGCTTCGATAAAACAATTCAAGATTGATGTCTGAGCGCATTTTTGGGAAAGATTTTGATTCGCTTATCTGTTGAATTTTCTATACGTTGGCAAATTCCATTCAAGACTCTGTGAAGCCCCTCTCCAAAGAGAGGGGCCAGCCTGTAACTGGTAATCACTGGAGTTTGGGCAATGAATTATTGCAAGGCTCCGATTAATAAATTTCTTAAAGTTGATAAGTCTAGAACTTCAAGCATTCGAAGGGTTCAATTGGGTGACATTGAATAACCTTAAGGTTAGACTGTCCTGATAACAAGCAAACGAGAAGAACGTATATTAATCGATAATAAGTTGAATTTTTTATAACACTATTACACTTATGCATTTTAAAACCTTAAGTATTAATCTAATCCAGTCAAACACCTCAAGCACACGCAACGCTAGCCTTCTTGTGTGTTAAAACGAAAAGCAAACACGTTTTCGATGCGAGCTTGTGATTTGTGACCTACTGCTATGGCAATTCAAACTCGATTGCAAATTCTCTTGGCAAAGCTTAACCTACTTTCAAATTCTCTTGAAACAATGTGGATACACTCCAATAGTACGTACTGTACATACACGTCCATAGATACAAATGCTAAGATAAGTGCACATCGGCTACATATGATTGGTTTACATTCTTTTCTGGTTACAATATAACTTAAGTCAGGTGACTATTGAATTATCATTGTTTGATCACAGTGCAATGAGTAGTTGTAATTGTAGTAAATGCAATAGCCACTTTTCTCATCATTCTCTGCTATTAGAATCCTTTTCTAACAGAATTATTATTTATTTGTTGGCAGAGCCTGTAGAAGTCTTACTGCTTCTCGAACCACGACCTAAGTGGTCTTTTGTTCGTGGCTCTTAAACACTCCCTAGGCCATATCTATTCCCTTAAGAAAGGAGATGACAATAAAGGTGCTCTTACACGAGCAATTTTTCAAGCAAAACCAAAACTAGTGGAGCGATTAATGGAACAATACAGGGCAATATCATACTAGTTGCGGCAATATTTCGGCAATGTGGCAATGTTTTCACAGATTGCTGGTATTGCTCGACCTATAGTTGCTGTATTTCCACTAGCTTGGAAAATTCCGAGCAATTGTCCTCGTTCGGTGATTCAGTTGTAAAGTTTTATTTTGAGTTTTGCATTTATTTGTCAAGTTACGTGTTATAACGGCTTGAAATTCAAATATTTCCAAGTTTTATTTTAAGTTTTAGATTTGTTTGTCAAGTTTATTTTCGTGTTGTTCATAGACTGAATTGTCCGTGTATGATATCATTGCCAAATTGCTGAGTATTGCTCCATGTCGCTAGTCACTGCTGAGCAACAAGTTGACCACTAATTGATCCATATCGTCAATTGCTGATGTTGCTGTATGTTTTCGTGACGTCAAAATTGTCTGGAATTGCCGCAAATTGAGCACTTTTAATCGCTCGTGTAAGAGCACCTTAAGTCCATGAAAAATACTTTCATTTTCATTTGAGGTTATTGCGAATGCGAATATAAATTTAATAGAAATTCTTCAGTTCTTGTGTGACCCCCAGGACCGGCCATTTCTTTCACACTACAGAACTACTTGACCCGAAAAAAGCCGTTGTATGCATTTCACGAATTCAGCCACATCCCGTAGGTCTTACTAGATATCGAATAAGTTTTTACTTTCACGGGCTTTTTATCACCTAAAAAACATTGTAACCCCATGTAACCCCTAACAGGGTGTAAAAGAGTTGTTCGCGTTTCCACGAATTCAATTATATCTCTCAGGTCTGATAAAATAACGAATTAGTTTTTACTTCCGCGGATTTACTATATAATTGCCTGAAAATTAATTTTAGCTTGATACGGCCCTGTTCAGCTACATGAAAATCAAATTTATGTTATTTTATTAATTGCGAGGAAATTGACCTTGGCAGTACAGCTTGCTAGTCTATCAACCCAGCGGTCGTGGGTTCGAATCCCACTCATGACGTAGTCCTACGCTACACCCCTATATTCCCTGTTTTCATTTCTTTTCAGCAATATCCATTGCCAAAAAACAAATTCTCAAGTATCCTTTCATACCCATTAACCTCACCCCGCTAGGGTGGGTCGTTAGGCTAACAACATATCTCCAGAAAACAAAAATCAAGGGGCTTCGAGAAAAAATATTATCGAAAAGGCTAAGGGACGATTTGGGCAACTGTTAACCCTACACCTACACTCATAAATTATTTAAAAAAAATCATAACCTTTATCGACCTTTAAAAGGCAAATCAAACCCTCTCAATTCCTGCCTTTATTATCAACTTTCAACCGCGACTGCATCGAATTATACGCGTTACTTGAATAATTTTGCATCATCACGAAAAAGGATAACACAACTTTTGACTTGAATGAAATTCCGTCCCAAACGAAAAATTGCTTGGTTACTTGGTCCAGAGTTTTGATGCTATTCTTAGTCTTTTTATAAAAAAAGGCTATTAGTGAAAGGCGCTTTTGTATCAGTTGAACACAGCGCCAAAAAAAATCTAAGGCCCGTGTTGTTGTACCATAATGGTGGTATTCCAAATGCCATAATTCTGAAAGATGGCCTTTGCCAGTCGCTAGGACTTATTCACACTTTGAATTTCCTTCTCGACTATTCGTCTTCATTTGATGCGGATTACAGAGCTTGTTTCGCTCTGACTTCCTCAAGGTATGGCCAATCCTAAATTACAATACCTATCTTCGCCCAGTCGTCCTTCAAAGACCATCTCGTTGGGAATAATGTGTGGCCAGAATATACCCAGAATGCGACGAAGACATTGGTTGGCGAAATTCTATTATTTTACGGTAAGTTTATTTATTGGCCACCTAATTCACTACATGAGAAAAAAATCACATTTCCACAGGATATTAATAAGAAAAATACAGTTGGAGTCGCAATGCTAGTGGCCACATAAAATTAATATCATAATTCCCTGATAATTCCAGGTAAATTTTCGAATATTTCCAGGAAAGCAAAAGAGGGTAGCCAAAAAATGACAGAGCAAATTGAATCGGACCAATGTATTCGACGAACCTTCGGGATAGTCTGGTCAGACGTTATTCCCAATGACAAAGGCGAGTCAGAATAGTCATTGGGATCCACTAAGAAGACGTGTGTTGCATCGTCCAGGAAATACATAAAAATAAATAATCAAAGAAGAAAATTGAAAAAGTAAATTAGTGCAGTCCAGAAAGGATGCCTGTCTGGTATTTTCTTGTAAACGACAGAGATTCATCAGCAGACGACCGAAAAAACCTCAACGTCTGAACAATACTTTTCACGGATTTCCAGCGGAATTCTTCCAATACTGAAACAAGCGGATCTCGAACGAAACATTTTAGGAACTCACTGAATCATGTTATCAGAATGTGACTTACAACGAATATGGGGATCTTCCTGTACTGAATTGTATAGTACCTACTATATAATAGAAATTTTGCGATCTCCATTCAGTACTGAATTTCTATTCACAATAATGAATTAGAAAATTTGTTTTTCACTATTATTATTTCTGTAAACAAAACCTTAGGTACATTTCAGGCTATACAGCATTGTGTATTTTACTGGAAAAAATTTAACTTGCGTTTGCACAGTTTCAATTCTTTCTACTGCTGACACAGTACTGACTTTAAGAATTCGCGCAAACGTTAAATTGTAAAAAAAGACAAGCAGGTTTTTGTGAAAAATAACAAGAACCGCAAAATTGACAAAGTTTTTAATAGTTCAAATAATAATTTGCAAAAACAGAAACGCAAGTATTTTTTCTAGCTCCGTGACAGAAGTGAGATCTCTATTAAATCAAGTTCAAACATCCGATTAATAAATAAATTACCTTTATTTAATTGTTACCCTTAAAACGTTACTAATTCCAAGAGTCATTCAATCAATAAGTAATTAATATCATACTTGACAGTTCTACAGTACTGTAGCTCAGAATTGTTTCAGAAATAGGTTGTAAGTGCTGAACTACTACTGAACAATACAGTATTGATTAAAAAAAAATCTCCAAAGAAAAAAAATTGAAACATAAGTTCGAAATTTTGGGGTTTTTTTTCGACTGTACTGAAAATAGAGATTGATTTGCTAAGTTCGAATTCAGTTGACGGAGCAAAACCAGTAGGAACTTAATAATGTTTGATTCCAAATATTTCGTTAATTGGCCACGAGGAGTAGGGACGTCCTTTAATAAATATAAAGGAAAAACAATACTATGAGCTTTAGCAAGAGCGGGTGGTTGTTATTTTATACGAGTACATAGAACGGAATACTCGATTTATAGTTATTTCAAGTAAATTTCAGAGAAATTTTGGTTCACGGTTGGTTTGGTTCAAACTATTTTCTTGGTATTATTACTAAAAATCATTGTCATTGTCTTTTATTTGAATGTAAATTTATTGCGCTACCTATACTACTGTAGAAGTTAGCTACTTTTAACTGAAGTAATTTCATCACTTGCGTTATTCTTTTACTTTATTATTTTAATAATGTGTGACCACTTTTTGAGTGGTGGGGTGTGACGGGGGAGGTGGGAGAAGCGTTTTAGACGAAAAACTTTGGTCTCTAGATCCCAGCACCCGCTTATGTTAGGAGGCTGAAACTTGGAATTTGTATAGAACTTCGATAGTGGACCCATTTGCAAAAAAATTTCCGATATGGATGAAGGGGTGTGGGAGTGGGGGAATAATAATGAGTGCAGCAGTGGGGTATGGCGGTGGGGGTGAAAAATTTTAGATGACGATATCTTACAAACCAATTGCATTAGAAAAATAAAATTCGGTTTATGTATAAAGATTGACAAATAAAGTTTGATAAAAGTAAAATTTTTTTAGGGGGTGGTGGAGCAAGGAAGTGGAGGGGATAAGAATTTTTTTAAAATATCACGTCTCATAGCTCAAGAACAGTGTAAGATAGATGCTTAGAATTTTTACAAGTAGTGGGCCTAATAGTCCTCTAGCAGAAAACAATTTTTTGAGGGTGAGGGTGTAGAGTGAGAAGGAAAAGGTTTCGATTTTTATATCTCGAGAGCCTATAGTGATATAAAGCTGAAACTTGGTATTTTGATAGGGCTATAGTAGTAGCATGTTGGAAATATTTTTATAGGGGTAGTATGGTACGGGGGTGGGGGGTGGGGGGTGTTTTTCCTAACTATAGAACGACAAGTGCAAAAAAGTTGAAACTCGGTATGTATATGTAAATCAACTAGAAAAGTAATTTTCATTAAAAAAAATTAAAATATCCATTGGCAAGGAAGGGGGGCAAAATAAATTATCAGTGAAAATGGAAATCATATATTTTCACGATTTTCGTCATATCTATTAGCTCTTTCCAAATATAAAATTCATTTCTATTCTACGGATTCTTTATATAAATACCTAGAAAGTGTTTTCACGATTTTTTTAAATTCGACCCCCAAGGTGGGTAAAGGGGTTATATACATTTTAACGAATTCGGCCATATCACTCAAGTCTGATTAGATATTGAATAACTTTTCACTTCCATGGGTTTGTTTTATAATCGACTAAATTCAAATATTAGTCAATGTTACTCTGATTTTCCATCAAATAAAATTTTTATTTATAGCTGGTCTAATTAATTTAGTGTTTCTCTAAGGCTACTATAATTTTCTTGTTCAAAATTCAAATTTTCTAATCTTCCCTCCAGAAAAAAATATGATTGTTGGCTAGCCTTACGCAGCGCTATACAAAATTTACATACAGAGCAAAATTTGAGTTACTGCATGCCAGAACATTTACTGCAATGCATTGATTGGACCATGGAGCATGCAAATCGCATGTGAACAAAGCTACTGTATGCAGCGCTGCATTGGTTGGATCATGGCCTTAAAACTCGTTTTCAGGTTGTTTCCTTTTTCAACCTCTAAGAGGTTATAAACGGGTTAAACTCGTTTTCACAAACTCCGTCATATCTCTTAGGAGTGATAAGACATCGAATTGGTTTTCACTTTCTCGGGCTTTCTTTATATAAATCTAAACTCATTTCAGGATTTTTGGATATTCAACCCCAAAGTGGGTGCAAGGGGGTTGCATTTGGTTTCACAAATTTCTACATATTTCTTAGTTCTGATGACATATCAAATTAATTTTTACTTCACAAGGCTTCCTACATAATCGTCAAAAAGTTGATTTCAGTATTTTTAGATATTCAACTCAAAGGGGACGTAAGGCTTTCGACATATTTCTTAGGATTGATGAGATATCAGATTGTTTTTCACTTCCACAAACTTTTTCTATAATCGCCTACAAATGCATTTCCGATTTAATGTAATGTCCCAAAGCTAAATAATCACTAAAACTAAATAATAAAAATTAAACTACGATTTTGACCGCGTCCCGGAGTATAACCTAATTACGTAATTCTAGCGCGATCCCATTCTAACCGCTTCCCGAACTTTTTTTTAGGTTTTCAGTCGTATAGTAACAACCAACACCACATCTCAGCAATAAACGCGTTCCGGTCTTCTACCCAATAAATAATAAAGTTGCGCCCAGACTGTTGGCAGATTTTTTTTTTCATAAAGACTAATTAAAACTCTTTAATTATTCTATTATTCATAATTTGTTGAACTGTCAACAAATATGTAGTTCCTAAATCGACACCGTTTACCGTTTTCAAAATTAAATCCAAAACATCTCTTTATTTGAATCTGTATTAAACGTATTTTACTTATTAAAAATTTAGGTTACGTAAAATGTGATCCAAAGATCAGGACCAGAATGATAGCAACTGTATCGGTATGCAACGTTTGGTGGCAAGTATTTTTCTTTCTTAGTCACACTTTATTAAAAAAAAAGGAATTGCTCAATTGGTGAAATTGTTTGTATGAAAGGTAGATAACTGCGAAAATGCATAAGATAGAGCCATATATATACTATCGCATGAGTGGTAACAAAGACTTATCATTCCGGAAAAAAATTTGGTCAATGATTCCGTTTGTCAGTTAAATGACCGTTAACCGAAATTCGACACATCTGGAAAGGGTCATGTTTGTATTTTAGGTGTTTTATTAAATTTTTCGAACCCTGCAACATATGTCCCGTTCCTAACATTATAACAATATACACTGTATGTATACACCATTTGTATACGTTTCTACTCCTAAACACGGCTTTGACTTAAAGGGCCTATAGACGGGCATGCATGCGTGTCATTCATGCATGTCGCGATACGTTTTGGCTCCGTCCACAAAAATCAGAATTTTTTGATTTCCATCATGCCGCATGATAGCAGACCCACATATTCCAGATTCAGACCCATACACTCATGGAAGAATGACATGCATGCGTGCCCCTCTATAGGCCCCTTTACGTTCATTGTGATTTGTAAAACTTTGTCGATCACAAGAAGTCACAAAAAGGGTTCGACATTTACAAAAATTCCTCGTCTTTAAGTTAAAGAACGTTCTGAACGTAAGCAAAGATGTTCGTGTACCCGTGTATTAGCTAGGTTCGAACGTCGATCGAACTTATGACGTACCACGAACATTGTTGTTTGAAAATTGCTTAATTTTATTTAGATACTGTTCATACAAAATTATATCAATATCAAAATTCCAGGATAATCTTCAAAATTGAGAAAATTTCCGGATTATTTCAGATTTTTCAGGATCTCTAGGTTTGTGGTCACCCTGATTATCGAAGTGATCAAGGCCCGATTCGGGCTGTTGAGCTGCAGAAGTGTCAACTTCTCGTTGTTGTTGAATATAAACATAAACTCCCAAATGTATCTTGATCGTCCCCATCCCTGTAGAAGTAACGTAAAAATATACAAATTTATGGTCGACACGTATGTATCTACATGTGACCAGAAAGTACAAACTACCAATAGGCCCATTTATATGAATTAATGGATCATGTTGTACTGCATCCTGTAGGTAATTACCGAATTAGTATCTGCTGTACATATGTCAATATTTGCATTCATATCATGAATTATGCGATTTGTCAAATTCTTTTAGCGTGTATCGCGCGACCATGAAGCTTCTTAAAAATAAATTTAGTGTGAACACTTAACATCGGCACGCCAGATATAAATACGCTTATAAAACTGCGTCAGATACACTGGCCGAAACTAGCATTTCATAATTCCAAAATAAACACGTTTACACGTTAACACATTCCGTTGGGCTGAGAATATGTGCTTCAGGTAAAATATATTTCACCTGTCAACCGAATTTCTTCCGGACAATATTAGGTCAATTTAAGTGGAGTAGATGCGTAACATAGTTGCGAGGAATTTCTGTTAATCCGAAGAACATTCTTGTGTATGATTAACTTGCCCTGTGTTATAATCGCTATGCTAAGTACAAAGCGGCTTGTTTCGTGATTGTAGAACCAAAAACGACGAGCTGTTATTGAATTAGATGAGGATTAGAACTTCTATCCACTAAAGCTATGTGTGATCATTTCCGCAAGCAAAACTAAATTGTAGCACTCCCATTCCACCCAGATTATTATTTCGAATGAGGAGGGATGAACGCATTGTATCCGGTGTGTTTTTTTATTGATATAAATCTTCAAAGCTTTCTAAAGACGGGGATTTTTAGTTTTCTTCTCGTTGGCAATTCCCCCTTTTAGTTTTCTAAAATCATTTGTTCATCAAAATTCAACACGACGACCAAGTGTTTTCCGCAGTTCAGTTTGTTCTATTATAGTTTGTGACACTGTACCAGAAGCTAGTGAATATTTATGCTGTTTATTTTGTCAGGAAAAAGATGACAATAAATGGTTGCTACGTTCCAAAGTGATAATACCGAGAAGATGCAATTGTCTTGACACGGAATTCGTGAATCATACAGCGTCCGTAATTGCAGGGTATAGGTCTGTAGTACAGATACTTTAGGAAAAATTGGCAGCCTCAAGTTATTATAGAATACCGAAGATTTTTGCGATAGTTCTGACTGAACAAGTTGTTGAAAATGTACTGTGAAAAGTCGAAATTAAATTCAAAATTTAGTTACTACAGATTTACTTCACCCTGAAGATTTTTATACGCTAGATGAATTGTGAGAGCATAAAACGAAGCCTCTGACGAAAAAACGCTATTTTATGTTTATTTGGGGCCAACACCCACAAATCTGCTTGCGGTCCGACTGTCTGTCCGTTAGCACGATAAATCGAGAACGCCTTGACCTAGGTCTGTCCGTTTCCACGATAACTAAAGAACGCCTTGACCTAGGATCTTGAAATTATGAGTCTCGATGTTGGTCGAATTTGTAACGGGCAAAATCGTTCTACTCCTTCGTGCAGCTGCCATACAAAAAGTCATTAAAACACGTGTTCAAAAATATTGGCCAATAACTTCGGAACACCTTAAGCTACAACTTTGAAATTTTGTATACGTTGGTTTTTCAATAGTTACAGTTAAAGGTATGAATATCCAATGAGTCATTCGTCGTTGATTCGTCCAAACTAAGAAGTTGAATATGCAAACGATTCTCTTTCGATCGAAGTCCGACTAAACTATCGGGCAAGACCGTGGTCGATCGCCCAGCTCTAAATCCGCCCTGGTATTCAACATTTACTTTGTCAGCAAAGGGCTTCATTCCCTTTTCTAGAATTTTCGTCAATATCTTATAAGACGTACACAACAGGGATATTCTTTGGTAGTTTTCACAGCAGAGTTTGTCGCCTTTTTTATAAATTGGATATATGATACTCCTGCGCCAATCTTCAGGAAGTGCTTCTTGCGGCCATATGTCTGAGATTAATCTGTGAAGGAGATGTGCTATGCAGGTGTCACCGGCTTTCAGAACTAGTAGCACACGCTGACGATATAAACATCCTCGCAAGATCATTCCCTAGTGCTAAGGAGGTATTTGTCAATCTTGACTCCGCCGCAAAAGAAGTTGGGTTGCGCATTAACAAAAGCTAAACAAAAGTAATGACGCAAACAAGAAAGAGAACGCCAACCAGACAGAATATAACAATTGCGGAGTATAATTAAGAGAGTGTGGACAACTTCATATATCTAGGGGCTAATATAGCAAAAGACGGCAACGAAACGAACGAAATCAAATGACGGATCATGTTAGCAAATAAAACGTATTATTCGGTACTTCCAATAATGAAAAATAAGAAAGTGCACAGGAACAATAGGCTGCGAATATTTAAAACTAATATACGACCTGTGCACTGTTATGGCAGCGAGACAAAAGTGGACAATAACGCGAACTTAAGAAAAAGCAGTTAACGCATTCGAAAGAAAGGCCCTCCGAAGAATTTTGGGACCTGTAAAGGAAGGAATGAAGGAAAGGACTGGCGAATAAGATACAAATATGAGTTATATCAACTCTACGAGGAGCCAGAAACTTCAACATTCATCAAGCTACGTAAACTGCAGTGGACTAGCCATGTAGAGCGAATGGAAGATAGAAGAATCCCCAAACGTGCTCTTAACCCTTCGTAGTCACACCTCTGTATTCAATCTCGGTGGTCACACTGGGTCGATTCTACCCAGTCAAAAAGTTCAAAACGGTATTGTGACCAAACTATCCGTCCAAAGTGGTTAAAAAAACTATGGAACATGCTCTGAACGTTCTAGATGATGAAGAGGTAAAAACGTAAAAAAGACAATTTTTTGCTAAAAAAAAAATTATAGCTTCGTCAACGTTCAATATTTTTTCGTAAAATTTTGACGTTTTTAACTTCTTAGATATGCTGCTTCTGGAGAAAAAATAAAATAGTAACAAGGCGTTCCAAAAAACGGATTTATTTCGATATACATATGAAGAGGGTCCATTTTACGCCCAAAGTTTGTCGTCGGGTCGATTCTACGAATAAGAATATAAGGAAATGAAATGGGCCGAGAGAAATGAAGCAAAGACGAAACTGCGTCATAGCTCTTTTGGCAGAGTATGTTTGCTGTTTGTTTACATAAAAAACACAAATTCGGTTAAAGTTGAGCATGTGTGGAGATGGTCGATTTGGCATAAAGGGTTAGAGATAGTGAGGCTGTTATGACACTGGCTATTTTCCTCGCTTGAAAAAAGTACAATAATAGCCAATCGTGCGACAAGGCGAACAACATTAAAAGATAGAGATACCGCTCTTTCCGACGTTAGCGGCATCTAGTAAACGAAATTAACAACTGGTTTGCTAAGAAAAATACCGGTTCTGGCGCGTTTCATAACATCACATGGCACTTTCCATAATTTATACGTACCGAACTGTCAAAAACAAGTCTGTAGCGGTTGGAAAATCTAGCCGCCAGTGGATTTTTCTTGGATTAACTGCTAGAATGTTGCGAAATACTGCTCGAATGCGCTTTGTTGCAGCTTTTTTTTGACAGTTATGGATTGTTTTTTGACAGTTACTCATAGTTTTGCTGTTCGGACTGTCTCTCTCACACCAATGTCTAAATTGTATGTTAAAGTCTCTATCCCTCTCCATTTGGATTTGAAGTAACTCACTCCGTGCTTTGCCAGTTGCATGAGTATATAAAGGAAAGTTACATCACTACAAGAAAATTCTAACACCAGAAAAATTCTGGTGTCACTGTATTGAATCTTCTGAATGTATGCGTACTTTCGGGTAGCGCTTTCTTGCAGGGAGTGGATGTAACTCTCCTTTATATACTCGTGCAACTGGCAAAGCACGTTTGGAATGACGAACGACTGCGACCTGCGCCATTCGAGAATCACACACATGTACACCGATACGAAGTATATAAGTTAATTTTTGTCCCGCGGCCTATACGTTTTAACTGAAAGATTACCGGGTAATGCTACGGCGGAGCTCCGGCGGACTTATCCGGTAATTTTCTTGCAGGGAATGCTGTCGGCTTCACTAGCCCGCAACGCCAAGTATCAGCTCTTCTCTCTCAGTGACTTATCATATATTTCATTCATATTCATTTTATATTCGTGTGGTATTTTGTATTGTATGTATGTAGACGTGACGCGGTATGAGATTCTACCATGCAGCGTTACCGTTTTACTACATATATAGCAGATTTACTACCTTTTTTTAATTTTAAAATTGACTGCACTACTATTTCAAGTCATGAAACACTACTTTTTTGCGATAATTCTCGAAAGTTAAATTGAAAACAGAGAAATGCAACGCACAAGAATGTAATCCATTATTATTTTACATTACTATATGTTAATGTTATTGTATTATTATTAAAATTCGGTTTCTACTACCTCTTTTTTGAAAAAGGTAGCAGATTTTGCTACCCCAAAAAACCGCCTCGCGGTAACACTGCTACCATGCCATTCCATTTTCCATCATATGAAAAAAGAAAGAGGAAATTTACATGTTCATGTATACACCGCTCTTCTTCCTATTTTCCAAACCACAAGCACAACTGCGGTAGTGAGTCCGGAACGAAGGAACGAAGAGTTCAATTGAAGTGACTAGTGGAACTGAGTCCGGAACGAAGGAGCGAAGAGTTCCATTTTAGTGAACACTTCAATTGAAGTGACTACTGACTACAGAATAGAGTTGGGTAGTTCAGGAGTTTTCAAGTGAACGAGTGACACTGCTTTTGACTGCAGTTCTGTGTCAAAAACACGAAGAACGAGGGCGGGAGGACCCTTTTACTTTATATTTTATAATAATAATAATTTTACTTTATTATTTACGTACGCCATACGCAAAACTGTTTGAAGGTGCGTAGTTCTCAAACCCCTTGAGATATTAAGTTGAAATTTTTATGGTAGGTAGAATGGATGAACCCCTACGAGTGATATATTTTGTAGGGGTGAGAATGTAAGGGGAGCGTTTTAGATGAAAAATTTTGGTTTCTAGATCTCAGGAACCGCTTATGCTAGGAGGCTGAAAGTTGGAACTTATGTAGTACTATGATAGTGGACTCATTTGCAAAAAAATTGTCGATAGTGGTTAAGGGGTGTGCAAGTGGGGGGAAAACAATGCTTGAAAGCTGGGATTGAAACATTCTAAAATTCATATCTCTTGAACGATTGAAACTTTGTAGTTATCTTAACAGATACTAGGAGATTAGAAACTAGTTAAACAATTTAAGGGTGGTACAGAGGTGGGGGGTTAAAAACTTGGAGTTACAATATCTTCCGACTCAATTATCCCCGGAAGATAAAATTTGGTTTCTGTATATGGAATTACTAGTGGAGTCTACTGAATGTAAGATTTTTGAGGGGGACGTGAAACACGGAAGTGGGGGGCCAATCATTTTTCAGAAAATTAAATTTTTATATCTCAAGAACCGTATCAGATATGATCTTGAATATTTTACAGGAGTTTGGACCGTTAGACCTCTAGCGAAGAAACAAATTTTGAGGGTGTGGGTGTAGGGAGCAATGGTGGGAGGGGGTAAAAATTAAAAAATTCTGATTTTAATTTCTCGAAAGCCGCAAAGGACAGAAAGCTAAAAATTTAAAACTGTATAGAGCAACTATAGAGACATCCCGGAAAAATTTTTGATAGGGCTAGCAAGGTACGGGGGTGGTTTTTCATATCTCAGAAACGGGTTATGCTAGAAAGTTGAAACTTAGTACCTATATGTAGATATGCTACTAGGGTAATTAAAACTAAAAAAAGGTCGGCCAACAGTCTGGGCGCAACTTTATTATGTTATGGGTAGAAAAGCCCGAAACGTGTTTAATGCTGAGATGCGGTGTAGGATACTATGTAACTGACAATGTAAGGAATAACCAGAAGGCTATTTGGAACGTTATTTTGTGGGTTGTCAGTCATAGTACTGGCGTTTCGGACTTCTACCCATAAAATAATTAAGTTGCGCCTAGACTGATGGACGTCACTCCTTTTGGTGAACTGTAGTTCCATTCGATACGTGAGGAAGAACGACGACCTTTTTTTTTGGTCATCAGAATCCCGGAACGAACAGTTCACTGAACTCGTTCTTTCAAGTGAGTGACTCGGAGTGAACTCCTTCACTAAGAGGAACTGCTTTGTTCATCTCTAAAACAGCATGAGAGAAAACCAGAAATATTTTAATGTGTTCGTGTTTTTTTAATAATTGCGAGGGCAAAGCGGGAGCAAGACGATAGATGAAGGGTTCTTTTCGGTTTTAATCTCTCTCTCGAAATATGATGTATATGTGGTAAAATAACTTCACTAAGTTTCTGTGCAGATATATGGTAATTACACCCGCCTGGGTCGATTCTACCCAGTGTGATCACGTAGGGTTAAAGGAAAAGCGAGTGGTAACCGGCCAGTAGGCAAACCACGCAAACGATGTGAAGACTCGGTTGATGAAGATAGCAAAGCCATCTTAAAAATTAGCAGCTGGAGGACGCGGTCTTTGGATCGAGACAATTAGAGGCGACGACTTCAGGAGGCCAGTGCCCGATTCGGGCTGTCGCGCCATTGATGACGAATAGTATATTCATCGCTCATAGTCTACACTTCGATGGACTAACGGATTGGAGTGTGAGCAAGTTGCAGAAAAAAACTTCCAAGGCACTTTTCTTGATAGTGCAGATCCCTGTTTCGCGGTACTGTTGTCCGTTTCTCACAAACCATTGGGCACTTAGAGCTACTCTGAGGCATCTGTTCCTCTGGAGTCTGTTCAAATGGGATTGCGCATATGAGATGACCCAGGTAGCAGGGGGTGGCGCGGACGCGGTTCATACTTTTGTATATCATTAATTTGCTGCGAGAGGTCTTTTCGGTCTGCTCATGAGATACAGCAAGTTCGTTGTCATTTGTCTTTCCCGACAACCATCCGGATGTGTGCTTCGAAACTTAAGATGGCAAGGACATTTTTTCTCCCCATTTCCTACTGTGGTAACAGAAACAAGGCTGCAAACTTTCGCGACAGCTGTGACTTATGTAAGAAGAATCAGATTTTAACGGCAAAAATCATAACGACTGATTTTATTCAATAGTTTTATCGTGCTTGAATTTTTCGGGACCAAGTGTAAATTGCAATACACAACCAGCCTTTTTTTTTAAATTAAAATCACAAATACAAAAATCCACCAACTTTCCAACCGAAAGACAAGTTTCTCTGTTGTTTGCCACTACAAGAATCCTACTACCGACCAATCGAAGCATCCGCCATTTTATGCTGAGAATTCTTTGGGTTCTGCTCGAAGAATGTTAAGAAGTGAATTAATCGATTGTAGCAAAATTGTTGACATTTTCACTATTCCATTGAAATTTAATTGTTTGGACGTCTTATTCCAAATTGGCGATGGCCTCAAGACGGACGACAGGAAACCGAACTGGATGAATATGCGGGGTCGAGTCCGGCTGTGCTATGAACTCGACAAGGCGAAGGCGGTGGTGAAATCCAAGAAAGAAGGAAATCCCACTCGAAGTCCGTTCGAACCGGAGTAGGGGAAGGGGTACCAGAGATTTCGATTTCATCCCCGCTAAATGCACGCGACCTGCGGAGCGGATTTGTCCGACCCGACAGGCAGTAGTTTGGCACATTTTTTTGGGGATTTCGCAGACGATTTCTCCAGCAATCAGCGCAACTATTTCGCATGCAATCGAAATATGATGCGTGCCTTCTGGCGATTTTCGCACCATACGAAACACAAGGCGCACTCAATCCAGTCCACCCCCATCGCATCGCATCGACCAAGAGCTTTGTTTTTTCTTCAATCCGAACAGGAAAAAAAAAGACATCCCCCACCTTTAACCCCCACCCGAGCCACCGTTGCCATGGACGGAGGAAATTGGCAGCGGGGGCTAATTTTATTGTTTGTGTGTTCTGGGGGCCGCGAAGCGCGGGCGCTCGTTCCTTGCAACGCGTTTTTCGCCAGCAGCTAGGCCAGAGCCACCTCTGCTCTTTTTCACGTTCACCCTTCCCTGAATCAAAAATTTTTTGGAGTGGTGGTGGCTGATGGAATTGACTGCGTTTTCCGATACTGTGACTGTGCCCCCTCCCTAAAAACTGTAAAAGCGGCGGGGACGGGAATCAACAATTTGGTTTTTGTTCGTCGCGCTTTGGGGCGGCATTGGCCCAGCCAGTGTCAGTTGCTTTTGTCACGTTCTCGTTCGAATCCTGCGGGATGCGTTTTACGGGTCTTACCTGTCGGGAATATTTGCCGGAACCAGCGAGAATAAAAAAATCACTTGGCGAGAGGCACAACAACGGGAACTCGGGGCACACACGAAACACGAATGAACCGTGTCCGCTTCAGTAGCTGTTCGTGTTTTTCACCGCACTGATTTGGGTCACTGCATATGAGAGTTCGACTGATTAATTTTCGAAGCGTGTTTTTTCACCTTCTAGCATTAGCGACTTTCGGAAAAGAAAAAATTCGCGACGCGAAGTAGTAGCCGAACACCTGACCGCCAGGAGTACCGTAAGCCGAAGACAACGTTCCTGTCAGTCGACCTTTTTGCTTAGAAATTTCCAACAAAATTTACATGCCCACACACACGCACACGGCGTATATATTTGATACAGTGACGTGAACCATCGAACTGTAAATTGAATGGATGGCAGGTGGTTGTTTGTGTCGGGTTCGTGTCTCTACTGGGAGTAGTGTGGACTTCAAGTTTCGGGGCTGCCAAATGCTCTTCGTAAGAATCCGTGAAAAGTAAACACACCAACCACATTGAGTACGGAACCAAGGTAGCGACAAAAAATGTAGAAAAGTTGCAAGTTGAAGCCTGCGACCAGAAAATCCGTTTCCTGCTTGTTAGATTTGGCTAAAACTACTTTTAAAAATTCATTTCCTCTCGACCAGTTTAGTCTGACGTCCATTGGCCACCGACCCGGTTTTGAATGCAGCGGTGTAAGTATGCAGTTCAGTGACTTTACAGCGTATCTCAACCTGTGAATTTTACAATTACCATACGTCAGCTGTCATCGGTGTGTTTGGCCTCAGCTGTCTGAGATCTGGTAAATAATCGTTTAATATCCGTCCAGTTCATGGCAGTCGAGCAAATGGTGAAAAGTCCGCACTAAAAGAACTGAATTATTCCCGAAAATGACGGCAACCAGGGATACCAGGTATGTACAATCGAAACTGATTCGATTTTACGAAATCAAACCACAAGAAAATTGTTTTTTTTTCGCAGAAAAAGACCCCGAGAAGAGGACGGAAGCGACTCGATGCCTTTGTCGAAACGAATCAACAATTTGCATATAAACAACAATATCGGAAATTTTTCAATGAATCCGATGAGCCTGGTGCACGGCAATGGTTCGCAAGATGTCCGATTAATTGGGGACGAGCAGAGAAACGGCATCGGTTTGCATGAGTACAGTGAAACGTCGCGCGAAAGTTTTTTCGCGGCTGCGGTGTCTTCCATTGAAAACAGCCATTCGAACTCTCAACATCCGAACGATTGCCAGCCCGACTACAGTCCCGAATTAAATCAGCTCGACAATCCTTACTATTACGATAAGAACAAGCTGCTGTACGAGCTGCACTTGGAACGTATGCGACGGACGCCTCAATCGTAAGAGTGGCGCTTGTCGGAGCGCATCATTTTTTTTTTTTGATTTTACCATTTTTTTCTTTCTTTCATGTCCCTTCGAACTTTTTGTATTTATTGTTCTCACTTCTGTTTCCTTACGATAATGAATTGTATCATTATTTGAACTTTAGTCTGATAATTATTAAATTACTATCGTTTGCATAAGTCGGGAATTTTTTTTTTAAGTTGCCTGGGTGCGTTCTCGAGGACCGCCCACGTCGGTACGGATACAATGAATTCGGCAAAAAGTGGGGACTTAAACCAAGAATGGTTCTGTGGTTGTACACAGCCGTAATACGTCCAATTCTTCTACGGATCGCAAGCCTGGTGGCCAGCGTTGAGTAAGAGTCACAACATAAACAAACTCAGCAAAGTTCAGAGAACTGCAGCCGTCGGAACTACAGGTGCAATGAGGTCATGTCCGACGGATGCTTTGAACATATTGTTGCATCTATTACCTATTGATTTACATATCAGAAGTACAGTGTCGTGTTGCGCTGTCAGACTCAAGGAATGTGGGTGCCGGTATGGCAAACCTTACGGTCACAGTAACATACTGGAATCCTTACCAGCGGAAATAGTTAAATCGCCGACCGACTACATTATCCCGATACCTTCAAGAAGGATTTCGCTGTTTCCAACCAGAGCGGAATAGGAGAATGGTTCAGTTATACATGAATTCGACACAGTCATATACACTGACGGTTCAAAGATGAACTGTGGAGTTGGAGTGGCAGTTTTCTCAGACACACACTATATCGCAAGGTCTTACCACTTACCGGACTACGCCAGCGTTTTCCAGGCGGAGATACTGGGGATCCGGGAGGCCTGTCGGACTTTTCAGCAAGACGCTTCGCCAAAGCGAAATGTTGTAATCCTCTCTGACAGCCAAACCGCAATCAAGGCCTTAGATTCGGCTACCACATCCTCTAAACTCGTCGGACAGTGCCGAGAGGAGCTAGCCCACTTAGGAAGTCAAGTCAATGTTACTCTGCTTTAGGTTCCAGACCACAGCAAGATAGAAGGTAACGAGCGAGCAGACGAATTAGCTAGGCAAGGTTCTGCTCTTTAGGTCCCACTAGGGACTGTTAAGCGCCAAATATCCACCCACTTTGTCACAAACGCGAACTCCAGAAGGAGAGGACTGACCAACTGCGTCATCTAGGAAGATATGGCCATCCTACTCCCGGAGCAGAACAGATGAACTCCTGAGCAGAAGCCGTGTGGACGTCTCCAGAGTCACGGCAGTCAGCACGGGTCACTGTCCGATCGGCGACCACGCGGCCAGACTGGGTATTCCCTTTAACGTCAATTGCCGCAGTTGTGGGGATGCAAATAAGAGGAAAATTGTTATCCACCTTCCTTGCGAGTGTCCCGCTTTAGCTAGAGCCAGACTTCGCGCACTAGGCAAATCCTTCTTCAATAACCTTGATGAGATCTCGAAAAACAAGATTGGAGAACTACTTTCCTTCTTGAACAGCTCTGGATGGATCCATTCAAGCCCCAGATCTCTGTAAAACTATGTATCTACTTCATCAGCCCTCAACGACCAGGTTAAACGAGTTGTGGTATCAAAACAGCGCTTCCTGTGCTAATTGGACCCTGTTTTCGGCAGACGGGCCACCACGTAAACCAACCAACCACCATCGGATTCAATGAATCAGTTCTTTGTCGAAAAACATGAAAAGAAGCGTTCACGAAGCATTCGAACAAGAAATTACATGGTACGAGGGATTTACTGATGTTCGTGATAAATTAATTTCCAGGAGTAGCTAATTCTCGATTGGAGAGCACATTGCTCGGCTAGTGCCAAAGCGAAATTCGGTGATTGAGCGTACGAAGTGAAAAGTTTTCATTGAAACTAGAAAAGTCAGTAGAATTTGCGGTATTCTTGGTCCAAAAATAATCTCTTTCGTCCCAGACAGAGCATATCATGAAACTACCGAATGTCCTGAAGCAATTACCAACCTTTTAAACTACAATTTAATTTTAAACTACAATTTATAATTTAAAAATTTGGAGGCTGGTGTTGCGAATCGAAGGTTTAAATGGCAAATCGACTGTCTACCCCGGGTTTATTACTCGTAGTCCATCGAATGGTACTTGGAAAAAGGAACAGTGCCTAAGTGAACGAGCGGATTTTAATACATACCCAGCAGATCAAAAAAGCGGAATGTTCTGATATCCTCGGAAAGTTCCGAGGTATTTCTGATATAGGGGAACACAGACAGAAGTTTCCAGTGCATTTCATTCGGATAATTTAGAGATAATTCCATGAGGAAAAGCAATAAGAATTTCATGGAATTACCAGGCAGAATTCCAAAAAAACTTGCTGACATCCGGACATATCGTGGAAAACTTTGTGCAAAATCCTTGTGCTGAAAAGTACATAATTAAAAATTATTCTGAAATGAAAAGTAATTCGCTGTCTTTTACGGTCTGACCCAAAAAATGATCAGTAGAATTTTCGCACAATCGGTTATAATTGCAGAAAATTCTACAGACTCTATGGTTCTTTACACCAAACCAGATAAAAATGATCAAAGCTAAATTTTAGTAAGCTTTCGGAAAGAGAAAAAGCTTTGGGAAATACTCCGGACATTTCTCAAAGATTTCGGTAAGAAAAATCACACGGAACAGCGACAACCTCGCCATATGGAAATCTGTCGGTAATCGCATGGATTTCTAGTCCGGAATTCCGACTATATAAAGAACTTTCCATCGAAATTCTGACGGATTTCTGTGTTATTGGTCTGCTGGGTAGTAGCATAAAAATATTATTCTGTTCCGATATACGCATACAAAGGAAAAAATAATAATAAAGACACAAAATAAAAGCCGAAGGCCTTAGCAGCCAGCGCTAACCAGTTAACTCTGTAAGCCAGCTTATAAAGTTAGCTTCCAAATAATAATAATACATAGTAACAATCTTTGGATTCCCAGCACGAGCAATACTTGGCTTCTGAAACGTTCGGTCACTAAATGACAGAGTAGGATCCTTAATTCGTTCCATCACTAAGCATTTGAAGATCGAATGCGAAATGTACTGACGCCAGCTCTTCGGGCTGGAAAAATGTGCCCAAATCACGGAGGATAAATCAGTAAGAAATAGAGCGTTATCATATCGAAATTTTACATTTAAGCGAAGTGAAGTGAAATGGATTAAAAAAAAATCATCCGATCATAGGTCACCAACAGAAAAGGCGCCTTTATGAGCGAGCGAAATTTTGAGGAGATCACCATCTGGTGGAGGGCTTAGATCACATTCTGCAACTGCTTGAAAGTCACAAGATGTAAAACGTAAGCTTAACGTTGAAAAACTTAGAAGATCACACAAAGTAACAGGAGTATACCACTATCTCACGCAAGTACCTTAGGTAGAAAAGAAGAGTATGTAAATAAAAAATACAATTTTTGTCTAGTGTGGCAGAAACTTCCTGAAGCCATGGATGTCTGAAGATACATGGCATTGATTGAGCACTAGAAATCTCTCAGGAATATGATAAAAACAGAAAACTGTGGCAATTCTAAATTGCTTTTATGTTCAAGATACTGCGAAGAAGGCTGTTGGTCAAGTTTTCAGAAGATATGGTCCGCAAGGCCGAATCTGCGGCCTATTTTTACCAGTTGACGTGGGCGAGGTCAACGGTACTCATCGTAAAATGAGAAAACAACAGTGGCGATGAAAGGAATATTCCGCCGATTTATTGAACAACTTGTCGAAAATGGACACCATCTGGTTTTTATCGAAACGCAACAATGCTTTATTAGAGACGATCACAAGATGGAATAAATAATTTGCGCCATCTAGTCAATGACTGGGAAGAAGGCGTCAGGATGCCTATTACAGTTCAAATTCTGAGTTTCCGTTGGGATAGAGGTATAGAATCCTGTATCGAACTTAGGCGCGGGGTTTTGTAGTCGGTGAATTTATTGAGCCCTCTTGGAAGCAGCGTTTCCGGTTTGAATGGTCCATTGGCTGCAGAAGCGGCATGATTTCCAGAGCAGCTGTTGATATTGATTGCAAAGCACGTGTAATGCCAAACCGTCTTCTGTACTCGCGCTAGACTACTCTTGTGAAAGTTTTTTTCTAACACCATCAAAAAAAAGAATTTGTCATTCAGTGAACCATCGCGGTCCTTTAATCCAATTTTTGCCATAGACCTTCTTGGTCGTGCTGCGGCGTAGGTGAAAATTTGCTTCCACCATCCGCAAGTGGAGCGATGAGACCCTCTCAGTTAACAAATTTCAACTAGGACTCCATCTTATTTCCGCTACAATTTATTGACTTTAGCAAGTAATTCTGTTTAAAGGATCATCGGAACAGATGCAATTCGAGAAACATTACTTTGAGGATGTTGATATTCCTTTCAACTGAGTTGAGAGGATCCAAGTTTTTAAGTTGGGGAGGAATTCCCCATTTTACATGAAGGCATTAAATCCAATAAAAAAAATAGTAAAAATAATAATGAAAGTAGTTCTCACAGCTGTTTCCAGCTAGATCGACTGTATGCTTCGAAGAAGAGTGATAATGACATATCTAGGCTTGTGCCCCGAGGTCTACAGGTCAATCCGAGCAAAACCACGATTGCACCGTTTTCACGAAAAAGAAACCTAAGCAAAACGAGATCGCGCATGATGTAGAAGTCGGAAATCAAACTCTCAACAGAAGAGTGATTCTAAATCAAAAACTATGAAACAAGAATTTGGAAAAAGTATCAGAGAAGCCACTATTGCTCTACACTTGTGTCGACAAGTCGTGGCCTGTGGCTTGAAACTAGACTAAACTAAACTAAAGTAGCCTTATAGACTTACTAGGCTATTGTAAGACCTATGACAGGATACGGAGCATCAGTATGGTGACAAAGAACACAACTGGGAACCACCAGAAACACATTGGCTAAGCTCCAAAGGTTGGCATGCATCAACAGAAGAAGCGCCTTGAAAGCCTGCCCCACGACAGCTATGGAAGTTCTTCTATACCTAACTCCACTGCGGAGTCAAGATTTTCCGCGATGAGGGACCAATTAAACGATAATTCAGCCAAAGCAAAAACTGGACAAAATAACTTATCCAGGCTTAGAAGCAGGATCTAACTGCTATCTATGACTGTGGACCATATGATAAAAGATGTCGCTTTGATATCCCTTTTAACACCACAGCCTGCGATTAAGAAAGTTGGGCAAGGGACCCGCCACAGTTCAAACCGGATAGCATCGTATGGTTCTAAAACGGCTGAAGGCAGCGTGACACGCGCCAGGATAACGGAATCCCTCGGTGAATATCACATAGAAATAAATCTGGAAAGAGGTTACTCTAATAATAATTTAATCATTCTCACAAATAGCCAGGCAGCGATAAAACCCTTGATTGCACTCATACTAAATTGAAAACTGGTGTGGGTATGCCAAGAAAAAATATGTATCAGTGGCGGCTCGCTAAATAAGGCTAGTGAGGCTGAGCCTCACCATTTTACAGAGGAAAAAGTCATCAAGTTACTAGTGATTTTTTGTTTTGAAAATGTTAGTTAATGACTTTCCGCAGTAAACCGACGTCCTTACTCATATAGTTTTAGTCCGACAAAGTCGTGTTTTAATATTCCAATTCAGCCTCACCTGCTAAGAAAGGTACGAGCCGCCACTGGTATCTATGATACCAAAAACAGAGTCCTCTCAACTAAAAGAAACAAGCCGCTTCTGCAGTTGGATAAAAGACGAAGTCTGTGTTCAAACTGGAATACTCAGAAGCATTTCCGCTTGAAGGACCATCTTAAAAGAATAGGAATCATAACTGATAACATGTACAGGTTTTGCCAAATGAAGACAGAAACCTCTGATTCGGCGCTACAGGTGCTTTTGAGAATACTTTTGGGACTATAGTACCATTGCAAAAACAGATTTACACGAACTAGAAAGATTCGACGAGTGTCTCTAGGTTAAAACTGGAGAAAGGTCTATGTGGTATAGCACAATAGACCACTGGTCGTTGTAGTTGGAGGAATCTCTCCACCTCCGATGAAATCTATCTGTCGCCTCAATTTTTCAGTTGCGGTATGAAAGTGAATCCCGATAGAGATTGCTCTTTCTCCCACCTTTGTATTATAGTTGACATAATGCTTGACTGCAAAAAAAACTTGAAACTTGCCTTCTACACGTAAACAGTGGCGAAAATGAGGGACCTGCAATGCCCGTGATACGGGGAGCTTCAAGCTCTCAGAACCCGGATAATTATAAAAACTTGGAGCCTCTCAACTCAGTTGAAAGGAGTATCAACCTCCTCAAAGTAATGCTTCTCGAATTGCATCTGTTTCGATGATCCTTTCTTCAACAAGGCTTTCATGGTGTATTCTTTGTTATGCAACTGTTGAGACTGCAGTATCCACTACAGTCGAATTAAAACGAAGATTTATTTATGCTGAAAATTGTTTCCGGCATTCGTAAGAACGCCGCAGTTGGAACCGAAAAAGAGGCATAAGCATCCCCAATGGAGACGCAAATTACCTTGAGAGTTTTGCTTAGCTGAAAAGAGAAACGACTATTATTATGTCCACTGTGTAAGGTTTACCTGCGTATCTATAGGCGATCAAAAGAAACTTGCGTAGGTTTTAAAGTTAACTTTTATTATGACGTTCTTAAATTTTGAAAAAAACACTGAGGCCGAGAAATCACATTCAATACCTTAAATACTAAAAATATGCAAATTATCTTAATTCTAAATGTGCCAGTCGTTCAACTCGTCGATCCAAGCGAAAAAATCGCTAGCGAAACGATCGGCAACCCACGGTCGGTCGACCCACAAATAGTGCAAACACGTTGAGTGCAATGCGCCCATTTGTGGGTTGCAAACATTGCGGAAAAGAAAAGTGCCATTGCACATTGTATGCAAAAAGCAAAATAATAACCCAACCATTATCATTACCTTTGGCCGGTAGCACATATTTCGCCGTGTCACTCGAAAAGCAAAACATGTGGAATCCCCTGAAATTCGAGTAACACGACGTCATAGCACTACAGGCCAGGCCAAGTATTGGCTTACTCTGATATGGCTGAGTCATTATTAGCAGAACATCAACGACTGGTATATGGCTTATTTTAGATAACGCGAGAGGAAAACCAAATGAATGTTTCAATCAGCCGGATGCTGATTGGAAGCTGGGCACAACACAACGTATCCTTTATGGGGCTTATTTCCTCATGTAGTCTCTAAATGTAATGTTAGCTCTGCGATTACATTAATCCAAATCTTTCGGTCAGAAGAATTCGATTTTTCAGATCCTACCTAGTCAAGTCATAAATATTGGTACACAACTAAACGCATTCATTACGAATGTAATATTGGGCGCATCCATTTCGTCTTGACTGCGATTTGACACTTGACATTTCTGCTTCATTGCCACGTAAAAAATTTTTGGCATCAATTGTTTACAATCATGGAATGGGACGATATCGAAAATCGTATTGTTGTAGTTGGCCTACTAAAATGCAGCATGGAAAAAGGCGATATCTTTCGGACGTTGCGACCGCTTGGAATCACTCGCAATTTTGTGTATCGTGCTGTGAAGTTGTTTGAGGATACTGGTGGAGTACGAGACCGTCAAAGATCTGGCCGTCCGCGCACTGTGAGAACTCCGAAAGCGATCAAAGCCGTGAAGAAACGAATAGACCGAAAACCGCTGCGAAAACAGAAAATCTTGTCGCGGGAAATGCAAATTTCGAAAAAATCCATGTCTCGCATTATCAAAGAAGATTTGGCACTCAGCGCGTACAAGCGACACACTGGACACCTGCTCACGGCCGCATTGAAGGAAAAACGCAAGCGAAACTCGAAAGCGTTACGCAGCCGGTACGCGAAGAATGCTCACAGACAAATTCTGTTTACTGACGAGAAAATCTTCACCGTAGAAGAATCGTTCAATAAACAGAACGACCGTGTGTATACTCGGTCATCCAGAGAAGCATCCCAACTCATCCCGAGGGTCCAAAGAGGCCACCATCCCGCGTCTGTAATGGTATGGTGGGGAGTGAGCTACGATGGTGTTACCAAGCTCCATTTTTGCGAGAAAGGAGTGAAAACATCGGCCAAAGTATATCAATCGACCGTCTTGGAACCCATTGTGAAGCCTCTTAACCAATCAATATTCGCCAACAAGCCGTGGACTTTCCAGCAAGACTCTGCCCCAGCTCACAAGGCAAAAACGACTCAACTGTGGCTCAAAAACAACGTTCCGGACTTCATATCAACGGATGATTGGCCAGCTGGTAGTCCAGACCTCAAACCGTTGGATTACAAGTTGTGGTCCGTATTAGAGGGCATGGCTTGCTCTACTCGACACCCAAATATTGAGTCGTTGAAGCGAGCCCTTGTCCGTGCAGTGGACAATTTCCCCATGCATGAAGTGCGTCTCGCGATCGATAAGTGGCCAGATCGTCTCAAGTCGTGCTGGAAGCCAAATGGAAGTCATTTCGAATAAGTTGTTTTAAGATTTGTAACCATTAAATAACCCAATTAAAAGAAAAAAAAAATTTTGAAAAATATTAATTCGTTTGCATTTGGCGTCGATTTTTCTGTGTACCAATATTTATGACTTGACTAGGTATGTATAGTGTAATAATGTTTGATATAAGATTGCTAGTAATAATATACGCTCAGCAACGTGTTCATAGCTGACTTATGCGCCCAGCCCACATGGTATCTACCAAACTCAAGCTTGCATTTCAATAAAAATAAACCCACATACAAATGTATTCTTTGTTTAAATACAGGCTTCATTCAATTTGATTCCACATCTGATAAACTCGATCAGTTTCGTGTTAATTGCCCATATCTCGTTTATGTTTTGAACTTAACTGCATCAGAATTAATTTTAAATTTATCCGAAAAATTAACCGACAGTAACGATATCCACTGTCAATTCAATTTTTGTACTAGATTATTACAACAAAAACTTTGATTGCTCCGTAGATTTCGTTCGCCACTGTAAACATCTGACAGTTCAAAATTTGTTATATTTGTCGATTTTTTACACAAATTATCATCAGCTTTTGTGCGTAAAAGTTCTCAAATTCTATCAGTAAAACTCGTATAAATACCGTGTATATCGATTACATTTAAAGTAATTAATTCATTTAGCATTAATTGAAGCCGCGAGTGGCATTTAATGTGTGCAAAACCACAAAAGTAAATCGGTCGTAATTAGTCGAGGGACGTCGGTGACGGGACGGGCACCAACCAATCGGCAGACTGCGACCTCGAGCTAATACTTGTTCCACTAAGGACGTCCCGACATATTTATTTTTGTTTTTACATTTTCGAATAAGTCAACAATTAGCTCATTGCAAAAATGATTTTAAATGTGAAATTGTAAGTGAATCGGGTGAGAAAAGAAATACGACCACGGCCCGTGGCTCAACCGAGTGTGAGCGATGGCAACGAACGAGCTGTTCCTACGGCCGCTGCCATGTCTCGATTCGAAATGGCTAAGAGCCGACCTAATAGCAATTTTACGCAATGCCGAAGACATGGCTGTGCTGTGGAACAATCTGATACAGGACTGCGAACTAGTTTCGTCGGCATCGGCCCCGATAACAAACTATTCGGGAAATTTGTCGTACTTGGGCGACGATGGTAAACACTATTGCGGCACGGAGGTTCTAAACTGTGGCTGCTGCACCGGTTTTTGCGGCCCGTTGACTGCTTGCAATTGTTCGTCTTGTCGCCTTCTGGATTCGGAAGGTGCAATCAAGAAGACGCAGAGCACGAATCAGCTGAACAGTAATTCCATCTCATCCGATGTTATTTTTGAGAAATGGCTCTGGGGTTCCCTTCCAAGTAAGAAAACCGTAAAAAGAAAATGTCGAAATAAATTCTGAACTGATTTTTCTCCCTTTAGATTCCGATCAGAAAAAGTCGTGCTTGAAAATTCTGCTTTCCGAGCAGCATGAATTGTGCCTTCAAGTAGCCGGTAGTTGCCTGTCATCTGTTCACTTGAGGCAGCAGCTCTACATCTACGACCGGTACTTTGTTGCATTGAACAGATGCAAGAAACAGAAAGTGGAAAACGCTGGCAAGCAGCGCTTTACGCCAGAAACATCTGCAATCGAGAAGACTTTTCAGAAGTTCAAGACAGTTGATGCGGTGCAACCGATCAAGGAGATAGAGCGCGCTACTTTAGGTCTCGCCAGAGTAGGAACAAGGGCTGCCTTAAATTTTTCGTTTGCATTTCTACGGCGAGCTTGGCGTTCCGGCGAAGATACCGAACTTTGTAGCGAACTGCTTATGGAAGCGTTGGAATCATTACAAATTCTACCGGAAGCCTCGTTGTTTGAAACGTCTCAAGTCTCGGCCTTGTGGATAGATGTTCTCGAAAGATCAATTAAATTTCTTCGACAAGTTGTTTTGGGCGATGTTATGGGAGGACGATGTGCAGTGCCGCGAGAAGACCGTCATATCGCTCTCTGCCTTCTTTTAGAACTTGGCGCGCAAAAAGGAACATTGGGAGCTTCACTTGAAGCGGTTGTTCTACTATTGATTCTATGGGAGAAAGAAAAGGAGACGGATGATAATCGGGACCTACCGCAAAATACAGGAGCGCCTCTACTGCCGATTCTCAAGCGATATGAACGTATCTGTAACTATGGAATGCCTGTAAAGTCGGAAACACAACCTTCCAGTGCAACAGAATCATTTTTAAGGTATGCAATTATTTTTATTATATTATTATTATTATTTTCTATGACGCTATCCTATGAATATACTAGCGCATATATTAAATGTATATGTATTATTATGTGGCAGTTATGTTATGTCTGTTACTTTGTTGAAGAGACTTGTGGATTGGCTTGAAGTCATGGGTGTTACAGACTGTTCCTGATCTTCAAGTGGGTAAGGAGTTCTAGTAAAATATCAGGGCTGAAGATTGAAAGGAGTTCTTCAATTGGAGGAGGGCGATACTGGAAGAAAGCCTTGGTGTGATCACAATGTAGTAGGATATGCTCCATTGTTAGCGGCTGCTGGCAAACTACACATCCAGGTTGTGGAGCTTTGCACATGTAGTGACTGTGAGTAAGTTTGGAGTGTCCGATTCTTGCCCGCTTGACTGTCACCGATGTTGCCCTTGGCATATTTGGGTCCTGACTTGGGGCTTTTATGGTTTTCCAGTGTTTGGCTAGGAAGGTGGTTTCTTGCCTCTACTTATGTTGCCGCTCGTCGTCCAGTTTTTGAATTGCCGTTCTTTTAATAAGCGAAGCCAGCTGGGGTAGGTGTTCGATGCTATTGCCGGTAATAGGTCGCTTGGCTTCATTATCCGCCAGCTCATTTCCCACGAGTCCCGCGTGACCTGGAATCCAGAACACTTGGTTGCCAGCGTGGTTTGCTTCAATTTCTCTGCTGAGCTTTATTAGTGGTTCAGCCGGGCGCGGATTATTTAATGCTATCGTAGCAACCCTTGAGTCGCTGAATATAGCTGTTGGTTATTTTTATTATATTTTGTTTTATGGAATAAAGGACAGTTTTTATATCTTTTCGCATTCTCTTTATCACTATGCAAACATTTTAGTTTAAAAATTACAGACTAGAAGAAATTGTTTAGGTACAGATAGTTAGCTTGAAATCTGTGTATCTTTCGTTTTTATGTAAGCCCCCAGTTCTGCACAGGACAGAAAAGGTTTTGCAGCAAAATGTATGATCCCCAGGATATTAGCCTTCACTTGCCGCGTAGTCGTTACAGATTTTCGTCTTCGTTTTATTCTTTGTTATCATTTGTTGTAGAAATTAGGAAATACTTGTGATCTGAATATCAGCTCACAATCTTCAATTCTTTTATATCTCCTAGTGCGGGCATATGAAAGCAATAGTTTTCGTGAATAACACAAATTACTTCAAGATTGTTCGTTTTCGTTGTCTTTCATGCGAATTTCAATTCAGATTCTTTTTTATTTAAAGTATAATCGGTCAATTGCCAGTTTCAATGTCATATAAAAGTCATTGAAGCACGTGGTTAGTACTTATTGATCGATCATAAGGGAACCCTTAAAAATGGGTACTTAAAACTGATTTTTTCACCACTTGAAAGTATTAGGTTGTTGCAGATGTAATGTCGTTTTTGGTAGTGCAATTTATAACAACTGCACCTTTTATAAAACTTAATGTTATTAATCAAAATAGGCACCTGTACATGCAATACACTTCTCCCAACGAGATACAAGTGCATTTATGCCAGTTTCGTAGAAGTCCGACTTTCCAGAGCGAAGAAATTCCTCAAAGCCATTTTTGATGTTTGTTTGTTCGCCAAAAAATGATCCAAATGTTTAAAAAAGTGGTAGTCGGTTGGCGAAAGGTCTGGTGAGTATGGTGGATGAGGAAGAGTCTCATACTGCAGCTCGTGTAATTTTTGGACTTTTGTTCTTGAAACATGAGGCCGTGCGTTGTCATGAAGCAGTATAACTCCATCTCTGTTGGCCAATCTAGGTCGTTGAACACGCAATTTCTGATGCATTTCATCGAGTTGGTTACAATACTTCTCGTAGAGTATCCACTATTCATGTCATGTCCACTATTCATGTCATGTCACTATTCTGTTCAGAAACGGATCGTTTCTGTTCCGGGAGAGCAGGGAACTGCAAATTTCCAGTCGACGCGTCATGTTTTGCTCAGTAAGTTCATGCGGAAACCACTTATCAAGCTTTTTAACTTTTCCAAGCTGTTGCAAGTGCCGGGAAACTGTCAAATAGTGTACGCCCAATTTCTCTACAATGTCCCTTTCAGTTTGGCGTGAATCAGATTCCACTAGTAAATTCAGCTCGTCATTGTCGATCGAAGGTCCTGGGTTACCACGTGGCTCACTTTGAAGGGTCATATCTCCTGATCGAAATTTTTCGAACCATCGCTGTGAGGTTCGTTTGTTTACCGTGTCAGCTCTAAATGCCCTGTTGATGCTTTCGGTTGCCTCCGTTGTGATGTGGCCAAGTTTAAACTCGTAAAGGAAAAGTACCAGGTTTTGACTCGAATCTATTTTTTTTGTCCGATCTCAATGAAGTCCAAAACTGAAATGATTCCATGAGTAAATGTAGGGTTATTTATATTTCAATACCCAATACCACTTGTGCCACCTGGCGGCAGTTTGAGACATGAAAATCGCAACTAACTTTACTTCATAGCGAACATTTAATTTTCATTTCATCTGCAACAACCTAATACTTCCCTATAATTGCTTATAAAATTGTATTTAGAAATTATCGTTATTTCCCAGAAATGTATGGAGCTACTATCGTTAAGTATATAAGCTCTATTTTTAATTTATTATCGTCCGATTCATGACCACTTCAAGAAAGTTTTCTTTAAATTTGATTTGATTTCAAATTTTCGTTCTATTGTATTCTGAAAGATTTAAAAATAGAGCCGATATATTTCGGTACATCTGCGTCCAATCAACGACAAAATGCAAGAGATTTTTTCAAAAACGTCTACGAAGTGAAAATGAAAATTGGCAATGAAGGCTGCACACATAGTGTGGAGAACTTCGTAGACATAATTGGGAAGTCTCGCTTGATATTTTAAAATGTTGATAAATCTTCTTAATAAACGGAAAATTCCAACACAGAAATTCTGGAACGAATATCTTCTTAATCTGCTCATAAATAATGCAGATTTGATCCAATAAAAGTATATTTATAACATTCACATTTTAAACTGATTTATTGATTTAAACTAATTAAACTTTAGGTCTTTAATGAATCCATTAAAATTAATGGAATCAAATAATAAACTTTAAGTGATTAAATATTTCGAATAACTTCGGTTAGTGAAAAAAATTTATTTTTTAAAATTGAATTTAATGAATCGGAGGTTTTTATTCAACTGAAAAAATAAAAATTTTATTTTAGAAAAACCGAAAATCGTGTCGACTTCGATTGATTAAATTAATAATCGAAGTTGACAACATTTGCTGTATCTACAGTGGCGAAAATCCTACTCGGCGTATCAACGCCACCACAATAGGCCGCGGTTCGAATTACGCTTTCTGCACTTTTACACTCGGTCCGAATTGCGCTCACAACGCATACAATTTGCATGGAGTGGTAATTTTCTGGCGCTTACACTGCTCATGGTTTCGAGGATAGGCACTGTGAGTACACTGTGTGCACACGATCGGTCCGAATTGAAAGCGACATAAGCGTACCAACAATTCGGACCGAACGTAAGCACTGTTAGTGATGTAAGCATCATGATCGTAACTCGGACCGCGGCCATAGTTGTACTAGTACTAGTTTTTTTTTAAATAAACATCTGCCACGGCTCCAATATGGCTACAGCCTCTGAGCCTCTTAATTTAATTTTAATTGTTCAGCTATTGGGCTCATGGTAAATTCAAAAGATTACCAGAAGCAGCATCGACAGCAAGACCTTTACTTCATGAACGTGGGATTCTAATTTCGTTTACATACAAGAATTTAGCCGAAGGTATTCACAAAGTACAGAAGATTGATTGTAAGCTTCAGTTTTCATTGCCTCTGCATTTGTAATTAAACGAGTTATTTCATTTTTGTTTGTTTTGGTATCCCACTTTTTTCGCGTGTCATTCTGTTTCTATCTTTTAGCCGTGGCTAGGTTTGTTTGGCAAGCTCCGTGTACCTGTTTTAAATCATATTTGTTTGTGTTTAGCATTTTCACACTCTGCTAATTGTTTTTCTAGCGAGACCTAGCGTGGAAGTCATCTAATATGATTTGCACATCATTCCGTTTTAAAGTATTTGCAAAATTTGTTTTATATTTTCATCATCATCGGCAGGGTGTAGTCCAGTGGTAGTGTACTAGGTCTTGAAACCATAGCTACTGGGGTTCAATTCCCACTCATTGCATAATTAGTATAGTACTGAAAAATTATTATCATTAACACCTAGTAAAAATTAGCCAAAAAACAGCCATCAGCCGTAGGCGCCGTGTCATGGTGCAGTGGGATCACAACGGACCCATCTAGCGGTCTATATGCTAGCTATCTCTCCAATAGCTACTCACCGCGCGACAGTCCAAATCGGTCCCTGGCCTCCTGAAGTCGTCGCCTCCAATCGTCTCGATCCAAAGACCGCATCCTCCAGCTGCTAATTTTTAAAATGGCTTTGCTATCTTCATCAACCGAGTCGGTTTGCCTACTGGCCTGTTACCACTCGCTTTGCCTTTAAGAGCACGTTTGGGGATTCTTCTATCTTTCATTCGCTCTACATAGCCAGCCCACTGCAGTTTACGTAGCTTGATGAACGTTGAAGATTGTGGCTCTTCGTAGAGTTGATACAACTCATGGTTGTATCTTATTCACCAGTCCGTTCCTTCCTTCACAGGTCCCAACATTTTTCCGAGACCTTTCTTTCGAATGCGTTAACTGCTTTTTCGGAAGCTCACGTTAATGTCCATGTCCCGCTGCCATAACAGAGCACAGGTCGTATAGTTTTATATATTCGCAGCTTATTGTTCCTGTGCCCTTTCTTGGATTTCATTATTGGAAGTACCGAATAATACGTTTTATTTGCTAGCATGATCCGTCGTTTGATTTCGTCCGTTTCGTGGCCGTCTTTTGCTAGATTAGCCTCAAGATATTTGAAGTTGTCCACACTCTCCAAATTATACTCCGCAATTGTTATATTCTGTCTGATTGGCGTTCTCTTTCTGGCTTGCGTCATTACTTTTGTTTTGCTTTCGTTAAAGCGCAACCCGACTTCTTTTGCGGCGGAGTTAAGATTGACAAATACCTCCTTAGCACTAGGGAAGGATCTTGCGAGGATGTTTATATTTTTTTCGTTTCTTGGATAACATACTCTAGTGCCAAGTTGAAGAGCATAGGGCCATACCATCTCCTTGCTTTAAACCACATTCCATTCGAAATCTAGTTGTGGAATCGGTTTGTATTATTACTTGGGATTCAGTGTTCGTCATTGTGAGTCTTGTTAGTCGGACTAGTTTTGGTGAAATTCCAAAATCAAGCATAATTTGGTACAGTACCCTCCTGTCGATACTGTCGTATGCTTGTTTAAAATCTACGAAGATTTGGTGCACATCTGTATTATATTCCTAGCATTTCTCAAGAACCTGTTTTATCGATAATATCTGCTCTGTCATAGATCGTCCGGTTCTGAATCCACCTTGGTATTCGCCAATTGTTTCGTTAATTTAGGACTTCAGACGACGTCCAATTATTTTTGTCAGTATTTTGTAGTACGTACACAACAATGATATTCCTCTGTAGTTCTCACAGCAGAGTTTGTCTCCTTTCTTATAAATTGGATGCTTTTTCGCCAATCGTCGGGTATATTTTCCTCTGTCCTTTATACTAAATTAAAATTATATTTTCATGGGCTTTGGAAATTTAAGCTTACCTTGGTACGTTCCTTAGCCTTCTTGATGCTTCAAATACATTTTTTTTTTGTCACAATCCACCATATTGGTATATGCTTAGTTGAACTTCGTCAGGGGACATGGTCAACAGACTCTTAATATGATCCCGTACTTTCGGTCCCGGTTTGATACTTTCTGGGAAATAGGGCAGTAACAGCGCTCTTGCCGAAATATGTAGCATGGACTGGGAGGAATTCGATTCCATGAAGTTACTAAATTACAAATTAAGATAATAGTGAGTAATATCTGATCTGCTGTTGTTGCACCTTAAGGGCAAGTTCGATCGTTCTCTACCTCACACAAAAATCGATCAGTTCGGCTTTGGTCTATCTGAAATTTTAGTCGTAATTCACACAAATACTTAATTCGAAGACAAAATCTCTCGTCCGAGTAGCCGTTTTCACAACGAGAAAATATAAATTAAAATTTATGTTTGCCCTTCGAAAACCTATCGAACTGTGGGCTCAATCGGCGACACTTCACACACTTCAGTTCCACCTGACGTTCAAATAAGGTCGATCGCAAGTCTTTTGTCGCGACAAAGTGTGTACAGTTTAAGTTTATTATCAGTTATTCAGTTAAATCTCTCAAATCGGTTTTCTGTACACGAACGATCTATCTGCAAAGATCAAACTCTGCAAGTAGATCGGGCGATCCCAATGATCCATCTATGAATTTTGTACTGTTTTTTTCTTTAAAAAAAATATGGAATCAGGATTCCGCATTTGATGTAGTGTCCATCCATGATGGCATATCGTCACTGTGGAATTATTGCGTTATTTTCTTACCAGTAAATACTTTTATTATTAATTGCAATTTTTTCAGATTTTTAACATTGCCAGAACAAGAATTAGCCAACATAGACATAAAACAAGCTGCTGTCGTAATTATAAGTCATTTAGATCGACTAGCGAAGCCACACATGCCAACTGGTACTATTACTCCAGCTGCGGCTAAAATTAAACAATCTACAGATCAACAACAAAAGCAACAAGTATTTGCACTTGGCTGGGCAGCGTTAAACTCTGAAAGTTATGGTTTCACAGCCGAACCAGCTGTGGGTGTACCCTTACCGGAGTCGACAGCCACATATCCCTTATATTCCGCGTACAGACTAAACTTTGAATATCAGATCAAACAAGTTGTGTTTTCTGAGGATACGATTTTGATTCTAACACAAGAGCATATGATGTACTATTTACAAGCGACTAGACCGCACGTAGAGCCACTAAAAATCTTTCACCTTAATGACATTAAAGTAACAGATATAGCTGCACATTGCGAAGGCAAACATTTTTTGGCACTTGATTCCGAATGTCAGGTTTACAGTTGGGGCTTGGGAGAAGGCGGACGACTTGGTCACGGAGATACTCTACCAAAGGAAATTCCAACTAAAATTAGCGCCCTGACCGGCAAGGAAATTTACAAAGTTGTGTGTGGTTGCACTTACAGTGCTGCAATATCGAAATCTGGAGAGTTGTATACATGGGGTCGTGGTACGTATGGAAGGCTTGGACATGGAAGTTCTGATGATAAACTAGTTCCACAACAAGTTCAATCGTTAAAAGCGTATAAAATAGTAGACGTTGCTTTGGGCAGTGGAGACTCTCATACGATGTGTGTTACCGACGAAGGAGCTGTTTTTGTTTGGGGCGATGGAGATTTCGGAAAACTAGGAAATGGAACATGCAACGGTTCTCAACTTCCTATTCAAATTGAGACTCTGCCTCGAATTCAAAGAGTATATGTAGGATCACAGTTCAGTATCGCATTGACTTACGAAGGCAAATTGTATACTTGGGGAAAAGGACTTGGAGGACGACTAGGTCACGGATACGTAACGAAAAATGTACAAGGTGTATCCGAAGTTGTAAATACACCGAAACTGATCCAAGTACTGGAAGGAAAAGTAATAGTGGAAGTAGCTGTTGGTTCTGCTCATTGTCTGGCTCTAAGTAATACCGGCGAAGTATTTGGATGGGGTCGTAATGACTATCAGCAAATTTGTCCGCAATCAATATCACTTGAACCAATTCTTGTATCACCGATTCTAGCAACACATCCGTCCATACGCGTGTCTGGAATCGCGTGCGGTTCGGCTCAGACCATATTATGGAGTCAATCGTCAGTGCAAGGGATTGAATCACGTGTTCCATTTGTAATTGATTTATCAGAGCATACTTTTCGTTTATTGGATCAACTCTTAGGAATGGTAACTCTACAGGAACCACGTCAAACTCCCAGTCAGGAGTCGGAATGTATATCGGTTGCTTGTCTAAATTTACTCCGACTACAATTGCATGCATTGATAGCCAATAATTATTCACCGAAAATCGTCGGATTAGGTGAAGGATCTCGATTACTTGTTAGTTTGAAAACTAGAATCTTAAGTTTGGCTGGTGGCTCATACGTCTTGAAAACCATGCAAGAATCTGCACAATGGGCTCTTCAAGTAGGCTGGAGTATTTTACTTCCAACTGCTTCAGAACGCGCACAAACGTTAACTTCACTGTTGCCATCTGAGCCTGGAGCATCCACTTCCGGTCATCGTTTTATGACCGATTTACTGGTTGGATCATTGATGGCAGAAGGCGGACTAGAAACTGCTTTGAATCAAGCTATCAGTTCAGAGTGCGAAGATAGCATGTGCAGTGAACATAACTTGCCACTTTTGCATTTGATTAAACAACTTTTACGTAATAATTCAGCTCTCACACAAGCAAGACTATCGCAATTATTAGTAAACTCATCGTATTACAAATCGGAAGAAGATTATCTTGTGACCTCGCCGGAACAGACATCGCCAAGCCTTGACTTATTGCATCGATTTCAAAGGCTCTTGCTTTCACATATTCATCACGCAAAGGTTGAAGATGTTTTCGGAGCTGAAATGCTATTGGCAAAATATGTGCAAAGTGCTATCAGCTTGTGTACGGTATCTATTCAGCGAGCAAATGAAGTTGCTATACATGGCAGAGACGGTGTTGCGGATGTGTTAAAATCGGATATTTCAGACACTCTTTTAAATGAGCTAATAATAGGGCTGATACTTCTTCAACGTGATAAACCTAACATATTACCAGCATTCGAGTGGACAAAACATTTCATACCGCTCCTTCATTCGTTGGATTGTTTAAATAAGGCGATTTGCGATAGTGAAATACAGGTATAATGCGTTTGAGTGTACTCAATAGTTTAAAGTTAAAAACATTTCTATTACAGGATTCCGATGATATGGGTTGGCCTGGAATTATTTGTCGAGGAACACTGAAAGCGTCTCCTGCTCCCGAAGATCCGCATATTGTTCGAAAAAGTGATATAGAAAATCACGTTTTGGATGGTGGAAAGTGGATAATTCTCAACGGATTCGTATACGATATACAAAACTACCAGTAAGTGAACAAAATTAAAATGTGTTTTTGTGGCAAATAAGCTCAGATTTGGGGAGTTTAGTTCGAGTGGATACGTTTGCTTTCTGGTTCACGGAGCTCTCGCACAAATTTGCTTTACATGTCAGGCTGGTAATTAGCTGAGAGTACATTGCAATAATCGTGATACACTTCGTTTCATCAGTTCCCAATAAAGATACAATAATAGATTTTGACTTGGTCCGAGTTTACGGCTTAAGATTTTAAATTAGAATCAAAGATATGAAGAGCAAAATTTACTTATGTTTACAGGACTGATAACCAATCAACAAATGACATCCTGTTTTCGGGAGCTGGAAAAGATTTGACCATCGAGCTAAGCGGTCATGTTCATAGAACAAGCTTGGAATATATCACAACACATTTAAAAGTTGGAAAATTCGGCCCGAATTATTGCGAAGAAAAGGTACGAACTCGTTTTCGACTTCGTATAGTAAATGTATAATTTGTTTTTCGTTTTAGGAACGTCATCAACATAGTAAAACCCTAACTCATTTCAATTCCGAACGTGCACTTTCCTATTTACTAGGTCTTCGCGTGAGTATACTTCAATATGGACCAGTATTGCAGCCGGCTGAACTTCAATGCCGAAATTTGTTGAAGTCTAAAATCTTAAGCGGTGGATTGCAAATGTTGCAACCATCAAATCCATTTGATGAAGAAAAGGGCGAAGCGAGAAGTTGTGCATCGACAGCTGGAAGTACTCCAACCGAGGCGTCAAATTTAATTGTGGCAAACGAGATGCCTCAATTGATTTCATGGCCACATACTTTAATAACACAACGTGTCGATGCATTTTTAAGCGGTCTAGGAGAAGCTAGGCTAACAGATCCATTAGTTTCAGCCTGGATTACTATAACTGAACGATTTTGCAAAGAATCAAATTTAATCATGCATCAGGAATTTGCCGCGGAACATCCAGTTCAGGAGTTGGAGAGACTTTTGACCGCATCGCTTATACGACATCAGAGCTTAGGGCCTTTAGTGCTGGCTGTAATCGATAGAGAACTGAGCGGTTTGTCCGAAAAACCACCGAAACAAGTTTCCGAAATCGTACGTATCGTCTATCAAACTAAATGGACAGTAATTCGAATGAGACAACAATTGAATCGAAGCTATAAGGAGGTTTGCGCTCCAATGCTCGAAAGATTACGTTTTTTGTTGTACGAAGTACGGCCTGCTGTCAGTTTAGAACAATCGGGACTTAATAGATTGCCAATTTTACATAAAACTCCGCGCTTTAAAACTCTAGTCAAACGTATAATATGTGAAATGCGTATAGCTAAAAACCAATTAGAATGTGCCAAGCCAGAGGACATTCTAAACGTGACAATTCAGAGTCAACATGCCGCGCAGAAAAATCTATCTCAAGAAAATTTATCGAAAAATTTATCGGTTGAAAATTTAACAAATCAGGCTTCGTTTAAAGTATGCAGTGGCGAAAGTCTAACTGGGAACAATACACCCAATAAGCCGAATAAGAAAAACGTTTCGAATGAGAATCTTCTTGATCTCGGTTCTGGTGATAGTAATTTCATTATGGACAAGAAATTACCAATGGATGATGCAGCAAAGACACCGACAAATGACTTTGATTTTGTTGGGAAGCAAAAAGAGAACGAACAATTTATTAATGACGTTATTGTAAAGCTTAGCGAAAAGTATCAGATGACACACGATAATAAGGATTTAAGTTTTTCGATAATGTCTCAAATTGTTGATTTTGTAATGCAAGAGGTTTGTGACGTGGAAACTCTTCGACGTGCTATGTACTGCCAAGTTCAGCGTTATCAAATCCGAAAAAAGGGTCTGGATATGTTGAACGATCTACTGAAAATAAGTGGCCTTCTCGAATCAGTGCAATATAATATGCTAAATGGCTACCTTGGCTTGCATATAAATAAACCTAAGCATATTTTTAAAAATGTCCTGGAAGATTTGAACATGATAACTGCACTTCAAAAGGCAACTATAATAATTGCTCATTCGAAAGTTTTAGACTGGGCCGTCGTTGAATTACAAAAGTTAGTAAATCAAGAGCAAATATTATCGAAACAGAAATTTCATGGTGGCAAGGATAATTCGAATTTTGGAACGTATGTTTTTTTGAAAAAGTTGCCACGAGCACGGTTTTTGTTGAGCATATTTGGAATATTGGCAAAAGATTTGGGTGGAAATGAATTGAGCTTTTTGATAAATTCGGGAATATTAGGAAGTGTTTTAGGATTGTTGAGACAGACTGGTGGCGATTTGTCATCACAGAAAAATGGAAATGAGCTTTCGGTTGTCTACGAGGACACTATATCTAAGGTACATGTTTTTTTATTGATTCAGATTCAGATTGTAATTTGTTGTTGTTTTTTGAATGGGTTTTCAGCAAAAATCTTGTAAAGCAAATTTAACAGGTCCCGAGCTTGCGAAACTTATGAAAATAGGAACTCGAATTTGTCGTGGAGCCGATTGGAAATGGGGTGATCAAGATGGCTCACCACCAGGTGAAGGACGTATTATAAGCGAAGTTGGTGACGATGGGTAAGTGTTACGTTGTGAAGTTTTTATTAGAAATTAAATTTCTGTAGGTTAGGTTAGGTTAGGTTATAGTGGCAGCCATCCAAAGACCATTCGGTTGGTCCATTGTGATACCACACCCGTGACACCTTAATGAAGTCCTATATAGGGAGTTATCGTAGCATTGCTAGAGGGGAAAGCTAGTCGAACCAGCCACAGATGCGAATGAACTTGGCTAGTTCATCAATTCGTGCTCCAGCCATGTCCCCGAGTCTGGAGAAGAAGTATCTGCCCATGGCTCTGAACCTACAGCTGGCTAGCTGGGGACACTCACAAAGTAGATACCTAACGCTCTCCTCTTCTTCTTCACTTCTGCAGTAGTCATTATATTGAACGCCTAAGCGTTGTGCATGTCTGCCAAAGAGACAGTGCCCCGTTATGACTGCCGTAATGTTACGGGTCTCTATACGACTTCTATTCAGAAGATCGGCAGTCCTTCTAGGATGTATTACTGGCCATAGCTGCCTGGAGGTTTCACACGTAGTTAGGTTGAACCATCTGCCATTGGTCAGCTCCATTGCCTTCCTGTCAAGATTACTCTTGACGTAATTGAGCGGTATTTTTAACGCTTGGGTTGCATGTATAGCAGCCATTTCAGATCGAGTTTTGGCCAGCTCATCGGCTGCCTCATTTCCTGGTATCCCTTTGTGTCCCGGAATCCAGCACAGGAGAACCTTATGAGCTGCGCCCAATGTTTTCAGACGCTCCCTACACTCACTCACTAGCTTTGACTTGACTAGGTTGGATCTTAGAGCTTTCATTGCTGCTTGGCTGTCTATATAAATCTTTATACACGACTCTTCAGGAAGATTTGTCGCGGAATTTAGTATGTCCACTGCAGTGCTTATGGCAAAAACCTCGGCTTGAAAAATACTGCAGTAGTCCGGCAGAGGAAAGGATACTTGAATGTTCATGTCGGCTGAGAAAATCCCTGCCCCCGTTCCAGTATCCATTTTTGACCCTTCCGTGAATATAGCAACTTCAAAGTCCCCTATCACTTTTTGATTATCCCAGTCCCCCCTAGTAGGGAAAAAGGTATGGAATCCTGTATCGAAACTTAAAAACTCAGTTATATAGTCGGTGAGTTCACTAAGCCCACAATCTGGAAATAATGAAAGAATTTTGCTATGCCCATAATCCGCAGATATCCAGCAGCCACCAGATTCTTTTAGTTTCAGGGCGCTCTTGGCAGCAGCATTCATGATTTGAATATCTATTGGCAGCAGCATTCATGATTTGAATATCTATTGGCAGCAGAAGCAGCATAATCTCCATTGCAGCTGTTGGCGTTGATTGCAAAGCGCCCGTGACGCCTAAGCAAGCCGCTTTTTGCACTTTCGTTAGATTATTCTTGTGCACGCTTTTGTCCAGGGCTATCCACCATACCAGACCACCATAAAGAAGAATGGGCCTTACGATAGAGATGTACATCCAGTGAATCATTGAGGGCTTTATTCCCCATTTCCTGCCAAAGGCCTTCTTGCAAGTATAGAAGGCAATTGTTGCTTTCTTGATGCGCTCATCACGGTTTCTCTTCCATAGATAGAACTCCACCCTGCGGGGTACCTCTGGACACAGTTCCAGATATTTCATTCTCACCAGTGGATGCATGTATAATTCTACTTTCAAGCATGCCGTCGATCCAGTTGGTAACGCCCAGATCAGCCCCTGCATTCAGCAGTGCTTTTCGAATGGCATCCCTCTCAACGTTATTGAAGGCTCCTTCAACGTCTCGAAAGACAACCATTGTGTATTCTTTATTATGCAGCGTACTATCTATGGCCCTTACTACCTCATGTAGAGCTGTTTCTACCGATATACCTTTTTTGTACGAATGTTGTGCTGTAGAGAGAGTGTTTACGTCCAGATTGCATCTAATGGAGATCTCGAGCAACCTTTCTAGGGTTTTCATCAGAAAAGAGGTTAAGCTAATGGGTCTAAAGTCTTTGGCCATTATGTGGCCCCGTTTACCCGCCTTCGGTATAAATATTACTTTAACCCGTCTCCAAGCAATCGGAACGTACGAGTAGTATAAACAGCTTTTATAAATAATTAATAGCCAAGGGATGATTGCTTCAAGAATTTCCTGAAGCATTATGGGCAAAATTCCATCCATCCCTGGTGATTTATACGTAGCGAAGGATTGAATAGCACACACCATTCTTTCCCTGGTTATAACTTCCTCTATGGTGCCCAGTGACGGATTTTCAGGCATTCCTGGCTGGTTCCCCAGGTATGTGTCACTCGCTTGGGTTGTACAGTCTGGAAAGTGGGTCTCCATGAGAAGTTCTAAGGTTTTCCTGTTGTTCCCAGGCCACGTACCATCACTCCTTTGCAGAACGGTGGGTACGATTGGATCAGTTGAAAGTACCCTTCTGAGCCTGGCAGCCTCGCTAGTGTTCTCAATTGTTTCACAGAAGATAGTCCAAGAATGTCTTTTAGCCTTTTTTATTGACCTTTTATAGTCCCTGACACTCGACTTGTACTTGGCCTATTCTTCCACTAGCTTTTGCTGCATTAAACAGTCTTCTCGAATCCTGCCTGATGCGCCGTAAGTCCCTATTTCACCATCGTGGAAATGACTTTGTTCCTCAGTGGGCAGGACTCAAGAAAAGCCGTTGTGATGCTTCCTGTTAGGGCGTCAATAGACGCTGTGTTTGGGAATCAGGAGCAGAAAATTCCTTACATGCGATACTCTGAAATTTCTCCCAGTCGGTCTTCCTTGGGTTTCTAAAGAGCTTAGGGCACTCAGGTGAGATATTCAAATTGAAGAGTATCCAGCATCCGAAAACGACCATTTGATGGAGACTCTCCTGTTTTCTATATTGAGGTTGTACGATTCTTTAACGAATGTCACATCCAGTACCTCCGCTCTATTTGCCGTAACAAAGGTTGGTTCATTACCAACGTTGCATATATTTAATTCCGTGGTTAGTAGAAAATTGAACAAGCTCTCACCTCGATCATTGATGTCCGTGCTACCCCAAATAGTATGATGGGCGTTGGCAAATTTCTGTAAGCGGAGTTAGTTTTTAATCGCTAAGCCAGTTTGATTGTACAAGTTTCAATTATCGTGTTGTTTCGTACAGATTCAGGATGTGATTTACTTTGTTTGATGGCTGTTCGTGTTTACTTCGATTGGTACTAAAGCAATTCGGGGCAGAATGAAGAGAATAGCTCACGTTTATTATTTTCACTGGGTTTAAGGCACATAATCGATATCCTAATCCCAAGTATTTTATGCATCCGATCGATTTTTTTGTTTGTTTTTGTTTAGTGATCTCGATAGGTTAGTGTGATTTTGCTCGGACAATTTTATCCTTTTAAAAATGCAACCCAACAATCCGACCGACAAGGTAACATTTTATTTGTAATTTATTTTTATTAGCGAAATCTGACAAGACCGATTTTTGACAGAGCTCCCAGGAAATAGTTCTAGCCTTTATTTTTGGAAATGTGTAAAAATCAGATCAGATTGATCTATGTCCCTACAAATTTCAAAAATTTTCCAATGATTCTTATACGACAAAATGATGAAATGACAGAAAATCTTCGGATCAGGATGAAGTTTTGCTCTAACCTGATCCTGTAACAAGTCGTTTCTCTACTACATTTTACTCCGAATCGAATTTATTCTGAGACTTTGAAAACTAACAACACCCTGGGGCCTTTTTTTTGTTAAATCTAATGCACAACTGCTTAAGTATAGCTTTTTTCTTTCAGGTGGGTACGTGTTGAGTGGGATACAGGTGCAACTAACTCGTACCGAATGGGAAAAGAAGACCAATATGACCTTCGATTAGCTGATAGTGCATCAAATGTGATATCGCCAGATGTTGAAACCGAAAAAGAAGATATTAATGTCGAGACAACATTAACAGGAGAATCTCATCCTACGCAACTTTTACGACACGCTTGTGTTAAAATGCTACAAATAATTTCGGTTGGTATTAGTCGTCATAACGAGCAAATGGAAAAATCAGCAGTTTTGGGATATACTTCCATGTTTCGTGCAATTATAAGCTTAAAAACTGGATTGGTACATTTTTGCGGTATTGATAATTGGACTACTTTGGGATTTCTGAAAGCAGTAGCTGGAAATTCGAAAATAATGTCAAAATGTTTATCTACTCCGGTTTGGATCACTTTGTATACCGACTTATTGGATATGCCAATAACTTGCGAACAAGATGTCTACAAAAAAGTTCATTGTTTGAGATTACTCCAAACTGTTTTAGTCAATTGGAAAGAGGAGGATGTAATGCGTTGCCAAGATTTAGTAAAGACATTTTTTTCGTTGCTGGGAAAGACTTGTCTGTACTGTCCCAACGATTTATCATTGATACAGAATGCAGCCGACGTTAAATCGCGAGTTTTATTAAGTGCTTCGCATTCCGGAACAGTTGCCGATGAAATTGTTGTCTTATTACGAAAATTACATACACTTCCGGTGTGGAATTCCGTCATCAATTCATTTTTATCGCAAAAACTTTGCGTTTCTGCCGATCTATTCGGAGTGGAAGATTCCGAGCTGGATAATTTAGAAACAGAACGAGTATTCGCAATGGGCGTTTTAAATACAATTGGCGGCTGCGACCCCCGTCCACGTATAGGACTACAAGTAACGTATGAAGGTCAGCGTTCAATTATATCCGGATTCACGCAAAAAGGGAAAGCCTTATTAAGCACTGAACAAGAAAATATTGAAATTAAGAAAATATCAATTAGTATGGCAGAAGAATGTTCTGATCACAGTGTGTTTAGCTTATCGCGACTTCCTATGAACGAAATGCTTCTAAATTCGTGGGCAGTCATACTGTACGGACCAGGAGAACGAAAAGATTCAGTGCCGGCGGCAATCAATATTTATTTATTACGCTTGCAACAGATCCATCTGGCGGTATTGAATGCAAATTGTGTTTTTTATCGTCACCAAATTGCCCTAAGGAAAATATTACGGCAACGATCGCCAGGAATATCGAATTATTCATCGGATGAAAGTCTATCGGATCAGGACAATCAAAATGTTCAGAATCTTGTCGACGATAATAAAACGAATGATAATGAAAATCAAAATGATGAATCGTCTTCGAATGAAACCGAACTTCTAATTCAAAGTATACTAATTCGAGCAACACAGCCGTCCCCCTTGAAATCTACTTATACCTTTCAAGAATTAGCATTGGCTTCATTAAATGTATCCCAAATGCTTGCTAGTCATATACACGCAGAAATCAACGCTCCCCTAACTCTGACGCCACGAACTTTACCACCGCCGTTGCAACCGACACTTATTCATGGTGTGCCGATTTTCAATGATTTGGTATATTATTTTATTGTTTGACGCGATCAGAAAATTTAATGAAATGTTAATTTGAAATTTCAGAATGCTGGCGATGTTATTTTAACACCATCGAGCGATAATTCAAACGTACAGAACAGGAGTAGTCGTAGCTCTAACCGAAATAAAAAAGTGGGCCCTCTAGTGTTCCAAATAATGGAAATGGGATTTTCCCGGAAATCGGTCGAGTTGGCTATTAAGACATTAGGTAAATTAAATAGATTCAAATTAAGTGATTTGGCTTTAATTAGTATATAACTTTTAAGCAACACAATCCGATATTTCGCCAACGGCTGAACAAGTTGTCCAATGGATTCTTGAGCATCCTGAATTATGTCCGCCGATGGCATCAACTTCGCGTAGTAATGAATCGAATGCGGGTCAAGAAGAGGACGTCGAGAAGAGCAATGATCATGATTTCGAAAGTGATAGTGATAGCAGTGATACAGTTGAGGGATCTTCAATTCAGGATCAACTTCAGACCAGAAAATATTTGATTCGTAGTGATTTTCAATCAGCGGACCAGTACGCCATGTACGTGCGCGGTTTGGTTTGCCCTAGTATGACAGTGAAATGTTGTCGAGATTTTGATGAAATTAAAAAAGGCGATGTAGGAACAGTTCTTAAAGTCGATACGGAAGGTTTGCACGATTTAAACGTTCAGGTAATATTAGTTTGTACCTTAAAACTTTTTTGATCATCTGCTTTTTTCCTTTTTTTGGTTCTTAAACTTTTTTTTTTAATTTTACGAATCTGTATTCGTTTGATGTTAAAGTTCGAGTCGAGATCTGGGTTTCTTTATCTCAATTAATTTGAGATCCCTTGATCAGCAGTTAGTGACCGTCTGTGGAAATATGCTGTTTGCGCCAATATAATGTAACCGTCCAAGGGCCGAATAAGACCTTTTTCTGAACTCTAAAGATATACTTCATTTCACAGTCAAGTGAAGGAGGTTGAAGTCCGCTTGTGATACCAAAGTTCAGTTTTATCTGTATTTTCTTCTAGACCATAGCTGGAAATTAAGGTGTCCCTTACCGAAGTTTTTCGTCGCAAACGTGATTATCTTTACCTCCTGATTAGTTCTCCTGCACACAAGCTTAGTCATGGGACATGGTATGGCTGTTTGTGACTGAGCGATAAATGTATCTAAAACTTGGTGAATTCCATTAACCATATTGTTCGATGTATTTGACTAGGCTTTATCTTGACTGTTTTTGGAGAAGGCCTGACGGTACAAGAGGCTTTCCTATATGCTTCGCATTAATTCTCTATTCCGGCGTCTACTAAAACTCAGTTCAAATATTCGTGTGTTAAATAAATGCGAGAAAGGCTATTCAATTTTTTTCCCCACGAAAAGGCATTTTTTAGGCCTTCCTAATGCCGCTCTTATTCCTTCTTTTTCTTAATGATTTGCCAGTATGTTTTTCTGTTTCTGGATGTTTATTTTTCTGTTTCTGGATGTTTGTTTTTCTGTTTCTGGATGTTTGTTTTTCTGTTTCTGGTTGTTTGTTTTTCTGTTTCTGGTTGTTTGCTTTCTCTCGAATATTCAATTCTTTTGACTGTATCGCCCTGCAAAACGATATCGATACTTTCGTAAATTGGTGTGAAATGAATACCCTCACGATAAATTTATATAAATGTAAAATATCAATCTCTAGACAACATTAGCCCGCTTTGTTCGTATACAAATTGCTGGTTCAATCAGTCCCAAGAACTGACGAATTTATTAATCTGGCTGTCATAATTGATTCTAAATTTAGTTTTTACTTCCATATTAACTACGTTATTTCAAAAGCAAACTCTCTTGTCGGCTTTATTCGTAGAACTTCATCTGATTTCCAAGATTTTTATACTCTGAGATCACTCTACATATTCCTTGTGAGGTCCATCCTGGAATACGCCGTTTGCCAGATATGCCCACCACAAATTCAATAACAATTCCTCAAGTGTATCTTATGAAGCAAAATGTCAATTGATTGGACTTGAATTGTTGTCTGCACACATAAAAATGCTCGGAATCGTGTTTAAAAGATATTTTATGTGGCCGAATAATCTGTTCGAATATACTTGCTCTTTTACCCATCTATGTTCCCCTAAGCCAGTCAGGTATAGTTTTTGTTCTATCTTGCCTCACACAGGACCATTTATGGATCGAATGAACAAATGTACAAAGCCTTAATTCTGTTTGTTACAAAATTGACTTTTGCAGTAGAAGGGAATAATTTAAATTTGATGTTTTATAAATTTTTAGTTTTGATTCGATTTTATCAGCTTAATGTTCAATGTTTAGACGTTAGAATATATCTATTACATGCATAGTCTGCTGAGCGTATTCAGTAGATAAATAAATAAAAAATAAATACAGTAGAACCTGTTTAAAGTGACCACCGTCGGGACCACGCAAAGTTTTAAACAATGTATCTGCCAAATGGCGGCGCTCACATTCCAAACATTGTGTAAGCCTTTTTCTGAAGTTTTCGTTCACTCTTTCAAGCATTACCACAGGAATTTGGAGGATGCGGGTGCAAATGTTGTCTTTGGGGGCTGTTAGGGTTGTGGGAAGATCGTTGTAAACAAGAGATTTTAGGTATCCCCACAGGAAATAATCGCAGGGCGCCAAATCAGGAGAACGCGCTGGCACTGGCCAGATTTGAACTGTCAAATCGCCTCTTAGGGAGATGAGGCGCCCGGGGAATCTGTCACGCAAAAAGACCATGCAAACTCTTGCTATGTGGGCTGTGAAGATGTTCTTTAACGATTCGTTGAATGGAACGTCTCGAAATGCCAAGGGCACCTGCCTGTTTACGAATTGAACGCGTGGGAGATTGTTCAATTGCAGCTCGAACCGTCTCGATGTTTTCTGGGATAGAGACAGTTCTGTGAGGTCCCCTTCTTATCGTGGACACATTTCCGCTATCCTGGAAGTCATTAACCCACGCAAGAATTCGATTTCGATCGGGAACTCGACCGCGGGTGGTGATATTGAACTGTAAACGAAAGGCACGCTGCACACAGATGATCGATAGGTTGTTTGAAAAATAGGCTTGCACACAAAAAACACGATGTTGAACAGGCCACTATATATATCTTGGACGACTGAAACTAAGTGCTAACAAACCTTCCTTCCCCCTCTTTAGAACCACCCCACTATCAACCCTCTACGACCGCTAGGAAGGAAGCAATGACCTTTTCAAATCCATGCGTCTGCCGCGCGCCACCCTATATAATAATGAACAAAAAAATATAAGTGATAACAATGCATTTAAAAAGATTACGAACTTGGTTACTGTAAACAAATATTAATTTTTATGTACATATTATTTTTTGAAGTACTGATTAATTTTTGTTTGAACAGTATTTCGATAGTTTTCGCTTCGGTAATTGGTACCAACATTGCTGAACATTTATCTTTTGCGAAATTGGTCACTATTTTATCGAGCATATTTCATACCTCAGTCGCAGTTAATGGTCTCATCTGCTCCAGTGGAACTAAATCCCTATCGCTGTAGTCACTGATTTCCACATCCGGTTCTACATTTTCCATGCTTGGACTATTCTCTTGCAGAACGCTTTGCCAAACAGTTGTTTCCATGTTACATTCTAAATAGATATGCATATCAAAACCTCCAATTGGCGGTAACTCGATTTCGTCTCCAATAATTTCGTATTCTGCGTTTCCAATAATTTCGTATTCTCCGTTTCCAATAATTTCGTTTTCAATCGAAAATCTAGCCTTTTATAATGGTTTCGTCTGCAACTTTCTTCCACGCATCTCCTATCCACAAGATGGCTTCCAATACATTCAATTTTGATGCAGCTGTAGAAATGGATTCCAAGGAGTCCGTTTCAAATTTTGAAATTAGGTTAGATAGAAGTGCCTTTCGGTAAAATGCTTTAAAATTTTTAATTATCCCTTGATCTAAGGGTTGCAATACCTAAGTGGTATTTGGCGGTAAAATTTTCACTTCAACATTTGATGGGACACTTATCAAATGTTGAAGTGAAATCCCAGTTTATTTTATAAAATAAAATAAAAATAAAAATGACTGGATGGGCAGGGCAATTATCGATGATCATTAAAATTTTCCTTTTTTGCATTTTGAATTTTCTGTTTACATCCTTCTTCGTGAATAACTCTGAAGTCATCCATGCCTTGTTATTAGCTTTCCACTGCACAGGAAGATTTTCCATTTGTACGTTTTTAAAACATCTGGGCTTTTGGGACTTTCCTATGACCAGTGGTTTTAGTTTTTCTCCTGTTGCACTAGCTGCAAGTAAAACCGTGAGGCGCTCTTTGGACATTTTTCCACTCTTACAGGTATCTCCTTTGATAGCCAAAGTTCGATTCGGCATTGCCTTGAAGAATAGGCCACATTCATCAGCGTTAAAGATATTTTCGCGACTGAAACCACTAACAAATGCCGAAACTTTATCGCGAAAATCGTTGACGACATCTAAACTCACCTCATTCGCATCACAAATGAGAACTTTTTGTGAAATACAAGTTTTTTGAAACTATCAAGCCAGCCGGACGACGCTTTGAATTCTGGTAAATTTAATTCCGCAGCGAATTTCAAGGCGACTTCTTGCAACATTGGTCCAGAAATTCGTGCATTGGTACCGCGCATTTTCGTGAACCAAGCTAACGTTAATTTATTAATTTCATTAAAATCAGTCGCTCGTTTTTTACGTTGGAAATCTGATTGATATTCTGATCGGCTCAAATACTCAATCTTCATTTTCTTGATATTGTTCACGCAAGTTTTGCTGACACCAAAATGTTCCGCAGCTTTTCTTTCACTATGATTTTCCAAGAATCGCAATAACTCACATTTTTCTTGAAGAGAGATCTCTTTGTATTTTTTTGAAGATGGCGCCATAATAAATCAACTAAGGAATAAAAAGTTAAGTGCCACTAAAACTAGATATGTAATCGTTCAATCCTAACGCAAATTACTACTTACCACACGGCTGTTTGCTTCCGAAATCACCGATTGCACTTCTTGAATGAACAATGTCAATGGTTTTTCAAGACGTATTCTTGTTTCGCACCTAAATTAGTGCATGTATGTATATTCATAGGTTTCAGTTGGCTTTTAGCTTGGCTAAACCCTTCCCGATGTGACTCGTTTTTATCTTTCATGGTGTATATGAGTTACTACAATTATTAGGGCGTTCGGGTTATTTGTTTAATTATTTATTTGTTTAATTTATCTAGTGGAGGTCAGTTGAGAGGTAGAGGCGATTCTTCTTAACATTTTTTTTTTTTGATTTCTTGTTTTATTTACTTTCAAATAAGTATTCTACTTTTTTTCCAAATTACCAAAAAAAAACACCAGTAATTAAAAACTTTTATCAGGTTGATTGGAAAAATCATGGCGGTACATATTGGGTATGTTTCGTACATATCGAATTATTGGAGCCACCAAAAGACAAGCCATCACCTAAACAAAATGTAATTGTTGTCGGATCTCAAATTCGTGTTCGATCGCAAGTACTAGTTCCTCGCTATCAGTGGGGTTTGGTGTCGCGTGGTAGCGTTGGTATTGTAACAGCAATAAGTGGCCGAGATGTTACGGTCGATTTTCCGCAACAGTCAAACTGGACGGGATCTTTGAGTGAAATGGAGTTGGTTTCATCATCGCGAGACGGTATTGGGAATTCCGGAACTGCAAATATTGCTCCTGTTGACGGCGATATAATAGACGATTGGTCACGCTCATTACGATCGTTAACGGTGTCGTCGAATGAATCATTGGCAAAATATTTATTGGATAGATCCACTAACTGTTGGCAAAGTTCATCAAGCAGTCAAGGAAAACACTGGATTCGTTTGGAAATGCACGAAAATGTTCTTATTCATAATTTATCGATTATAGTGAATCCGACTGACTGTTCCCACATGCCGTCTTTGGTGGTTACTCGTGTTGGTGATAGCTTAGGCACCTTAAAGGAGTTCAGGTTCATTCAAAGTACTTTTTTTCTGTTATTCAACTCATTAATCGGATTGTATTTTTAGTTGGATATCGGTCAAGCCTACTGATGTTAATGTTCCCTTATTAAATGACGTGCGGAAATACTATCAGTGGATTGAAATTCTCATCAAGCAGTGTCGAAATAATGGTATTCAGTGTAAAGTGCACGGTATCAATATTGTTGGTCGGCGGAAACAGACCGACTTGGATTTAATGTTGACCAACGCAGCATTTTTAGCGAGTGAACATGATACGCTATGCGAACCAGCTAGTACTACTTCATATACCTATCCGGAAGATGTTTCAGCGAGTGATCCTTTGTGTACAGTATTAGTGTGGGGACTGAACGACAAAGAACAACTGGGCGGATTGAAAGGCTCAAAAGTAAAAGTTCCAACTTTTTCGCAAACTTTAAGTCAGTTGAGACCAATTCACATCGCTGGCGGCTCGAAATCACTTTTTATTGTTTCCCAAGATGGAAAAGTGTTTGCTTGTGGCGAAGGAACAAACGGTCGATTAGGATTGGGGCACAATTGCAATGTTTCCACTCCAAGACAAGTTCCAATCATTAGTCAGTACGTTGTAAAAAAAGTTGCTGTTCATTCAGGCGGTAAGCATGCTTTAGCCCTTACTTTGGATGGAAAGGCATTCTCATGGGGTGAAGGTGAAGATGGAAAACTAGGTCATGGAAACCGACTTACGTTAGACAAGCCGAAATTAATTGATGGCTTACGTTCAAAGCGTATTAGAGACATTGCTTGCGGTTCGTCTCATAGTGCGGCAATAACATCATCTGGAGAATTATACACTTGGGGTCTTGGCGAATATGGTCGCCTCGGTCATGGTGACAATTGCACTCAACTACGACCAAAACTCGTAGTAGCACTTTTAGGAAAACGTGTTGTTCAAATAGCATGTGGAAGTCGCGATGCTCAAACTCTTGCACTCACCGAAGATGGACTCGTCTATTCATGGGGCGATGGTGATTTTGGAAAGCTTGGTCGCGGTGGCTCGGAAGGCTCATCAGTTCCGCATGAGATCGATCGTTTGACTGGCGTTGGAGTTATTCAGATTGAATGTGGAGCGCAATTTAGTTTGGCTCTAACAAAAAGTGGTGAAGTTTGGACATGGGGAAAGGGTGACTATTATCGTCTTGGTCACGGATCTGATCAACATGTTCGAAAACCAGCACCAATACAGGGACTGCGTGGTAAAAAGGTTATCCATGTTGCTGTTGGAGCTTTGCATTGTTTGGCAGTAACTGACAGCGGACAAATTTATGCGTGGGGCGATAATGATCACGGTCAGCAAGGCTCGGGAAACACAACGGTTAATAAGAAACCACAGCAAGTTGTCGGACTAGATGCGGTCTTTGTGAATCGTGTAGCATGTGGAAGTTCGCATTCGGTAGCTTGGAGTTTGCCACAGTCGCCAGCTGAAGATGACAAGAAGGGGCCGGTAACATTTACAACAAAAAAAGATGCGCTTGGCGGTAGCAGTCTGGGAATCTATGATTCCGAACCGCAGCAAACTAGTTTAACGAAACAAGCTCCAAAAATGTCATTGAGCGAAACTTTACTATCACTCGAAACGTATGGAGCACGACAAACAGCTCTCAATTACGTACTGAATGCAATGAGCATAATGCAAGCTAGGCAAAGTATTGTTGCTGCATTAACTAGTCACAGTCAAGTTAGCAGTACCGATAAAGTTGCTAATGAATACGAAACACAATCGTTCTTTAAAGAATCCGATCGAATTCAAAATAATCTCTCGGCGAATTTTAATAATGAAGTGATTGCGCAAGGCGGCGGAGAAGCACCTGCTGACCTAACCGAAGTTATACAAAATGAATCTTCACCGGACAATGATGTTGTTCCTGCTCCACCTGGACCTCTAAGTGCTTTACAAAGTCTCACCGGTTCACTGTCCCTGTCGGCTTCAATTTCTAGTTGCAACGGACCTCATCGACATTCGAAAATGTCGGCCAGTGCAATGTCTGTCATGGCTGCTACTATGACGCACCATGAAGAGGTAAGTTACTAAAATAAATCAATTACGTCTAAAATACAATAGAATAATTTTTCTAATCAACAGATGGTGGCCGAATCTCATCTAACAGGATTGGATGATTTTACATCGTTGCTCGGAGAAGCAGAGGCGAAAAATCTCGTAGAATTGCTTAAATTGAGTGTTGCAGGTCGCACTGGTCCGCCTAGTACATCGCAAACAATAGCCGATACTCTTATAGCGCTCGGATCGAATTCGCCATCAATCGGTGCAATGCTGCTCGAAACTTGTATAACAGAACTGGAAGATTTAAGTACTTCGCGCCATTGTTTGGGTAAAATGCCAAAACCCGTCGTCCAGGAAACTAGTCACCCGTATGTTGATGATGTAACTCTTGTTGGACATGTTCGGATACCTGGTGCGGAGACTCTATGTCTAGAATTCGACAGCAACTGTTCAACTGAAAAGCGAAATGACCCTCTCGTTATTATGGATGGATCGGGAAGAGTTATTGCAACACGTTCGGGTCGAGAGTTCGCACAATGGGCACCCGAAATTCGAATACCTGGTGATGAAATGTGTTGGAAATTCACTAGCGACAATTCAGTTAATGGCTGGGGATGGAGATTTTGGGTCCATGCTATAATGCCGGTATCTTTTATGCAAGAGTTAGGATCGGACAGAGCTGTACTATCACAACCATCTATATCGCTGGTTATTGCTTTGCTTGATTCCCGATTAGGGCCCACAAATTCAGGTATTCTACTTCGTCTAGCGTCCGCTCTTGCTGTGTGCGCGCAATTAACCTCGCTGACAACGACGCAACGAATATGGTCCATAAAAAAGCTGAATTCGATCCTTCATACGAAATATGCGCCAAAGCCGTTGGACCCTTCACTCAACAATATATTGATACCTCTGATACCCGAACTATTACGTCAGTATGAATATGAAGAGCCATTAGTTCGAGGCGGAATACATCTTATGCATTCCGAATATTTTAAAAGATTGGCCGCATTGGTTTGCAACATGCAATTGGATTCAATGTTACCGCCAGGCGATATGCATAAATGGGCTTGGTTTAGACGATACTGCACTGCGGTACGAGTAGCTCAGGGTCTTGTTAATAGAAAGGAATTGCCACGAGCCTTTTGCATGGAAGTCCGAAAGAAATTATCCGAAATGATGCCGTCAAATAATGGAGGTATATCCAGCGGTATATCGGGTCTAGCAACTTCTTCCACGTCATTGTCGTCGAGTACAACAAGCAATCCAACGCCGCCGCCATCACTTCAACTTCAAACCGTCGTAAATTCATTAACGCCCAACACTAGTAATTTAATTCAATATTTGGACTCAGTAATGTCAATATCGCTTCAAGAGGCGGAACACAAAAGTATAGATCCCGATCAATTTTTACACGAAGATCACACTTTATTTAAAGCTGAACATGACAGCCAGTTGTTGCAGTGGTTAAATCATCGGCCAGAAGATTGGGCATTATCCTGGGGAGGTGCAAGTACAATATATGGATGGGGACATAATCATCGTGGCCAGTTGGGTGGCTTGGAAGAAAGCCGCATAAAAACACCAACTCCGTGCGAAGCGCTTAGCTTACTTCGTCCCGTACAATTAGCCGGTGGAGAGCAGACTCTTTATGCAGTTACTCCGGACGGTAAATTATTTGCTACTGGTTATGGAGCCGGTGGTCGACTAGGAGTCGGAGGAACTGAATCAGTAACAACCCCAACTCTTGTTGAATCCTTGCAGCACGTTTTTGTTAAGAAAGTTGCCTTAAATTCGGGTGGAAAACATTGTCTGGCACTTACAACGGATGGCGAGGTGTATTCGTGGGGTGAAGGTGAAGACGGAAAACTTGCACACGGCAATCGGATGAGTTATGATCGACCGAAAATAATCGAAGCACTATCAGGAATCGGTATAGTAGACATTGCCTGTGGAAGTGCTCATTCTGCGTGCATCACGTCTACTGGTCACGTATTAACCTGGGGAAAAGGTCGATATGGTCGGTTGGGTCACGGTGACTCTGAAGATCAGCTACGTCCAAAATTAGTTGAAGCCTTAGTAGCGTATCGTGCTATAGATATTGCGTGCGGATCGGGAGATGCTCAAACTCTATGCATAACTGACGATGACAACGTATGGAGCTGGGGTGATGGCGATTATGGGAAATTAGGCCGAGGAGGTTCAGACGGCTGTAAGGTTCCTGTGAAAATTGAAAGCCTAGCAGGACTAGGAGTAATTAAAGTTGAATGTGGATCTCAATTTTCCGTTGCTCTTACAAGATCTGGTTCAGTTTATACTTGGGGAAAAGGCGATTATCATCGTTTAGGTCACGGAACTGTCGATCATGTTAGACGACCTAAAAAAGTTGCTGCCTTGCAAGGGAAGAAAATTATTTCAATTGCTACTGGATCTCTACATTGTGTAGCCTGTAGCGATAGTGGTGAAGTTTTTACATGGGGTGATAATGATGAAGGTCAGCTCGGAGATGGAACCGTTAGTGCAATACAAAGGCCTCGATTGGTTACAGCGCTGCAAGGAAAACACATAGTTAAAGTTACATGTGGATCTGCACACACTCTGGCCCTATCAACCGCACAGTTAACAGAGGGTGCTCGGCTACCGCCAAGTCCACCACTAGAATACGATCTCGTTGGTGATCTTCCGCCAGAATCTCTTCATGCCCGTCTTGTTCTACTACATCATTTTTCCGAGTTGCTATGTCCGTGTCTAGCTATGCTTCCAATATGCGGAGAATTAAGCCTGGGCTCTTTAAAAGACGTACTTGTCTACAGTATTAAGGAGGCAGCGTTTCGAAAGGTAATTCAAACCACTATGGTGAGAGATAAGCAACATGGTCCCGTGATTGAATTGAACCGCATACAAGTAAAACGATCAAGAAATAAATTTGGCGGCGGGCTGGCTGGAGTTGATGGTATGAAAAGTGTATTTGGACAAATGGTACAAAAGCTACCACTTCTGACTCAAGAAGCACTGTCCTTACCGCACCGAGTGTGGAAAGTTAAATTCGTTGGTGAAAGTGTAGATGATTGTGGTGGTGGCTATAGTGAGTCTATTGCTGAAATGTGTGATGAATTACAAAATGGGAGTGTCCCATTGCTAATACCAACTCCAAATGGACGAGGTGAAGCCGGAGCAAATCGAGACTGTTTCTTGCTGGATCCGACATTAACGTCCGTTCTACAAATGAATATGTTCCGGTTTTTGGGTGTTTTAATGGGCATTGCAGTGCGAACTGGATCGCCATTAAGTTTAAAGTATTATCTCAATAACGTACAATGTTTTAGGATTTTTTTAAAAAATATATTCACTTTTCAGTCTTGCTGAACCGGTTTGGAGACAACTTGCTGGCGAAAATCTAAGACCCGCTGATTTAACTGAAGTGGATCGAGACTATGTCGCTGGTCTGCTTTGCGTTCGAGACATGGAAGATGATCCGAAAATATTTTCAACGCTTGAATTGCCATTCTCAACGTCTTCGGCTAAGGGACACGAAGTACAATTATCGACTCGATATACCCGTATCACCGCTCAAAATAGACAGGAATATGTTCGTTTGGCGCTAAACTATCGTCTACACGAATTTGATGAACAAGTCAAAGCAGTTCGTGACGGAATGTCCAAAGTGATACCGGTCCCATTGCTATCATTATTTTCTGCAGCTGAACTGCAAGCAATGGTTTGCGGGTCACCCGACATACCTCTTGGATTGTTAAAGTCAGTAGCCACTTACAAAGGTGTCGATCCTAATTCGTCATTAGTTCTTTGGTTCTGGGAAGTTATGGAGGAGTTTTCAAATCAGGTACGAATTCATCGGCTAGCTATCGGTCTCTTTTAAAGTTTTCTTTTTTTTAGGAACGGTCTTTATTTTTACGTTTTGTTTGGGGTCGAACCCGTTTGCCACGAACTATTGCCGATTTTCGTGGTCGTGATTTTGTTCTCCAAGTACTTGATAAATACAATCCTCCGGATCATTTTCTGCCGGAAAGCTATACTTGTTTCTTCCTTTTGAAAATGCCAAGATATTCATGCAAGGTAAAGTTATTTTTATATTTTTAAATATTAAAATTGAGAGTAAGATAATAATATTTGGTTTTCTTGTACTTTATTACGCAGTCTGTTCTCTTGGAAAAATTGAAATATGCTATTCATTTCTGTAAAAGCATAGACACCGATGAGTATGCTCGTGTAGCAATGGGAGATCCGACCGAAGCGACTGGAAGCGAAGATAATAGCGACAGTGACAGCGATGGTTGCTAGTCATAGTGGCAAGCGATTTATTAAAAGTAAGTACGAAAAATAAATTTTAACCACAATATATTGAATAATCTACTTGGGGTTGTCACATGGACTGGCCACTGCGACAAAAAAAGCCTCAGTGATATTTCGGAGGTGTTTGGAATGAGAATTTTTAAACGCGGAGTAAAAGCATCGAAAGCACAAGTCAGTGTAAAACTTTAACCAACCTCAGCTGTACGGGTGGACCCTCCTTGAGGTACTGTCTGGCTGGAACTGCCGACCGTCGCGGTCAACAGTAACTTTCGGCAGTAGACTACTGCTTCAGGCAAAAACCGTCAACTGCCGAGCAGTCGCAAACAGACAGGACAGCTTGATTTTGCCTGAAGCAGTAGTCTACTGCCGGCAGTTACTGCTGACCGCGATGTTCGGCAGATCCAACCAGACAGTACCTTAAGACCACCGCTACATATTTCGCCGGGGAGAAGCCGTCATACCATTAATCCTGTCTGTAGAGTTAACAGTCTCCTGTGCTGCGTCGAGTGAAAATACAGCGAAGTGTCGACATCTTCGCTGCCGCGATCTGGGTTGTGTAGTACATGTGTCACAATGTCACGATTTTTGCCAAGCCAAGGGCTCTGCGACTTCAGTTCGATCGACGTCAAAGCGCGAACAGTATAGTAGAATATGATGGCCGTCTTCAATCTCGTGAGGACAATTGGGCAGGACGGGTCTTCCTCATGCTGAAAGCGGTGAAAATACTGTTTAAAACATGTCTGCTGAGCACCTGCATCACGTAGAAGTCTACTGCTCCGTGTTTGCGGTTTATCCAGCTGTCTTATGTTCGGAATCAAAGTGAACTTCTATCTGCCAATGTTCGACCTCTTACGCGTACCTTTTAGTTTTCCTGAAACCACGATAGCCTCTTCAGTTCGAGTCTCAGCGACAAGTTCAGTCGTAGGAGGAATTGACTCATTCTTTTCTTAACTATTATTCTGGTTACAACGGGCTTAGATGTAGATTGGAAGTAGGAGGTATGGTTAACCTATGTCACTGCAGCCACAGTTGGGCCTATTGTGACGTCCCCCCGGATTCACTATGATTCCCCCTCAATCCCTGCGCTTTCAATGAAGCCTAGTATTTTGCGAAGAGGAATGGTCAGGAACTCCGATGGTTCCATGAACCGAAGTGACGAAGCCTTTTGTGCGCTAAACCCTCACATTCACAGAGGATATGCTCTGGTGTTTCGTCTTCATCATTGCATATTCTGCAAATTTTAGTCTCAGAGAGACCAATCCTATTGAGATGCTTCCTCATGTGACAATGTCCAGCCAGAGCTCCCACTAGGGTTCGGGTCTGATATCTGCTTAATTTAAGATAATCAGATGTTTTTTTTTCCGAATGTTTTGGCATAAAAAGTTTTGAGTGCCTGTTGCCCGGTGCCCAGTTAATGGGACTTTGCGATTCTTGCCACATTCGGATGTTCATTCTGGCTGTGCTTAATGGTATCCCACAGAATGGATATGGTCCCATGAAGTCAGTTTCTGAACCTTTCCTAGCCATTAATTCGGCCATTTCATTACCTTCATAGCCGCTGTGTCCCGGAATCCAAATGAGGTTAACTCTGTTCTTATTTTCGAGTTCAATCAGGTATTGGAGGCAATTCCAAACAAGTTTGGATTAGATTTGAACGGACTGAAGTGCCATTATTGCAGTCTTGCTGTCCGAGAGAATATATATTTGTTGGTTTTGGTAGCCCCGTCTGATATTTTATCTAATGCATAGTTCAATAGCATGAGTCTACGCCTGAAAAACAGTGGATGTTATGTGCTTGCTACAGTAGAATTTTACATTTGGGCGCACTCCATAAACTCCTGCTCCTACACCTTGATCCGTTTTAGATCCGTCTGTGTACCAGATTATGGATCCTGGTTTTAGAGTGGGTTTGTTCGTGGCCCAATCCTCCCTTTCAGGTAGGACAACTTTGAATGGCCTTGTGAAATTAAATTTCGGTATCATTGAATCAGAAAGAGGTATCGCTAGTATGGGGTCCTTGATGAGTTCCGCGGAAAGAGTTGGGCAAGCTATTTTGCGCTCTGACTCGTCCTCCGAGCTCAAAAGTTTGTATGTGGTGAACCTAGCTTCTTTCTGTATTTCTAAGTGTAGGGGTGCTAGATTGAGAAGCACCTCTAAGGCAGCTGTGGGAGTGGTGCGCATCGCCCCAGTAATACCCAGGCATGCCAGTCTTTGTAATTTGGTCAGCTTAAGCTGAGCAGTTTTCTGCTTTGTTTCCTTCCACCCAGACGGATGATGCGTAAGTTATAATGGGCCTAGCAACGTCGGTATACATCCAGTAGGTTAGTTTTGGACTCAGTCCCCAGTTTTGTCGAGAAGGCTCCTGCAGGTCCAGAGAGAGATTCTGGCCCTTTCAAGAACTTTGTCCAAATGAGCATTCCAAGTGAGCTTTTCATCCAGGATGATTCCCAGGAATTTTACCTCACTAGCATACTCAATGGATTCTCCAAAAAGAGTAGGCTTAGATAACTTGTCCTTATACCTCCTTTTGGTGAATGCAACAATTGTGCTTTTCTTTGGGTTGATACCCAATCCTGCTTTAGTGCACCAGGTTGCTACCTGGTTTAGGGTATTCTGAACTAGATCTGTCATTGTCTCTTCAAATTTACCTCTAACAAGGATGGCAAGGTCGTCAGAGTAACCCTGTACCGTGACTCCGGAGTTTGTTAGGTCTTGAAGAAGGTCGTCCACTACTAAGCACCAGAGGATGGGTGATAGTGCGACTGTGACTGTTGAGTCGGCTAGTGTCGAAGTTATTTTCTCAGCCAAGTTCTTTCAAGAAACGCAAAACTTTGCGGATGTTGAAGCATTACAGCACTTGTTGTGTTCTTCTTAATACATAATTTAATAGCACTATTTTCGTTTTCAACTTCATTACTATATTCAGACGGGCAGCTGGCGTGTCCAAGAATAATCTGTTTTAGAGAACGATCATTCTAGAGTTTTTGTACTGAAATCTAACTCCTGCATGTTGAAGCTTCTTCCTGACTTGCATATTCTCAGATATTCAGAAGCACCTCTAATACGCGCCGTTCTTATAGCTTTGCTAACTGCTCGAATTGTATTATAATTTACTCAACTGAGTTTATTTCTTATTGCCTCGTTTTTTAATAAGGCTGGCAATGCAATTTTCTATTTACCTTCGAATTTATAATGCAACATTGATCTTAATTTTAGATATTTTTTCGTTTATTTTCAGCTGGCTTGCTATTTCAATAAAATTGAAGCCGATTGCCTGTAAAATTTGTTATTTTTTCAGTTCTTTAAATAATTTATTATACTGTAAGTGAGTTTCTTACATCCACTTCACCATTGAAAAATTAACTGTAAGTTTGATAAATTTCTCACATATAAAGGGATTTTTTTTGCTATGTATGAAATTTTGAAATGTAAATTTATTTGTATCCAAAGATAACTTAGAACATGTAATACGAATTGTTTTTGTTTAAGGTATCAATTTATTCAACTGTGTACATGAATACATTAAATTTGTTCGATTTAGAATTAAAACGAAATCATTTTTTTTTTGTTAAATATTTTAACTCTTTGTTCCATGCCAATATGCTCTACACTACACTACATTATACTAGTAAAGACAAACTAATTGAATTAACAGTAGCGCATTTAATTGTTTTTTTTATTTCATAAATTTGTAGTACGTAGAATTGTTCCGTTTGAAATTATTGTAGTGCACAATCCAGCGTGATAGACACAAATGTAATTTCCACACTGTTTAAATTTCAATTAAATGAGTAACATGTAATATTCAACTATTTTAGCGATTCGATGAAAAAATAAAAATGTATTAAATGCATTTGCTTTTAATAGGATGTTGATAATTTAATATTGTATTTAACCCTTAGCCTTACCATTTTCTTGGACTTAGCTATGTATGGATTTGTGTGAGCATTATTTTTACGGTAGCGTAAATCCGTTAGTCTGATAATCACAAGAATTGGAATAATACGCTTTTAGAGGTTTTTTACACCTGTAATATTACATAGGTAATTAATTCATAAGAAATATCATTAGTAAGACAGAAAAAACATGAGAGTTATGTCGAATCACAAGTTAATGAGTTTCTGGTTTAAAAGACCCCAACATTATGGCTGCAGTCTCCAGGACGCAACGTTAATGGACAATGCTTTATAGATCCTGCCAATGAATTGCGAATTGTAGGGAAACCTAATACTTTCCACGTCGTAGTATTCACAATGAAACGTGGCCAACGTTTGATGGGTTTCGATAGTCGACCTTCTAGAAAATTGAAACGTGGCCATCGTTTGGTGGCGTTAACCAAATAACTTTCGTGTTTGAAAAAAGTTTACCGTTTAGCGCAAAATCATCAGAAATCGTGATATCAATAGAAGATGAGTTTAATTTTTCTGGTATCTTCTGAACCGGGGCCAATACATCCGAGGGGATAATAATCCCGGAAGCAATAGACAACAAGCAAATATAAGTAGCCTAGTGCGATCAACAGAGCGTTTGGAATATACTGACTATAGTTGGAACTTCGGACGAAAGGTTAACTAATAAGTTAAGTAATATCGTTAAAATTTCGACTGAAAAAAATAAGTCCAAATTCAATATGCAAATAAATCCAAATTCACTATGCATTCATGCTAACACGAAAATATGTCGTGAAAAAAGGTAACGATTGGAACCTCGGAAACAATCTTATCTAAATCCAAATAGCAGCGTACATCGACAACATAAATATTATTGCTCGTTAAGGAGACGTTCTAAATTTTAGCCGCGAAGGAAATCAATCAAGAAAAAAATACGGCAATCGGAAAAATTATTATGACGATTGGCGACATTTTAAAGAACCAGTTTTGATGCGCAAAGTACTCCGCAATAGAGCTGTGTAAAAATCACGCAAAAGATTGCTGGTAGTAGGACTTAATCGACACATATAGTATTGTTAGTATTTTTCAATTAATGGATTCGGATGCTGGATCGTTGAATGTTAATCGATCGTTGAAAGCCCGATTTGAAATGGAGCGCCACCGATGCAGATGAAAATATTGCAATGATGCATCGAAGACATCGAAAGCTAGCAATTTTTTTGTAAGTGCATTCATCAAATGAAGAACTGCATATCTATATTGCCAAGCATTAATTAATTGTACGGTTGTACATACATTCATAGTGTGTAAGGACAAATGTGTATTTCTCTCTACAAAATTGATAATAAGTCGGTCGGAAATTATAGTTTGTGTGTCTTGTCCGATCAACTGCGAACTCGAATGTGTGGCTCGATTGTCATTATTCGAATATTCGTTCAGTTGATTTGCCATAAAAAAACTGATACGAGATGAAAAATGGCGAGTACCCAATATTCGGTGCGAGCAATCCATAAACTTGCTCGCCAAACGCTGAATTTGTCACCGACTTTTGATTATTAGGAAGTGGTGCTTAATTTAAATGTCTAAAAAAGTCCGGCAGAATGAATTATCCGCTGTAAATCAGGAACAAACACAGAGGAGTCTTGGAAACTGTAACCTTGTTGTGGACAAAAGGCAAAGCGTGATTATTTTGACTTAAACAAGTCAAAGTAATCGACGGATAGGTAAAGTGAAGGAAAACAGTGAGGCAAGTTCCTTCTACATCCGAACTGGTAGCTGACTATTGGAACAGGAGTGACGTGCTTGTTGGGGCTCAGACTAGCAACGGCTCTGGGAGGGGATCGTCGCTCAAATAAATAGGCCATCAACGCTAGGCCTGAACAAAAAAATTATACAACGCCATGCAAACAGGGGAACTCAACAACCTGATAATTATTTTGATTAAGATTGTATTATACTGTATGCCATGGTGTCAAATATTTGACTAAAAAAATTTCCCAACAAGTTTAGTCAAAAAAATAAAATAAAATAATGTGGCAAAGAAATCCATACAGTGTAAAACAGGCGTAAGAAAAAATCCAGTTCCTCCTATGTATGTCCAAACTGGTACTAGAACCTGAGTGACGTGCTTGCCGGGGTCCGGCTAACTGCGACTGCGGTGGAGTTCGTTGCTCGAAGAACCAGACCATAGAGATATGTATATACATTGGAGACGACGATCCCCCCTTTTTGTATAAAAGCGCTTTGAAGCCACGGAAGTGAGATGCAATAGTGGCCTAGTATCAAATTGTTGTTGCTTAGCGTGTTTAAAGAGCGGGACATAATATACCATAAATGTGAGTAAGAAAAATTGTGGCCTAGTGTCAATTGTTGTTGTTTTACGTATGAATGAATGCGATGGCGTCCGCCTTCAACTGAGTCGCTGCTTGACAACTCCAGTAAATATATCTCTATGAGCCAGACCAAATTTCAGGTCGACTTGCCCGTGGATTAAATACAAATTTGGTATGTTTCCCATGCGACCCTGAGAGACCGAGGAGGTCTTAGAGGTTAAGCGCTCTACTTAACCAACTCTACCAGCCATGACATACTAACTAATATCTCCAACTATAGGTCCTACGAAACTTCAATGTGCGGTTGATAAAATAAAAATCTGGACGCAACGTTGGCGGATTAAACTCAATGGGACAAAGTCAACATATATCAATTTTGCATACAAAAAGACTACAGCTCTTCCTATATTTGTTAACAATTTAGCTGTTCCGTATTCGAATACAGATAAATATTTGGGAATGAATTTAGATGCCAAACTGAAATGGAAAGAACACATAAAAAAGAAGAAACTAAATATAGGTTCAGGTTTAAGAAGGGGCGCAGCGCTAAAACCACCACGCTCACTAGGCGCCAAACGGGCCCATTGCGATCCCTTCAGGTCCTTGTGGGCTATTCCATCACCTCAGAAACACTCCAATTCCCTGCAGAACCTGACTAATTTGTCATACCCTAACGACCTCAAATCCTCGATGCTCTCGAAGAAAAGGCTACCCAAATGAAAACAAATGCTAAAATAATGCAAACATTGCAGAACAAAGTCCTACGTGGAATAGTAAATGCCCCGTGGTACGTTCGAAACATGGATCTACACCGCGACTTGCGAATCGAATTAGTTGCGGACGTGATCAAGAAATATGCAGTAAAACACAATCAAAGGCTGCAAACACATGCAAACACGGAGATAAAAATTATGCGGAATATCGACAACAACATCCGTCGAGTTAGAAGAACCAAGCCTCATGAGCTTATGGCATAACATTTACGGGAATTTAATTATAGTTAAAATAATCTTCCTACAAACGCTTTTCTAAAGCAAGATATCAAAATCATTGGTCGATCATATACTGATTGGTTATGATCAAGGGATGTGTTTTTAGTGGGTTAAAGTCTCACACTATTATGAGGTGCGTTCCTCATAGTGTCTTTCGAGATTTTCACCTACCCTTAATAATAAAAAAAAAAATTATAGGTCCTGCAGGAGAAAAAATTCAACAAATAAAATAATAGACGTGATTACAGATCAAACTTTCAAAAAATAGGATAGTTTTTTTTTCAAAATTCATCTCTAGTATTGTATAATTTACTGTATTTAGTTCATAGTTTACCTCTTCACTGATACAACTAACGAGCACTGATTACATTCTAGCATTATTTCCTCTTCATTAAGTATATCATCTGGCTGAATCTCATAATAATCGCCACATCTACAAGGATAAGTTAATTTTCCGTTTTCATTTTTTGTGAAGTCGTTATCAATATTAAGTTCAGCGAATACATTCGATTGCTCGTTGAAATTGAGTTCGTAAAGTTCCGAATCGTAAATTTTTCGTTTCTCTGGATCTCTTAAGATTTGCCACGCTTCGTCGATTTTGTAATACATTTCCAATCCATCGGTTGTTTGTTCCTTGTCGGGATGGTAACGAAGAGCAAGGCGTTGATAAGATCGTTTAATTTCAGCAAAGTTGGAGTCTTTTTTGCATTCCAGAATATCGTAGTGATTCATTTTAATTCGATGGCATTACTCTGAAAAAATAATAAAGGGCTTAGTAAACAAGTCGGATAAATTCTTAGATAGTTCAAATTTAGTAACATTTAAAAAACAAGTGTAAAATATTGTTGCGAACCAGGGGTTCGTCGTGATTCAAGTAAAATACAATTCGATTAAAATTAATAAAAATAATGATTTATTTATTCGCATTCAAATGTCGCACTATGGGGAACCCTTCCCGATTTCGTCTCGGTCTTACAGTAGTAAACTGATCCCCTTGTACACAGCTAGTTTGGAAAATGAATATTTTTGAAAAGGTAAGAACTGATTTAAGGATATGCGCTGGATCATATGTGTGAGATTCGAGCCTACGACATTTGGGATAATATTATACACTAACGTGCTCATACTACATAATATATACCACCGTTGCTTCATTTATACGCTTAATGCTTTGCGATGCTGCTAACCACATTAAACGAATTTACGTTGAAGTATAGTTTACTCTATGGCCCTTGATTAAGTCATTTTACAAAAAATAGCTTTATTGCGATAACGCTGTTTTTCCACCATCAGACTCAATTGCTTTGTTGGTTCTATCCATGAATCTGAATGGGACAGATTATGTAATTATTTTAAGAGATTATAAACCAACGACTACGAGGCTATGCTACGAGGCTACATCGCTACAACTGCGACTGATAAGAATAAACAGTGTGTACTACATAATCATGGCAACACATACAACATATTAGTGATAGAGTAAAGACACCGGCTCCGATTCCCGAAAATTTTATGAACTATGATGAATGTGATTCCACATTTGGAATGTTGCTAGCACACACTAGAAATATTCCGGACATACAGGTGAAATGGAAGAAATGTAATTTTTGAAGAATAATGGCTAATTCTTTTCTCGTAAATGCGGCTTAACAAATAGTACCTATATACACTATAAGAAAAAGTACTGAAATGTAATGTGACTATCAAGTGCCTACTGCTTACAGTACCAACATTGGGTCAGAAAGAAAATTACATAGCTAAGCATTTTCCAACTCTATCATTTCCATTGACTCCATTAGTTCTTTAATTTATTTCAGCAATCCATTACAATTTTTTGAACAAATCAGTAATTTTTTATAAAGTTATTTAAAAATAATAAACACAAAAATATATACAATAACATTAATAAAATAATGATTATATTATAATAGTACGCATCTAACAAAGGAGTAATAAAGAAAATATAGGAATACTGAATAATAGGCACGTAAAAAAAATATAAAAATAAAACAAAAGATAGTTTCGACCTTCAAGTTTCAACCCGATCAGATATTGGGAGCAAGTGCCTCAAAGCCCTTAAAAAAATAAAAATTATATGAGATGCCGAAAAAATGTTACTCATTTATTCACGAGCTTGCAGTGCAATAAGATTCTGATTCTCCGACAGAGCATATAAAGCATTTTATCGTTCAATCATCGCCTAATCGTATGTAGGCTTCTAGGTTTAAAGTTATAGCGGCAGCCATTTAAACTATAGATCGACTCACTTAGATTATATGGTGATATCACACCCTAATCAAGTCCCATATATCGAGTTATCGTAGTATTAACTGCAGGGGAATAGCTAGTCGAACCAGCCACAAGTACGAGTAAATTTTCAGCTATGTACTTGATACTGGAGAAGTAGCTGACTATGGTTCTGAACCTACATCTGGCTAACTGAGGACACTCACAAAGTGGGTGTCTAACGCACTCACTCTTGCTCTCTTCTGTAAAATCATTAAATGGAATGACTAGGCATTACGCGTCATGAGACTGTATCCCAAAAAATTTTACACAACTTTTTTAGCCTTCCTAAATCTTAAGGCTCTGAGGCTGGCTTTATATCTGTTCAAGTCCGCGTAACTACGTCCACCGATTTCGATCCTTTTAACGGTTTCCTACTAGATTTCCTTTGGGGAGCTTGACCTACTATTACACTGGTCGCGTTTACGTGCAGACCAGACCAGTTCATATGTGCGCATTTTTACAGTACGAGACTGGTTTGGTTTCATTTGGTCCGTACCAAAATCAAAACGAAAATCAGTCCAAATGGACTGGTTTGGTTTGCGCTTATGCGTACGACCAAACTGTTTTTTTTTTGGGCTATTCAGACTGGTCTGGTCCGCACGTAAACGCGACCACTTTGTACCATATTAGGTTTGTTCTTTTTGTTCATTCACTTCCTACACTTTTCTGCATTCGCTCAAGAGTTAGTGCAGAAAAGTGTAGCCAAAAAGAACAAACCTACTGTTACTCAAATTTTTTCTGTCCAAAAGGAGAAAAAAAAATTATGTGGCAAACAAAAATTTGACGATTACACTATACTGCATTTGCCAGCTATAATAGAATAGTCAGATATATGACATAGTGGCGTACAATGTAATACAAGCTTTACTTCGCCGATTTAATTACAAAGGAACGGACTAATATTTAAAAAAAAAAATTTAAAAAAAAAAAATTTAAAAAAAAAAAAGATTTTAAAAAAAAAAAGATAAAAAAAAAAAAAAGATTTAAAAAAAAAAATTTACTACCCTGAAAAATGTTTTTTTCACTTTTCATGACTAGTACCATAGACACAAAAAAAGCAAAACAAAATTTTAGTCCGTCTGTCCGCCGTACGTCGACCAGTGTACGCAAAATTGTTTGAAGGCTCGTAGAATCCAAACCCTTTGAGCTACGAGTATTTAGTAGAATTTTTTTTCGTAGGTAGACTGGGTACACCCCTTTAATGTGCTATTTTTAAGGTGGTGGGGGTGTGAGGGGGAGGTGGAGAAAGCGTTTTATACGAAAAATTTTGGTTTCTAGATCTCAGCAACCACTTATGCTAGGAAGCTGAAACTTAGAATTTATATAGAGCTCCAATAGTGGACCCATTTGCAAAAAAATTGTCGATATGGGTGAAGGGGTGAAGGAGTGGGGGGAAAAATAATGCGTCCGAGACTCTCGAAAGCCGAGATTGAGACATTCTAAAATCCATATCTCCTAAATGGTTAATGCCACGAAATTAAAATTGAGTGAACATCTGTAGGTATACTAGGAGAATAGATCGGAAACAAATTTTTGAGTGGGAGCAGTGGCGTGCTGGGGTGCGGGGTGAAAAACTTTAGATGACGATATCTCACGAACCAATTGCACTAGAAAAATAAAATTCGGTTTCTGTATACAAGTTGACAAATAAAGTTTGATGAAAGTAAAATTTTTTAAGAGGGAGGTGGAGTATGGAAGTGGAGGGGATAAGAATTTATCAAAAAAATCACGTCTCATATCTCAAGAACAGTGTAAGATAGATGCTTAGAATTTGTACCAAAAGACCCCCCAATAGACTCCTATCGGAGAAAAAAAGTTTGGTGGTGGGGTTTAGAGGGTGAGGGTGGGGGAGGTTGAAAAGGAAAAAGTTCCGATTTTCAGAACCTGTAATGATATAAAATTGAAACTTGGTATTTAAATAGACCTGTAGTAGTAGCATGTTGGAAAAATATATTTTTTATAGAGGTAGTATGGTACGGGGGGGGGGGTGTGTGTTTTTCCTATCTATAGAACGAACTTTGTTCTAAATTTGAAACTCGGTATGTATATGTGAATCAACTAGAAAAGTAATTTAAATAAAAAAAAATTCACATAACCATTGGCATTCGGAAGGGGGGCGAAAAAAATGATCAGTGAAAAGGGAATGCATATATTTTCACGATTTTCGTCATAACTAGTAGGTCTTCCCAAATATTGAATTCATTTTTATTTTACGGCTTTCTTATATAAATACCTAGAAAGCGTTTTTAGGATTTTTTGAAAATCAACCCCTAAGAGGGTGTAAGGGGTTGTATGCTTTTTCACGAATTCTGCCGGATCCGCCAGGTCTGATCAGATATCGAATATCTTTTTACTCTCATGGACTTGCGAAATAATCGCCTAAAACTTGTTTTTAAGTTTTTTTCTTTTTCAGCCTCTAAGAGGGTATAAACGGGTTGAACACGTTTTCACGAATTCCGTCACATCTTTTAGAAGTGATAAGAAATTGAATTGGTTTTTTTGGTTTTTACTTTCTCGTGCTGTCTTCATATTTATTCATTAACTCCTTTCAGAATTTTTGGATATTCAACCCCCAAGGTGTAAGGAGGTTGCATATGTTTTCACAGATTCTTACATATTGTTTAGATCTGATGACATATCGAATTCATTTTTACTTCCTAAGGTTTCCTATATAACCGCCAAAAAGTCTATTTCAGTATTTTTAGATATTCAATCCTAAGAAATGTAAGGGGGTTGTATGCTTTGTATGCTTCGACATATTTCTTAGGTTTGATGAAATATTAGATCGCATTCCACTTCCACAGACTTTTTATATAATCGCCTACAAACACATTTCTCAATTTTTCAACCCCCAAGGGTTTATTTTCACCATTTTTGCCATCCCTTGGTTCTGATGAGATATAAAATTGGTTATTACGGCATTTGATGCAATGACCTAAAAACTAATTTCACGATTTTTCGAATTTCAAGAATCAAGTGGGTGAGAAGGGTTCGCTTACGTTTTCACAAATTTTTCAAAATCCCTCGTGTCTGATGAGATATCAAGTTGCTTCTTATGAAATCGTTTAAAACCTGTTTCACAATTTTTTCGAAATTAAAACACCAAGTGGAAGTAATGGTTTTGTATACGTTTTAACAATTCGTCATATCTCTGAAGTCTGATAAGGCAACAAATTCGTTTTTACTTCTATGGGCTTTTAGTGTACATAATATACCGAAATACGAATAGTCTACACGCAGGGACGTCATTTCAGTTTTTTCTAGGGTGGGGGGGAGGTGGGCAAGATGTTGTGTTTGCATATATTTTTATATACAAATATACATATGTTATATATAATCTATAAAATTACATAATTCAGCCCCCCAACAAATGACGTCCCTGTCTACACGGGCCTTTCCAATGTTTAATCGGCTAAAAAACTCTATTTTAAATAATTTGATTTTAAGAACAAAACTAATTTTCCAAGAAACCTTATAATCTCGAAACAACTCATGATATACTCCGACTTTGACCGCTCCTGAACTTTGACCCGAAAAATAATAAAGTTTCACCCAGACCATTGGCAGATTTTTTATTTTAAAACTGATAAAAGTCAAAATTTGTGTTAAGGTGCCCAGAACTGGGGTCTTTACTCTAACCTTCGTTCTGTCTGTCATCAAGTAACCTTTAAAATTTCTTGTTTTGTTATTGTTTATCAATTAAAAAGGGTTTATTGTAGACGCTAGAAAATATTAGAACTGTTATTGATACTCCTACTTAGCCATGAAAATGATCTCGAAGCTGTTTCTGCTACTTCTCAGTGTTTTTTGCTACTCGGTCAGCTCGGAATTGCCATTAGTTATAAACACTTGGGCTTTTACTAATGCTACATCTGCAGGTGAGTAAACGTTTCCATAACACTGTGTATACCTTAAAAAATAAAACTTAATTGAAGTGTAGCATGGCAAGTGCTTGCTAGTCATAGCGGTAACTACTTAGACGCTGTCGTAGAAGGTTGTTCAGTTTGTGAACGCGAACAATGTGATGGCACTGTAGGATATGGTGGTAGCCCCGATGAAAATGGAGAGACTACACTCGATGCCTTTCTTATGGATGGGTAAGAGCTTTAATAAGGGGACATAAACTTTTTATGGAGATTTTTATTTAGATCAACAATGAATATTGGAGCAGTGGCTGGAATGAGAGCGATTAAAGATGCAATATCGGTGGCCAGCCATGTCCTTAAGTATACACGACATACCATGTTAGTTGGAGAACATGCCACACAGTTCGCTGAAATGATGGGATTCAAAAGAGAAAGCCTACAAACGAAGAAATCGAAATTATTATGGAAGCAATGGCGAGATAAGAAGTGCCAACCTAACTTCTGGACGGTAGCGTACAATCTAAAGTTAGTATATCTTTTAATAATAAACTTCGATTCCTTTTAGAACGTTTTACCAAATCCGGAAAACAGTTGCGGACCCTATTGTCCCGTAACAGAAAATACCATCGATAACCAATGGTCATACAAACAAACAGACAGGGAAACAGTTTTTGGTAGGCAAAACCATGACACAATTGGTATGATCGTTATTGATGAAAACGGAAACATAGCAGCAGGTACATCAACAAATGGAGCAAGTCATAAAATACCTGGGTAGGGAGCTAAGCAAACCGTTGAGAGTATTTTATTTATTCAACTTCAAATTTCAGCCGGGTTGGCGATTCGCCCATACCTGGCGCTGGAGCATATGCCGATAATGATGTTGGTGCCGCGTCAGCAACTGGTGATGGTGATGTAATGATGAGATTCCTGCCTTCTTTTGTTGCGGTAGAACAAATGAGATTGGGTTTGTCGCCAGCTGAAGCTGCACAATCTGCGATTAAGAGAATTTTAAAATATTATCCAAAATTTATGGGCGGGATTATAGTCGCTCATAAGTCCGGTAAATATTCAGCAGCTTGTTATGGAATCGATAAATTTCCATATTCAGTTTATAAGCGTGGACAATTGAACACAGAAATTGAATATGTCGAATGTACGACGACAGAGTAGAAAACAAACATAATTAATTTCGTTTCATTATTATTATTCATATTCAGGTCAATTGCGGATAGCCGATGGTCAAGTTACAGGTATAACTTAGTTTAAAGTTACCAAAAAAAATTTTATTTTTTTATATAAATATAAAAATTAGAAAAGAAAATTTCATTTTTGATGTAATTCATGGTAACGATTTAAGTAACTAGTTTTAACGAGAAAACAATTTAAAACGGATTGTTTGTGTTTGCATTGTACCTCCTTATAACCAACAGAATTCGATAACTGATGAAAGTTGAAACTTCTATCTTACAAGAAATTTGATAAAATTAAGTTTCTAAAAAACCTTTCTTATTTTAAAACGACCGATGTTACATTTTGACTTTGACCGCGTCTCGGACTATGAGCACTTCTGCCGCATTTCCACTTTAACCGATTCCCGCACTTTGACCCCTTGAGGTTAAATATCAAAATATCCTGAAATTAGTTTGAACTAAAAACTAATTTCATAGCACAGACCTTAGAGATGGCGTAATACGTGAAACCGTGTATAACCCTTTTACACCTTCTAAGGGGTTAAAAGAAAATATGTCCTGAAAACGATTTTTAGGCGACTATATAAAAAGCCCAAGAAGTAAAAAACTTATTCGATATGTAGTTAGGCCTAAGGGATATGTTTCTAGGCATTTATATTAAGAACCCGTAGAGACAAAATGCAGTTGTCAGGATAGTTTTAGGGTATCATTTTTTTAAAGTCGATCACAATACAGAATATTATTAAAATAATAGAGTAAACTTCGAATAGAAACACAAACAATGCATTAAATTGTAAGGTGGGTGGCCGCAAGCAGACAAACCCACTCTACTTTAACGTCTGAATCATTTATTTATTTACTCAATGAACAGAAAGTTTAAAAAAAATTCCAATTATACATGTAGCCAAGTGATAAAAAAATAAAATAAAAACAAAATAATTGAGATTCATATTAAAATAGAAAAATATAAATGAAGAAAAATGAAAATTAAATATAGTTATTTAAAAGACACCGTGAATCTTAAATACAACTTGAATGATTGTAGACTGAAGTCGTGAAAACTAAGGCAAGATAGATTGAACATGCGAGGCAGCCTAAGTAAAGGAGAGTGAAAATATACATTTAGCCGCGCATATGGTACAACGAATAGAGTTTGTGATCTGGTATTACATACATTAGAACGCAATTGAAGTTCACTTTGAAGATTAGTGTTAAAAACAAAATTTACTTTAAATAAAAATACCATGTCCAAATATAGTCTTCTGTCCTTTAAACGTGATAGGCCAAGTAACTCCAATTGACTTTCGTAGCAAATGTCAGATAAATTGAGCCTTCGGAAAACCGATTTTGTAAATCGTCGTTGTACTGATTCCAATGCAGTCACAAGAAATTGGTAGTGAGGGTTCCACACAACAGAACAATACTCCAGACGAGACCGAACCAGACTATTAAACAAATACGTATAAACATGTATATTATGGAATGGATGAGCAGTTCTCAATATAAAACCACATAATCTCAATGCGTGTTTGCAGACTTTGACTATGTGCTGATTAAACTTTATTCTGTTGTCAAACATTACCCCTAAATCCTTTATGCAAGAGACTTCAACGAGGAGAGCATTATCAACGTGGTAGTCAAAGTTAAGGCAAAAATCCTTATTTGTGTATATCATTTTAAAACATTTCTGAGTGTTCAAACGGAGGTTATTCTGCATGCACCAATAGTTTAATTTATTAATGTCATCTTGTAGGATTTTACAGTCAGAAATAGATTTTATGACTCTGAATAATTTGAGATCATCGGCAAACATTAAATGATCAGACTGAAAACCCGTAAGGTCATTCACAAACAAAACGAACCCAAGGTAGAGCCTTGGGGAACACCAGACGATGCAAAGTATGGATTGGATTGAGCTCCATTAAATATGACGTATTGTTTACGACCACTTAAGTACGAAGAGAACCATTGCAACAAAGCAGCATCTATTCCAAACGATTGCAGTTTATTAAGCAGTATAGAGTCGTCAACACTGTCAAAGGCTTTAGAAAAGTCAGTATAAATCGTATGGACAGAGAATCGATTTTCGAGCGCACATGAGACTGAGTTTGAGAAGGAAACAAGATTCGTCTCCGTAGAGCGTCCTTTAAGAAATCCATGCTGTTTGATACTTGAAGGGAGCTGACTCGTGGAAAAATGAATTCATGTAGTAACTTTTCAAATATTTTTGAAAAGCAAGAAAGTAGATTGGATGGTGGATTGAATAACGTAAAAGTCCTTCCATTGAGTGGGGAAAATTCCTTCTGTGAGGGACATAGTGAAAAGTTCATGAAGTAAAGAGGTTACTAAATTCGGACCGATTAGCTCAGCCTTTTCTAAATTAAGTAGACGAAGCTTGATGTGCAGGCTTTAGTCAACTACATTTAGCCAGTTCCTGATCCCAATTGCATCTATTGCGCACAGCATAAACAGCTTTCTACTATCCACGAACAGTCAGCAAATATAAAATGTAGATACTAAACAATGGACGGAGTCTAGATTCTATTAGAGAATCGCGCCAAAATTTATTTTGTTCAAAAACCCCACATGGTTTTAACCATTTAATCTCAAACGGAAATAACTTCTTTTGGTAAGGAATTCTTATAAATACCTACGAATAAATTTAACTGGTAATCTTTTGATTGCACAGAAAGAAATTATGACTCCGTTGTAATTGATCGTTTCAAAGAAACGGCATTATTCACATGAGTTTAGTCACAGATATTTTGGTGTAATGTATATCTGTTATCTTATCAGTTAGACTAATCGCTTATCTTATCTAATCAAAAACCTGCAGAAAGATGTATTGAGTAATATGAACTGTATATACAAGAGCTGGTGAACTAAATTCACCTGTATTCTAGGTAAATTGTTGTAAGATTTCACGAATACCATTTGTAGACGTGATAACACGTTAAAATTACGAAGCCTATGGTATTAGTTGTCTGCCATTTGCTCGCTCAATGTCGACACATAAAACGAAAAGTTATCGAAAATAATAGGTGTGTTTTTTGGAAAAAAAGGAAACTATTAAAATTAACGTGCGCGAAACGAAAGATTTTAAGGAATAAATTGAAACGTGATGGCCGGAAAAGGTGAAGGATATGGAACAAATGCGGATAAGCTAGAAAATCGAATTGGGTGCGTCAAATACACCCTATTTTGCTTCAATGTGGTATCTTGGGTGAGTCATTTATCAAATATCTTCGATTAAAAGTGATTGCAAAAAGCTTTCTGCGTTCAAACAGTGTCTTGTTGGATTAATAAGTCCTGGTGTTTTTAAGATATCTCCACTAGCACATACAATAATTGTAGCGCATATACGAGAATGATTTATCGATTTGATCAGATATTTATTTCAAATGAAAATCTTACATAGTTAACGATAATTTACTTTGTAGTTATTTGGAGCTGCATTGTTCGGATTAACAATATGGATTCGTGCGGAGCCCGGCTTCGATGAATGGGTCCGCGTTTTAAATATCGGCGTTTATTACATCGGAATTTACGTTTTAATTGGAGCCAGTGTTATTATTATGGTCATATCTTTCCTGGGGTGTGTCAGCGCGCTTATGGAGAACACACTAGCTCTGTTAATAGTAAGTTCGTTATGAAACCTTAATCCACCGCATAGCATCATTTCCAATTTATTTCAGTTCATCGGAACACAAATCCTTGCATTTATTCTAATAATTGCTGGATGCGGTATCTTAATGGACTTCAGTACAATGAATTCCAGTATTCAGCCGATAATTCGAGAAACGATGTTCCGTTTGATTATGACTTCGGAGTATCAACCATCTGCAATTACCTTGCGAATGGTTCAAGAAAATGTTAGTAGAGAGTTACGATAGCTTCCAGTTCGATCAAATAATAGCCATTAATTTCAGATTGGCTGTTGCGGTGCTGAAGGTCCAAATGATTATATTCTCTTGAGGCAGCCGTTACCTCGTGAATGCCGAGACACAGTGACGGGCAACGCATTCTTCTATGGATGCACAGACGAATTGACTTGGTTCTTAGAAGACAAATCGGGATGGATTGCAGGCATTGCAATGTCTGTAGCACTTGTTAATGTAAGGCTTCTGAAAATAACTAGTAGTAATTAGAAATTCATTTTTTCCTCTTCAATAATTCTTCAGGTTATAACGTCGGTCATGAGTATAATATTGATACAAGCGATACGAAAAGAAGAGGAGGAGGCCAGAATGTATCGACATTAGGGTCAACTGAATGAAGTTGTAGTCGTTTCATTTCAGAAGTATACATGACTAGCACACATTTAGATTTATGCGAATACATTTAATGATTTTGTAAAGCCTTTGTTCTTCATTACGAATTAATAACATTTTCCAAACATTATACTTAATACAATATTTCTTAATAAAAACTATAAGGGAGTACAAATTTTAAAAGTTGGAGTATCAGTTCAATTCAAAAGTTACGTGCAGATACCAGTTTACAACGATAAGGGTAAAGACAACTGGATGGCATAACATGGGACATTGCTTGCTTTATGTATCGTTTTTATCGTTGTAAATTACAGAGTATTCGCTCCATACCGAAGCGATTTGTGATGCAACATGAAATCGAGCGCTCGATTTCATACATCCTATTTCTTTTTTATTGGCATCATCAAATCTCATTTTGTCACCGTTCGTTCTAAGTCTATGGTGCTAACACAATTGTTTCACAAGTTATTTTCATTTAACTAAAACCATTTCATTACTTAGGTAATTCTTTTTTAAAGTGTAATTAAGACGGTTCATTCCCAAAACAATCAACCAACTTTTAAAATATCGTTTCATTTGAATTTGGATTAAGATTAAAAGTTAAAAAAAGAACAAACCTAATAGGTCAGGGATTCTTCCAAGCACCGCGACCAGTGGTCTATTGTGCTATACCTCATAGATCTTTCTCCAGTTTCAACCTAGAGGTCCTCACTCAGCTTTATTTCTCTTAGGAATTAATATAGTTGGTATAGGTATATTTTTGCACTGGTAATATGGTCCACAAAGTGTTCTCCGAAACATTTGTGGCGCTGAGTTGCGACTGCCTCACAGCAGCACATAATATGTTCAGAAGTTTCTGCCTGCAGTTGGCAGAACCTGCAAAGGTTATCGGTTATGATTCCTATTCTTTTAAGATGATCTTTCAAGCACGAGTGACTCGTGAGTATTCCGGTTATTACCTGTACTTTGTTTCTATCAAACTGTAGAAGCTGTTTGCTTCTTTTAGTTGAGTGGTTCGGTATGAATCTTTTGGCCTGTCTTAGTCTGGGCAGTGTGGCCCAGTGTTTGCATTTCTTGTGTTTCTCCCATACCCTTATGCTCCTCTTAATGGAGCAGGTTGAGATTCCACAGAACGGCTGTGGTCCAGTAGGGCGGACCGCTGGTCCGTCTCTTGCAAGTTGGTCTGCTATTTCGTTGCCCTCTATGCCCTCATGACCGGGCACCCAGTGCAAGAGGACTCTGTTGTTGGTACTAAGGATACATAATTTTTCTTGGCATTCCTACACCAGTTTTGAGTTTACTGTTTGTGCAGTCAAGGCTTTTATCGCTGCCTGACTATCTGTGAGAATGACTATGTTCTTATTTGAGTAACCCCTTTCGAGGTTTATTTCTATGGACGTGGATATAGCATGGACCTCCGTCTGGAAAACGGTGGGGTATTCACCGAGGGATTCCGTTATCCTGGTGCGGGGTCCGCTTATGCCAGTTCCGGTGCCTTCAGTCGTCTTAGATCTACCAGTATACCATACAATGCTATCCGGTCCGAACTGCGGTGGGTCCCTTGCCCAGTTCTCTCTGTCGCAGACTATGGAATTGAAAGGGATTTCGAAGCGATATCTCTTTGTCATATGGTCCACAGGCATGTCTAGCATTTGAATGCTACTTCTAAGTCTGGATAGATTATTAGGTCCACTTTTTACTCTGGATGGGATGCCATTTAATTCGTTTCTCATCGCGGCTAATCTTGCCTGCGATTCGATATAGATGTGCAGCGGAGTCAGATCTAAAAGAACCTCCATAGCTTCCGTGGGGCAGGTTCTCATTGCTCTTGTCGTGTTGATACATGCCAACCTTTGGAGCTTGTCCAGTTTGCCGCTGGCGCTTACTAGTTTTGTTCCTTGCCATCATAATGATGCTCCGTATGCTATCATAGGTCTTACAATAGCTGTATAGGTCCACAAGGCTATTTTGAGTTTCAAGCCCCAGGTTTTGCCTACGACTTGTCTACACAAGAGTAGAGCAGTAGTGGCTTTTTCTGATACTTTTTCTAGGTGCTTGTTCCATAGGAGTTTCTGATCCAGAATTACTCCTAGATATTTTACTTCTGTAGCGAGTTTGATTTCCGTCTCGTACATCATGAGCGATTTTATTTTGCTCAGGTCTCTCTTTCGTGAAAAAGGCACAATCGTGGTTTTGCCCGGATTAACCTGTAGGCCTTTCTCATGGCACCATGTTTGTGTTTTACTTAGTGCTTGCTGCATAAGGTCGCTGAGGGCTTCCTTAAACTTGCCCTTAATCATGATTACTAAGTCGTCAGCATATCCTTGGACTGTAAGGCCGCTATGACTGAGCAAGCGCAGTAGGTCGTCCACCACAAGACACCATAGAAGGGGCGATAGTACTCCTGCCTGCGGTCATCCTTTGCCTGCTTTGACCCTTGTGGTGTCCGTTCCCAGGGAGGTGTGAATCTCCCATGTACTTAGCATTTGGTCGATCCACCTTGCTGTGGTAGAGTCTACTCCTCTGTCGAACCTATTGTTACAAGGACCGTTGAGTTTGAATAGAGTGAAAATGAACTTTGTTTGTGTCAAATTTGTATCACGTGGCCAACATAACATAAAAGCTCGACAGATACGGAAAGTATTTCTAATAAGAATTTACAAGAAGAACAAGAAAAGTCAAATACATACGAGATTACGGGAATGATCTGACGTTTCTTATTGAGGGAATAATTCGATTTTTTTTAAATAAAATACTAACCGAGAACTAATCACAATGGCAGATTTTAAAGGCAACGCGGAATTGCACGAGTTTCTGATGGTGGAAAAACAGAAGGCTCAGATAAATGCACAGGTCAATTTGATGTCTTCTTTTTTTCGAGTGAACTCGTTTTATGATTTGACTACCGGATTTTAGATTCACGAATTCAATAAGTTGTGCTGGGAGAAATGCATCGACAAACCCAGCATTAAATTGGACAGCAAAACCGAGACTTGCCTGAGTAATTGCGTGGAACGTTTCATAGATACATCACTCCTAGTTACGAACAGATTTGCTCAGCTCTATCCCGAAGCAAGTCTTCCGGTTTACAGCGTTTGATTTCACACATCCAATTTCTTTTTTATTGGCATCATCAAATCTCATTTTGTCACCTTACATTCTAAGTCTGTGGTGCTTACACAACTATTTCACAATTTATTTTCATTTAACTTAAACCATTTCATTAATTAGGTAATTCTTTTTTTAATAAAGTGTAATTAAGACTGTTCATTCCCAAAAAAATTAACCAACGTTTATTTAATTAAAGTTAAATCTCAAAATATTGTTTCATCTAAGAATAGCATTTATAATTGCCTTGAGGTCTGTTAGGATAGTTTTGCCTTCAACAAAGGAAACAGGAACAAGCGCAGGTTCATTTACACGTTAAGATAGTGAAATTTTGACTGATCGATCAATGTACATTGCTATTCGAGAGCAAAGCATCTCGTTTTTTCAGCGTTTGAATAAACAATGCCATTGGGACCGTGGAGTGGTCTCACTATAGAAGATTAATTGCGGAGTACCTTGGATAATCTCCATAGCTCATTATCCTTTTCGGGAATGAGTTCAAGTTTAGTCTGCCAACGCTCATTAGGGGTTATTCATGGAATATCTAACTTGCTCATTAAGTCTATTATATTCTCTTTCAAAGTTTGGATCAAAGTCCTTCGTAACATCTCAGAATACAGAATTCAATGTAAGAATTGTTACAAGGACCGTTGCGTTTGAATAGAGTGAAAATGAACTTTGTTTATGTCAAATTTGTATCACGTGGCCAACATAACATAAAAGCTCGACAGATACGGAAAGTATTTCTGATAAGAATTTACAATAAGAAGAACAAGAAAAGTCAAATACGAGGTTACGGGCATGATCCGACGTTTCTTATTGAGGGATAATTCGATTTTTTTGAAATAAAATACTAACCGAGAATTAAACACAATGGCAGATTTCGAAGGCATCGGCAAAGGCGACGCGGAATTGCAGGAGTTTTTGATGGTGGAAAAACAGAAGGCTCAGATAAATGCACAGGTCAGTTTGATGTGTTCTTTTCTTTCGAGTGAACTCTTTTTTATTATTTGATTACCGGATTTTAGATTCATGAATTCAATGAGTTGTGCTGGGAGAAATGCATCGACAAGCCCAGCATTAAATTGGACAGCAAAACCGAGACTTGCCTGAGTAATTGCGTGGAACGCTTCATAGATACATCACTCCTAGTTACGAACAGATTTGCCCAGCTTTTACAGAAAAGCGGCAGCGGCGGCAGCGGGTTTCAGTGACCAATTAGGCATTTATAAATTAAAATAGCAACCAATTAATAGTTTAAAACGCGAGTAAATTCAACGTCGTTTCTATATATAAAATGTACATAAACGATAGACCAATAATGTTTGTCAATGTCGCAATAATTGCGAGAAATTACCAATGAAAATAGTTACAGCCTGTTGAATTTTATTAAAATTGTTAAATTGGCAGTATTCGACTAGTTTTATTCGGGAGAACAGAGCTGAAGCATTCATCCTTCTGACTTTTAAGACGCGATCCTTATCATTGTCCTTAGTTCATCTCAAACCAGTAAATTTTATTTGCAGTAGTTAAACCGAAAAATAACAAACCGGTCTATGTAGACTGATCTGGTCTGGTCTGCACGTAAACACGACCAATAACTCTCCGAAGTTAAATCAAAATTAAAAACAAGTGGATGATGGAGTTAATTAAGTTTTTATTAAAAAATGTTAGTTCTCACGAGCTACAGCAATTTTTTCCGATAAATGACCGGCACGAGCACGCAATGGTGTTTTCATATCTGCCACTGATCCAGTTTCTTGAAATTTTTTCACAATTTGCCCAATTGCTCTCTCGGTAGGACGATTATGCTGACCAAAAAAATCACGAAGAGCACGGAATGCATTTTTGTTTGAGCGCCCATTTTCGTAATAGGCCTCAACAACTTTTACACGTTCTGCGATTGATAATCTATTCATGATGCACCTTACCAACAATTTACCAAAGACTGAACTACCAAAATGTCAAAACAGATTTCAAAAATTATTTGACGTTTAAGAGTGGTTCGCAATAAACTTCGGAACGAGTTATTGTAACAAACTTTTATAATATTTCGAATCCATTTAGAATAATTAAATGTTAGTTGTTTTCCGGCGTCAGTAGGGTTTCTGGTGTGAAACCCCCAACACGAAATCCCCGACTGTTGATTAATCGCTGTCCTTGAGGACATGACAGTTGGAAAACCTTCACTGGATACGCCAGTTTTATAAGATTGTGTTGGACTACGTCCGAAGGAGCTGTTCCGTCATCGGAGGGCATAGAATCGTCAGAGGGTGTATCATGCCTACTATCCGAAACACCCTTACAGCTGGTGGAGTTGCTGAGCATAATTTCTATATAGCGAACTCGAAATCAAATTTACAGTCCGCGACTTTTAAACTTAGTTAACTTCCCGCCATCGCAACCGTTTTTAGGTTGCTATTGACTTCGGAATATTAATATCAATAGTAAACAGTGCGGAATGTCTAATAGTGTCACTATTGAAGGATTTAACTGAGCAGATAAGTTCTGTTTACATTCTTATCAGATTCACATATACCGTTAGAGCTTCCAGACAGTAGTTAATTTGTTATAGGCAGCTTTGCTGTTCTGGTAGATTGTATCACAGTCAGCAGCACTAAAAATTATTAACACTGTACTAGTAAACTATCATAGCCGGTTTATATATTATATTTTATATTCACTAATATTTGATATCAGCGAATCCATACGAATATGTGATATCAGTGAATACATACGAATATGAATATCTGACCTAATTAATATATGATAGGGAATATTTCAATATCATATCATGGGACCGATGGCGTGTCTTTTGGGGGGTGGATGTATCAGGGGAGGAGGGAGGGGGGGGGCGAAGCATTTTAGACGAAAAATGTTGGTTCCTAGATCTCAGGAACCGCTTATGCTAGGATGCTGAAATTTAGTAGAACTATAATCGTGGACCCAATTGCTAAAAAATTGTCGATATAGGTTGAAGGGTGTGGGAGTGGGGCAAAAAACAATGTGTCCGAAACGCTTGAAAGCTGGGATTGAAACATTCTAAGATCCATATCTCCTGATGGGTTGATGTCAGAAGGTTGAAACTTTGTGGTCATCTTAAGGGATAGTGGAAGATTAGATAGGTTCTAAAAATTTTATAGTGGATGGTGGGGTGTGGAGGTGGGGGGTGAAAAACATTGGATTTCAATATCTTCCGAACCAATTACAGCAGGAAGATAAAATTTGGTTTCTGTATATAGGATTACAAGTGGAGTCTTCTGAACGTGAACTTTTTGAGGAGGGAGGTGAGGCACATAAGTGAGGGGCTATTCCCTTCAAAAAAATTAAATTTTTATATTTCAAGAACAGTATCAGATATGATCTTAGAAATTTTACAGGAGTTAGGCTCAGTAGACTTCTTGCAGAGAAAACAATTTTGAAGGTGTGATTGTAGGGGGCGACTTCGGGAGTAGGTGGAAAGGAAAAAAATGTGATTCTTATTTTTCGAGAACCGCAAAGGATAGAAAACTAAAAATTTACGACTATATTGAGGGCATTCTAGAGAAAGAAGGCAGGCACATTAAAAAGGAAAGGGTCTGGGAAAGTACACCTGTGCAATTTCGCACCTACCACCTACACATTAAATAAGGAAAGTATAAATGAGTAAGGGAAGATTATGTTAGATTTAAACAACGAATTCAATATTTATCGGAAGGAAAAGGACCGAAGGGTAAATAATTAAATAATTTTAGCTCATACTAAGTAACCAATGAATATATAGCAATATTTCTACCTTTAGTAGGTAAGGAAAAGGGTAGTTTGTAGAGCCGACAGAAAAGCCGCACATACCACCCATGAATCCATAGAAAAAGGACGATCGGTAAATGTCTGCTTTGAAGATATGAATGACAATGTATGCTATTTGTTGTAAGAGGAAAAGAAGAGTAGATTGGTAAATTAGAGCAATTTGGATCCTAGTAAGTTGTTGGGTTGTCACTAGACAACTCGACCATTTCCTGCTGGGCGGTTGTGAGTGCGCTCAAGGTTCAGCATACGATGAATTTTGATCGCACCCGCAACTGCTACCAACTTTGCAGAGAGAGGATTTGGACCGTTATTCGGTAGATGCCGGAAGCGGCATAGCGGGCGAGAAAAGAACGTGTTGAGTCGGGAGAAGGCAGTCGACGGTCGGGTCAAATCCAACGTGAAATCCGTTAGAGTGCTGAAAAATTCTCCCCAAAACCAAAAACGATCCAATTTAAATTGCAATTGCGTGCAATTGAAATTCGAGGTATTGTTCGAAAACATTGCGAGCAATTGTTGGCCGATTGTGTGTGACGTGTTTCCAAAGTGCGCTCTGAAAGTCCGCCGTGATACAAAAGCAAGTGAAAAAAGAAAAGGTCGAGAATTTTTGTCGAGAAAACGAACGATCACCTGTTGATCAGCGGCATTAGTTTTTTATTGAAAAAGTGGCGATTTACGAAGTGTAAAGTGATCCCACTGAGCGTTGTTTTTTTGATTCTTCGAAATCTGTGGAATTAACGAGGATCGTTCGAATTTTCTTTGCGTCTTTTATTCGAGTGTTTTAAGCGAGTTTTTGTTTTCCCAAATCTTTCCCCCCCCAACGTAATGAAATTATTAAATAAAATCAAAACCAGTGAAACATAAATCAAAGCGGTAATCATAAATTATCACAAAGTGTAAAAGCAGTGGAAAATTCTGTATAAAAGTGAAGTCTCATTTGAAAAGTGAATATGGGAAAGTCAATAAATTATCCACAAAATTTCTGCGAAATTTAAATTTAAAAATCTGGTGGAACGCATGAAAAGTGACTGATTGATTTGTGAGCATGAAACAAAAAAAAGGGGTCCCTATTAAGTTTTAAAAAAACACCAAACTAAGTAAGAATTCAAAGTTTTAGTGAATTGATAGTTTTTTTTTGGGTTTGGAACGTGGTAGCATGAAAATGGACGAGTGAATTATTACATACACCTTATAGCGGTTTTTTAGTTCGACGAGTGTCGTTCGCGTGTTTGAGTTTCTCCGATTTTCAAGTGCAGATTGGCTTAAAATTGTCGTCTTTTGGGTCGGGTGCATGAAAAGCATTCAATAATAAAGCGTAGAGTCGATCAATTGAATATCGCGGCGATGACAACGTTCGTTGTATCGTTTCCCTACTGAAGTTAAATTCATGGTGATTTATCGAAAAGAAATGAGTAAAATAATATAATAAAAATAAATAAATAATGAAATAAATAATGACAAAACGACAGGACAGACGGACAGAACTTAAAAAACAAAATTAATAATAAAAAAATCTAGAAGGAGAAAAAAATAGTAAATGGGGTGAGTTTTTTATTTGTTTTTTTACATTATTTTTTTTGGTTTTGGTTTTCCTTTTGTTGCAGGTTTCTTTTTTACTATTTTCGTGGCCATTTTGGTTTTTAATTTTGTTATAATGTTGATAGGCTAAGAGCCCTATAAAAATGAACCCGAGCGTCTAAGCTCCCTCACCCTGAACCTCAATAAGGGGCCATGGCAGAATGTTTGTTTTTGGACAGTCATGGCTGAGGTAGGGTGGGCAGACAGGGCGCTATACCACCTAAGCGCCCTGACAAATCGCCAAGTCGCGCCATTCCACCGCTTCTTGGTCTTTCACGACCTATTGGGAAAATAGTCCCATTTTAAAACACCCTGGAGTAAGCCGACACGAAATTTTTTTGTTGTACAGGCCAAGGGTTTATGGTCTGAAATCTGGGCAAGAACCCCCCCCCCCCCACAACTGCCGTAGCTAGTCCTGGCCGCCAGCAAGCGTGTCGCTTCCGCTCGGATTTCAGCAACCAATTCGGACGTAGGAGGAATTGGCCCATTCTTTCCTGAACCTTCCTTTCCCTCGAATATTTTGACTTTTTCAAGTCGAAATATTCACTCCAAGGCCTCCGTTCACAACAATGTAAAGAATAAATAGATCGCAAAATCTATGCGTTATGTAAGGAGGAAAGGGTGGGTGTTGTTAGATTTGAAAAAATCAATGGGATTGAATAGAACTTACATACGAGTATATCGGACAATGAAAAGGATAGTAGAGTAAATCTGTGTGATTTCGCACCTCGTAAGTTTAGGCAAGAGTAGATGGGGTAATTCCGTAACGTTTAACATCTTTGTTGGTTTTTTTTTGGTTTTGATTTTCATGTACTATATTCGGTTTTGTATTCATAGTGTCTATACCGTGTTACAATTTTTTTCAGCAATCAGATATTCTGCAATAAGCTAATAATAGTGCATTTTCGCAATCATATTGACATTCAAAATTCAAATACCGCAATGTTTTCTTTAGCTTAACTTCACCAAATATAGTTATAAATCTCCATTCGATGATCATTTCATGAAGATTTTTTTCCAACAAGCACCAGCTCGCCATGATACAGTAGTAATATTCACGTATTAGTTTAGATATTATAATACTGCGCAATGAATATATTCGTATTTAGTGATATCACCATATATCGGTATCAACCCATCTCTACCCAAGACCAGTTCGGTACTTTAAAAATAAAACACCAGAAACTAACTAGGAAGCGCCGGTATTGCTCAATATTCAGTCACCAGTTCGGCAGTAGAAGGAACTGGGCCACTGAATAAGGTGATAGGACTTTACATCACCTTCGATTATTGACCATCCCGTCTCTTCCGGGATTTTTATTTACATCAAACTTCTGAAGGCTATACAGAAAGTAGATAGGAATAGAAGGATTATCGCAATAGGTAGTCCCCAAGTGGTCCAGCTTGTTGACTTGAATTCTTGATATCTAATTATTTTGTACTGATGCAAAGCACGTTCGGAGACACAAGCCTCACAAATGGACGCTTTTTTCGGATAACATGAACCTTGTCACCTAAAATCTGTGGGACTACCCAATCGGGAAGCCCCATGAACTGCAGATGATTTACACTTCAAGAAGTGGGCGAAAGCATCAAAGAGGCAATAATTTTTGTTGAATTTTTAACGGCTCAATAAGTTCTACCGACTGCACGATTCTACTGTGCTGTGTTTCATTTAACTAAGTTATGCTTCCTTTAATAGTCAGCATCCAAAGCTTGAAATCAATATTTAATAAAGTTCAGAATGTTTTCCTCTCCAAACAAATCAAAAGAAAGCGAATAATTTTGGCGGGAACAGGTTCGTATGAAACAAATTTTCTAAATGCTCACATTTCTTTTTTCCAGCGTTGGCAGCATACAGCCATTCCGTTATAGCTACGGTCGATTCCGGATAATTATTTTTTCTAACTTTTACGTTTCGCGAAAATTTATCATGAACTCTGCACAATTTTTAACAAGTCACAAAAGAAGCAAGACTACCATTACCTAACCTTAAAATTGTTGCTATTTTCTTTGTACGTCATTCGTAAACAGACTGCACGCCGTGTAGATTGTAGTACTAGAGCTCTAAGCAATTTTCCCCTTCGGAAAACAGCTGACTTTGACACCTGGCTGTCGTTCGATTATAGAGTAATAATTTTCGTGACTTGGTGCGAATCGAAGACGCGCGAGGCACGACAGCGACAGAACACAGAAGTCCAGACTCCCGACCAGGACAAGGAGATATTGAGTGAAAGTAGCCCGCAACATTGTTGTAAAAGGACTCTCCGCTCCGCTGTAAAAAATCCTGGAAAGGAGAAAGTGAGTAAGCGAGATGGTAAACAGTGTGACGAGAGAAGCGAAAGAAGGACACTTGCAAGAATGTAATCGCCGGCTGGTCTGCACGGTTCGGTTTCGGTCCCGGCAAGAAGAAGTGGGGCACGGGTGTTGCGAGCAACATTGTTGATGGGAATTTTACAGTGTGTCGTGTGTGTGCCATAGCCGGGGTGCGGGGCCAGATGTAGTTCTCGTTGTCGAAATCTCGCAGTACACGGTCGCAGACGAGTGGTGGCTTTTTGTTGACTTTTTACGTTTGTTTGACGCGTCGCCCGTGCAAGAAAAAGTTCGCGTTCCGGTTCGTCTGGTCCGCACGTTGCGCATTTGTCCTTCAATTCGACATTTTCGCCGTTCGTACGGCTCCGCAACGCCGAAATTATTCGCAAAGTTCGCGAAAATATCCACAGCCCCACGCCACGAAATAAATCGGTCGAAGTAATTTACATCACATCCTCGGGTGCTCCTCAAGTGAAAGTGCAGTGTGGGTCCAGGCATGTGCAGTACGACCGTCCTTACTTTGTGCTGCTGCTGCTTCTCTCTTGTAAGGGCTGCTGTAATTCCTGCATACATTGTAAAGTGAAGTGGAGGTGATTGAACTCAGGTAATACTTTGTAATAATTTGATTTAAATTCTCGAAGGGCCTTGGTTTGGCTTCTCGGGCGGAATTAGTTGTGAGCTTAGTGAAAAGTGTTAAGAATTCAGTACAGTAGGTGCTGGAAGGTTTGTTTCCATATTACTTACTGCGACCTTGTACCTTCCCATTTTCCTTTTCGTAGGATTCGATCGAGCGAAAAACTTAATACTGATAATCTGTGGTAATTAGGGTATCATGGACCGTTTATTTCATCCTTTCGGCAAGCATCTTTCCTCGTTCGCCCAAGATGCAATTTGTGCTACAAAACCGGCTTATCGTAAATACATTATGCAGTTATGCACACCCAGTGTGCACCAAAACTTGCATCGATTGGTTTTGGGCACCCGATTTCCTAGCGTCTGACCTCATGCCTTTCGATTCGTTGATCCCATTCAACAAGTGTTTTTGATTCCGGAACGATTTATCATTTTTCTATCAAAATATCGGAAGCTATAAAAGCAAATTTATGACCATGTCGGTGCATTAATTTAAACTTCTTGTGCGAAAATTTTTTACCTTTCGTCCACCGCATAAACCTCAGCTCTCTAAAAGTACTAGACGGCAGTGGCGTTACTAGGGGGTGCGGATTGCACCGGGTGACACCCTTGTGCCAATAGAGTGGCTTTCATTTATTGTTCTCAAAAATGCTGTACGTCCTTGATCCGATACTGTGAAGGAACTAGACGTTAGCACCGATCCGGCAAATTGAGTAAAGAATCGCGATATCATATTAGTAGAAATAACAAGCAAAGCCGTGAGTGTAACACTTAAGCCTCAGTTATAATGGTTCCAATCCGATTCGGATACGTCGGAGGAGAAAAATTTCAAGGCACAATGATCCCGTTCCGACATTCGTCAAAGTGACACTATCGAGGTGTAATTTTAATTTTTAGTTGAGAGCCGTACAGAATGAACGCAATCGCAGTCGGATTGGTATTTCAAAATGTCGCAACGAGATGCAATGAACCGCTGTAAACCGCAAGTAAACGCTGCATGAACACAATGACCGGATTGAGTTCGCAGTTCTATCAGTGTCAATAATCAAAGCGAAATTGATACGGACGCAAAAATCGGTGAATTATTTTTAATGCTCATCGAAATCTCTTTCCATTTTATTATTTTCTTCTTTAAATAATATAGTGCGTTTTAGGTTATGATATTGTCATATTTGACATTTCGATGCGTTCACTTGCGATCATTTTAAATATTACGAATTTACTTGCGGCTATCTGCGACCCATAGCGTTCATTCTGTTTAGCTACAGTCCCTGTTCAACGAACTAGGACCACTAAGGTTTTTTTAATATTTTCTCTTTGTTTATGTTAAAACTCTTTGTAGAAAGGAAATAAAAAATAAATTTTTTGTTTTTTTAGATTTTTATTCGTTTTATGATATTTTATGTATTAAAAATTTGATTTGGTGTTCATATTTTGTAGGGCCACCCTTAGAATTAATTACAGCTTTAATTCTTTCTGGCATGCTTTCAATGCATCGCTGTATCACTTTTTTGATTCCTTCGCTGTTTTGCCATATATTTTCAATATTTTCTTTTAGGATATCAAGAGTAGGATTAGGAGCGGAATAAACTTCAGATTTTAAGAGACTCCAGACATTTTCGATAGGGTTAAGGTCGGGAGAATTGCCTGGCCAAGGAAGAATATGGATATTGGAGATAGAGAACAGGTTTTTCATAATTTGGGCACTATGACAGGGTGCACTATCCTACAGAAATATATTTCCTATTCCACAGCACTTCAAGAAGTTGAAATATGGAATTTAAATGTTGTCCATCACGTCGTAGTACTGGGTACTGTTCATAGTTCCTTCGACGAAAAAGATCGGTCCAGGTCCATCGCCTGAGATGCAGGACCATATCATTGTGGCCGGTGGATGTTTGATAGTTTTCACGACGCAAGCTTCGTCATATTTCTCTGATGGCCTTCTTCGAACGTATTGATGTCTCTCCGTCACAGACTCTAGTCTATACTCATCACTAAATACCACCTAAAAAAAAACAAAATAAAACCAATTTTTTAAAATTATATTTCCAAGCGAAAAATAAAGGCAATGCAATCTTTATTCATCCATATTAAATATTAATTACATTTTGCCAATTAGCTACGGTATAATTTTGATGAGCTCTAGCAAACTCCAGCCTGGCTTTTCGCATTTTAGCTGTTAGCTTAGGCTTTTTTGCTGGTCGCCTCGAATTAAGGTTGGCTTCATATAAACGCCTTCTTAAGGTCATACCGGATATCGCTATCCCTTCGCCCAGCAGATCTTGATGCAAGCTTATCGTGGATTGAAAACGGTTTTCGCAGACCTTTTGAATAATCCGACGATCCGTTCGAGGCGTTATCTTCCTTTTCCCGCGACAATTCCCCCGTTTGTTGCTGACTTGGCCTTGATTCTCCTGGGCTCCTTTATTAATTCCCATCACAGTTTGATGAGAAACATTCTCTTTTCTTGCTATTTGTCGAAAGGAAAACTTTTTGGTGTTCAAAAAAGAAATTATTGCTGACTTTTTGTCCGCGCTAATGTCTTTACACTTTCCCATTTTTATTGTTTTGACCAAAATGTCTCAAAAAAACACACCCTACATGGTCCGTTTTTTTTCCACTCCGGAAAAAAACCGATTCCGGACAGCTTCGACTGCACGGCGTCCGGAATAAAAAGCTTTCAGTCTACTGCGAGCAAGCGCGGTGCGATGAATGCATTGTAGTCAGTGAGTTCTGCTATGGAGAATTTAAGCTACGAAGAACTGATATGTTTGGCGATCGTTGTAAAGAACAATAAAAATCTGCCAACAGTCTGGGGCAACTTTATTTTTTTATAGGTAGAAGTCTGACAACCTAAAAAATAACGTTCCAATCGCATAGTAACCTACACCGCATCTCAGCGTTTCGAATTTCTTCCTCTTTCTAGCATAAGCCGTTACTGAGATATGAAAAACCACCCTCCACCCGCGTACCTTGCTACCACTTTCAACAATTTTATTTTTCGGTGGCTCTATATAGTTGTCAATTTTTAGCTTTTTATCTTTTGCGGCTTTCGAGAAATTAAAAACAGAATTTTTCCATTTCCACCCCATTCCCACCATCACTCCCTACACCCACAACCTCAACATTTTTTTCTCCGTTAGAGGTCTACTGGTCCTAACTCGTGTAAAATTCAGATATAAAAATTTTATTTTTTTTTTAAAATGGCTGTCCCCTATTTCCGCGCTTTGCCTCCCCCCTCAAAAATTTTACATTTACTAGACTCCACTTGTAATTCCATATACAGAAACCAAATTTTATCTTTTTGGTACAATTGGTTCGGAAGATATTGTAATTCAAAGTTTTTCACCCTCCACCCCTATACCCCACCACCTCTTTTAACAACTTTAACCCTTTTCTAATCTCCTAGTATCTCTTAAGACAACCACAAAGTTTCAACCTTCTGACATGAATCATTCAGAAGATATGGATTTTAGAATGTTTCTATCTCAGCTTTCAAGCGTTATGGACGTATTGTTTTTCACCCCACTCCCACACCCCTCAACCACTATCGAGCATTTTTTTATAAATGGGTCCACTATCATAGTTCTCCATAAGTTCCAACTTTCAGCCCCCTAGCATAAGTGGTTTCTGAGATCTAGAGACCAAAATTTTTAGTCCAAAACGTTCCTCTGAATCGACTATTTCGATTAAGCACAGCTACTCGAGTGAGAAAATCACACCAAAAAAAATTCCGGACACGCACTTGTAGTCGAGCTCATACAACTCTGTATGTTCTTGAAATTTAATTCCGGATAGGTCGAAAAATTCCTGATCAACCGTCCGGAGAAACCTGTGCATGCTCAGGTTTTTTTTCCGGACGCGCGTTTTTCCGGAGTTATGTAGTCGACGAGCTAAAATCTCATACATTTCTATGGGACATGGTTTCCATTCTTTCCGGAAGGCGGAGCCTCTTTTCTACAGAGTCGAAAAAAAACAGACCATGTAGTCCGGGCCTTAGCGTCGGAACGTATAGAAGTTGAAAGTTGGTCAACTTTATCCCTCCGTTTTGTGTCTCGGCTAATTAACGGAACGATTGTGGCTGTTATGACACTGGCTATTTTTGCGGCTTTAAAGCGGCTAATCCAAATGGAGAGGGATAGAGACTTTTACATACAATTTAGACATTGGTGTGAGAGAGACAGTCCGAACAGCCAAACTATAAGTAGCTGTCAAAAAACAATCCATAACTGTCAAAAAAGCGGCAACAAAGCGCATTCGAGCAGTAGGTCTGTTCTTTTTGGCTACACCTTCTACACTTTACTGCACTAACTCTTGAGTGAGTGCAGAGAGGTGAAGACGGTGAATGAAAAAAGAACAAACCTAATAGGTTTGTTCTTTTTTCATTCACCCTCTTCACCTCTCTGCACCCGCTTAAGAGTTAGTGCAGAAAAGTGTAGAAAAGTGTAGAAGGTGTAGCCAAAAAGAACAGACCTAGTGTTTCGCAACATTCTAGCAGTTAATCCAAGAAAAATCCACTGGCGGCTGGATTTTCCAGCCGCTACAGACTTGTTTTTGACAGTTCGGTACGTATAAATTGTGGAAAGTGCCATGTGATGTTACGAAACGCGCCAGAACCGGTATTTTTCTTTACAAACCAGTTGTTAATTTCGTTTACTAGATGCCGCTAGCGTCGGAAAGAGCGGTATCTCTTTCTTTTAATGTTGTTCGCCTTGTCGCACGATTGGCTATTATTGTACTTTTTTCTAGCGAGGAAAATAGCCAGTGTCATTACTAGTCGTTCCAAAATTCCCTTTAGATGTGTGTCGGATGGAGAAACTCAACACTGTCCGTTTTCCGGATCGGATCGGATCGCCACCATTATAACTGAGGCTTTAGGAATAGCGCAGACCACGGACTATTTAGTTGTGCAACTTTTTAATTGGATCGAGCTGCGCACGAGTGTGCGCCTGACTAATATATTTAGTCGGTGTTCATGTGCATACTATTCAAACTATTCGGTCGATACAATTACAGCAAAAACTGTAACATAATTGCGAAATGAGCAATAGATAGTGTTATCAAGGTATCAACCTTAAGGGCTCTACGGACGACAATTTGATCGACCGATCTATCTGCAGATTTTGGCCTGTACAGTTCGATCGTTCGTGTGTGGAAAATCGAACTGAGGAGAGATTTATCTGCAGAAATGATTGCAAACTTCAACTGTAGATCTTTTGTCACGACTAAAGATTTGCGATCGATTGTCACTTGATCGTCTGGTAACTGTAGTGTGTTGAGAGTGGATTGGCGACGATATAAGCCACAGACTTTTGAAGGGAAAATATAAATTTTTATTTATGTTCTCTTGACGTAAAAATGGCTACTTGGGCGAGAGATTTTCTTCTGGTATTTTTCGCAAAAATACGGCGCGATGGAATGTGAAAAGCGATTGCAATCGCAATCGCGATAAAAGAGATGTGGGATGTAACAAACTTATTCAATGAGGTTGCGCTGGGTTGGTGCCTGGATATAGAGGGAGCCATTGATAACACCTCTCAATATATCCACAATTCCATTCAAGAGCGGGGGCGGCATACCTGGAAATCGATAAGGTTCACGCTGCTAAAACGAGTAATAAATTCCTCAATATCAAACGAAACTCTTACAAACAGGACCATAAAAGTTTGTACGTAGAGAGGTGTCATATCATTCTGAAGTAGTGTTCAGACTAGGCAACTCGTTTTATTTTGATATATGACACCTAGACGTGATTTGTTTTGACAAGTAGATATTCAGCTGTGTTTCATTAGCAAATTTATGCTTTCTAAATTATTTGAAATAAAAGTGTTTGTATAGCAGTAATAAAAACTGTATTAATTCGCTAATGCAGTCGTTGCACAAGCACAAAATTGAGTTTCGGCAGCATTAAATAGTTTCTTTCAAAGTTTACTTCAATTTCCGCGAGGGTCGCAGTACATGTTTAAATCGAGCTAAAAGTGTTTAAATCACTTCCCGAACGCGTTTACGAAAACACGTTGCTACAACGCGTTTAACAGAAAACATGTAAGTACTGCGATCCTCGCGGAAATCGAAGTAAACTTTGAAACAAACTATTTAATGCTGCAGAAACTCATTACTGCTATACACACACTTTTGTTTCAAATAATTTAGAAAGCATAAATTTGCTAATGAAACACAGCTCTATCTATATCTACTTGTCAAAAGAAATCACGTCAAGCTGTCACGTATCAAAATTAAACGAGCTGCCTAGTCTGAACACTACTTTTTTAACACGTTCATTTTGCCTACTTAAACGCGTTTAAAAAGCATAGTCGGTACAGGGTATTCATGTGGTCCATCGCGGTTGATAAACGATTAACCAGACTCAGAACATCTGGTAGAGATGTTCAAGGTTACCTCGACGACATAACCATCCTAATACGAAGCAAGTTTGAAGACACTATCTCAAAGATATTGTAGAGAGGACTAGATGTGGTAGCACTCTGGTGCGCGAAAACTGGGCTAAGCGTCTGCCCAAAAAAGACTACTACCGTTGCTTTCACGAAAAGGCAAGACCAGAACAAAATTTTAACCCATTACTGCACAAACTCCGTTTAAACGGATATTGTGCTTAATAAACTTTGTGCACTAATGGGTTAAGCCCAAAACTTTCTGGTGAAAGGATCGAGCTCTCCAGTGAGATTAAATTTCTGGGAGCAACCTTAGATGCTACAATGAACTGAAATGCGCACATTGAATGCACTACCGAGAAAGCCAAGATCTCTCTCTCATTTCTCTGGACCCCTAAAAGTCTTATTGGCAAAACTTGGTGTTTAATCCAATATCGCTCACTGGATGTATACGGCAATAGCTAGACCGATGATCACATATGCGTCATCTTTATGGTGGTGCAAGACCTTACAGTACAAACCAAATAAGTAAGCTGCAATGGTTAGTCAGGGCAAATGCAAACCACTCCTCCTACTGCAGCACTTGAGGTGATCTTAAATCTTTCACCTTTACACCTGTATGTGTAAGTAGAAGCCAGGCTCATGACGTACCGACTTCTGAGGATACGGAAGTAAATAAAATAGCCTCCTCAGACCTTGAGAGTGATCCTGTTCTCGGCATTTCGCTTTCGGATAATATCATACCATGAACGGCATACCATTCAAAGCAGTGTTCCCACCTCGCAAGGACTGGAAAAACACAAAGACCTGAAGACTGGGATAACTTTTTTTTAACAATATATATTTAAATATCCGTTTCGACCAGTATTTTAGAAAAAATGTGGGTTGGATCACTTTTCTGTTTAGGATTTTGAATAGACCAATTTTCAATTTAGACACATCCTACTTAGGATTTTGAAAATAATACCATAATTAAAAAAAATACTAAAATTAAAAAAATCAAGCACGAACTAAAAGAAGGTTTATCCATGGTAAATAAATAATTCATACGTAACAACAATAAGTAATTATAAAAGTATTCATCTTCACTATTTGCATGGACTCCATAATCAATGACATTGCCAGCAAATAAGTGTTTACACAATTTATGGTGAATTGGTAAAGTCAATAAAGCGACCGGAAGGGAAAGGTAAATTCAGTGGTCAATTAAACAGAGTTTGTCTCCGTTTTTTTTAATTAATTTATGTACGGCTGACTTCGATCATTTTTAAATTTATTGACTGAAAATTTATCAAAAAAAAGTATTTAAAATTTCTTCCGAATCAAGGAACATTGACATTCTTCCGTAAATTACTGATGTCGGCAATAATTGTATTGATGTTGTATTTACTGGTATGCTGCTTCCGCTTGCAGCAAGTAATTAAATGCGTCTGAAAGGGTTAAATTATATGCATCTTGGCTCGTAATGATTTTTTCTGATTCCATATATCGATTGAAGAGTAGCAACATCTTAAGTCTGTATGAACTTCATACAGACCTAGAAGGTTGCTAGTCTTCACCATTGATATATTGCATCTTCTAATTTTGATGACGTAGTAAATGAGCTTAAATATTCAATCTAAAAAATCAAATGTATAAAAATACCAAGAATATAAACCAAAATAGGTATAATAAAACTGCAAAGCGAATACCTCATTATATCAGTTTTCCGAATTACTTCGCTTCCAAAACAAAGCTCTGATTTCTTGTTTTGGAATTGAATTGCAAACTGCTAGATAATCCAAACAAGGGAAGAATTCTTTAGTAACATTTTCATCTGAAATAATACTTATTCCATTTTCGAATAAAGTAGAAATAGAACTTGTTTAAATTATCGATGGGCTGAAATTTGAATTTAAGAGAAATTGTGTTTAAAATTTAATTTTTTTTTATATTTTTAAGAATCTATTGAAATTTATTAAATTACTTGCCGTGTCCCGCGGCTACGCCCACGTTTATATGGTTCTATGCCACCGAAACTGCAAAGCCAGCAGTTTCCAGTCTTGCTTCCTGCTGCTCCTGTTGCTCCCGTTGATCCCCTTGATCCCGTTGCTCTCGTTTCTCCGTAGCTTCCATTGCTCCCATTGCTTCTGCTGCTCCCGTTGCTTCGTCGCTCCCATTCTTCCCTTGCTCCTGTGGCACCGTTGCTCCCATTGGTTCCGTTGCTCCCGCTATTCAATTATAACAAGCGTGCGCGCTCATACACCGAAAACGCATGAACTGCTGATAAACTATCTATAATATATGAAATTCACTCATTTGTTGAAATGACTCGTGCGCCACCTATTGTAAAATGATTTTACTAATGCAAAACCCTCGCGAGCGTCCCCTCGAAAAACCACCAAAGTTTCATCGCAATCGGATGAATGGTATTGGAACGCATACGGGACACATAAACAAACAAATATGTACTCCATAGAGAAAAATAACCCATTTTCTGAGCTCCTAATTACAAAATTATACACGAACCGTCATATAACAGTCAGCCGCGAACATTTTTCTATCATTGAGGGTTGTTTCCACCAGTCGGAAATTTTCAATTTTACCATTTCTTAATAGGAACGCATAATTCATACACCGAAAACGCACGAACTATATGAAATAAACTAAATTATATGAAATAAACTTAAATGTTGAATCCACTCGCGTGCCACCAATTGTAAAATAATTTTACTAATGCAGAAACCTTCAAGGGCGTGCCCTCCACAAATCACCAAAGTTTCATCGCAATCGGATAAATGGTATAGAAACGCATACGAGACAATCAAACAAACAAACATTCATAGATAAAAATTATCCATTTTCTGAGCTGCAGATTATAAAATTACACACGAACCGTCATACAACAGTCTGCTGTTCAAAATTTTTCTATCTTGAAGGGTTGTTTTAATTTCTATCAGTTAGAAATTTCCAACTTTACCATTTGATAATAGGGACGCATAACTAATACACCGAAAACGCACGAATTTCCGCTAAACTGTATGAAACACTCTTAATTGTTGAAATAACTCGCGTACGACCAATTGTAAAATAATTTTACTAATGCAGAAACCTTCACGGGCGTGCCCTCAACAAATCACCAAAGTTTCATCACAATCGGATGAATGGTTTAGGAGCGCACACGGGACAAACAAACAAACTAACAAACAAACATTCATTTTTATATATAGAGATTTCACAGCATATGTCTACTCTAAACTTTCATCCAGAGTATAAGAAACTACTGATCGACTCGAAATTTGAACTGTTCGAACTGAAAAGTCGCTTTATCGTATCGACTACGGCAAGTGAATAGGTTGATTACTTTTTAATTTTAAAAATTTTACATAATTTATATATAATATAAAATACCTCACATATTCGTATGCCTCGAAAATCTCAAATGAAGGTATGTACAGGATCTACAAGACCAAAGCCACAAAAAAATTTGGGAGGTGGTGGTTTGAAAAAAAAAAATTCTCCTCTTTCAATTTCTTTGAAATTAATCTAGTATTGCAAAATGTTTTAATATATTTTTAAAAACCGACCGAAACTTGCCATTTCGCAATTATCGTACGGGGGTAAGTCCGTGGGTATATAGAAATTGAGGGCTTAATGTTCTTTGATAGAGAACCGATTTAATTAGCTTGATAATATATACTGGAATGTCACTGAACAACTAGAACGTGTGAAGTTTGTGCAATAGTGTTTCGTGCCAAACCATAAAGCGTTCGCTATACCTTCACCTCATCTGTAGATTCTTTGTGACAAAGAACTTTTTATAAATTTGCTAACTCGTTACAGTTGGTGATTTGTTGATAGACCCGGCATAAGACCGAATTGAAATTTAATAAATTCACGAATTCCGATATATCTCTTAGGTCTGATGAGATATCCAATTGGTTCAAACTTTCTCGGGCTTTTTATATAGTCTCAAAAATTAGTTTTAGGATTGTCACCAAGACAATGTAAAGGCGATGCATACGTTTTCAGAAATTTCGCCCATTTTCATGGGTTTTGTGTATTATCAAATTTTTCGACATTTTTTCTTCAATGGGGTGTTTTTTTTTCATTTTTATTTCGATGTTGGGTGTTACAAGGAGCTATTATAATGACAAAATTTCAAGATAATCAACCTTAATGTCTGGAAACAACCAGTGTTACATTTCTGCTTCTCGGACTTTATCTCGAAAAAGAATAAAGTTGCGCCCAGACTGTTGTCAGATTTTTTTTAAATTGCAATGCTGTTTATGCGTCATTGAATCTCGGTGAAGAAAATAAACTTAGTTATTTTCAATTCTTGTACTAGATAAGTATTAGGCTTGTGTAGTTCGCTAACGAACTAGTTCAGAAGAGCGTTCCCATAACTGAAATGAACGAACTAGTTCGCAGTCAGTACCGCTCCTAGTTCTTTTTTCATTGCCGTTCGGAACTCTGTGAGACGATATACTATACTATACTAGATCTAGTGTCTTTTTTTTGCTCATCATGTTTTACTAGATCTACTGACCTTTTTTTTGCTCATCTTCTACTACATCTACTGACCTCATCATCTTCTACTAGATCTACTGTCTTTGAACTACGACTACTCATCACTGAACTCCCCTGAAGTGATGAACTATGAACTAAAAGAACGAACTAGTTCGCGAGGGATCGGGAATCGGCAATGATCACTCACTATGGTAAACTAAAATGCGCAAGCTTCACAAGTATGGAACCATGGTAAAGATTATAGTGTCCGTGCTGTAAATAAATTCCTTCTTGGATCAGTCTTCCGCAATTTAATAAAGTTTCAATATGTTCGTTATTATAATAAAATACTTATCTCTGGTCGTATACCCGTTAAATATTGTATTGTATAAATCCTATCGAGGTCTGAAAACTTTGCCACCTATTTTTCTTCTTTAGGATAGTCAATCTGTGGAATTTTCATTCTGCCTTAAAACGACAACTTAAAATTTTACCAAATTGGTTGTACCCATTTGCATTGAATTATTGTTGTCGCAATTCAATCATTGTCGACTTATTGTACTAAGACCGAAAAACTATTGCTGCATTTTTCATGTTCTCGTTAATTTATATACCGTTGTGGCTGTTCTATAGAATAAATTTAATTTGTCCTCCTAAAAGTTATACGATTTTCACTTACAGATTTTTGAAAAAAAACGACCTTTAATTGTCTGTTTTCCGTTTCTTTAAATGCAAACAATTTTACAGATTTTTCCTATGTTGTTGTGTATAACCAATTGATTTGCAAGTGTAAATTTGACTAATAAAAATTCAATTTATAAAACTTTCAGATTTCAACACCATTCAATGAGGATCGATTCCTGCGACAAATACATAAAATGGTGGAAAGCGCTTTAATAGGAGCCCTCATTGTCGCAGTATGTATTATTTGCTATCACAATAGCATGTACTGCGGCTTTGTTTTCGATGACATCAGCGCGATTAAGGATAATAAAGATCTTCGTCCGACGACACCTATAAAGAATATTTTTCGCAACGATTTCTGGGGAACGTCAATACGAAAGGTAAGGTTAACGTACTTTTTTATGTTAGTATTCTGTAGTTTGTATGAATTTGTATTGTTCTTGCTAAATAGGATTTACTTCAAATCTAATCATTGGATTCGCACAGATTATGTCTGAACTTAGCCAATATATAGTTGGACCCCCACAACATGAGAAGTAGTTTATAATGTAATTAGAATCATTAAACAATTTTCGAACAGAATCTAAGAAATGTCAATTTGAACTGAATAGTTATTCATCTCCTTAAGAAATCGGCAACGATCCACAATGACCTTTGATTTTGAAAAAGGCGTTTCGATGAGAAATTTGAAATACCCCGAACTTCTTCTATTCTGGATTTATTCCTTGAATAAATTTCAATTGTTTCTCGAAGAGAAGATTTGAAAAGTACTTCTCTCCATCTGATTTAGCTTCTATTTACAAAACTTACATTCGCCCCCGACTTGAATATAATACTCATATTTGGACGGATGCCTCTCAATCTGCTTCAGCCTTCAAGTACAGAGTGGAAAAAAGACCTTTGAAGATCCAATCACTGTTAATATTGGTTGACTCGAACATCGACGTAATATAGGTTGTCTGGCTCGTTTTAATAGAAGGAGCTTGCTATCTTGATTTTGGCACTCGAGATATTCGTAGATCAGTGCGGGCTCACAAGTAAGTCCTAAAAAACCTTTCTTCGTCAGTAACACTGAAATATAATTCTTCCTTTATCAACGGGATGTTACGTATGTGGAATCAGCTCACTTTTAAAGCACTATCTTCTATTTTTTTCCAACTCCTTATTCTTTGCATTGCCACTACTTATAGGGATTAAATTCCCTTTCCATTGAAGGAAGTAATCAAAAAAGGTTAGGGATTACAGTTGCGGTAAAGCGCTTAACGACAACCATATTATTATTCTCCTAACTACATTAATAACTAAAGTTCACACTTGATTCCGTGAGTGTACGATGCATAAATCAACTAAGGACGAAAAAAACAAGCAAGCATGCTTTAAAATTAAATTATTATATATGCAAATTTAGTATTAAAATGTTTACAGTAAAATGTGTTAATATAACAGTAAACACAGTAAAAAGTTCGGTATTTTACAGGAGCAGAGTCATAAATCGTATCGACCTTTGTGCGTGTTAACATTCCGCTGGAACTACTGGCTGCACGAACTACATCCTGCTGGTTATCATGTAATTAATGTGATCTTGCATGTGACAGTATGCCTTTTCTATTTTAGGTAAGTAATTATGCAAAATGTAATGTGTAAAAGTAATTATAACTCATAATATTTCGATGTGTTAACAACTGCTTTCACCATATGAAGTGGTGATGTCGTTATCCTCTTTCATTCCTTCAAACAATTTGCTTCTATCTCTATTTGAAATTTTTTATTTGTTACGAAAGTGTTCCATTATCAATTTTGTGGTGGTGGAAGGTGGTATTCAGGATTGAGGTGTAAAATAATTTATTTTGATACTATCAATCCGTATTTTGAGTATAGAGTCCATCAACAAACCTTTCGTGGCGATAGTAATTTCGGATTGGGAGAGTCGATCGAATCGAATCGAATCCTGTCATAAGCTTTTCATGGAATATGTCCAAGATCTGTGTTACCGAAAAAAAAGTACAGTAGGCAACATATAGTTGTAGTGTCTACTCTCGTATCAGAAAATCTAAAAATATTGTTGCGAGCTAGTGGCCCGTGTATAAGCTCTGCGGCGCTTATATATTGCATGTGTTAAGTCTAGAGATTTCCAGCATATCCGGTGGTTTGTGTAGAACGCGCAAAAAGAATCTATTGCATGCGAGAAATGTCAAGAGATTTCCACGCTGTTCTAATAATTATAGTTTTAAGTGAAATGAATTCGATTTGACGTCAAATATGATGACGATGAGGATCATATCTCTTTATCACTGAGTCTTCTCCATATGGTGGTTGCAATTTGTAATAATTATTTTATTTGCAGCACTAGTTGGTGTTTTAATTTGAATTTTTCAAAGTGTTACCAAGGTTTTTGATTAATTTTTCTTAAATTTAATTTGTTTTCTTTAGGATATGATTCGATTGGCTGTGTTTATGTTTTTGTCTTGTCCTGCATATTTTCTTTTCAATACACTTTAATTTTCTTTTCAATACACTTTAATTTTCTTTTATTTCCAGAATATGTACCATATTTCTACCTCGTATTGCAAGTAGCATTGCTGCAATTCTGTTTACTGTCCATCCAATACACACAGAAGCCGTAAGTTTATTGTTTAATTGATTATTTGTTCGAACTGATTTCAAAACTGTTTTAGGTTACTGGAGTTGTTGGACGAGCCGAGATTCTATCGTCAATATTTTTTCTCCTCGCATTTTTATGCTATACAAAAGCTTCTGTGACTGCAAAACGAACCGGTTGGTTTTAAATTTCAATATCTACAGGAGTGAAATTTATTATTGTTTTATTTTTTATAGATTGGCTGTATTTATTATATTTTTCAATATGTGTTATGATTGCGATGCTAAGCAAGGAGCAAGGGATCACAATAACTGGCGTTTGTGTTGTGTACGAGATTCTCATCGTACAAAACGTAAGTACACATATTTTAGATAATTCAATCAAAAATCGACTTCGTTGCAACGTATTTAGCATATTAAAAAGTAATTTTGCCCTACATTATTGGGGTAGAAGAATACACCGACAACCGGTCTATTTGCTCTGAAAATGATAGACTCTAAGTCATGAGTTTATCACTCGCGGGCATCCACGACTGACAATGATTGGCTTCCGCAGCGTTCTGCTACTAAATGTCAGCAAACAATTAGGGATCAAACGTGAACTCAGATTTAATTTCTTGCGACAGATAAGGCAAGGAGGAAGGAAAGGAGGCTCAGAATATTTTTGTCGCCAAGCTACCACCTCTTAATATCCGTAAAATCCTCAAATATTCAGAATCGGAATGAAATGCCCTTCCGTGAAGTGTTTTATATTCCGTATGTGTTCTGAGTTTGTTTGGTTTTCTTAGCGATTGTGTGAAAATAAGGGAAACTTCGTCTTCAGTTTTTATATAATATAAAATTCAATAACCTTAAATTTTTATTAACATAAATAGTTTTTATGCAATGCTTGTAAATAAAAGGAACAGAAAGGTCCTTACTATCAAACAGAAAGTAAAAATTATTCATGAAATCAAAAAGGGCATCTCTATAATTTTAAAATTTAGAAAAAAAAATTGGTGTATATACATGAATCAACAATCTATTATTTAAATGAAAAAAAAAGATACAATTTAATACAACAAATTGAAGCAGTTACATACGGTACTAAAGAGTCTGAAGACGGAGAGTGACTGTCCAAGTGTGTTCCAACGCCGCTTAAACCCACAAGTGCATGTTATTGGTTATACATCTGAAAAAAGTGTGAAACCTCGATCTCTTAACAGTGTACACGGACTTCCTGTAATCTATAAATCACAAAAACGTGCTTGGATTACCAGAGCATTTCATAATAATTTTGTGGCACAAACCAAAGAGCATTAGGACGCCAAAATCAAAGCTAATTGCAAAATTGTATTGCGTATAGACAGACAGCTTATTCAGATGCAAAGCTTTTGCTAAAAGACAGTGCTCCCGCTCTATATCGGCCAAATTGTGCATTATTTATCCTGCTAAGCAATCGTAATCGTAATTGCTTAGATCTACAGAAAGAAACCTCGTTGTGGACTTTAAACAAATTTCAATAATAAGAACTGCAGGTCGTGCATATCTGCTGCTTGAAATTTTGTATCACCGTCTGCTTTAAGAAATTGTTGGAACAATATTTGCTCGTCTGATGGTAGTGAAGGCAGCTCATGTGAAAATTCGTCTGCAATAGGAATAGAAACAATAAATCATATAGTGTCCAGTCTAACAGAGATTTTAATGCATTCAGATAGTGAAATGATTGTAAACTGTATAGATATGTGATTGGATGCCCGAACCATGCTTGTTATACGAATAACAATTCACCAGCTTAAGAAGAATTGGAGAACTCAGATGATCGCATAATCGTAGCAGACGATAAATCAATTTCAGCCAAAGAAGTATTGGAGTGCAGTAGCAATCTAATTAAATTCCTGGAACGTAAAAATGATGTGCCTTCGAAAGAAATAATGCAACTGTACAATGTTGAATCACAATTAGGCGAGGCAAACGCTGAAGCAGACAACACTTGATATATTTTTAAAAATGTAATATTTTGATATCTTACTTAATACCAACTAAACTATGTATGTAACAATATACGTGTACAGTCGGTGCCACAATTATTTGTGCATAACCTTTTCATGCGTAAAAGCTAAAGGGAAAGTACTATAACTTTTATAAATAAGCATAATTATTTTCATTTCTTTTTTTTATAGTTACATATATAACCTAAAACAATATTAAAAATTTCTTTTTAAAAATGCAATAAAATGAACAAAATTAAATTTTTTTCCATGTATTATGGCTTTATTAGTAAGAGTAAGCATTTCCATTAATGATGGAACACAACTTCGTTCAAGTGGCTGCCTCGGCTGGCTGCGCAGTATCGCATTCTGTCACTCCAATTTTCCAAGATCTTGTTGATGGTTTCGGGCTGTAGCTGCTCACGGATTGCTTGGATGATATTGGCCTTAAGTGCTTGAATCGTTTCTGGATTGTTGGCATAACATCGGTCCTTCACGATTCCCCACAAAAAAAAATCCAAAGGGGTCAAATCGCAGCTCCGAGCCGGCCAATTGACATCGCCAAGACGGCTGATAATATGATTTGGGAATTTGGTGCGTAAAAGATCGATTGTGGCATGCGCTGTGTGGCATGGCGCGCCATCCTGCATGAACCAGAGGTCGTCCAAATCCATGTGTTCAATTTCAGTAAAAAAAAGTAGGATAACATGGCTCTGTAACGTTTACCGTTGACCGAAACGTTGTTCCCAGCCTCATTTTCGAAGAAACATGGTCCAATGATGCCACCACTCCACAATCCGCACCAAACTGTCACTCTCTGTGGATGCATTGGCTTCTCGACAATAACGTGCGGGTTTTCCGAGCCCCAGATGCGGCAATTTTGTTTGTTAACGTAGCCGCCGAGATGAAAATGCGCCTCGTCAGAAAAGATGATTTTTCGCCCAAAATCGTTGTCCAATTCAAGCTGCTCTAAGGCCCAAATTGCGAAGCGATAACGAAGCGGATGGTCGTGCGCCTTCAATTGCTGAGTCAATTGGACCTTGTAAGCGAATAATCCGAGATCTTTGTGCAAAATTCTCCTCAGGCTAGTGCGTGAAATGTTGAGCTGTTGAGATCGACGGCGAGTTGATGTTCGTGGAGTGAGTCTCATACTCTCGGCTACAGTAGCCACATTCTCGTCTGTGCGCACCGTACGACGACGGGGGCCATGAGTGTTGTCCACTAGCATGTCAGTCTCACGAACTTTTTGCACAAACTTGCGTACAGCAGGCGCGGTGGGTGCTTCATTTCGGCCAAAACTTCTTTTCAAAAAACGCACTGTTTGGGCTATACACCACTCACTTTGGAAATAAGTTTTCAATATTTCCCAACGTTGTTCAAGCGTAAAGCGACTCATTTCGTTCCGCGGAGTGACTTTCTGTCAAGATTCCGAGCGGGAAACAGCTTTCAGTGTCAAAATAACCTATGATTTAAAAAGAAACCACTAGATGGCCCACCCTGTATAAGCAAAATTAATAACAGAAAAGATGCCACAATTATTTGTGCACAGCATTTTGGTGCCACAATTATTTGTGAACTGAAAAAAAGAAAATTTCAAATTAGTTTCAAAAGCGAAAATCTATAAAATTATGTATTTAGTACTTCCTTAGTATTTTGTATTTCCACCCTTTGCCGCAATAACCCCTTAAAGCGTCTAAGCATAGAATCTATCAGGTTTTGCAATGCGGTCGTTTGTGATATTTTTCCAAGCTTCCTTAGGCAGCCGTTCAATTTCTTGCCGAATTTTCGACTTCATCCAGTGCCAAACGTTTTCAATTACATTGAGATCAGGGCTTTGGGGAGGCCATGGAAGACGTTTTGTACAATATCTGCTAAAAACTTTGTTACAATTAGTGATTTGTGAACATTGTCCTGTTGTAATATGAAGTTGCTGCCAATCAAGTTGTCCCTGGCGAAAGATGCACAATCATTCAATAGGTATTGAAGCTGTTTTATGCTCTTTGGGCACCTAACTAAGGATCCAATGACATTGTAGGAAACACACCATTATTTTTCGGCCATGAGAATGTCGCGTTGAATTTGTCACCGCTCTATTGTTTGTTTCTTTTGGATTCGAAAAATAAAATTTGCGTTTATATGTTCCATTGCATCCGTCCAATGGATACTCCTCCAAAATTGAATTGGCCTATTTATATACTCGAGAGCGAACTTCCAGTGAAGGTTTCTGTTTTTTTAGTTAAATATGGCGTCTGTTGCACAACGTAGGATTTTACGTTATTTTCCGCTAGCTTCCTTCGAACTGTAGTCTTACTAATTTTATTCTCGTCCAATATTCACATCGTTTAAGATGTTCTTGTAAGTTGTGAAAGGAGTTCTCTTTGCTGCTCTAACAATTACCTTTGTCTACCTTTACAGAAGTCCCCCGTTTATTCCCTCTCCCTGGCAAAGTTTTCACACTTTAGTGTTTATTTGCTTTCGATACCTAATAATGAATGGTATTCCTATGACACCAGATCACAACAGATCAATTAGGTTCAAAATAATCAGTAATTTTTGATTGTTTGTCGGACTTCATGGCTTCCATCGCGTTCTCCATGTTGTTTAGTTGATCGAAAAAAGCCGGGTCACAAGAATCTTGGTTTTGAAAAAAATTGTGCACTGTCTCCAGAGCTTTACGCATTTCAAGTTTTGATATTATGGGTGCAGGTGTTCCTTCCTCGTCGTCTTCTAATTCAATGGATGTGTCAATGGTGCTTCGTTCTGCTTCAACTATGTCTTCTTCAGTGGGGGCTCCAGTTGTTACGATCTCATCATCGATACTAACATATTCCTCAAATGTTGAAAAATTACCATCTCCGGTGTTTCCCATTCGTACAATAATCTCCCAGTCCTCACCGATTGGTTCCTCCACTGTGGTGCAGTCTTCAGCGACAAACTGGCTATTGTTTGAGCTGAAACTAAGAACCATGCTTTTCGTGCGAACTTCATTGCCTGGAGGAGGGAAACATCGGGGCGGGCACAATTTTCGTCTATTCCGTGGAGTATAAATCGAAGCAACTCTTTGCGGTAATGGACTTTGAAGTTCTGGATTATGCCCAGGTTCAAGGGCTGCAATTTGCTCGTTGTGTGATCAGCTGGTCGCATAGTTACATTGTAATAAATGTTGGAGGCGGTTTCACATGTAGAGGTAATTACCTCTAATGTTCGGAAAAATCGCTTTTCCAGAATGCTTCCTGTCCCAAGCATTCCGGTTGAAAGAGTTTATTGTACCTGTTCAAAGAAAAGAACTCTTAAGTCCCACTTGGTGGACATGGTCAAAATAGTGAATTCCAACATAATTTTACATGCATGTATTTTAGGATACCATGCGTACCAAAGATAATTTTGGATGATTAGCAAAAAGACTTTGTGCAAACCATCGCTTACTGGCTTCACACCCTTTGCAACATAGTTGAATGATTCGTGTCTCGGTACACCACAATCCACGTTAAGTCATCCTGTTCATATTGCATCAGATCCTGCAAAAGGCAATCTAATAACTATCACACAAGCATTGAGATAAAATAATAGGTTTCACAGCTAGCAAGACTGAAATGTGAACAGTAGCACCTTTTGTTGTTCTCCAAACTTTATTGGTCATACGATTTTTTTAAAATCCTTTCCAAGAAGTAATATTTGTTATGTTCTTCGAAAATATTCTTCTCAAAGCTTTAGTTTAGTTTAGTGATAACGTATAATGGCCCTAAATCATTCGATTTAATACGAAAGTTACTGGAGAAACTTTGATGACTAAAGTGACTGAGTGAACAAAGCTATGCTATTTTATGATATGGATCATAAAATTGAAACATCAATAAAGTTAAACAAAACTCAAAAATCACATCAAGCTAAAGGAAATCTCGAATAAAATTTAACTTGTTGCAATGCATAATGTACAATTATTTTCTAAAGAATTCTTAACTAAGCCTGAAAACTCTCAAAGTCAGAAAGTTTAGCGTACAGACAGAGTTAGTTTTAATAATGTAAAGAAAATTTCGGAAGTATCAGAGAGTTCGCCGACAGTTAGTTCCTCAGTTCGCTTAATTCTTTGGTAAATGTTGAAACTAAACTCTGTTATTAATTTATAATGAGTGGGGTTGGATAGTGGATTTATTATTCTTTTCTTTCTTCTCTCCTCAAATATAAGTTTCTTAGACCGCGGATAATAGCTCTATAAGTAGATTCTTGGTGTTAGTGATTAGTGCACTTAGTCTCTAGGCACTCCAAAGCTCGTGTAATTAGTAAGAAATTCTACAGTGTGTCCATATTATTTATTTATATTCATATTTGGATGTCAATGTCAACTAAAAATAATTATAAAGACAACTGGACTACAACCGGCTTGTTGTTGATTACCGTTCCACATATCCCACTGCCTCTTGCACAAAATGGTATTTTAATTTCTTATCCATTTGTCATACAGTATACGCACTTTTTCTCTGCCTAAGTTTGATGACTTCTCGCATAATATGCTAGTATATTTGTGTTGTTGCGGAGTAAGTTTTAGTCTATCTTGATTTACGAATTTGTTGGTTGTTTTTCGGCGTCAGAGGAGTTTATGGTGCGAAACACAAACACGAAAGCCCGACAAGGATCAATCACTGTCCTGGTTACAGCCGTAGAGGACATGACAGCTGAAAAACATTTAGTAGCCAGTTTAAGACTGTGTTAGTCTAGGTCTGAAGGATAGATTCCAAGATTCATCAGAGGGTGTATCATGCCTACTATCCGAAACACCCTTACAGCTGCTGGTATTGCTGAGGATTTCTCTATGTATACGATATGGAAACCAATTACTTTGCTCGCTCGATGGGGCGTTGGTAGCTGGTTGAAGAGTGACCACGGCTGCCGATGTCTGATCTATGGTCTTTGATCCGTCCGTGTAGGCTAGTGCATATCCAGGGAACTTCTCCAGATGCCTTCTGTGCAGCAGCTGGTATAACGAAGCAGGTGTGTGGGATTTATTGGGATATCTGGAATGAGCAGGTTGGGAGAAGGAAGGACGGAGGCGGAGAGGAGTGGTAGCGGATTGCGAATGGGCAAGGGGATATTGGGGCAGAGTTCGATGAGGGCTGCGCGTGCGCTTCAATGCGCTGACGTAGGTGTCCTGTTGTGTGTCCAATCTGAGCTGGTGATGGTGTGGTGGTGCGGATTTCTGGTGTCTATGCAGCATTTGGCCGCAAGGTTAATTTGCGCTTTTTTAATAATGGTTTTGATGCTGTCACATCCGGACTCTACGAGAAGCGCGTCTATCGGGGAGGTGCGGAAGGCACCTAGGGCAGCTCGGTGGTGACCGCGTAAATGGTTATTGCGTATTGCAAATACCCTCGTATCAGGGTTTGCGCGACATGCAGAATTGCAGCTGTGCTGGCTCCCAAGCTTTTCGAAGCGAGGGCCCGGACCAGATTGAATATTTTAGCGAGCGATGATACAATGTTGTTTATGTGGACATTCCACTTAAGCTTGTCAAGCCGAGTATCCTGCACGTGGACAGCGGACACAGCGAGACCTCGTCTATTCGCGCGTCGTAGACGGACGGTCTGATTTTTCGCGATATGGTAATGAGTTCCCCTTTGCGGTAGGGCATTTTGGCACCTGTTCTATTGCACCATGCGTCAACGTTAGTTTGTATCTGTCTTATGGTGTCATTAAGGAGGGAGTGGGAGGAGGTGAAAATAATGTTATCGGCATATATGTAATGTTTGGTGTGGGGGATGTCAGACAGAAGTTGCGATAGCAAATGTATGTAAGTATTGAAGAGAGCGGGGGATACTGGAGATCCCTGCGGTAGAACGTTATCGATTCTATAGTGATTGGATGTGTAGCCACTGACTCTCACCATTATGGATCGAGACGAAAGGAAGTTATCCATCGTTTGGATGAATCTGGTATCAATACCCTAGATAGATAGTTGTTTAGTAACTACGGTTTTGATTACCCGGTCGAAGGCCTTCTCGAGATCGAGGGAGAGGACATGATACTCCTGTTTGTTAGAAAGTGTCCGTCTGACATAGTGTTCGAGCTCGAGCAGGAGAGACTTGTAAAACCGTGCTGCTCGTCCGACAGTACAATCTCCAGTACGATCCCAAGCCTCCTGCCCAAGATCTTTTCAAAAACCCTTGACAGGCAAGGGAGCAGCGAAATAGGATGAAGATCCTTGGAAGTCAGTGTTGTAGAAGAAGAATTAGATCGCTTACGGATTGGCACTTGGACAGCTCTCTTCCACATGTGTGGAAACCAATTCATTTCCACGAATTATACATACTTCATTTAGCTTGCTTATACTCCGAAGAGCCTATGGTCCATGGATAGCTGCCGTACCTACTTAATTTTGGACAAGCCATCGTCAATATATCAAGATACGATTGCGTTTAAATACTTTATTAAACAATTTAATTTCAATAATTGCAGATTTTACCCATCGATTTATTTAAACTGGTTTACGCGTACTTAAGCAAAGATTCATCATCTCTCAGTTCGATTGGTTTTTGCTGGAAAACTTTCAGACGTGTGATCTTCTTAGTTTTATTAACGATTCTTTTACTGTTTATCCGATTAAATATAATGGGAACACAACTTCCGGTTTTCACACGGTAATTAGCTGACGATTTCTTAAAGTAATGTTCGAGCGAAACTAATATTTCGTTTTATTTTACAGATTTGATAATCCTGCATCCGTAACTAGTACGCCTGAAAGACAACTAACCTATAATTATCTTCTATCAGTTAATTTTTGGCTGTTGTTGTTTCCTTGTGATTTATGTTGTGATTGGACAATGGGTACAATTCCTATTGTTGAAAGTTTTACAGATATTCGGAACGTCGGAACATTACTAACTTACTGCATGCTGTTTGCAGCGCTAGTTAAAATTGTCACTACTGCGAATAGACGATATGCGGCTATTGTTAGCATGGTATGTTGTTAAAAAATATCTCGGTCATAATATTGAACTAATACAATGACAACTAATTGCAGGGATTTTCATTCATGGTATTTCCGTTTGTACCTGCTTCGAATCTGTTCTTCCCTGTAGGTTTTGTAGTAGCAGAGCGAGTGTTATATATGCCTTCAATGGGATTTTGCATGCTAGTAGCCTATGGGTACTATCTAATCTATAAAAGGATTGAAAAGAAGAAAATAATTGCTGCGCTCTTTCTGGCTGTGATATTAGTTCCGCATGGTGTGAAAACATATATGCGGAATTGGGATTGGGAAACAGAATACACAATATTTTTATCGGGACTTAAAGTGAATCAACGAAATGCTAAATTGTTTAACAACGTTGGACACGCTCTAGAAAATAGTGGAGATTTCATGGAGGCTTTGGAATATTTTAAGAAAGCCGTCGAAGTACAAAATGATGATGTCGGGGCGTACATCAATGTGGGACGAACCTATAATAATCTACAAATGTTTGAAGAAGCAGAAGCGGCTTATCTCAAAGCGAAATCGCTATTGCCGAAAGCCAAACCAGGTGAATCATATCAAGCGCGAATAGCACCGAACCACTTGAATGTTTTCCTAAATTTGGCAAACTTAATATCTCGCAATAACACACGTCTAGAAGAAGCAGATTTGTTATATCGCCAAGCTATTAGCATGCGATCGGATTATACTCAAGCCTACATTAATCGTGGCGATGTACTGATGAAGCTCAATCGAACTGAAGATGCACGCGAAGTGTACGAAAGAGCTTTACTCTATGATAGCGAAAATCCCGATATTTATTACAATGTACGTGAAAATTAAAAAAATAATGTCCGATTCAGTTAAGTAATTGTTTTATATCTCGATAGCTGGGTGTTGTATATCTTGAACAAGGGAAAACGTCACAAGCTTTAGCTTATCTAAATAAGGCACTCGATCTGAATCCGGATCACGAACAAGCCTTACTGAATTCAGCAATAGTACTTCAAGAATTGAATAGCGGCGAATTCCGAAAAGAAGCAAAGGTTCGACTTTTTAAACTGCTCGAAAAGAATGGTATGTACAAAAATCGGTATTACGAGCATATAATTTTTAATATTCAAATTTGGCTTGTTTACAGATACGAATGAGCGTGTTCATTTCAATTTGGGGATGTTGGCAATGGATGAGCATAATACCGACGAAGCCGAACAATGGTTCAAGCGGGCGATTCATTTAAAGGAAAATTTTAGAAGTGCTTTGTTTAATTTAGCACTTCTATTAGCTGATGATACTCGACCTCTGGAAGCTGCTCCGTTTCTTAATCAGCTCGTTAAATATCATCCGAATCATGTCAAAGGATTAATATTATTAGGTGATATTTACATCAACAATATAAAGGATTTGGATGCTGCCGAGAATGTGAGTAATTTATAATTAAAAAATTGTTTCCTTCCTTTTGGAATATCGCAATTTTTAATAGTATAATATCAAAAACAATTTTATCATTGTAATATCGTTCTCTTCTTAATTACAGTGTTATAAAAGAATTTTGGAATTGGAACCAACAAATATTCAAGGTTTACACAATTTATGCGTTGTGCATGTTGAACGAGGCAAATTGGCTAAAGCAGTAGATTGTTTAAAATTAGCGCATAAACTAGCACCGAAAGAAGATTATATTTTACGACATTTACAAATTGTTGATACACGTTTACAAAAAATCAAAAACACTCCAGGTAAGAGTAAGGAAAAACAGTTAGCATTATCAGACTACGATCCAAATGAATTTCGAAATTTTAAAAATGCAAAAACTACAACGAGTTTAAGCTCTGCTGATGACGACGCCGTACTTAAACGGCCAAAACCGATAACACAGCATTACACTATTGATCACTTATAACACTCAAGATTTCTGTGGAGTGTGTAAGTCTTTTATAAGATTTATTTGTTACATACCGTCAGTGAAAAATGTTTGCATATCGCCACCTATTTAATACTATACATTTTTATTCATTCCATGTGTTTGAAAGAGCACCAGTAATCGATGAAGCAGAATGAGGAAAATATTTGGTTTGTTGTGAATGAAATGAAAAACAAAATTCGTGTGCGTTCTTTTGGAATTAGTGAAATTTAGTGTTGGATAGTGTGTGCTATGGTCAGGGCTTAAAAGAAATTAAAAAAATCTACCAGCAATCCGGGTAGGCCTTACTATTTTTTGAGTGTAATTCCGGGACGCGTTCAATGGTTAGTTGCGGTACTATGCGACTGACAAACTAAAACAAAAAGTTCCAAATAGCCACCTGAATAACATTTTAAGGTTGTCGTACGCATAGTAAGCTGGACTGCAACTTAACTTAAACGCATCCCAGGCTTTCACCCAAAACCCGCTAACAATAGAAAGCTGAACCTTGTACGTTTTAAAAATATAATCTCACTTATTCCGGAACCCGCCGGAATGAAAGTGAACTGCGATTTCTACAATTTTAAAATATTGAAAACGCTTGAACGACTCAGTTTGTAGAAAATTTTACAGTTAAGATCCGCAATGAAATAGTCACGTTTTTAAAGCCTTTTTTAAAAAGTAATTGGCAATAAATAAAGGAAAATTAGATGCGGTCCCTCTCTCGCATTTGAAGTGTTGGCATATTGGACAGTATTTCACCCAAAAATATGGTTTCAAACAACTGTGAAGGATGATTTTAAGTAGATTGATAAAGCAGTTTTTGAACGTTTTCAACGATCGCATGTGAACCGCATAGCCGGCTTGAATAGAAAATCCGCCGTTTTCGATAATAGAGGTAAAAATACTTAAGATTAATAAACTTATAAAGTAACAATAGTATGTCTTAAGATTAATAGTACATTCTCCAAAATTTGAGGAATTTACCACAGTTTAAACAGAACAGCATTTTTTAGATTACTTTAAGATAGGTATACGAATACGGCAAAGCTAATGTATTATCCGGAAAAGGCCTAAAACCGGATGTGTAGAGAAAGAGGACTGACACATAACAAAACAACGTGTTATTAGAAAATTCTTTTTTTTTTTTTAAGAATAAACTAAAAATCACGTTTATTTTCGCGTCTAAATAGAATTATAATATTAAGTACAAATTTGGTTAGAAATTATATAGGTTCAGAAAAAATTGTATTAGTACCTTATTACGTGTTGCTAGCTCGGATGGCGGTGGAAGAAAGGAAAGAAATCAGGTCTGTATCCGCTACACCGATTCCATTTGTTCCACCCGGTTTTGTCATTTGGGTGCGATCGTTATTCGGTTCAAATTTGAACCGAATTAGTTCAAATCTGAACCGAATTATTTGTTAAATTTAGTTGCCCGTGGTAACACTCTCCCCTCTCGGTATGTCGCTACTTAAATCATCGCGGGTTTGTTCATCGTGGATATTCTCGGCCTCCATTAGCATGCACCTTAATAGTTCATCGCTTGGATTTCGTGTGGGCATTATCGCTTTGGGCGTAACTTTGACCGAACGAATCAGTCTCTCCCAGCTTCCTCCAATGTGTGGAGCAGAAGTTGGGTTGAAATGCCATTCGATTGCCTGACCAGGAAAGGTTGTCTCTTGCAATTGATTGACGTCAATTTTGCTAAGACTCATCCGAAGCTCTTCATTAGCTCTGCGGAAATTAGTTCCATTGTCACTATACAACGATGTGGGGAAACCCCTTCTGGCAGCAAAGTTCCTTATCACCATAATACAGGAGTCGGTGGTCAGGCTATGTGCAATTTCGATGTGAATTGCTTTAATAGTAAGACAAGTAAATAATACCCCCATCTTTTTTCTATTCGCCTTCCAACCGTCACGCTCATGGGTCCGAATCTTCCCTCTGAATCTTACACTTTTGACAAATTCTGGTGATCCTTTTCAGACTGGCACGAAGGTTCGGGATATCATACTTTTGACGTAGCTCATTGACCACTGTCTCTTGACTATGATGGTGATATAATTTGTGAAAATGCTGTATTATCAGATCCGTGATAGGATTATTCTTGGGCAATATTATTGGACGTTTGGTATCGTGGGAGACACCGATCGCGGCATCGATGCGGCCTTGCACTCTTAGAACTTCGTGTTTGTCGAGGTACGGTGAGCGCGTATATATTCCGCTTGATTTCGCGATGGACTTAGGATTTCCCGTTTGATGCAATTTATTTTCCTGAAGAATACAAATTTCTTCGGGATATGCTTCGCGTTGTGCTATTTGGCATAGCTTATTTTCAGCGTAGCTGTACTCACTAGGAGTTAATGGACCGAGTTCTCGTGAATTGGGAAGCCTACTGTTGCGAATATATCGAAAGACTGCTGTACTTCGAAGCAGTCGTAGCCAGTTCGAAAACCTCTTTGGCTTGATGACGCTTTTTGAAAGTACTTTTGCATGGACAAATACCGCTCTTAATTCTTCGTTTGTTTTAGTTTGCTCAATCTTATCTGCTGGCCAGTTTATTTCTTGCTCAAGAAGAAAAGTTGGACCCGTAAACCACTGGCTTTGAGAGTTTATTTTAATATTACCGGGAGACCACTTTTTTGCATCGTCAGCCACATTTTGCTTTGAAGGTACCCACCTCCAGTCGCTAACGTTCGTAGACTCTTGAATCTCACCCACACGATGGGCTACGTATTGTTGATAGTGTTGAGACTGCAATATCCCCTGGATATTACAGTCAGAAAAATGAATAAAGTACGGAGGAATAATTTGATTGAATCTGAAAAGTGGTTCGGGCATTCGTGAGAATGCCGCAGTAAGAACCGAGAAAAGCAGGTATAAGCGCCTCAGAAAGAGACGCAAATTACCTTTGAGTTTGTTTTTTAGCTGAAAAATAAAAAGGAAAAGGGTTGAAAAGCTGTTGAGTTTATACTCACTGACTCTGTAGAAATAATGGTAGGCAATGGTTCGGATTTAAATAATACTTTGTTTTATTCGTTTTTGTCGGAACACGTCCGTAGTCTGTTTTTTTTTAAAATTACTGAACCCCTTATTTCTAATTACCAAAAACTTATATACTAAAAAGTTGCCGACTGACACGGAATTGAGTATCGTTACACATGTCGGCGTGAATCCAACTGAGAACAGTACGCGAATCTGACCACATAATATGTTTATCGATTTTTAGAGAATGCCCTTCAGATATGTTGCAGGCGAGTCGAGCACCTAGTACGGCAGCTTGCAGCGATTTTTGATTTTGCTGCTACGAAGGAGCACTCGATTCCTGAATCGTACTCCATTCTGAAATAAGCGACTGCTGAATAGGCACTTTCGCTAGCGTCTACAAATTGATGTAATTGAATTGGACCTCGCTTTGTAGATTTTACAGAGAAGTAACATCTTGGAATTTCTAATTGCTCCATTATCGGAATCGTCTGTAGAAAGTTCTTCCATTTGTCGGTAAGATCAGTAGTGAGCTTTTCGTCCCACCCTATCTTTGACTGCCATATTTTTTTTAGAAGGATTTTTCCGCAAATCACGAATGGAGAGAGTAACCCCGGGGGATCAAATATCGACATCAGGGCTCTTAAAACTTCCCTTTTAGTAGGACTTCGCTGACCTGACATTACCTCACTGCTAAGCTGTGCAAATGCAAGTAGAAACCTAAAACAGTCTGTCAACGTGCACCACTGCATACCTAGAACTTTTTCGGGGCCCGTTTCTTCTTTAGCGCCAATACATTTCGAATCTTGCATTACTGTCTCATTCAAGGCTTGAATAACTTTACGGGAATTAGAGACCCAATTGCGGATTTCGAATCCGCCTCGTTGATGGACGTATCTGATGTCCATTGCAAGCGCGACCGCTTCTTGGACACTATCGACGCTAACAAGCATATCGTCCACATAGTGGTGTGATATAATTGCTTTTGCAGCTTTTAGGAATGATTCTAAATTTTGTTGCGCATTCAGGTTTTTTACGTACTGGGCTGAACTAGGTGAACATGCAGCTCCAAACGTCATAACCTGCATGACGTAGATATCTGGTTCACTTTGTCCGGGATCGTCCCTCCAAAGGAACCTCTGTGAGTTTTGATCGGCTTCCCTGATAAGGACCTGATGAAACATTTCACGAATGTCGCTGGTAACAGCAACAAGTCCTTCGCGGAATTTATAAATGACATGTAGTAGCGGTGCCAATTGATCCGGCCCTTTTATGAGAACCGAGTTTAATGATACTCCGTTGACCTTGGCAGCTGCGTCCCACACGATTCTAAATTTTCCCGGCTTGTTAGGGTTTTTTACCGTGAAGATTGGGAGGTACCATGTGCGAGGGTGTGACTTTTCTAGCTCAGTTCCTGATAATTTACGTGCGTATCCCTTTTGAAGATAGTTGTGAATAGTATTTCTGATACTATCACCTAACTCAGGATTGTTCGCTATTTGCCTTTCAAGACAGATAAGACGTCAATACGCCATCGAAAAACTTTCAGGTAGAGTCGAGTTGTCGTACTTCCAAAGAAGTCCGGTCTCAAACCGGCTCCCTTTGCGGTTGGTAGTTGCTTCCATAATTTCTCTTGCCCGTTTATCGTCCTTAGACTCGGGAAGAGAATCAGGGATTTTTATCCCGATATTTTCTATTGAGAAATATTTTCTGACTAGTTGACTTAAATTTTCGTCAGTCTCACAGTCGCATGTGTGGAAACTATGGTGTTGGTAATATGTCTGGCTGGCGTTAGAAATAAGGTTATCATCACAATGTCCATGTAATACCCATCCCAGTCTTGTCCGGGTAGCTACGGGCTGTCCAGCTTTTCCCTCCTTGACTTGTAGAGGAATACTCAACCTACCATTATCTATTCCTATAAGTAATCGAGGTAAGACTTGATTGTACGGCTCAACCGGGATGCCTTTCAGGTGAGTATATTTCTCTTTAAGAGCTGCTACTGGCAGAGATTGGATTAGTAAGCCAAGCTTATGAACTGTACGGGCTTCGGACAATTTGAACCTTTTTGCATTTTCGCCTGTACCAAAAATCGTTAGAGATACCCTTTGTGAGTTTGGTTCGGATCGAACGGTGTCTGCAGTCCACTTGAAACACAAACTTTCTGGCGTCCCGTTAAGACCGAGGTCTTCGATCACATCTTCATCGATAAGGCTCAGTGAAGAGCCTTCGTCTAGAAAGGCAAGGTGCTAATAGAAACATTGTTCCCGTACAGAACCACAGGTATAACTCGAAAAAATGCTGTTCGCGGCGTATGCTGGTGAGTATTACAGCTCGATAGCGGAAAGGAGGTTGCCGCATTCTCGGTTCGTACCTGCGATGTATTGGCATCTTTGCTATCATTGTGCAAGATGATGTCGAAATACACAACAGTTTTTCCCGCATACTGAATTTTTCCTGCACTTTACACGACCGTGTTGCCTTAAGCATGTACGACAGATGTTATGCTGCTTGATTATACGCCACTTGTCAGAATAATCGGAACTTATAAACTTTTCGCACTTTTCGATTGTGCGATTCTTACTATCACATGAAGGACAAACTTTAACATTCACCTGTGCTGCAGGCTGTGCACTTACTTCACTTGCGGCGGTATCCTCAGTATGTGCGTGCACGTAATTGCGATTCTTATTAATACCTTTATCACATCTTTTCTCCGGTATATTCTCTGTCGATTGAAGAGTCACCTCACTGGCCGCTTGGGCTATTTGAAATAGCCACTTACCAAACGTAAACAAGGAAGTCACTGGAATGGTTTGTTTATGGAAGGACCAAGAGAGTTTGATTTGTGAGGGCAATTTGTCAACGAGTTCGTGTAGAAGATATGGATTACTGGAATAAGCAACTAGGCCTGACGCTTGAATAGTGGAGCTAGCGCGAAGTTTATTATACTCTCTAGACGTTCTATTTTGGGAGAAAGTAAGTCCCGAACAGTTTTTAAAAGGGTATGTATTATCACCTCCGGCCGCCCATACAATAGTTTCAATGTTTGCATTACATTGGGAACATTGTCTGGCCATGGGAGCTGACTTCGCACTGCTTCTAGGGCTTTGCCTCTTATGCTCTTCTGCAAGCGAATTAAGTTCTCATATGATGTGAATCCGCAGGCTTGTGTTGCGCTTTCGAATGCACTGATAAACACGGGCCACTCATGCGGATTTCCGCTGAAAATGGGCAGATCCTTCGGGATGGATTGCCTAGCAGCCAACTGGCTTGTCGTTAAGACCCGGTGTTGGTGTTCATGGGTCCCGAAACTAATTGGGGGTTGGTTATTTCGTTGATAATATGGTTGAAATATGTTACTTGTGTAGCAAAATTACAAATTGCGTTACTTTAAACGGCGGGATTCTGAAAGTAGCGAAGCACAGACTCGAAGAAATAAGGGTAAGTGGATGCATAATTTTCACATCGGTACAAAGCATTGTCCTGTTAGTACTGTTCCTAACTCCATATCTCAATTGCTGTTCTTTTTAATACGATAACACAACCTTGAGCTTATTGCTAAGATAATTATACATAGCAGCACTAAGATGATTTTGAGCACCAAGCCCAACATAATAGTTGTTATATGTTGATTGAATATAAGAGGAGGGTGTTTATTATATGTTTTTAGGTCTATAATGTCTGTCCATCCATCTGTCATGTTCTGTGTGACTGTGTGCTGGGCATAATGGTGACTGATCTCCTTCAGAAAAGGAGTAATATTTCTACTGATTACTCGACTGATACTTATACTGTCTAAAATGTATCTTCTACCCTCTATCACAACATAATTAGCTTGGGTCTTGTTTATTACTGTGTACATATCAATTGTTGTATATTGTCGGACAACAGGATGACCACCTAAGTCATCCCTAGTTAATATATAAGAGATGTTTCTGCCTACTATTAATACACGACCTCCCACATATTGTACTAGAGGAATAGGTACGTTGTTCGTATTTCAGACCATAAAACCCATTGCCTGTACAACAAAAATTTCACGCCGACTTAAAATTGGGATAAGATTCCCAATCGGTCATGAGAGACCGAGAAAACTTCCTTCAACTCGATGGGCGCTGACGTTGTGCGCCGTCTAGCCCACCCTACCATAGCCATATCTGTCCTCAAAAGAAAATATCTAAATATGGCCCCTAAAGAGAGGAATGAGGGGGGCGGAAGGTCTTCAACCGAGAAGATCCATCCTATAGGCTTTCTTATTTAGCAATTTTTTCTAAAACAAACTCAGTCCAAAAAAAAACAATTCATACAAAAATAAAAAAAACAATAGATAATAATAAAAAAAAATTACCTTTTTTTTTTTATCGCTGCATAAATAAAGTCGTATTTTAATTTTATATTATTTATTGTCTGTCCATGTCAATTTCTGTCCTTGTAACGTCTTGTCATATTTTTTTTTTTTATGATTTAATTTTCTTTATTTTTAACTTTTAATCATTCATTTATTTTATTTATTTATTTATTTTAGTGGTCGAAGACTTCTGCGAGTCACCCTTTTTTCCGTCCGCGCCAAAAACTTCACTTCACCTTCTACAATTCTATTTTTCTCTTAACCGCGCTAAAAATCGACCTTCACATTCTTTTTCTTTTTTTTCGTCCGCGCCAAAACTTAACTTCTTATTTTTTCTTCATTTTAATTTTTCGCCCGCGCGCGCCAAAAAAATCTAACCTCCTCCTCTATCTGTCAGAAAAAACTCCCCGCCACCGAACTGATTATTGTCTGGAATTGGTGTGGATCACAGTAATGCCAACTGCATTAATTGGTCACCAATTCCCACAGATGACACTACACAGTTATTCGTTATACAATCTTCTCTACTTAGTCTCCAAGGGGTGTATGACTTGATATTGATTCCTATATCCCGTATGTCTTGTAACTGATAAAGTTCCCTATTTGGTCCTTCAAAAGGCAACAATGTAGTCATATAGTATTGATCATCTATAATCCTAGAAGGTCCTGAATGCTTATAATACCTGTGATTATCAAAGGGTTATGTAATATTGATATCAGTGAGTAGTCACTCAATGTGTATAATAAATGTGGGTTATGTTTATACATGTTCATATCATGAAATTTGTATTTTCTTAATACTTCTAAAAATATACGGATAGACAGCATATCAGGAATTAATTTGTTCTGGTAAATTGCCATCATTATCCTACTAACCTGAGAAGGGATGTATATACTTCAGTTGACCAACTTATAAGAGAGTATTGTTTGTGTCTCCTTTGTACAGTCTGTGTCTTCTTGTAACCTAGATAGTCTATCAAATATCTGTGGGATAACAGCATTCAGGGTATTGTTGATGTCAGTTATTCGTTATACAATCTTCTCTACTTAGTCTCCAAGGGGTGTATGACTTGATATTGATTCCTATATCCCGTATGTCTTGTAACTGATAAAGTTCCCTATTTGGTCCTTCAAAAGGCAACAATGTAGTCATATAGTATTGATCATCTATAATCCTAGAAGGTTCTGAATGCTTATAATACCTGTGATTATCAAAGGGCTATGTAATATTGATATCAGTGAGTAGTCACTCAATGTGTATAATAAATGTGGGTTATGTTTATACATGTTCATATCATGAAATTTGTATTTTCTTAATACTTCTAAAAATATACGGATAGACAGCATATCAGGAATTAATTTGTTCTGGTAAATTGCCATCATTATCCTACTAACCTGAGAAGGGATGTATATACTCCAGTTGACCAACTTATAAGAGAGTATTGTTTGTGTCTCCTTTGTACAGTCTGTGTCTTCTTGTAACCTAGATAGTCTATCAAATATCTGTGGGATAACAGCATTCAGGGTATTGTTGATGTCAGTTATTCATTATACAATCTTCTCTACTTAGTCTCCAAGGGGTGTATGACTTGATATTGATTCCTATATCCCCTATGTCTTGTAACTGATAAAGTTCCCTATTTGGTCCTTCAAAAGGCAACAATGTAGTCATATAGTATTGATCATCTATAATCCTAGAAGGTTCTGAATGCTTATAATACCTGTGATTATCAAAGGGTTATGTAATATTGATATCAGTGAGTAGTCACTCAATGTGTATAATAAATGTGGGTTATGTTTATACATGTTCATATCATGAAATTTGTATTTTCTTAATACTTCTAAAAATATACGGATAGACAGCATATCAGGAATTAATTTGTTCTGGTAAATTGCCATCATTATCCTACTAACCTGAGAAGGGATGTATATACTTCAGTTGACCAACTTATAAGAGAGTATTGTTTGTGTCTCCTTTGTACAGTCTGTGTCTTCTTGTAACCTAGATAGTCTATCAAATATCTGTGGGATAACAGCATTCAGGGTATTGTTGATGTCAGTTATTCGTTATACAATCTTCTCTACTTAGTCTCCAAGGGGTGTATGACTTGATATTGATTCCTATATCCCGTATGTCTTGTAACTGATAAAGTTCCCTATTTGGTCCTTCAAAAGGCAACAATGTAGTCATATAGTATTGATCATCTATAATCCTAGAAGGTTCTGAATGCTTATAATACCTGTGATTATCAAAGGGCTATGTAATATTGATATCAGTGAGTAGTCACTCAATGTGTATAATAAATGTGGGTTATGTTTATACATGTTCATATCATGAAATTTGTATTTTCTTAATACTTCTAAAAATATACGGATAGACAGCATATCAGGAATTAATTTGTTCTGGTAAATTGCCATCATTATCCTACTAACCTGAGAAGGGATGTATATACTCCAGTTGACCAACTTATAAGAGAGTATTGTTTGTGTCTCCTTTGTACAGTCTGTGTCTTCTTGTAACCTAGATAGTCTATCAAATATCTGTGGGATAACAGCATTCAGGGTATTGTTGATGTCAGTTATTCATTATACAATCTTCTCTACTTAGTCTCCAAGGGGTGTATGACTTGATATTGATTCCTATATCCCCTATGTCTTGTAACTGATAAAGTTCCCTATTTGGTCCTTCAAAAGGCAACAATGTAGTCATATAGTATTGATCATCTATAATCCTAGAAGGTTCTGAATGCTTATAATACCTGTGATTATCAAAGGGTTATGTAATATTGATATCAGTGAGTAGTCACTCAATGTGTATAATAAATGTGGGTTATGTTTATACATGTTCATATCATGAAATTTGTATTTTCTTAATACTTCTAAAAATATACGGATAGACAGCATATCAGGAATTAATTTGTTCTGGTAAATTGCCATCATTATCCTACTAACCTGAGAAGGGATGTATATACTTCAGTTGACCAACTTATAAGAGAGTATTGTTTGTGTCTCCTTTGTACAGTCTGTGTCTTCTTGTAACCTAGATAGTCTATCAAATATCTGTGGGATAACAGCATTCAGGGTATTGTTGATGTCAGTTATTCGTTATACAATCTTCTCTACTTAGTCTCCAAGGGGTGTATGACTTGATATTGATTCCTATATCCCGTATGTCTTGTAACTGATAAAGTTCCCTATTTGGTCCTTCAAAAGGCAACAATGTAGTCATATAGTATTGATCATCTATAATCCTAGAAGGTTCTGAATGCTTATAATACCTGTGATTATCAAAGGGCTATGTAATATTGATATCAGTGAGTAGTCACTCAATGTGTATAATAAATGTGGGTTATGTTTATACATGTTCATATCATGAAATTTGTATTTTCTTAATACTTCTAAAAATATACGGATAGACAGCATATCAGGAATTAATTTGTTCTGGTAAATTGCCATCATTATCCTACTAACCTGAGAAGGGATGTATATACTCCAGTTGACCAACTTATAAGAGAGTATTGTTTGTGTCTCCTTTGTACAGTCTGTGTCTTCTTGTAACCTAGATAGTCTATCAAATATCTGTGGGATAACAGCATTCAGGGTATTGTTGATGTCAGTTATTCATTATACAATCTTCTCTACTTAGTCTCCAAGGGGTGTATGACTTGATATTGATTCCTATATCCCCTATGTCTTGTAACTGATAAAGTTCCCTATTTGGTCCTTCAAAAGGCAACAATGTAGTCATATAGTATTGATCATCTATAATCCTAGAAGGTTCTGAATGCTTATAATACCTGTGATTATCAAAGGGTTATGTAATATTGATATCAGTGAGTAGTCACTCAATGTGTATAATAAATGTGGGTTATGTTTATACATGTTCATATCATGAAATTTGTATTTTCTTAATACTTCTAAAAATATACGGATAGACAGCATATCAGGAATTAATTTGTTCTGGTAAATTGCCATCATTATCCTACTAACCTGAGAAGGGATGTATATACTTCAGTTGACCAACTTATAAGAGAGTATTGTTTGTGTCTCCTTTGTACAGTCTGTGTCTTCTTGTAACCTAGATAGTCTATCAAATATCTGTGGGATAACAGCATTCAGGGTATTGTTGATGTCAGTTATTCATTATACAATCTTCTCTACTTAGTCTCCAAGGGGTGTATGACTTGATATTGATTCCTATATCCCCTATGTCTTGTAACTGATAAAGTTCCCTATTTGGTCCTTCAAAAGGCAACAATGTAGTCATATAGTATTGATCATCTATAATCCTAGAAGGTTCTGAATGCTTATAATACCTGTGATTATCAAAGGGTTATGTAATATTGATATCAGTGAGTAGTCACTCAATGTGTATAATAAATGTGGGTTATGTTTATACATGTTCATATCATGAAATTTGTATTTTCTTAATACTTCTAAAAATATACGGATAGACAGCATATCAGGAATTAATTTGTTCTGGTAAATTGCCATCATTATCCTACTAACCTGAGAAGGGATGTATATACTTCAGTTGACCAACTTATAAGAGAGTATTGTTTGTGTCTCCTTTGTACAGTCTGTGTCTTCTTGTAACCTAGATAGTCTATCAAATATCTGTGGGATAACAGCATTCAGGGTATTGTTGATGTCAGTTATTCATTATACAATCTTCTCTACTTAGTCTCCAAGGGGTGTATGACTTGATATTGATTCCTATATCCCCTATGTCTTGTAACTGATAAAGTTCCCTATTTGGTCCTTCAAAAGGCAACAATGTAGTCATATAGTATTGATCATCTATAATCCTAGAAGGTTCTGAATGCTTATAATACCTGTGATTATCAAAGGGTTATGTAATATTGATATCAGTGAGTAGTCACTCAATGTGTATAATAAATGTGGGTTATGTTTATACATGTTCATATCATGAAATTTGTATTTTCTTAATACTTCTAAAAATATACGGATAGACAGCATATCAGGAATTAATTTGTTCTGGTAAATTGCCATCATTATCCTACTAACCTGAGAAGGGATGTATATACTTCAGTTGACCAACTTATAAGAGAGTATTGTTTGTGTCTCCTTTGTACAGTCTGTGTCTTCTTGTAACCTAGATAGTCTATCAAATATCTGTGGGATAACAGCATTCAGGGTATTGTTGATGTCAGTTATTCATTATACAATCTTCTCTACTTAGTCTCCAAGGGGTGTATGACTTGATATTGATTCCTATATCCCCTATGTCTTGTAACTGATAAAGTTCCCTATTTGGTCCTTCAAAAGGCAACAATGTAGTCATATAGTATTGATCATCTATAATCCTAGAAGGTTCTGAATGCTTATAATACCTGTGATTATCAAAGGGTTATGTAATATTGATATCAGTGAGTAGTCACTCAATGTGTATAATAAATGTGGGTTATGTTTATACATGTTCATATCATGAAATTTGTATTTTCTTAATACTTCTAAAAATATACGGATAGACAGCATATCAGGAATTAATTTGTTCTGGTAAATTGCCATCATTATCCTACTAACCTGAGAAGGGATGTATATACTTCAGTTGACCAACTTATAAGAGAGTATTGTTTGTGTCTCCTTTGTACAGTCTGTGTCTTCTTGTAACCTAGATAGTCTATCAAATATCTGTGGGATAACAGCATTCAGGGTATTGTTGATGTCAGTTATTCATTATACAATCTTCTCTACTTAGTCTCCAAGGGGTGTATGACTTGATATTGATTCCTATATCCCCTATGTCTTGTAACTGATAAAGTTCCCTATTTGGTCCTTCAAAAGGCAACAATGTAGTCATATAGTATTGATCATCTATAATCCTAGAAGGTTCTGAATGCTTATAATACCTGTGATTATCAAAGGGTTATGTAATATTGATATCAGTGAGTAGTCACTCAATGTGTATAATAAATGTGGGTTATGTTTATACATGTTCATATCATGAAATTTGTATTTTCTTAATACTTCTAAAAATATACGGATAGACAGCATATCAGGAATTAATTTGTTCTGGTAAATTGCCATCATTATCCTACTAACCTGAGAAGGGATGTATATACTTCAGTTGACCAACTTATAAGAGAGTATTGTTTGTGTCTCCTTTGTACAGTCTGTGTCTTCTTGTAACCTAGATAGTCTATCAAATATCTGTGGGATAACAGCATTCAGGGTATTGTTGATGTCAGTTATTCGTTATACAATCTTCTCTACTTAGTCTCCAAGGGGTGTATGACTTGATATTGATTCCTATATCCCGTATGTCTTGTAACTGATAAAGTTCCCTATTTGGTCCTTCAAAAGGCAACAATGTAGTCATATAGTATTGATCATCTATAATCCTAGAAGGTTCTGAATGCTTATAATACCTGTGATTATCAAAGGGCTATGTAATATTGATATCAGTGAGTAGTCACTCAATGTGTATAATAAATGTGGGTTATGTTTATACATGTTCATATCATGAAATTTGTATTTTCTTAATACTTCTAAAAATATACTGATAGACAGCATATCAGGAATTAATTTGTTCTGGTAAATTGCCATCATTATCCTACTAACCTGAGAAGGGATGTATATACTCCAGTTGGCCAACTCATAAGAGAGTATTTTTATTTCAAGAAGTCTTGAACGTTTTTACAGTTTTAGAAAAATTACTGACCTCAAAAGGTCTGACACGTTTGTACAATTTAAGAAAAATTACTCACTACTAGATCAGGTCACGACACACTTATGTAATATTACAAATGCATTCGACCCATAATGCTGACCTTGTTTCGGTATGCCGGTAAACATTAGGTCAAAACATTATGAGCCCATTGCATTTCTGGTCATTGCGTCCTCCGGCAGTATTGCATGAATTTCAAGCCGGCATTCCATAGGTATTGCTGACCGCGGTGGCATGCCACTCGCAATTCGCGCAAGAAGGTCATTGGGTTTAGAGGCCGATGCGTTGTAAATAAACATTGACTCTTCGTCGTATGCTTATTTACAACGCGGAACAGATATTTTGATATTTTGATATTTTATTGTCGGATATGTAATTTAAAATAGTAAAAATGAAACGAATGCTACCGTGATGACGCAATGCTACTCTGTGAAGGATCCAAGGTACAACATCTGTAATGTACACGCGAGCGCTTTTGGCGCAGCAATGTTGAAGTGATTTGTGGCGCTACGATATGAACTAAGTCATACCGTAGTATCCGTCCCAACCAAATCTTCAACAACATTACCGTCCAAATAGTCGAATTAGCCAGCAGTGTGGAGTCATCCCTTACTCCGCCCTGAAACAATTGAAGGGAGTATGTCTCCATCAACAATTGTCCCAAGTTGGTCAGGACGAGCCCACACCGCGAAGACGACTGTCGTCCGGTGACCAAGCCACAGTTGGGTGACTTGAGTCCCATGGTTTCCCGAAAGGTAGCGTGCATCTAGCTCTAGCACGTGCGTAGCTCGTCGGAAGGGGCGTGAGTGGCTACCTGTAACCATGGACTACGTAATTATGCACAATTTTGGGCTGAAAATCCGACTTGAGAGGTTCGGATTCTATCGTCAGCGGGCTGGTAGGTAAAGGAAGAAGGAAGGAAGGAATGCAGACTATGATAAGGAACTGGAAAAGAAAAGAAGGGAAATGAAGGTGGATAAGCACATGAGTAGAGACTTTCGGCGGGAAGGCCGATGCACATCTCAATTATATGCTTTGGTGGTGGTGTAAAAACTCAATAGAGTTTATGAATCAGCTATTATTATGTCGAAATTATTTGTGCGTGTGGACAAATCCAGTAAAAACCCACTTGGATGTCAACCATTAAAACGAACCGATATTTATGTTCCTCGGGCGTCATATTATTGTCTGGCTGGAACCCTGCCGCCCTATGTAACATTTAAGATGTAACGCGCCAGGTAATGGGGCCATATTCAGGTAGTACCATAAGCGGGTGCCATATACGGTACATGCGCCGTATGATGGCAACGTTGGGCACCCTGTAAGGTATACACGCGCCGGTTTCCTGCGCCACAACCGTTGGGCTCCAATGAACGTGTAGTGCCGTCTTCTGACGCCATACTCAAAGCGTCGGACGCCATGAACTATGGTGCCCTAAAGTGGACCTGGTGTTGGTCTTCCTAATCCCCACCATAAAGCTATACCAGCTTCGGGAGCCACCTAACGTGGGCCCTGAACACAAAAAGAAAACTAGCCGCTTAAACAAGTGCGTGTCGAAAAGGAAAAAAAAATAAACAATTACACACGACCACAAATAGTGTGATGTCCGCCAAAATAAAATGTCTATGGCTCTTTACGGATCCTTCCATCTGCTTCTGTGGCTTTAGTTCGTTGATGCGGATGGTCTTTTGAAAATGCCGACTTCGCTAGGATTATAATGCACGTGCTAAACCTGTAAAAACCAAACACAAGAAAAAGGCAGATTCTCCAACGATCGCGGCTCAACTGATCCAGCCGTTGTTTCGATGAGGGCCACATGTCAGCTTATGGGATTTCTAAAAATTCCTGAAATTTTCGTGTAAAAGCTATAAGGAAATTTAAGGCCGAATTTTAACACCGACTGTCTCACGATGGTGGATCTCCATAAAACAAAAACTAATGTATCGAAGCCTTTAAGAGAGACGAAAGGGAATTTGCCAATTCGGCTTTCAGAACGACCAACTCACGTGATCCAGTAGAAACGTGCATGCGGGCGGCAAGGTCTGCGTTGGCCACCATGCGGTTGCGCGTCGCTAGCGGTAATTCGGGGCTATGGTAACGGAACCTGCCGATAGCTTAATGCCTAACGGGGGAACCTCCGTTATGCAGACCGAGATTACGCACCTCGTGCCACCGATAACTCAGCCCTTAGCTTCACCAAAAGGAACCAAAAACCAAAATTCACGATTGCAATTTGATTAGAAACGAAATAGATGTAAACTATGCAAAGAAGTCTATTCCTTCGTTCGGAATACGCACACAATTAACGGATCGTGGCGGAAATTTCTTTAGTTTGGATCGGTTTCAGAACTTTTCCAATTTTAACAAAACAAAAGAATAACTGATTCTCGGTTAAGCTATATTCGGATGAACTTTGGATGGTCAACTCTTCTGACTTCCTTGGCTTTCATACGCGGACCGTTTTACAATCGAATTACGATCGATCTGATCTAACCTTAAAATGACTAGGAGGATACGCGGGAGCTTCTGTCGGCGCGTTTTAGGCTAATGACCGTATTAGCGAGGGCGGAGCACTCACGGACGAACATCCCAAATCGAACAAAACAAAAAAAAACTTCTTCACTTGTATGAAGGAATAATCACCAAAAAAAAGGGACAACACAAAAAAAAAATAACACAAAAAAAAAAGGAAAACTCATTTAGCTTACATGGTGTTATTTATTCTTCCGTTTTTCCTTCTCACTCCGGTCAGCTCTTCCCTTTTTGGGTTTTCCTTAGGTTTCCCCGGGGCGAGGGGCCTACACTGGGGCCCGGTCGGGGATTGCCGGATATTCTCCTCTCCTTTTGCCGGCGGTCGGCGTCCGTGCAGCACAAAAAAAAAATCAAATTTACACAAGCAAGAAAATTTCACTTTTGTTCTTAAGGATTTTGCTTCAACCTGCGCGGTTGGTGGTTATCTGCTTACTGACCACGTTCTGTCAGTCCGTACTGCGCACAAGCATCTTTTTGCCCGCTAGGCTGTGCAGCTTGATGTCTGGTGTGCGGTGTTGCCTCGCATGTACGCGTACTTGGCTGATCTTAATAGCCTCTCCTGGGTATTCTATGGTCCCAGACCAAAGAATGACATATGGGGTTTTTTTATACGTGCCCAGCGGATTCTCTAGCGATAAATTGCTAGGAACTTTATTCGATGATCTGGACTGGGGTTTTTTGCAATTTGTCCTCTGCCACATTGTTCTACGGGCCGTTCGTTACACATCCCTCCCCCTTCGGGGACTTGGATCTCCCCCCCACTCTTCCTTTCTTGTCTGCTACTTAGAGTTAATTGAACTACACTCTAGGCTGACGATACATTTTACTCTTTCGTCTTTAAATTTACTCTATAACTTACAATTCAAAATTACTACAAATATTCCACAATATCCGAACGTTATGCCATCTAATCCCGCCGTGGGATTCTCCGTCGGAACTTCGTACTCTGCTGGAATCTGCGGTTGTGGTTCTGTTGGTTTCTGCACTCTCAACAGTGCTCTGGCTTTGGCAACCTGCAATTGCGTTCGAGGTTGGACATCTACTGGCACGTAAGTAACTACTTCCTTCAGTTCAATGTTCCGGACTAAATTGCTGGCTGGTAGTATGCTATGACCATTTGCTCGGCGTGTGTCAAGACATCTTAGACCAATAAGACAGACTGCTAACAGTATGACCAAGACTATACCGACGGCAAACATCGAGTAACGGTGGACTTCGATTTCCTTTACTTGCTCGCTGACCCTTCTTGCCTCCTTTGTTGCCATCAAATCGTCGCGTAGTTCTTCTAAAGATCGGCGCCCTTCGACCAATGAGTCGGCAACATCCTTGTGATTGCCTACCTTGGTAGAGATTTCCTCAATCTGGATTACTGTTGGTAAGCACAGGACTATAGTTACGGCATATTGATATGGACGATGTGGTGTTGTACGTGACGCTCGCACACCGTGAATAATCGTCCTGTGATAACGCAAAATACGTGTTATGCGATTCAGCTTCCACTATATAAGGTGTACGCGTTTGAAGCATCAGATCCCATCGATCGTTTAGGTGTGTTGGTAGATAATACACCTTCCGAATCGAGTAAGGCGTAGGATCTGGATGTGTGATCGAATTTGTATGGCTAAGTTCGTTAACGAGCAAAATCATCCTACTTCTTCGGGTAGCTGCCATACAAAATGTCCTTAAAACACGTGTTCAAGAATATTGACCAATAACTTCAGAACGCCTAAAGCTACGACTTTGAAATTTCAATTTCCTCTTTTACCTGTTCTGTATTGTATTTCTTGCTCCAACTTATGGCTGTTTCCTAAAGAAAGATGAATATTTTTGTCATCAAAGTACTGCGCAATTGAGTTAGTAATTAACGTTGACTTCCAGTGAATTTCCGATTGTTTTCATAGAATTCTTTTGCGTTTTCATATAAAATTTCATTTAAATGTATGCGGTTACCCGTTTCGGGCGTTGATAATCTTAATGAAGTAAGCGTTGTTATAAATGACGATATTGATGTTATAGTTTTAAACATACATCTCTCTATATCTCCACAATCCATGGAATTCTTCCAGTTTTCTAAATGGTATTCAAATGTTATTTGTGAACCCAAATTCAATTTTTGAAAGAGTTTCTGTATATGATGCTTTTGAATTATTTTCAGTCTCTCAATGGTGATGTTTTCCCCTAAGAGTAAAGCAAATGATAACTTTTTTTCAAAGTGAAAGCTAAATTACTCAAAAAGTAAGTAAAGAGTCCTTTCAATTTCCAGCTTACCAAACGGTCTTGAAGTTCCATTTCGTCAGGTGGCATATTTGGCTCAAACGTAATATTTGCCGAGGGGCAGATCTTTTCCCAGGAATGGTAAGAGCTTCTTGGCATTGCTGTCAGAGTCGTTTCTGATATTGTTGTCGAGATCGATGGTGCGCCTAATGTTTCCATTTCTTCAGAATCAATAATTATAACTTTGTTGGAATTTGAATTGGAACTGTAAGCACTTAGACGCAATACAATAATTACACCTGATTGTGCCACCCTTGTGAAATAATTTTAAACGAAATATAAAGCTCTTTAGGGAGGCAAAGTCTTTTTACATTCAATACACTTCATATTTAAACAAAGATTAGTATATGGTAATTACCCAGATTTCTTAGTGCCACTTACGCGAAACTAATCCGCACAACACAAAATTATCAACTATTCTTTCCACTTACGCCAAACACATTCGAGTGCGAAGAACAAAATTTTCGACTATTTCTGGGAAAACAAAAATAAATACTGCATTATACAGGGCTACCAGATCGGTCAACTCTTTGGTCGCGCGTATTTCATTACGAAAGCGCGATGCGTGGTTTCCTTTATATTGGCAATGAAGTCACATTCGTTGTCCCAACGAACCCGACGAAACAGGTGCTTTCAATTTTAATGAATGAGTTATTCATCTTACGAAAAATACATGAAGACAACGTAATTTAAGTCAATTAATGCATTTTATTAAACTTAAGAACACTTCTTCGCGATGAAGAAGCAAAAAAAAAAAATTTGGTTTTGTTAGCTAAACTTTTATTATTAATTCTTTAAATCGTACTCCACTCCTTTACACTTGTTGACTTACTTTTATGCTATTTTACTGCTTACGTAGTGTCTACATAATTTACACCACTACGTATTTTAAATGAGAACGTTAACATATCAAAATGCTGATGGCTTTGAATTTCATAATAATGTTGGGAAAATGCTGACTGTCGTGGGAGTTAGGTTGAATGGGTTAATATTGGGAAAACGCTGACTATCGTGTGAGTCAGGGTGAGTGGTAACGTAACTCGCGCCACCTATTGTAAAATGATTTTACTAATGGAAAAACCTTCGCGAGCGTTCCCTCAAAAAATCACCAATGTTTTATCGCAATCGGATGAATGGTATTTGAACGCATACGGGACAAATAAACAAACAAATATGTACTTCATACAGAAAAATAATCCTTTTTCTGAGCTCCTAATCATAAGATTATACACGAACCGTCATACAACAGGAAGCTTTGTCTACCTTTGAAGGTTGTTTTAATTTTCACCAGTTAGAAATTTTAAATTTTACCATTTCTCAATAGGAACGCATAACTCATACACCGAAATCGCACAAATTGTACCGCAAAATTATAAGAAATACACTCAAATTTTGAAACAACTCTCGTACCATCAATTGTAAAATGATTTTACTAATTCAGAATCCTGAAGGGCCGTGCCCTTAACAAATCACCAAAGATTTATCGCAATCGGATGAATGGCTTAGAAGCGCATACGGGACAAACATACAAACTAACAAACAAACATACCGCGAAATTATATGAAATTCACTCAAATGTTGAAACAACTCTCGTACCACCAATTGTGAAATGATTTTACTAATGCAGAAACCTTCGCGAGTGTCGCCTTAAAAAATCACCAAAGTTTCATCGCAATCGGATGAATGGTTTAGGAGCGCATACGGGACAAAAAAACAAACAAACTAACAAACAAACATTCATTTGTATATATAGAGATTGTCTTTAAAATGTGTTAAGACTTATGTGTAATAAAGTTCTTGATATAGGTACTTTGAGAATGAAATTTTTGTATATGTCTGATTTACGTACAATTTTTTATTTTTGAGATTCCGTATAACGCGGTACGAATTCATTTAATTTGTATTAAATCTTATAACGCGGTTTCCATATAACACGGCAGTTGTTTCCATATAACGCGCTATAAATCAATCTGATTTGTCTTATTTCTATGTTTGTCGTAACGCGGTTTCCATAGAACGCATTTCCTAATTTCAATTAATTCTGAGTTTCTTATAACACGGTTCCCATATAAGGCGGTACGAATCAATCGCGTTATAGGAGACTTGACTGTATAATAATATCAGGAAAGTATTGCTCATTAAGCATTTTAAACAATTTTCCATTAACAAAATTACAAGTTACTGTCTGACAAGCTAAGTTTTCCATGTTTTCAAGAGTTTTTTCTAAAATTCCAGGTAACTGGAAGAATGATTTAAATTGGAAAACAAGCGGTAAAATCTCAATAGTAATGGGTTTCGCTGTGAACGTTGGAATGCCATTTATAATTGTTTCACACATTATGCTTTCCAAAACTTTTGAGCTATGGCTTTCATAAAGAGTTAGACCCTTAAAAGTCTTTACTAGTTTATATTCGCTTTTAACTTCTTCAAAAGGTCTTTTCAGAAATTCTATGATTTCAGTTATATGTCTTTTGGAGTGTTCGGACGTTTCTAGGCATAGCAAAGAAAGTATTTCAGCAGTAATATAAGTAACTTCTGTGACAATATTCTGCTGTTTGAGAACGTATTGTCTAGGTAAGAAATCTTCAGAATATAATTCTCATGTAGAGAAAATGGCCTGTCGTCTTAATTTGTTTAACAAATCTCCTTGAAATGTCCCTTGGGATTTGTTTGAATAGGATATGAATTAACTAAAACTATATACTTAGACTAAAATTAATACAAACTCGAAACTTAAACTCAATGCTAACTTAAAACTAAGTTTAATTTATAGATATGTACATACATATATATAAACTACGTTATTAGGTACATACTGTGGGAATCAAAAGAAAGTGCACACCTGAAAATTTTATGTTTAGCATTCAATAAAAGCCAAATTATTGATTAAAAATTATTTTCGATTATATAATATTAAACTTTTATTTGTCAAGAATGTATATGTAACAAAATCAATTTCTTAGATTTACTACTAAAAAAATTTCCAGAAGAAAAACAAAAAAAAGTCAAAAAAATATGAATCAAAAGTAAGTGTACAGTTCATATAAAAGTCATTTCAGTAAAGAAAATTTAGTGCATTAATATTTAGTTTGAGCTCGTTTAAGCCTAGTATCCAGATCGAGTGAAATCAAAAAACGCATACAAAAAAAAACCAAGCGAAATGCTAGTGAACAATTTTTTCGCTTTCATTTCGCTAGCTAGTATCCAGTTCAAGAGAAATTGCCAATTGCAAACAGATGGCGCTGAGCAAAGATTCCGCAGCAAAATGAGCGTGCATCGTAGTTTCACGGTGAAATTGTGACGTTTTGTCTCGTTTTGAAGTGCAAATGACAATGGAAAATATTATTACATGGCCTACTGCATTAGGAAATCCCTTATAGATATTTTTACTTTGATGGACATTCAGTGTTGTTTTCCAATGACGAATTAACCATATTGTCGTTCGAAATCCTTTTTCTCCATTCACTCTCGATAACTTTACCTTCGTCATCCAATTCATCAGCATAATTCGGTGTGAAATACTCGATGTCATTTTCCGACATCAAAAACAACATCAACAGTATTCTGTGCCCTGTCTGGTCCACAAAACATTGTCCTTTTCACGTATTGCCATTTGGCACACATTATACCCCGAAAGCAAATATTGATTATTTCTTATTTAAAATAAATTGATTTTAAATTTAAAATAAATTGTTTTATTTTTATGTTTTATCAAACGACATCTTTCGGTAACGTTCACGAACTAATTTCACAGCGGAATGAGCGCAGTGAGAGGTAAGCGAAATTTCACTCGATCTGGATACTAGGCTTTAGCAGTTAAAACAGCTAATAGTCTTCTCGGCATGGATTCTACTAACTTTTTTGTATATTCCGCTGGTATGTTAGCCCATTCTTCCTTAAGAGCATCCAATGGGGTTGAGGTCGGGTGATTGCGGGGGATGATCCAACTGTTTGGGAGTCCTATACAGCAGCCACTCACTAAATAAGAGGTATGCTTAGGATCATTATCTTGCTGGAAGATCCACGTCCTAGGCAATTCCAATTTTTCAACACTGGCAGGTAAATTTTGCTGCAATATCTTAAGATAACTTTGTTTATTCATAGTACTATCTATAAATTCAAGGTTGCCGACTCCTGATGCTGCCATGCACCCCCAAAACATAACAGAACCTCCTCCATGTTTAACTGTCCTCGAAACGTTCTTTTCATGAAACTCTGTATTCTTCGTTCGCCAAATTTGTCTACCTTTGATGCTACCAAATATTTCAAATTTGCTTTCAGCTGTAAATAAGACATTGCTCCAGAAAGAAAAATCATGATTTTTATATTTTTTCGCATAGTTGTTTCGTTTTTTTATTAACTTTGGAAAGGCAGGGTTTCTTGCGTTGCGTTCTACCGTGTAAACCATTTTCATTTAATATTGCAAGCCGAAACGGATTGATTATGGTTCGTGGAATAGTCTTGAGCAATTTTCACTGCACTCGCGTGTGGTTTACATTTCACTTCTTTCACTATACTTCTAACATCTTGTTCTTTTAATTTTCTCGGCTTTCCAGATTTCTTAAAATTTTCCACAGTTTTATATTGTTTCAATTTATCAATGATTTTCTTCACTGTAGGTAGTGTGAGGTCTTTTAATAACTTTTCCAATTTCACGTAAACTTTTACCTTCGTTATGCAAATTTAATACAATTTTTCGCGTTTCTATTTCAGTTTGTTTTCCCCTTTTGCGACCGTCTTCTAGCGCTATTAAAATCAAACTAATCACTGTAAAATTTGTTTTGCAATAAATTCTTCAAATCCCTATTCCCTGACCATTGCATTAAAACGGTACTTTGTAAAAAAAAAGTGTCTTTTTTCATTCAATGGTAAATATGGTAAAACGTTGAGTACGTGTGCACTTACTTTTGATTCATATTTTGTTGACTTTTTTTTTCTGTTTTTCTCCTGGAAATTTTTTTATTAGTAATTCTAAGAAATTAATTTTGTTACATATACATTCTTGACAAATAAAAGTTTGATATTACATGATCGAAAATAATTTGTAATCAATAATTTGGCTTTTATTGAATGCTAAACATAAAGTTTTCGGATGTGCACTTTCTTTTGATTCCCACAGTATATATTTTATTTATTGTGCCGATTATTAATAAAACTTTAAAATGTCCACTTATTACTGGATAAATTTTCTTTTCGTGAAATAGATATCCATTAGTAAAAACTACTAAGTTGCAGTCAAAGTGCTTTGTACTTTGCTCAGTAATTTAAGGACGAATTGCTGCCCTTTTATTCGATGCAAAAAGAAAAGTCTTTTAGTAACGCGCTTTCTACGATAACCTACGATAGGTTTGTCTATTGCACTGCACGGTGACTTTTTTTTTCGAAACTCGTGAAATTTTATTTTCTTAATTTTCACTTTTGGGTAGCAATCCTACCGACTGCGCCAATTTTATTTTTAAATTTGTTTTATATGTTTCAATGCACAATCCTTACACATCTCTTCTGATCTCTCAAATATATCTCCTTTGCTGACTGACTTGCATTACATTTTATAGGGCATTCTTATCAGTTTGCATTTCGGTCAGGCTTGTACTTTGATCCGTTTCATAATGATCGTCAATACATATCTTAAATAATTAAAACTTATCTGTTTGAGATGTGTACATCGATTCTTATGTTACGTCTTATTCTTATCTCGTTCTATATGATAATGTACATATATTTGGACACTTTTATGAGTCATGGATAATCTGTTTGTGATGTGTATATCGATTCTTATGTTATGTTTTATTCTTATCTTATTCTATATGATTATGTATGTATGTATGTGTATATGTATGCATATGTAACTCTACTACTTCACGCACAATATACGAAACGAAATAACAAAAAAAAAAGAAAATGAGATCATGTTATAAGTTTTATTCCACAATTCATCTCGGCCGGCAAGAAAACACACGCACAGAAACGAAAATTCGGTATTGGTATACCGCAAAGTAAGGACAATAATACAAAAATAAAATTAACCACAAAAAAATGATTAGTGTTGGCATACGCCGAAAGCTAAAATTTGAATAACTTATACGGCTTACATGTTGGGGTTGCTGGAAAAAAATCCTTCTGTTGTCTGCCAGCTCCTCGTTGGGTGCCTAAGGTAGGGCCCTTTCAGGAATCCCAGTTCCGCACCGCGTAGGTTTTACAGGAGTCTTCGCTTAGGTCTTCTTGTCCTTGTTTTTTTGTTGTTTTCTTCGGCACCACAAAAATTCACCTTAATTTTTTTTTCTTTTTCCTTACTAAGCGACCGGCGCGGTCGAGATTCGGCTCCTAACTGATGATATATCCTCTCCTCGTTTAATATTACTCCGTGGATTCTTACCTAGCAAATAATTGTCCTCCGCGAGTGTTCGGTGTATTTTTCCAGATGTTTTGGTATAAAAAGGAAATTATCCAGCAGATATTTTTATGCCGAATAAGCGTTCCATTACAATGCTCCCACGTGTTCTAAACTTTCGTTAGAACTTTGCACACGTACTTAAATTCACCTACTCTTGTCGGTATCACGCCACACTAAATTATTTCAAACAATTTGTTTTTACCTATTCCCACGTAGGTGGGTGGAAAGAACACGCGGACTATTTGAAGTACATACGTTGCACTGTCTTTCCGGTGTCCGCGTTTAATTTATGATTGTTTCTTGATATGTGCCAAATGTAAGTGTATCATCCCTTCCATACACCGACCTAAACTAATGGCAAAAACACAAAGAGAACCCGCGAAGGTACAAGAAGGGGTTGATACTAGAGAGGTGCTGTTCTTCGAAGTATTATTTCTCAATTAATACCTCGATGGCCTGTAAAATCGGTACCTCCCCATCTCCTCCTTTGGAAAATTGCTCAGGTAAAAATCTGAAATAGAAAATCTTTTCCAAATCAAGAATTTTCGTCGGGAATCGACTTGAAGAGATTCAAGCGATCTCAAGTTACTGTAAAAAAAAATTAAAGGATGGATTTTATGCCCTTCTCTCCACTTTCAATTCAAACGTTTTGAAAATTTCAGGCTTCTAGCTGAAGGAGCTCTCGCGTTAGCGTGAACTGAAAGAATTTCCATATCAAAAAAGGGCCAAGAAAAACACGTCCAAAAAACAAAGTAATTTTACAAGAATATATTTCGATCATCTCAGAATTTTTGCGAATAAGTTCTTCAAAAAAAAAAAGGCGGGATACGAATTTTCCCAAAAAAAAATCCGAACGGTTCTGAATTTTCACGATAAATGTTTTTTTTTACATAAAAAATCCGATTTACGCGGAATTATCGCGGAAAATTCTTCACGAAAACCTATACGCACTTTTCACGAAAAATTAAAAAAAAAAAATTCGATCCAATCGGAATTTTCACGAATCGAAATTCTTCTTAAAAATCCGTTCCGATCAGAATTTTCCGCGAATCGAAATTCTTTACAAAAGTCCGATTTCCTTCGGAATTTTCGCAAATAAATTCTTTTCAAAAAACAAAAAAAAAATCAACACTTGTAATTTTCACGAATAAATTTTCCACAAAAATGCAAGATTAAAAGGAATTAGAGCGCGAAAAATTCTTCCAAAAAAAAATCGACAGATTGGAACGTTTGCCAACCCAAAATTGTTCGCAACATCGAAGAAAACCACGGAAAGAATCACAACCGATTAAAACAGAGCTCATGTGACGTGGTTCTGGAAAATGTACTTCTTCTACCGCTGATAATCAAGCACTTGTTGTGAACGGAGGCCTTGGAGTGAATATTTCGACTTGAAAAAGTCAATATATTCGAAGGAAAGGAAGGTTCAGGAAAGAGTGGGCCAATTTCTCCTACGTCCGAATTGGTGGCTGAAAATCGAGCGGAAGCGACACGCTTGCTGGCGGCCGGGACTAGCTATGGCAGTTGTGTGCGGGTTCTTGCTCGAAATTCAGACCATAAACCCATGGCGTGTACAACAAAAATTTCGTGTTGGCTTACACCAGGTACAGAAAAATTGTGGACTATTTTCCCAATAGGTCGTGAAAGACCAAGAAGCGGTGGAGTTGCGCGACTTTGCGATTTGTCAGGGCGCTTGGTGTTTTTACCTCAGCCATGACTGTCCAAAAAAGGAACATTCGTCATGGCCCCTTATAGAGGTTTGGTTTCAAGAGCTCAAACGCTCGGGTTTATTTTAAAAATATTTAGGCTATTGCCATTTCAACGTATATAATAGCTCTTATGCAAAAAAAAGAATTCAGCGGTAAAATCTCTTCCTACAATTAGAGTTAGTTCGTAAGCTTCAGTTGTCAATTGTCAGCTGTTAAGTGTCAAACCCTTTGACTTGTGGTCAAAAAACCGACAGAGCGTCGAAGTCACACCAGCGTCGACAAGTGATAGCCAACGCACACAAGTGGACTGTCCACATGTTGGCGCTTGTCTGCATTTGGCCCAACATGTATTTGAGGCATCACAGTTAGCGGATTTTACTTCGCAATAAAAAACACTTTTTAATTTAGCGGAAAAACTATATTTTTATTTCACTTTGATCCTCCTTACACCAAACTCGGCTTAAGACTAACTTTTGAATATTGAATATTTAATTTGTTGTGAACGGAGGCCTTGGAGTGGTTATTTCGACTTAAAAAAGTCAAAATAACCGAAGGGAAGGTTGGGATCGGGAAACAGGGGTCCAATTCCACCTACGTCCGAATTGGTGGCTGAAATACGAACTGGAGCGACGTGCTTGCTGGCTTCCGGGCTAGCTGCGGCTGTGGGGGGGTACGTTGTTCGTATTCCAGACCATAAAACCCATGGCCTATACAACAAAAATTTCACGCCGACTTACCCGGGTGATAAAATTGGGATAAGATTCCCAATCGGTCATGAGAGACCGAGAAAACTCCCTTCAACTCGACTGGCGCGGATGTTTTGCGCCGTCTAGCCCACCCTACCTTAGCCATACTTGTCCCTCAAAAGAATTTAAACCGTATGGCCCCTAAAGAGAGGAATGAGGGGGCGGAAGGTCTTCAAACAAGAAGATCCATCCTACAGGCTTTCTTAACTAGCCATTTTCAAAATTTTACAAAAAAACCAATTTATACCAAAAACAAAAAAAAATCAATAGAAAAAAAAAAAATTACCTTTTTTTTTTTCTTTTATCACTGCAGGAATTAAATTGTATTTTAATTTTATTTTTTTATACTTCAGTCCGTGTCAATTTCTGTCCTTTTATGTCATGTCATATTTTTAATTTTAATTTATTTTATTTTCATTATTTTAATGATAATTTATTTTATTTTTTTAATTTAATGCATTTCGATGTTTAATTTCTTTTCTTTTAATTTTATTTATTTGCATATTCATTCTTATGTTTTGTTGGTGGCTGAAAACTTTTTGGGTCACTGTATTTGCGAATTTAAATTTATATGTTGTTTCAATTTTTTTCTTTTAATTTTGAATGTGGCTGAAAACTCTTGTGGGTCACGTTGAAGCCCGACACAAAAGCATTTTGTACGCTTTGGGCCGAAAACGATGCCCACGACCGGTATCACTCCGCGGCAAGTAATCTCGAATCAAAATAGGCCGGATTGACTGATTCGATTTCTCCTGACAGTTTCGAATGAATTGATTCGCACTGAACAAAACTAAACACGTACCGATCGAACCGAGTTCCCGGAATTGATCTTTTTTTCCCTTTTTTCGTCCGTTCGCGCCAAATTTCCATGTTCTTTTTCTTTTTCTATCCAATTTAATATTTTTTTTTTTTCGTGCGCGCCAAAATCTTAACCTCACTTTTTTACATGCCAGCTGTCAGCCAGAAACTCTCCCAAAAAAAAACCCCAAACCACCCACTGAACTGACTTCTTGGTGTGGAATTGGTGTGGATCAAAGTAATGCCACTGCATTAATTGGTCCACACCAATTCTCACAGATGACACTACAAATTCGAGGTGCACATTCGCAACCTCAGCAAATTTACGAAAATGTAATAAATTGTTACCTGAAGGTGCACAGACGCAACCTCAGCAAATTTATGTAGGTATTAAGTTATTAATTGAAATTAAATACCCGGTTCAATGTACAGGTGATGACTTTGACCGGAAACGTGTGATTTGGGTTAAATGCGATCGTTATGGGAATGTGTTAGCTAAGGGAATTGGATTTATATAGGAAAGGAAATGTGGCGTAATGGAAATGATGGGAATGTGATAACTTCACTGCCCATATCGATGAATGCGTTAACCGTGAACTTTTCATTTACGAGCACATCTTTATGGTACTCATCTCGTTTTATGAGCGCAACCGCTTTTCTCGTTTCGTTCGTCGTCTTGCAGTCCTTTTCGTTATGCCCTGGTCTTTGGCACTTTGAGCAGCGTTGTCGTTTCTGCGGTTTGGGACAGTTTACAGCTATGTGTCCCGGTTTATTGCAATTGAAGCACTTTTGGACGTTTTTGTTACCTTCGTTTTTGACACTATTTTCGCCTTTCGTTGAACTCTGTCCTTGATTCCGTGATTCTCTGTTAAATCTTGAAAGTTCTTCCCAGCGTTTGTACTGGCGTAATAAATCGTGAGGATCTTCGAAGTGTTGTACTGACAATGTCATTTTCAAGTCACGTTCTGGTATACCGTTTATGACATACTTGATGACATCTTGTTGTTTTAGAGATGCTCTGCTTGCGATAGCTATCATTTCGAAAAAGTATTGTTCGAATGTTTCGCTCGACATTCGACGTCGTGTACTGCGCAACATATGCACCTCGGCCTCGTCTTGTGTGCGAGCGTCAAGGACGCTTTCATTTCGGTCCACGTTTTAATTCTCGCCTGACAGCCTTGGAGCCAGAATTTAGCCGCTCCGACAAGCTTGGATGAGGCTAAAAGCAAGGTAGCTTTTTCGTTGAGTCCATAAACTTCGTATCCATGGTATACTTGAAGCTGGAGTTTTGTCGGATGGATCAAAACTCGGTGCTACGGATATAAGCTCGCGTATATTGAACTGCATGTTAGCAACGTCAGTGTCAGCTGTCAAATTCATTGCGTTATTGACACTGGGAAACGTTTGTTGTTCCTGGTGTGCTGACGAGTTCATTGCGTTCGTTGGATCTGTGTTTATTGGGGTTATGTTCGTTGTAGACATCCGTTGGGGCTATGTTCATTGTGCCTATGGAGTTCAATGGAAACTAAGCAGGCTTCTGTGCCTGATCGAGAAGCAATTTCGCCTTTACAACTTCCAACTCTAACTGAAGAATTTCCTTTTTCCTGTCTAGGATGCGCAGATCTTCTTCGACATTGTTAGCCAAAGCCGCAGGAGATCCTACGACGTCGCCACCACATTGCGTGTTGCTGTTCGTTGACGGCTTACCACATTATTGGCTCGTCTCGTTGTTGAATTTGCCAAACACTGAAATCCGCTATCAGTGAGGTCGTTGATTTCTGCACCTGTTGCTTCGATCATGGTACAGGCTGTCCACGAATGATCGCACGTTATCACCCGAATATATCGAATACTCGTGAACTATCGCGCACTGCCGCGTTCCAGTAGTTCGTCACCTTTATCGAACCGACTGCGTTTCGATTGCAGTTTTCGTTTTGGTCTCCGCGTTTTTTAAGTTGTTGTGGCTTTACGACCGTCGACCGCGTGTATAACCATGTGATGTGTTTTAGGCACGGGAAGATTTATTTTAAAATCGGTCGAATCCCACATCTGATTCTGTCAGGAGTTATAAAGGAAACGCACATGAAACGTTTAAACACACAATGCATTTATTTATGAAATTCTGATATCGATCGCGAAGATTTATACCGATTGGAGACAGCGTACGGACACGGTGATCGACTGGAACGAAGTGGACGAGAACAAGTGATGCGAGTAGGCGGGTTGCTATTCTGCCAGAACTACTCGGCGGAAGTTGCGTATGGCATCACGTATTAATGCTGCTTTACATATGTACAGTGCCGTCCTAAGATATTCGGCGCCCGTGGGCTACTAAAAATAATGCGCCCCTCGTCATAAGAATATACTATTTTGATGGCTAGTGGAAGCGGCAAATACAAAATATAAAAGTTTCAGAATTAGACAAAATTATACCTTCGGATTTGTAAAGGTTAAATGATTCTGTATTTCGTTTCTTATCGTTTCGTTTCTAAAGAAGCGTATAATCAAATAATGCTTTCAATTGTAGTATCAACTTTTTGAAGTGATATATTAGTTTTATCTATGATTTTTAATATTTCGCTCCAAAATGCTACCATAATAGCAGTTTCCAGTGAGTTGAACTCATTTAACAAACCCTCATCTTCAAATTTTGTTGCAGGCTTTTGGAAATTATATTCGAAAATTTTATTTAAAGCATTTTTAAAATTTTTATAGCCGGAAACAGTTGCCTTCACTGAATCAGCTCTTGCTGACCAACGAGTGTCGCTTAATTTTTTGGGCACTTTGTTTTTTTAATGCTAGCGTATCTTTCAAAATTTCCCATCTTGATGTTGACGCGGCAAAGAAATTGTATAGATTCTAAAGAAATAAAAATAATTTAGTTGCTCTAATTCAATTTAAAGAATGTGCTGCACAGGGTACGTAAATGGCAAGATTTTTATAGATTTAATGCGCGCTTGGAGGCCGCTATATATATCTGACATATTAGAAGCATTATCATAAGATTGCCCTCTACAATCTTCCAAATTGATATCTAAATCAGATAATAGTTTTAAAATACAATCTTCCATTTCTGAGCTCTTGTGGTCAGTATTTTCTAAAAAAATTAAAACAGTTTTTGAGTAAAAATTCGCTCCGAAAAGGCTTGCGCCCCAGGGCTATAGCCCATTTAGCCCTATGGTTAGGGTGGCCCTACATATGTATGAACCGCCCCTCCATTTGAAAATTGGAACAAACGAAGGTTATTATTAAAATGCGTGACGAAATGATATCTTCCAGGTATCGGGATGAGAGTTGCGGGTGTCAGGTGGTTACCTTTTATAAACTTGGGATAAAGGGTAATTACATTTTGATTTTCTGATTAGGAATTCAAGAATTGCAACTTTAATAAGGAAAGAAAGGCAAAGAAATTGTATAGATTCTAAAGAAATAAAAATAATTTAGTTGCTCTAATTCAATTTAAAGAATGTGCTGCACAGGGTACGTAAATGGCAAGATTTTTATAGATTTAATGCGCGCTTGGAGGCCGCTATATATATCCGACATATTAGAAGCATTATCATAAGATTGCCCTCTACAATCTTCCAAATTGATATCTAAATCAGATAATAGTTTTAAAATACAATCTTCCATTTCTGCGCTCTTGTGGTCAGTATTTTCTAAAAAAATTAAAACAGTTTTTGAGTAAAAATTCGCTCCGAAAAGGCTTGCGCCCCAGGGCTATAGCCCATTTAGCCCTATGGTTAGGGTGGCCCTACATATGTATGAACCGCCCCACCATTAAGAAATTGTATAGATTCTAAAGAAATAAAAATAATTTAGTTGCTCTAATTCAATTTAAAGAATGTGCTGCACAGGGTACGTAAATGGCAAGATTTTTATAGATTTAATTCGCGCTTGGAGGCCGCTATATATATCCGACATATTAGAAGCGTTATCATAAGATTACCCTCTACAATCTTCCAAATTGATATCTAAATCAGATAATAGTTTTAAAATACAATCTTCCATTTCTGCGCTCTTGTGGTCAGTATTTTCTAAAAAAAAATGAAAACATGTATTCAGTAAAAATTCGCTCCGAAAAGGCTTGCACCCCAGGGCTATAGCCCACTTAGCCCTGTGGTTAGGGTGGTCCTACATACGTATGAACCGCCCCTCCATTTGAAAATTAGTTATTATTAAAATGCGTGACGAAATGATATCTTCCAGGTATCGGGATGAGAGTTGCGGGTGTCAGGTGTTACCCTGCTATCGCCCGATTCTCTTGCAAACTATGTGTCCTCGAAGAATTAGTGAAATATGTTAAAATTAAAATTTTCTCTTTGAAAACTCATCGATCCGTAACTTTTCATCATAGAGTAAGGATTCAGGGCTTATTTTATTCTTAAGAAATTTTTTTGGTTAATTTACGACATCCGAGGAGTTTTGAAACACGAACGCCCGACTGGGATCAATCCTTGTCCTAGCTACTGCCATTAAGGACATGACAATTAAAAAATCCTTCACTGGGGAAGGGAGTTTAAAACTAGCGCGCTTTCTTTCGACAGTCATCCAATACAATTTTGTGGATTTTCTTCAACATTTCTGGCGTGTTCACCTCATTTGGTCGACCACTGCGTTGTTCGTCCTGACAGCTCATTTAAACTGTACCTCCAAACATTTGACTGTTGTAAGTGTAGGAGCAGACTCGATAGTTCGATTATTTTCCCTGATTGGAGGGGTGAAATCAGGGAAAATAATTTTTATTTTATTTTAGTGATTTTTATGTTTTTCATTTCTTTTTTTGTTTAAATTTTTCGGTTTTTATTTTTCTAAATGTGAAAATACGAAAATGGCGAATTGGCTTTTTTCGAAATGTTGCTAACTGCTAAAGATACTGCTGATGATCGTATCAAATTATTCTTAGGACTAATCAAAAGATGATTTTGTTTATCGTCGGAAACAAAGAAAAATCTATTTTTGTATCAATCTTATCGACAAACAATGCAAGAGTTTCACCTTTTAACCAAATATCTATTTTTGTAAGAAGTCTTTTTAATAAAATAAAAACACTCTTTATTTGTAAGAATACATAGTATATATATACATAATATATGTAATATATAGTTATATTATGCTGATCCAATTTTAGGAAAAAGATAAAAATTATCTTTTTCCTTTTTTTTAGTTTCCTATCGAGTAATAAGTTACTCTTTGTATTCGACTTAGAAAGTCATTTCTTGCGGATCTAATTAATATTAGACAATTAGGAACTTGGACGCTCCTTACACTTTAATCACGTTTTTAGGATCTTAGTTGCTCCTTGCACTTTATCAGGTATACTAAATAAACTCCAGGTAATGAAGAAAAATACTCGGGTAGTTTTTATTGTGTTTTATTTACTTGCTCGATTAAACTGTGACTTAGGACTAGGGCTCCGCTTCAGTTGCTTGGCCTTTTATAAACTTGGGATAAAGGGTAATTACATTTTGATTTTCTGATTGCGAATTCAAGAATTGCAATTGTAATAAAAGGTCTATGTTACAATATTGGGACAAAGGGTGATTATGTTTTGGTGTTTATACTTCTGTGTCATCATCTTTTGAGAATCGAAAATATCGCGATGTTATTATTATGTTTTGGTGTTTATACTTCTGAGTCATCTTTGGGAAGCGAAAATATCGCGATGTTATTAGTATGTTTTGGCGATGTCGTTTCCTGGTACTCGTCCTCTTGTTGTGCTGCATGATGAGTATGTGCTGCATGGTGAGTATGTGTATGTGAGTATGTAACTATATATATTAATACAAAATGCTTTATTAATTTTTCACCACGAGAGAGCTGTATTACTACTACTGCCCTCGTTGAATGTCCAAAAGAAAAAGCAGTTTGAATGGATTCTGTTTCACGCTTTTATACTTGCGGTGGATAGAAAGCTTAGCTAAGAAATAATAGGTGCGTTTTAATGCTCTCTAGAGTAGGATAGGATAGCATAGAAAATTTATATACAAAATAACAACAACATTGCTGTTTTTACGATTCTTTATTACTTTTTTCCATAGATAGTAGGCTAGAATATAGATTTTAACCGGAATAGTTCCCCCCGTGAGCTCACTGGGGGAACTCCAATTAATTTTTTTTTTAGTTCAATGAGAAATCTGATACTGTTTATCTTTCACTAATCTATCAACATTGGCTGTTATGTTGGATGAAGCAGTTCGAAGAGAGTTCTCTAAATGAGTGTCAGAAACACGATTCCTCAATTTTGACTTCACATTCTTCATTTTGGAAAATAGCTGCTCACAGATGTAAGTGCTGCCAAAAAGGGATGCTGTCAACAGAGCATGAGATTTTGCTGAGATTGCTAGAAATTGATCTTTTTCAACATCAAATGAGTAAAACTCCAAAAGTCCAAAATTTTTAAATTTCTCCTGTAAATCGCTATTACACTGAAACTCAATAAGTTCCATTTCTATGTTTCCGGGATAGTCTTCCACATTCACACCAAATGGAGCACAAAATAGCTTCACCATTTTTTTTATTTAACTTGAAATCTTCAAACCTTATTTTCCTCTGTTTTGAACTTCACATTGCGACAGTGTTGGAAAGTGTGTGAAGTTGCCCTTTAGCAGTTGGTTCTCCCACAAACAAAGTTTTTTCTCAAATGCCTCAACTTGATCAAAAAGGTTATGAATCATGATGTTCTTACCTTGCAGTCGAATATTCAAGTCGTTAAGATGCATTGAAATATCCGTAAGGTACCCAAAATCAGCCATCCAATTGAGGTTGTTGAACTGGTGAACTGCCTTTCCTTTACTTTCCATGAATGTACAGATTTCTTCTTTCTGATCAAAAACCCTTTTAAGAAACTTTCCCCGACTGAGCCAGCGAACCTCTGTGTACATCACCATATTCTGCATCCATCTGACTAAGGAAAGTCTGGATTTCCCTATGGTTCAATCCTTGTGATCTGATGAAATTCACGATTTTAGTCACATCTTTGATCACATCCTTGAAACAGACACTTTTTGCACACAAACTTTCTTGGTGGATAATGCGTCTTTTCTGATCAGAGCCACAGCACCTTCATGTTTTCCTATCATTGCTGGGGCACCATCAGTAACAACACAGATTGTCCAAGTCGATTTAAAGTTGAAGTCAAAGACTTGTAAATATCACTTCCTTTATTAGTGCCTTTCATTGTAAATAGAACGGCCATTTCTTCGGTAATGGAAAAGTGTTGGTAAAAATAGCGGAGGGATTCCTCCAAGCACCGCTACCAGTGGTCTATTGTGGTATACCTCATAGATCTTTCTCCAGTTTCAACCTAGAGGTCCTCACTCAGCTTTATTTCTCTTAGGAATTTATCTAGTTGGTGTAGGTTTATTTTTGCAATGGTACTATGGTCCACAAAGTGTTCTCCGAAACATTTGTGGCGCTGAGCTAACTGAGCTGTGTCTGTAATATCAGTGCTCTCATCAAGCGCCACTGAATAAAAAGCAAACTTTGAAGCACGGTCTGTTAGTGTGTTTTCAATATCCTGAGCTAATTCTTCTGGCCACAGTAACTCCAGATAAGCTAACCTTTGAAAACAAATGCCTTTGTTTCGGGCATAGAATTTCAGCTGCCGATTCCATGCACTGCTTTACAAGCTCACCATCCGTAAATGGCTTTGATTTCTTAGCAATTTGTTCAGAAATGATGTAGCTAACTTTAACACTTAATTCACTTTCAGCGTTTTGCCAAGTAAACGAGGATTGTTGATTTTCTAATTTTTTCTTTAAATCTCGCACCTTATCTATTCGAAATTTTCCTTGGATTGAGTCCATCTTGGAGGCGTGCTTGGCGTCATAATGCCGCTTTAATTGTACTCTTTCATAACAGAGACAGATTCATTACAAATTAAACAAACTGGTTTATTTTTTATATTTACGAAACAGTACAGGTCAGTCCACTTTTCTTGGAACACTCGGTACTAATCGGCAATTTTCCGTTTCTTACTACTTATAGCCATTATTCACAAAACATAAACAAGCGTTCACTCGCTAGGAGCGATCAGGTGATACTGATTAGTGATTATCAGTGCACCGCGGAAAGCAGTCTCAGTTTACTGACCTTGGATGACAGGGTTGCCACACTGGCTTCGCCGCTTTCAAAATTCCCTACTACGGCCTACGTTTAGTGGTCAACTGAACACCTTTTCATACCATTGTTTGTAAGTGAAGTATGATAACATTTAAAAATCAACAAAATGATGCAATCTTTTGAACTCTTTGTTCTTTTTATCATCGGTACATTACATTAACATAACACTGTTGTGGCTATGGAAATACCATCAAATATGAATTATTGAAACTAAATCGTTTGGTGGGCCGCTGAAATATACTCAACACACTAACTAGTCACCTTGTTTCGAAGTGCAGTCTATCGATGCTTAGCGCGTCCTTTAAACTTAGTTCGAAAAGTCTTTCACTGAAACACAACGATGTTAGCGAGAGTATGAAACGCAGGGCGGTTATTAATCGGAAATTGGTTTATTAAATGTACGTGTTTATTAAAAACAATCGATGTTGGATGGACAGAACTTTATTCAATCTAAAAGCTAATTTTGTACAATGCATTTCTTAAATACTAAATTTGTGCCAATTAAGCACGTTTGAACGCACTATGGCTTAGCAATTTACAAAAATATCTGATTTCTATATATAATAATTCAAGTCGTATGATGCACATGCATTTGTTGTGTCCGCGATATCCCCAGGATATCACAGGCAGTATGTTGTGGAGAATCGAAGAGAATGTTTTTCTGTCGACCCACAAATAGTGCAAGCACGTTGGTTGAGTGCAATGTGCCCATTTGTGGGTCGCAAACATTGCGGAAAAATTGCCATTGCACATTGTATGCAAAAAGCAAAACAATAACCCAACCATTATCATTACCTTTGGCCGGTAGCACATATTTCGCCGTGTCACTCGAAAAGCAAAACATGTGGAATCCCCTGAAATTCGAGTAACACGACGTTATAGCACTACAGGCCAGGCCGAGTATTGGCTTACTCTGATATGGCTGAGTCATTATTATGCTCGTGCAATAGCAGAACATCAACGACTGGCATATGGCTTATTTTAGATAACGCGAGAGGAAAACCAAATGAATGTTTCAATCAAGCCGGATGCTGATTGGAAGCTGGGCACAACAAAACCTACAATCTTCTTCTCTTACAATCTTAAACTTAAATTTAGTAACAAATTTCTCAAGATCGAGTATAGCTACACTATTGAGGCTTACATTGAATGAAAGGTAATTTCATTCCCTAAAAAATAAGCTACAACATGTTAATTCGTAATTATTAATTTTGAAAATATAACAAATTATGTGAATGAGAGTACATGTCCGAAAGACTTTTCTTTACCACCCTGATCTCCGCGGATATTGAAAACTGACCCACCCTGTAGAAAATAAGGAATCACCACTTACGATATGATACACTGTGCTCCAGTTTAACTGATTTAATGATGTTGTTTCCAAATTTAATTAATCAAAATGAAATTGAAGATTTAGATTTTGAATGGCTGAATCTTATTCATGATGGCACGATACCTTGAAATTTACAATTGGAAGAATATTGGCGAAAAATTTTTACATTAAGAAATGGTCTTTACGAGAAGATGTACCCAAAACTGGAAAAGTTTATTTGTCCACTATTAAGTTTGCCTTGCAGCAGTGCTACTGCTGAACGCGTTTTCTCAACTCAACCTTATCAAGGCTGGAAAACGTAATTCGTTGTTCGTTGGTACAGGAAGTGCAATTCTATCATCATAGGAAGTCTTAGGTTCCAGTAAATTGTCAGACTGAAACCCATAAAAAAAATGTTTTAGTTTTATTGCTAGATGGTTTTATAGATAATTTACAGGCAAACATCACATGAGATATTACAGCTTTCGAAGGCTAACCTATATTTATTATATTATCAAGAATAATAAAGTTCATACAAATATATCCATCTATAGGATCTTTCAACAAGGACGTTCAATTTTTAGATATAAATAAAATAAGTTGTGTGTGAGATATCCACCCAATTCTTTTTTTATTTGAAAGAATATTTTATGGTATTAAGTATGGACGTCGTTCAAATGTCCGCCCCAGCTTTGCGTGGTGGCACGTATTCGAGAGGTTCAATTTTCGACCACTTTGTCGCATAAATCTGGTTGAATTTGCTGGATGGCGTTCGTTATGTTGACTTAAAGGTCATCAATTGTTTGCGGATTATATGCATCGACCTGCGATTTAAGATTGCCCCAAAGGAATAAGTCCAAAGCCGTTAAATCGAACGATCGCGGTGGCCAGTTCACGTCGCCGCCGCGCGAGATAACGATGCCCTCAAATCGCTCGTGCAGAATGTCCATCGTGACATACGCTGTGTGGCACGTGGCGCTGTCCTGTTTGAACCACATGTCGTCGGTATCCATATAATCCAGTTGAAGCCACAAGAAGTTGCTTATCATCGATCGTTTGAAGGTTATGGCAATGCCAGTTTCGTTTTGGAAGAAGTACGGACCGATGATTTCGCCAGACCAAAATCCGTACCAAACAGTGCCTTTCTCGGGATGCATTTGCTACTGGTGTATCTCGTGTGGATTGGTATCGTCCAAAATCCTACAATTTTGGTTGTGCACACATCCATTCATCGAGAAATGGGCCTCGTCGTTAAAAATCACGCAATGCGCGGAACAAATTTCGAGCGTTCATACTGAAACACCCTATATATGTATACAAAAAACAATTTTTCTGATTTACTACGTGTACTCCCCAATTTCTAAAAGTGCTCCTCTGCTTCACAAGACTTTACTACTCCGCAAAATATTCAAACGACAGCACTGTTCTCGAGTGTCTAGCTTACTCTTTTGCGAGAGTGCACGTATACGGCGTCGATGTTATGAGGATAGAAGAACTCCGTTCTCGTTCCCTACCTGAGCTCTTGAAATTCGTGAGGAGGACGAAAAAGTTCGGGTAGAGACTGGGGGACTCGAGTGCAATGGGCAATAATTGTCTGAGTGCTCAAGATGCGCGGCCTTGCTGCGTATCTTCCCCCGCTTCAAACAACAAAAACAACAACAAGATAAAGACTATTCTGCTGCTTTTAAAAATACTAATTTAATTTAAATTTGACTGGAACAGAGTTTCCTCGTTGGATTACAAAAATTACGAGCACTTATTTCTAATTACAAAAAACTTATATACTAAAAAGGTGCCGACTGACACGGAATTGAGTATCGTGTTCCACTCTGGGAAAATAGTCAATTCTGTGTCACTCGATTAACTTTGTTTTGGAATTCAATCCAAACCTTAACCGGGTCGCACTTTGCGTAACGGAATTGGGAACTGTAGCCGAACAGTCGATTGTTTAGCTAGAGTTGCAATTTCGCTTCTGTAATGCATGCCGGCGCTAAGACCTGAGACGTAACTCCGAAATTTACTTATGACTTATTGAATGCTATGAATTTGATACACAATGTGTTGACACCGGTAATATCCAGCAGGTTGCCGACAGAACGAGCTAATGCAGTTGTTTACGTTTTACTTTATTATTATCTTATAATACAGTATTTTACTCGTATATATAGTTTGTGCTTTTTCATTCTGGTAACAAATTGCACGCCAACCTGCCGGTAATTGGTGATCGAGAGTAAATCCAAACATGGAATTTGGGTACCGGTAGGGTGCTGGGCACAACACATTTAATAAAGTGCAATAGGTCATATTACGTTAGTGTTGATAAAAAATAATAAAAAGAAGCAAAAACAAATTTGTGTATCGTGCAAGTGCATTATAGAGCAAATCAAATTTACGTTAATACAATTGCATAGTGAGGTCTTTGACCGTGGAAATACTATATGTTTTTCTATGCAAAATTTACAGCTTTGAATGAAAGCAAAAATACATAATAAAACCTTACAGCTAATTGATTACTCTATTGTTCTTAAACTATTTTGTACGTGCATCGTACATACTTCCCAGTAGCGTAGCGTGACGTGAAACCTCGGGGTAGCGCTCTCTATACGACAGGTCGATCGTTGAAGGATTTTGTTTTTTGTTTTGGATAGCTACTCTCAGTAAGGTATAGTACTGTATTCGGCGAAAAGAAAACGAACGAAAAAGGTACCTTCGAAGAAGAGTGAAATAAATTATTCAGTTTGCTACTAGATGTTGTAATGTACACGCGAGCGTTTTTGGTGTAGAAATGCTGAAGTGATTTGTGGCGCTATGATATGAACTAAGTCATACCATAGTATCCGTCCACAACATTCTTCAACAACATTACCACCCAAGTAGTCGTATTAGCCATCAGTATGAATTTATCCCTTACTCCGCCTTGAAACAACTGAGGGGAGTATGTCTCCATCATCAATTGTCCCAAGTTGGTCAGGACAAACCCACACCGCGAATACGACTATCGTCCGGTGACCAAGCCACAGTTGGGTGACTTGAGTCCCATGGTTTCCCGAAAGGTAGCGTGCATCTAGCTCTAGCACGTGCGTAGCTCGTCGGAAGTATAGTCACTGGATGAAGAAGAATGCACTTAAAGATAGTCTGACCATCAGTGACATCCGACGGTTTTTGATGTCGAATTTCGAATTTTAGCCACTCTCAGTTGTGTGCGTGAGAATGTATGAACACTGTTTCTGTTGTGTTTGTTGTTTCTGTTGTGTTTGTTGTTTCTGTTGCAACTGTACCGGCATCATTCATTAACGAAAGAATTTTGATAGGCGGCTCCCATTGTGAAACACAAAAAACTCAATTTGACGCGTACTTGACAATTTGAGAACTGTCACTTGACATTTCGAATTTTCGGAATTAGATCATCGAAGATGTTCGAAAATCAATCTTTAGATGTATGTGTGCAGTTTTTCTCGAATTTATTATTCTGATTGTAAAAAATTGTGATAAATATTTGGAGAACAACATTTTTTTTCCCCAATTTTAAAACACTATGCACCTATTATACAAACTCTTTAGCTATTTCAGTACCTTATAAAAAAGTCCGACGGTTTTTTAAATTTACCGACATTTGCCGGACATGTTATGGCCAGACTATCCTTAAGTGCCTTCTTCTTCATCCAGTGACTATAGTCGGAAGGGGCGTGAGTGGCTACCTGTAACCATGGACAAACGTAATTATGCACAGTTTGGGCTGAAAATCCGACTTGAGAGGTTCGGATTCTATCATCAGCGGGCTGGTAGGTAAAGGAAGAAGGAAGGAAGGAAAAACAGACTATGGAAAAGAAATGGAAAAGAAAAGACAGGAAATGAAGGTGGAAAAGCACATGAGTAGGTAGAGACTTTCGACGGGAAGGCCGATGCAAATCTCAATTATATGAAGTCACACAACTAAAGCTTTCGTCGTCGTTCTAACTACCTAGCCAGCTGTGAAGCGAGGTAGGTTAAAGTTACCACCGGAACTCTCTCTCGCGGATCTGTAGTCGGAGGACGTTACACTAAATTTACACGGAAGCTTTTGAAAAGAATTGTACTGTGGTTAAAGAATTATTTTAATTAAGTTCAAGAAGTAACATGAATATGTGAATGCAATTGTTAAAAGAAAAAAAAAATAGCTAAATTAAGATCTTAAGCTAGGGTACCACTGGTGTCTGCTCCGTCCTCAGGACAAATTCGTCTCGCCGCGAACCGCCACAATTTTTATCTTCAATTATAAAGGATGCCCCAGAAGGCGCCGCGTCGATTCGAAAGTTAGCGTGATATAAATTTCCGCCGAGCTTATTTTCGATACCGTCCCGCGAATTTTTCCGTTTATATCCGCACCGCGTTTCGTACCTTAGACGGTTAGATTCTATTTTTGTCTACCTTTTGTGCGCACGCCGAAACTTCCGCGCACCCAAATGTTCGTTATGTCGCGTAAGAATCCGTGATATTCGATCACCCAAAACTGTTCGTTACTACGCAGACTTAAAAGTCCTAACGCTTCGTTCCACAATTCGGCCCCGTACAATAAATAAAATACCTTTTGTTCGTTATTAATTTTCACTTCTTCGTCTAAGCAACCGTATTAATCTTAAGTATTTATTTAAGGTTTCGCACTAGGTTTTCGGTATTACCATCTACGTTAGTTAGTTCGTTATTTTTCTTATTTTCCACTACAACTTCTTAAACAACGTTTTCTGATTCCGCACTTAGTCACTGTACCTTCACCAAACTTCACTCAATAGAGTTCAAGAAGTAGCTAGTATTATACCGCAAGTACTTAAGCGTGTTGACAAATCCAGAAAAATAACCACATGGATGCCAATTATCAAAACGAGCCGATGTTGATGTTCATCGGGCGTCATAAAATGCCGCTCGACTAAGTGGCCAAAACGTCATCAAATGTACTTGATGCCGAATTTTTGACGCCACTTTCGTGATCGCCATACAATGTAGGGTGTGGTGTGCTGAATACGTTGGGTACCATAAACTATCCCAAAAGGAAAACAGTAGCTATTGGCATATACGTGGAATGCCATAACCCATACAATGTCGACTGTCGAAGCCAGGGATTATATACATCGGGTGCCTTGTAATGTATGGCCCGAATACTGCCACCATTTACTAACTCAAGGTGCCAGGTAGGGTGTGCCATAATCGGACGGCACAATAACAGGGTGCCATGTAATGTACGGCGCCATCCTCTGACGCCATACAACATCGTTGGGCGCCACGTAATTCCTAAACAGATGAATTTGCAGCAGCGTCGGGTGCCACATAATATGGGCCCTGAACAAAAGAAAAAACTAACCGCTTAATAAGGTGCGCGCCGTAAATAAAAAGAAAAAAAAAACACAAAACCACAAATAGAATGGTGTCCGCAAAATAAAATGTACATTATCTTTTAAAGGTCCCTCAATCGGCTTCTGGTGTTTAATTCGTCGGCTTGGATGGTCTTCTGAAAATGCCGGATTCGCTCAAGTTGTAACCCACGTACCTAATCTGTAAAACAAAAGAGGAAAGGCAATTTTTCAGCGATTGCGGGCTTAACTGATCCAGCCGATGTTTTTTTTCTATGATTACCGCAGGTTAGCTTATGGAGTACCTAAAGGTTCTTGAAATTTTCGTCTAAAGCCGCAAATATACATGAAGGCCGAATTTAAGCCGTAATAGGCCACGGGAAGTAGTTTTCCGAACGTCCGTATAGGGTGACCTTGCGGGGTAGTTCATTAAATGCTTTAACTACACCGCGTACACTAATTTTAACCACCTCTTGAGACAAATCGAGGTCTAATAGGACGAAAACTGGTGCGGCAGTAACCGTGCGGTTGTGCGTCTCTTGCGGCATTATATAACTGGTAACGGTACCGGTAAATGCACAATGACTAATGGATAATTCACCGCTATATGCAACGGAATTATGCACCTCGTGCCACCGAAGAGAAAAACGGGAGAAAGATATGAATCAAAAAAAAAATATTTAATGAGGTTAAACGCTAAAAAAAACTGATTCACCACCCTAATTCACCGCTTGATCGTTGCATGAAAAAAAATTTATATCGCGGCACCCATCCATATAGTTAGGGCTGCGCTTCAATGGGGCTGCGGAGCCTATGGGACGAACATAAGGGGGGTGCATTCAGAGCCCCGAACTTTCTCCATTAATTGCACTAAATCTAGATTTTTCCCCCTTTTTCGTTCTTTTGGTTCAGTAATTGCTGGACCGCACCTAAGCAGAGAAAAACAAGAAAATTCCCGATCGACACAAAAAAAAAGGAACACCGAAATTAAGACAAGGAATACAACCTAATTTTTTTAGGACAATTACCACGTACAAAAAAAAACACACAAAAAAAAATGTTTGGACACCGGTACTAGCACTGATAAAAAAAAAGCAATTGATAGCTTCATTTCACGTACATTTATTCAAGCCAAAATCCGAAGTAATGCCTCCACCCCCAAATGGTTCACTGTGATTCATGTCGATCACACAAAGAAAAATTTATAATCTTGCAATTAAACCCAAAGAAGGAGGTACCTTACACAGGGCCTTCATAAGAAATAAAAATATATAAATCAAAAAAAATTCTTACATCTTGATGGCGATGTTTTTTTATATTTTCGTCCTTTTTCGCTTTCTGGTGTTTCGCTCGCCTTCTATATACTCCTTCCGGGGGGAGGGTGCCTTACACAGGGACCTGTTGGGATCCGTCGACTCTCGACTTCCAGCTTCCGGCGCCTTCGATCTCCTTTTTTTTTCTATCTGAATTATCGCCGAACTTCACCACAACTCCCTTAGGAGGGGTTTTTTTTTTCTTGTTCAATATTATTTGGTTCTTCTTTTTTTTTTAACTTGTCCGGCGCGGTCGATCGTTTGCATAAGACTGATCATGTTTTCCAGTGCGCACTGCGCACTAGCATCTTTTTTGTCGCCACTCCTTTTATTTTCTCCTCTGTGGCTACACGTATTCGAATGTCAGTCTTACTGACATGTGCCATTGCCCAGCAAGCAAAACGGTATGCAACTGCGTGAGGTGCACTTCGTATATTTATGATGCACTTTTGCCAAAGTGACGTCGGATTATGTCGCTGAGCCGGCGTTCCGTTACAATGTCAGTGAAATAAAAGCGCGCGAAATTTGAAAGAAATTAAAATATTGGCTAGAAATTACAATTCCGGCACACAACACAACAAAATATAACTCACACAAAATTTCCCGAGCACAAACGAACTGAACTGACAGCGAACGGTTGAACATTTTTACTATTTTGCTACCCCTAAGGCTACGCGCCATTTATGTAGCCGAATGGATTAGCAATTGAAAAAAAACACCGAGACTTAGTTGACGAATTTATTTTTATTAATTTCTGTGGGCCTTTGTCTTTAATTTGGACGCAAACCTGGCGGACGGAAAGTCACTCTCCATCTCTCGGAAGAAGTCGACATTTCTTCACCACAATGAAGGGTAACTTTCCTATGTTTTTCGTTGACTATGTTGTCATTGGACGACATAAGTTCCACGAGCGGCTCCTGAAGTGACTGAGCAGCTAGCATAAAAGCAAGTCCTAGCTCGTCGGATGGGACTCGTGGGCGAATGATTTCTGCTCGTTAGGGGCCGACAAATGGGCTTGAGAAGTCCCATTCTTACGGTCGGCGAGCTGGAGAAGGATTATAAGGTGTGAGGAGGCCAGATGCAAAATAAAAAGGTATGGGAAAGAGGTTGAAGGATGGTAAGTATGGTAAGGAAGGAACATCTAGGGGAATTCATCCGACGGATGGCCGAACATGATTGACCATATCTTGTAGTAGCGATATTTCGTCAAGACGAGAGAAATGATTCATCTGGTGGCGGATTCTTTGTGGCCCAGTCGTGCCAATAAGTGTTATGGAAGCGGAGTTGTTGCGGCCGGACCAAGGCCATGCTACTGATATCGATTCTTTTGAAAAGGAGATCGATGTGGCAGTCTCATAGGGCTTGGTCCGATCGGAACAGCGGACCTACTCCTTACGTGTGTGCGTGTATATTCGTATATACGAGTGCACGCCCTAAACCCAAGGCAAGAAATAACCAGGAGGCTATTTGGAACGTTATTTTTTAGGTTATCAGTCGCATAGTAACTACACCGCATCTCATCATTAAACTCGTTTCGGACTTCTACCCATAAAAAAATAATGTTGCGCCCAGACTGTTGGCAGATTTTTTAAAAGATTGGCCACGATACAATGATTCCGTAGGTTATCGATTGGTATGTTTATATAATATGTACATAAAAATCACTTTTGATTACACTCTAATTGTAGAACATTTTTTGATAGATATACGAGTATGTAGATATGTACCGCGGAAAGGAAAACTTAAAATACTCACGCAGTAAGAATCATTTTTACAGCAATAGAGTCAACACTTCTTTCTGTCATTAATGACAAACACAACACACAACTCTTGCTCGACACATTTTACTTTATTATTTCAATAATGCACTATTTAATTTAATGCTTATCAGGACGTTCGGTCGGAAGTGCTTGCCGGGTCAACCTCAAGCACCGACCGGACGCTCTTTACTGTACAGAACCAGAGCTGCCACCATACTACAATTGTAGTATATCTACTACAATTTTGAACTCAAAATTGTCTACTCCGCACTAAAAGAATTCTACTACATTTCTTGGAGCACTCTAATCAACAACACTGACAATGTTGTCAAGTTTTCATATCACACTTTGGGTTAGGGATGTTCGATTTCGATTCGATTAATCGATTAATTTTTTTTAAAAAAATCTATTTTATAAAATGATATGAGTGATGTTGATTATGTTGGGTTTTAAGGTAGGAGAAAAACACGTCAGTTCTCGTAGAATGCTTTATTTGTACTGAAGGGTACAATAGTCTAGTAATAGAAACAATTCAATAATTGCACAAGTATTGTGTTGCAATGTGAGCGAAAGAGATTAATACTAATACATAAATATAATTCAAACAATAGGTATAATTCAAACATTAGGATTCCAATAGATTAATCGGCATAATCGATTAGTTAACGTTAATTGATCGGACTATCACGTCCGAACTCTTCTTTCCCTGAAATTAATTTGGGAAAAGGTAAGACAAGTAAAAAATGCCGATTTGTGAGCTGTATTTTGAATCTTTATTTTTGGTTCAGGTCTTTCTTTTTATGTAGATTTTGTAGTTTTGCTCCGTATTTTTTGTTTTTCGGCGACCGATTGGACTACTGTCTGTCTTCAAATTGTTCCTTGAAAGCCGAATCCACTTTTAAGGTACAGTCTGAAGTAGACTTTGTCGATTTTCAAAGGGACCGATTGTATGGTTGCCTGCCTTTACATCATTCCTTGGAAGCCGAATCCGCCTTCAAGGAATAGCCCGAAGTAGACTTGTATTTTCGAGATCTGTTGTTTGTTGTTAATTCTTTCGTTGAAACTTCGAAAGAAAAAAACAGGAGAACAACAGTGTTTTTTATCGCGGACGAGCTGAGAGCACTACTTACCTTTGCAACGTCGAAGCGGCGTGTGTTTCAGGAAGAATATACTTTGCAAAAGTGCCACGCGAACTTGATTCGTCACGGCTTAAATAGGGCCATGGAGCTTTTATTATGCTGGTTTCCGACCTCTACATACGGTGCCATAAAAATTCCGCCGCCCGTGTTTCACAGCCGCCGTGTTTAATAGTGGCCAATATGGCCATGTTCAGGGAAGTCTGAACATTAATTAATCGAACAAATTTCAACAGTAAAACGATTCAATGTTCGACCGTTTTGGCAACATTTTACTACGAATTTTCTACAACACAACAGAATAAAGTTATGCATTCATGAAGAGATAGGTAGATCCAGCAACACACGTTTGGTACTAACAACCCAGCAATCAAAATTTTGTTGAGAAAACTGCTTCTTATGTCAAATTATTGGAATTATTTTACTCCTGCTGTTGTTTCGGTCTCAAATTCGGAACTGAATCGCCATAGAGATATACATATGTACTGGAGATGACGAGCAGCGAGTGTTTTGAAGCCGGACGATTCCTCGCAAAGGACCGGCGATAAACACTATGCTACTATTAGCATCTTACTCACATTTATGTTATACTCCTGTCTTGAACACAAAAAACGCCAAACATGTGAATACTAGGCTACTATTTGCATTTCACTGCCACCTGGCACCAAACGCTCCATACAAAAAAGTTAAATGTTGCTTCAAAATGCTTCAAAGTGCTTCATACAAATACGGCGATTTGTCGTCTCCGTTATTTATATCAAAAAAGAACGTATGGACCGAAAGAGCCAGCCAATGTGAGCTTTTCAATGCAGAAGACCCAAAGATTTATCGAACCCCGTAGTGATTTTGCCGAATTTTTCCCCGCCAATGTCTTCAAGGATATCCCATGAAAGGAAATGCAGACCGGCTAAATGAGAAGAAGACACTAAGTTTCTTAAAATCGCGTGATAAAAAAAATAAAAAAAGAATTTGTCACTAACACGCGGTTGAGCGTCGCATAACGGCATGCGTTAAGCGGTACCTAATATTGGATCAAAGGTTGTATACCCGCCTGTGAAAAATTTACCGGTATCACTAGCGGAATTTATCTACCGCGTGGCTTTGAAAAGCACCAATGAAGCAACAAAAAAAAAAAAAATTACGCATGAAACGTGGATTTATTGCACTTGACACTTTTTTCTGTTTTTTTTTTCTTTTCCTAGGGCATTTACGCGTTCTTTCGGTACCAAATTAAGGCTATTCAACACCCAACTAGGCCGTATGCGCCTCACTGGGGTTCTGCGGAACTACCAGGGTGCTCTTTTGACAGTGTACCAAATCCGAACTAAGGTCGTGGTAAAAAAAAATCAGAACGGAAAACAAACACAAAAAAATGAAATTTGGCACTAAAACATCGCACACAATATACGAGAACGGAAGAAGAGTGAAAAAAAACTATGTTGTTAACACTTTATTAAGGCGGACAGCTCAACCGCCGAGAAAATACCCCAACAGAACAAAACAAAAAAAAATGCGATAAAATATCTGACGAGCATGCCAGAAGCGAGAAAAGGAGAAAAATTTACCAAACAGGAGGTTGGCTGGCATATGCCGCGCATTTTAAATAAATACAAAAAAAAAGGAAGCTTACATGTTGACTTCATTTGAAGATCAATAAAATCCTTCCAGCCGGATACTCGTGGGGCGGAACCTAAGGTAGGGCCCTGTTCTGTCCCGTTGTTATTTTCACCGCACTGCGGAGGCTCCTCCGGGACTCCTGGTTTTCCCTTTTTCTCCCTTGTTAGCTCGTTCTCGCAGCACCACCAAATTTACTTATTTCTTTTCACTGGCGACCGGCGCGGTCGAGATCTTGTTCCAGACTGACTGACGTTCTAGTTTTCTGCACCGCGCACTACTTTATCGACATCGCCACTCATTGTCTACTCATTCTTTCGTGACTTTACCTGTAACCATTTAAAAATTAATTTGTACAAAATTTCAAATTCCTAGTTTGAAGCATTCGGAAAATAATCTTGAACACATTTCTTAAGGACTTTTTGTATGGAAGCTAACCAAAGGAGTAGAACGATTTCGCGGACTAGTGAACTTTCACTCAAAACTAATTTGTTCAAAATTTCGAATTTGTGGCTGAACGATTTCTTTAGATATAGTGAGTTCCGTAATTTGAGTGAAAAAATTTTTACAGGATTTTTGCATGGCAGCTACTCAAAGGACTCATAGGAACTTTCATATTCATTCATTTAACCGCAACTTTTGAAAAATCAACGTATACAAAATTTTATAGTCGTAGCTCAAGGTGCTCCGAAGTTATTGGTCAATATTCTTGAACACGTATCTTAAAGATTTTGTGTGGCAGCTACCCGAAGGAGTAGGACGATTTTGCCCTTTAACGAACTTAGCCTTACGAATTCGACCAATTATTTTCGTGGCATTCAGTTCTCACTAAACTGAAAAAATTTCGCAAACCACTTTCAGAATATTTCCGGAACTAACTATGTATAGTGAAATATTCATTAAAATACATTTTATTTTAACTTCCAGGAAGCACTCTGTAGCACAGGATGTTTCGTTATAGACTTCATAAATGTGAAATTTGACACAATTTCCTACATTCAATTAAAAAAGCCCTAATCGCGTTTTTGGCGTAAAATGACTATATATTAACAATCAGGACGATAATGCTAAGATTTTACACCACAAACAATCGACGTGTTCGATGGAAATTCTCAAACCGAATGCCGATTTAAAACAATATATTATTAACTTTCCTGGAAAAAATTAAAACTCAAAAATGTTCTTCGTGATCTCATTTTCATCCATTTGGAGCAAAATAAGAGAAGGGTTTGGGGGTTCAAATCCCCCCCCCCCCCTGCGTTCGCGCCTGATTACGACTGCGACATATTTTAATTTCTTGAAACATGAAAACTATTGCATCGAATTTTATGCTTAGGTAGCGTCTACAATATTTATTATAGCTACATAAGCTTTTCAGAAAAATGGTAACATGAGGTTAATGAATTTAATGTGGGAACGAATAAAAGTGCAACTAATCAAAAGCGTGTGAATGTGAATAAATGATTTGTAGTGTACGTGGAAGAGATTACATAACTCGCGCTGTGGCTAATAAAACTGCTTGACGAGCGTTTATCGATAGATGAGTAGCTATTTCTTGTAACTTATTTGGTTCGACATGAGTTGATTTCGCAGATTCAGAACGATTCTGTGGAGGTTTTTCCTTTGAGAAAACTTGCTTCTGAGCCTTGTTTTCATCATGGAGCAGAGTATGGTGTTTTTTGTGGCACACACTACACGTAGTGGTGGCTTCTTATACATTTTTCTGACTGCTTTGTACCAATTGATTTGGCCTCTAATGCTTCCAACGTTTGAAATCGCATTTCCAAAAAATCGCAGAAGTGCTTCAATGTTTGTAGTTCTCGTGGCGAATCTAGCGACTGTTCATGTAGTCGATGAGATTCCCTATCTAGCTTTTGAGTCAGTACAAAGATTAAAAGTGGATCCCAATTTTCGATGCTCACTCCTAAATTTTGAATTGCCAACAGACATTCCTTACTAATTTCGTATAGCTTCGTAATTGCTTTCGCAGATTCCTTAGCAATTTCTGATTGACCTAGTATTGCCTTTAGTTGAGCAGCTACTAGCGTCATCGTATTGTTGAACCTTCTATCCAAGATGCTCCATGCCGCATTGTAGTTTTCTCCAGTAACTTGCAGGCGCTATATAAGTTCATGAGGTTCTCCATTTAAATTTGACTTCAAATAAAACAGTTTTTGCGCCTTTCCGATCGAATTATTGTTGTGGACTAACTCATGGTACAAGTCTCTAAAGGCCTTCCATTCTAAATAATTTCCCGAAAATTTGGGAATCTCGATCCTTGGGAGCCTAATGTTCACCTTTTAGTCCACATTTATTTGAGAGTACGTAGCTTGTCCACTTGGTTGTAGACTCATTATTCCTTCATGGAGCTGCATGATAAGAGTCTGGTATAATTCTTCCGCCCGTATGAACCAGCTGTTTTCAAAATAGTCATCTTTGACTTTACCTTTCTCAATGATTTCTAGATGGCTATGGAGAACTCGATTCCAATAATCATCGACAATTTTAGTGTTTTGCGTGAAGAACGCCAACGACTTCTCTATAGTATTTTTTTCCGTGATTGTTTTCACTGTTCTTTTCAGTGATCCTATAAGATCCTTCTGTTTTATTATGAGCTTATGCTGCTCTTGCAGTAGCTCACTCGATTTTCTTCTCTTAATATTATCATCTCTTAATATTAGCTCCAATTGTTCACCGATTTCCACTGTGGTCGCCTCTAATGCCTCAAAGGCTTCATTGATGAAATATGCATGATTTGGATTCTCTTTCCGAAACTTTTCTATTTCTTCATTCTTTTCTACTAAACGTGTTTCAGAATATTCTTTTGTTTTTCTTTCTGCTAAATGCTTTTTAAAATTGATCAACATTTTTTGGATCTTTGTGTAGGCAAGCTTTTGTTCAACAAAAACGATCAAATCGAAAATCGTCATCGCTTATTTGTGGATAACATAGAATTAAGGCCATGCTCGGAAATAAAGTATCTTGGTGTAATAATTGATTCACACCTGAATTGGTCTAATCATGTTTCTTTTATATGCGATAAGCTCAGAAAAACCTTATATAAAATACTTATTCTCCGTGATTTACTTTCACTTGCGCAGATAAAAATTATATATTTTGCTCTTGTGCAATCACTTATTTAATATGGGATCTTGGTTTGGGGATCTGTGTTTACTTCGGTTATCAAACCTTTACAAACTTTACAAAATGGTATCATAAAGTTGTCGTTAAAACAATCAAAATACTACTCCGAGATTTTGATGTTATGAACATTCGCCAAAAAACAAAGTGAAAACGTCTCGACATGCAAGTATCCTTGGAGTTAAACTCTTCAACAACATCCCTGGGTCCTTACGGTATAGTCTATACCAGAGGAATATCAATCAAAATAAAATTTTGCTCAAAAAATACGTTAACGAAAATCCGAACTTATTTGATGAATCCATCAATAATTGAGTTACTATTTGTATATACAAATTTTTCAATTTTTCAGTTTAAATTTCTCATTTGTATATTCAAATCTACATATCTAGTTGAATCTAAAGTGGCAAGGTTTGTTTCTACTCTTTCTAACTTAATAATTAATTTCATTACTTTGATTTTTAAATTTGAAATATTCTTTTAATTTTTTATTTTAATTTTTATTTTGTAATTATATAAGAATTATTTCAGTTGTTATCTAATTTTCAGTTCACTAATGACTATTATTATTCTCTTGAATTCGTTTAATCTAATACTTTTACAGTGATGATACTGTTATCGACTTTCAAACCTTGTGTCCTTTCTTCCCATGAATTTCTTTATTTTAATCATAATTTCATTTATTTAAAATTTTTTTTTTCCATACTATTAGTACCTATTTAATTTTAAACACCATTTATAATTGTATTTGAATCGTAATTTCTTTTTATTATTGAATTGTGTCTGTACTTGACCACTCTCACACACAAGCTATGCTTTTGTGAGTAGTAAGCTATTATAGTTACTAAGGTGTAAATTTTAAGTGAATTAATAAAGCTATATACAAAAAAAAAAACTGCTATAGCTGTCCTTCCGTCATTTGGATAGCCATTCTGTTGCGGTGGCTTCTTCGTACCGGAACCGTGGTAATTCCTCTTCTTGGAATAGTGATCGTAGTTGTGCCCCACGTTGGGCGCCAATTATAACTCAATCTAGAAATATATTTATTGTTTAGTATGTACGCGATCAGTGTGAGACCCTCCTTTGAAATGGAGTACATGGTAGCTTACTCTTGTTTTATACAAATACAAGCGTAATTAAACGACGAACGACGACGAGCCGGCTAACCCGTCGAGACGGGGTGGGCGCCACACAGATAAATTTTCGTCGTCGTTCTCACCCAACCGAATCAGCCGTGAGATCGGGAAGGATATCTAGCTTTTTCTTAATATAGATATTGCAACACACGATCGCAACAGGACCCTGAAAAGGGAGGACGTTCCACCAATCTTTACAAAATCTCTTCAGTGAGAACAAATATGTTTGATCTCTTATGATCAAACGTCTTCTGTTAAGTTTGAACTCTTGTATTCAAAGTTATTCCATCTGAAACAGAACGTTGTAGAAGAATAAAAAATGCTGGATTTGGTTTGTAAGTTTGCAAGTTTGTTTTAATTTTTAATTCTCTTGCTTCCGACAGAATCTGTCGGCTGACGTAAATCGAGTCGATAAATAATGTTTTAATTTTTTCTTATATTAACTTATCAAACGGCTGATGCAAATCGAGCCGATAAATGCCTTTTAGTTTGTTCTGAATCTGTCGGCTGATGCAAATCGAGCCAATAAATAATATTTTTACTATTCTTTCTTGATTTTCGGCTGATGTAATCGAGCCGATAAATATTTCATTTTTCTGGAATTAAATTGGTCTTTCTATGGGAATCTTTCTTCAAAATGTTGTAACGATTTGGTCCGCAGAACGTCCAGTTGGCAATCGTCATTACCTAAATTTTGAACGTAAGCCTGGCGGACTGAAAATCATCCTCCATCTATCGGAAGAAATCGTCATTTCTTCGACCAAAATGAAGGATAACTTTCATATGTTATCGTTGACTATGTTGTCATTGGACAACATATGTCTCACGGATGGCCAATGAAACAACTGAGCATCTAGCATAAAATCACGTGCTAGCTCGTCGGATGGGGTGGATTCGTCGTTTCGATCCGTGAACCGATAAATTATGCTCGGTTTGGGACGACAAATGGGTTTGAGAATTCCCATTCTATCTGTCAGCGGGCTGAGGAAAGGATTTATTTATTTATTTATTTATTTCTAGATGTGGCTCAATTATAAAATAAAGGAGCCCATCGAATTTCGGCCAAGCCCAGAGGGCATATGGTACGTCTGTTTATACAAAAGCAGAAAGCACGAGTTAAAAAGAACAGTAATGCAAAGTTGAAAGTAAATGAAGTAAGAAGAGTAAGAGTAAGAATTGGGAAGAGGCTGTATTACAGTAGGTGGAGAATGTGGAGGTGATTAAAGAGTTGGAGGACGGGTTCTGGATTAGAAGTGGAGAGAAGGGAACTTAGGGCAGGGAGTGATGGAAGAAGTCCGCTTTCTTTCTGCATTTCATCAAAATATGTTGCATGGTAAGGGCCTGCTGGCTAGTCAAACAGCCCGGTTGCGGCGTTCTGATGATTAGGTGTTGATGAGTCAGTCTCGAGTGGCCAAGTCTGGCCCTGGTTAGTACGACGGAATCTTTCCTTTCCTGCTGAGGGCAGTATGCAGGTGGGTGGGTGTTGCGCCAGTGTTTGGCTAGGAAAGTAGTAAGAGTGGCCCATTTAGTTGACATCTGATGCGCAAGCACTTTTTTGGCCGTGCGCCGTGCGAAACTGATGGTTTGTGGTATTATCTCCATTTCATGATTGTTCTATTTGCAAGCTGATCCGCTCTTTCATTGCCAGTGATGCCGACGTGACCCGGAATCCAATAGAGGCGGGTCACTGCAGGGTTCGCCAAGATACTGGTTCTGATGTGTTCGTCTGCATTGTTTTTAATGATTGCGCTGACAGCGGACTTAGAGTCAGAGAAGATCGCTGCGGGAACTCCTGCTATGCGAGCCGCATCTGCGGCTTTTAAAATGGCGAAGGTTTCTGCTTCAAAAATGCTTGAGTCCTGGTGTAGTTTGTAGATACCTTGGCCTGCAGTTTCGTTGGAAGGGGGTCGCAGAGCGATGAAGACCGCCGAGGTTTGGTTTTCTGTTTTGGACCCGTGCGTATAATGTATAGCATGGCCTGCCAGTTCTTCGATGTGTGTACGGTGCAGTATTCTGTATAGTGTGGTTGAAGTTTGCGATTTGCTGGGGTATCTCGAGGAGTTAAAAAGGAAGTTGATAGCCCGGGAGCGGTAGTGGGGCAGGGAGGGGTAGCTAATGGGGTGGGGGATATTGGGACAAAGTTGGACGAGGGTAGTACGTGCGAAACATAGAACGGATTTGGTGGAGTTGTTGTGGTCTTGTTCTGCCGATGTTGCCGCCAGGTTTATGAAAGCGTCGTGATGAGGACTTGTTGATGCTGCTTAGCGATGCCCTTACTGGGTCGCGATCTCGAGGACTTAATAAAAAGAAACACGTCCCAGCTACTGGGCTTCTGCAACTCAACTAACTTTATTCAATTCTGCTACTTCAAATCACATGTTTGCTTAAACCTAAAAATAGTATTAGAAAAAACTGTAGCAAATAACAATTGCAATATTTTATGTGTACCTCAACGTACAATACAAATGGTGCCACAAATTCCCACGTTTACCGGTGGACCCTAACGGAGCGGATTAGTCAAAAAGGTTTCTATTTCGCGGCGCGATAGGTGGAACCCTAACGGAGACAATTGCATAAAGCAAAGTGCATTGTTATCTGCGAAGCATACTGCGATAATTTGGATTTTATTTATCGCAGCGTGTTCGTGAAAATAATAAGATTCTATTTAGTGAAAAATTATGATTTTGCGATACTTAATTCAATGTCGCTATGGTAGCGATCGCAACAGACTTCTCCGATCAACACATCCTTTCGCAGCAAGATTTATTTGCGCTTTGTTGAAGAGAGTAGCGAGGCTGTCGCATCCGGATTCCACTAGAAGAGCGTCTATTGGTGTGGTTCGGTAGGCACCCAAAGCGGTACGTAGTATCTTATTGCGATTCACTTCCAATGAGTTTATCTTGTTCTGGGCACATCAGTTGAACTCAAATTCATTAAGACCTTTGTAAGCGCCAGTCTCAGGCCTTGATAGTCTAGTATGAGTGTACTATCATCTCAGAGGTCAGGGGTTCGTATCCCATCCGTGATATTGTTCTTCACTTTTCCTTTTACCCAGTTTTCCTTACTTTTCAACAATATCTATTCACAAAAATACAATTGCGAATTATCCTGTGCCATTCTCCTCTCACCCGCTGCGGTTGGACGACAGGCTTGAGAACCTTTCTCCGAAAAATAAATTATGTTAAGAAGTTTTGAAAGAAAAACTAAAATCAGATTAAGGAACGACCTTAAAGTCCCAAATCTGATCAGAGAAATACCATCGAAGGGGGCAAGGCTGTCACATCATAGAAGAGGAAGCGCCAGACTTTTGTATATGAATGTATATGCATTGCTTAGTTTACGGTTGTTGGTAGTTTTCCAAGAAGAAAAACATAATTATTACATAAAATAGACACATTACATAAAATAGACACTTTTCTACCCGTTGGGTCTGGCTATTTATACTCGCGATTTCCTGGGGAACATGCAGTGTGGTGGATATGGGTGGCGTGGTGAAATGATGATCATCCCCAGAAATGTGTTGTTAGTACAGTGGCGCCGGTGTTAGGATTATGTACAGTGGCGTCGGTGTTTGGAATCGTATTTTGTTATAATATTCAATTTTAATTTATATTACAATTTTTCGAGGGACTTGAAAAAACTTTATAAACGTATACGTCTTGCTATTAGGGTTTGAATATAAATTAATAGCAGGCCCATCGAATTGAAATATTGAAATATAATAGGTGTGACTTTTTGCGCATTTATCCAGATCAGAGTAATGATTAAAATTTGTATTGAAAACACCAAGAATATTACTGTTTTAGTTATTTCTTTATTGCTTTCCCTGTAGATAGTAGGCTAGAATATAGATTTTAACCGGAATAGCTGCCCCACTAAGCTCACTGTGGCAGCTATTCGCGATAAATTAAAACGCTAGTATCGTTTTCTTGTGGTGAATATCTATTTCTGCTTGCCATCAAAAGCGCAATGTTCGTGGTGCTTAGATGCATACCCAGTATGCAAACCTCATATTATTTATACCGGCAATTCCATTACACAATTCTGGGCTAAAAAAACTTCAAATTTGTTAGAAAGGTTCCAAGTAAAAATGTAAGGATGAGGCGAGCACAAAAATTATATTAAACACCACACATGATGTATTATAAATAAACATAATTTTATTATATTCAAAAAAATATCATAAAAATAAATATCATGTTTAGTTGCGAGGAAATTATTTTATTTCCCCGCGTTCAGAATTCGGCTAGATACAAATCTATCCTGTCTCTGGGAATGGTGTCTCGATGCAAAATCGATCCACCAAGGGGAGTGAAAAAACTGCACTGACAATTTAACACACAACACCAAAATTATATTCACTTTTTAGGCTTTTCTCTTTTCTCTATCACAGAGAAACAACTGTTATTACTTGTTTGAAGATTTAATGAAGACTGATTAATTATCGTATAACTAAAGTTAACAATGGTTATGGTTTTGTGTTTGTAGTGTTGTTGTGATTGGAGGCCTTGGAGTGGTTATTTCGACTTAAAAAAAGTCAAAATAACCGAAGGGAAGGTTGGGATCGGGAAACAGGGGTCCAATTCCACCTACGTCCGAATTGGTGGCTGAAACACGAACTGGAGCGACGTGCTTGCTGGCTTCCGGGCTAGCTGCGGCTGTGGGGGGGTACGTTGTTCGTATTCCAGACCATAAAACCCATGGCCTGTACAACAAAAATTTCACGCCGACTTACCCGGGTGATAAAACTGGGATAAGATTCCCAATCGGTCATGAGAGACCGAGAGAACTCCCTTTAACTCGACTGGCGCTGCTGTTGTGCGCCGTCTAGCCCACCCTACCATAGCCATACTTGTCCCTCAAAAGAATTTAAACCGTATGGCCCCTAAAGAGAGGAATGAGGGGGGAAGGTCTTCAACCGAGAAGATCCATCCTATAGGCTCTCTTATTTAGCCATTATTTCTTTTACACAATTTAAAAAAAAATTCATACAAAAAAATTCAAAAAGATAATAAAAAAAAATTACCTGTTTCGTCTCTTTTTCGCGGCATAAATAAGTGTATTTTTTTTTTTTTTTTTTTTTTTTAATTTTATATCATTTTAAATTTTTAATTTTCAGTCCGAGTCAGTTTCTGTCCATTCGTTGTCATGTTATATTTTTAATTTTAATTTATTTTATTTTTATTTAAATTTTTAATTTAATTATAATTTATTTTTATTTTACTTTTACTTTTTTTTAGCTTAATTCATCTTGATGATATTTTCTTTATTCCATTATTTTACTTTTTCCACCCGTCACCTCTTTCTTTTCACCGCGCGCGCTAAAAACTTATTTTCGCCCGTGCGCAAAAAAAAACTTCACTTCTTCTTCTCCTCTTAACTAATCATTTTATTAATTTTCTTCCGGTCCGCGCCAAAATCTTAAACTTAACTTATCATCTTCTTTTATTTATCCTTTCTTTTCCGGGCCCGAAAAAAAAAACTTCCTCCCGATCGCGTTGCTAAAACTCGCACTTAACTTTTCTCATTTTGTTTCCTTTTTATTTTAATTTATTACTAACTATTTTTTCTTGCGATTCGCGCCAAAACTTCACATAACCTCCTTTCTTCTCGCCAGCTGTCAGACAGCAACTCTCCAAAACAAAAACCCCAACCACTGAACTGATTGTTTTTTGTGGAACTGGTGTGGATCAAAGTAATGCCACTGCATTAATTGGTCCACACCAATTCTCACAGATGACACTACAGTGTCAGCATTATCTCACGGCAACAGACACATGCCGTGAGAAATGCTGACACCTGGTCTATGCACAAACATTCCTCTTGCGAACAATTTTCCCTGTCTTTGGAAATCGGACACACTTGAGGTACTCGTATGTCCGCAAGAAGAACATTTGTGCCGTCATAGACGTGCTATAATTTCATATGATAAATAACCTCATGCGATACGAATTCAACGTATCACATGAAATTATTTATCATATGACCTTTTTTTAATTTATTTATTGATGACTTTAGACAATCATATTATTCGTTCAAAAAAAATTCTGTATAAAAACAGAGTGAAAAAAAATTAATTCACTATTTTATTTTTCTTGGGCATGTTGAAAATGGCGAATAATGATTCTTTCAATGGCTCTCTCGGTTGCCATGGTCATCTTATTCAAGCAAGCACCTTTAATGAAATAAAAATAAAAGAACGAAATCAGTTAAATTATTATATAACAAAAAGTTTCTTACTTTTTAAAGCCTGAACAATTGCAAAATGACTTAAGCTTATTTTTATGTTTTTTTCGGAACATGAAAAATTCACTGCAACTTCATTATAAGCATCTTATTTAAATTTTTTTTATGAAGTGTTATGCGTCCTCTCCTCCGATGCGTAAGAATTCATTTTTCTGTTCAAAAGAAAGCTATTGTAAATTTATCGATATTATTGTTATATTACGAAATGTCACCAAAATATTTAGTTTTTCGATATCTTCCGCTATGGACTTTTCAAATTTTAGGAAGTCATCGCATGTTGACATAGGGGTATTCGGAATAATAGTAACACCATTGTTATTACTTTCATTACATTGTTTTCGCAAGATTTTGACCTCTTGCTTGAGGGAAAATACCTCCATTAGGAGTTTATTTAAAATGCTGGTGTATCGTGCATCCATCTGATTCAATACCTTTATTACGTCTGAATTAGAAATTTATAAGGTTTTTAGGAATAACAACGAGTGTTGCTCTTTCTTTATTATATATAAAGAGTGTTTTTTAGGTGCATGAGAACTTAAAATTATAATACAAGACAGAAATATTGTTGGAATGAAATTTTTTTATTATATTCTAGTAGATAATTTCATGGCATTTATTTTTTAAATATGATTTCCGTCATATGTCCGGCGCGGCTACAAGTTACATGGTCCATTCGATCAGTCCAATTTTTGACTACTTTTTCCAATAAATCTGGCCGTATGGCGCCAATATTGGCTTCCAATGCTTCAAGAGTTGCTGGTTTGTCGGTATAAACGCATGACTTAAAATACCCATAAAAAGTAATCCAGAGGCGTTAACTCACACGAACGAGGGGGCCAGTTAACAGAACCACTTCTGGAAATCAAGTTATCACTAAATTGATTTTGCAAGAAATCGATTGTTAAGCGCGCTGTATGGCAAGTTGGCCCGTCTTGTTGGAACCAAATGTCGGCGATGTTTAGCTGATTAATTTTTAATATAAGCCAAATGGCGAGATAAAAGCCGTCTTATCTTGGTCTTCTTTTGCCACAGCTACCTGTCAGTAGCCCGCTCGGAGATCTAATGTTGACATATATTTTGTCGGTTTTGCTTCGTGTAGAAGATCATCCGTTCTAGGTAAAGGAAAGTTATCGGGTTTCGTTATGGTATTCAATTTTCGATAATCTATACAAACCCTAGTTCGTCCTCCTTTCTTAGGTACTAGAACAACGGGTGCAGCCCATGGAGATTCGCAAGCTTCTATTATATTGCTTGAAAGCATTGATTCAATTTCCAGTTCTAACTCTGTCCTCTTTTGTTTTGATAAACGATATGGAGGTGATGATACTGGCAAATGTTGTCCGGTATTAATTTGGAGACTGTTTTTACTGCTGTAGAGACTGCTTTCAGTGCTCTGGTGACTGTTGTCAGTGCTGTAGAGACGGTTTTCAGTGCTCTGGAGACTGTTTTCAGTGATCGGCTTAAGTTATTTTTGTTATGTTTTTTATTCATTTACTCTTTCTTTATGGGTCGCCTTTCGGCCTTAAGTTGGGCGCCAGTTTATTACATCACGTAATAAAATACAACACAATCAAAGAAATTCCAGTTTATTCAATTCAATAGACAGGCACGGTGAGACATATAAACTACTAGTACCATGCGAGACTTCTCGTCGCGTCGTTTTATACGAAAATTTATAAATCTTGGTGTCGCGGGTGGGGAATAGATTTTGTCGTTACAGTGGCGTCTCTTTTTTCCCACAGTGGCGTCGTTACAGTATTAATATCAAACAGCAATGAATTAACAGGGCTTTGAAAATATGGTTCCAAGTTTTTTATTTCTTTGACATGCAACTCTATTCCATTGCCATGTTTTCTTTGTATACTATGCACTTTAATAATTGTTGAATTAACCAAGAAAAAGTTGTCAGGAGAGTTTTTGGAGAATCGAAACTTTTCAGATTGTACTTTCAATTCAATTCAATTCAATCAATATTTATTAGTGTATAGGAAGGGACGGAAACGGGCCGGGGAAATTTATGTAAATAAAACCACGATTCGGGGCGCACCTTGCCCTTTATTCACGCACCATTCTAGCCCTAGCTCAATACAGTACTTGCCCTAGCTCAATTGACCACGCACTACGCGCTCTTTACATTACCACGCACTACGCGCTTACTTGCCCTAGCACAATTGCTCCACGCACAACGCGCACAACTTGCTCGGCCCAAGCTCCATTTGCGACTGACTCCTTCCTTCCATCCCCGCACGTCTCCTTGCCCCCCCGCAAGCTCGTTGGGTAACTCACCGGACGGATATCGTCCGGTACACTCCACAACACATAATTGCTGCACTGCTCGAGTATACTGCCTGCTTGCCGTTCGAACCACAGCACTTCGCACTAGCCCATCTGCTCCTGGCAACACTTGCACGACTCTGCCCATTGCCCAATATGTCGGAGGTAAATTCTCGCCCTTGATCAGCACCAGTTGTCCGACCTTTAAGTTCTCGCTCTGTTGTCGCCATTTCTTTCGCCCTTGCAGCGCAGTCAAATACTCATTTTGCCATCTTGCCCAAAATGAATTCGTCATCTGTTGAATCTTGCGCCATAATCTGGTCCCGCTCCCTTGCTGCTCTTGCTCGTTCCGTGGTAAGACTTGCACGATTGGCTCTCCAATCACAAAATGCCCTGGTGTCAGCGCCGTCAGATCTGCTGGATCATCAGATAATGCACTTATTGGACAATAGCAACTGCATCTCTCCTCGCTCAGCAAAATGTGGATCAGCCAGTGGCATATCCCACTCTCTATGCTCTAGATCACGCTCTATGCTCCTTGCAGGCGCTATTAATGCCTAATCATCTTGCGCAACAATAAAGGTTGTACGGATCTGCTCATTTGATCTGAACCCCGGTCTTATTGTCATCTCAATCTTGCCCTTTAGCACCACCATCTCGCCCGACATCGTTCTCACTGTAATCTTGATCGGCTCGCACTGAATATTGTGGCGTCTTATGTACTTGCTCGATATCATATTGATCTGTGACCCTGAGTCACACAATGCTCGTACTGGCCCAAGCACCGCACTCTGAGATTCCATGCGCACCATTACCGTCGCCAATAGCACAGCTGGCGCATTCTCTGCCTCCCTCTCACTTCTCGCTACATGCACAAACTCTGCTCTAAATGGGTTGAACCATACTCTCTCATTCTTCATATCTTGCTCTGTCTTTCTTTTCTTACCTCGCACATTGCCCTCGTAATCTTGAACCTGCTCTTTTCTTCTCTTGCTCTCTTGCTCTCTTGCCCCCTTAACTTGCACTCTTGCCCTCTTCGCTTGCACTCTTGCTCTCTTGCTCTCTTTTCTTGCACCCTTGCTCTCTTCTCTTGCACCCCGCTCTATCTTGCTCTCTTCTCTCTATCTTGCTCTGTCACTTTGCTCATTTTCTCGGTCCTGATTGGTCCCGAGTCGGGCGCCTAACTGCACCTCTGCTCGTGCCCTCACCTGCCCCTCTTGATTCCCGCACAGGACACAATGTACTGTTATGATACCTCTGGCCCGGACAATTCAAACATGGCCCCTTATAGCAGCTCTGAAAATTATGCCCGCTCTTTAGGCACTTTGCGCACAGCCCAAATCTTTGCACAAGGTTCTTTCTAGCGCTCAGATCCATCGCAATGTATTTCGGGCACCTGTACAACTGGTGTACCTCCCGACAAATTCTGCACGCTCCATAGCTCATCGCCCCTGTCTTGCTGGCACTAGTCTCGCTCTCGCGCTCTCGCCCTATCTTCGCTCTCTCTGTCCTCTCTTTCTGTCCTGGCACCGCGTGCATCAACGCTTAAATACGATCAGGTTTGATGTGGTATTTGTGTATGAAACAAATATGATCAAGCTTGATCGTTGAGTTGCATTTTGTGTTGACGAGTTTGACGAAGGAGTGATGGAGATGCTTGCCGTTGATATTTGTATGGTTAGAGCCAGGAGGAATAGTTTACGTGTGCGAGATGTGCCGTGATTACGTGTTATCTTTGAGGAGAGCCCCCAGCTGATGCAGCGTACAGGCAAAACTCAAAGATTTCCGTGTTTCTTGATTTTTGGTTATAATTATGGGTTTATATTTTTATGTAGGTTTTGTAGGAACCGGGAGAGATTGGTTGTGGTGCGTAATGTTGTCGCGATTACGTGCTATCTTTGAGGAGAGCCCCCAGCTGATGCAGCGTACAGGCAAAACTCAAAGATTTCCGTGCTTTGTATTAATACTTTACCTTACCTTTAGGTTCTACCCGCTGAATCCAGCCTGATGCGTTTCGCAGTCGGAAGTATGGTCCTAATGGTTGGTAAAAATGAAATAGGCCGATTGATAGGCAGACGGACCTTTTATAGGGCCAAGTAGCTTTAGCTACCGTTGCTTATTCCAGTAATAGTCAACGCTGTCTATGTTGTTTCACAGTCCGGCCCATAATAGTGTACTGCGGTGAATAAATGTGTTTGACATTCAAACAACGCTCTAGCCCTGCGCTCCAGAAACTCGCACAAATCTTTGACCGACGGCTCCTGCTTAGACCGATACAGCTCCCATTGCTCTGCCGTACGGTCGTCAAAGCGCTCCACCATCATGTAGGTGACGATCGGGTCCCACGTATCAACCTGCACCTTTAGCGCCTCCAATTGTCGCAATGACTCATGCACAGTATCTATAATCTTGCGCATTCCATCATAGCTCGCTGTGCCCATGCGCGGAATGTCGAATAGCGCCTTCAAATGTGCCCTTCTGATGAGATACTCATCATTGTATACTTCGCACAAACGCTCCCAAGCTTGCTCGTAATTGGACTCGGTCAGTTGCCAGCTGCCGAGCACTCGCGCGGCCTCGCCCTTCACTGTCGACTTCAAGTATTGCAGCTTGAAGACCGGCTTGACTCGCTCATTTTCATGCACTGCCGTGACAAACCTGTCCCTGAAGCTCTGCCAGCTCAAAAAGCTCCCGTCGAACGTGCCCCAAGTATCCTGCACCTGGCTCTCGTGCTGGATCTCCACGCGCACCATTTCCTGCGCCACATTTGCTACGCTCTCTTCCTGCTCTACCACGCTCACCACATCTAGCTCTGCCCTCGCCACTATGTATTCTTCTTCAATTTCCACATACCTGCCTTGGTGCTCTATTACTTCCTGCTCGTCAATTGTCTCGCACAATAGCTCCTTATGCACCTCGTTGAACCTTGTCCAGGCCTCCTCCAGCGCGTTCGATCTAGCACGGATCAAAGCTTGACTTGCACCACTCACCTGCCCACTTTGCACGTATTCTCGCGCCCGCCTAATGCTCGCCGCAAACGTATCGTGCAGGTTCGCATTCATTCTTGCTCTATATAAATCTTGCACTCTTAACAACGAATTTCGTCACGCACAAAACTATCTCGCACCAAGTTGCACTGAATTTGCACTAGATAACAATTTTTTCTTCGCACCAAATTATTTCTTTGCTCTCTTGTATTACAATTATTTTCTGGCACTATTGTATTATTCACGCACTTAATTTGTATTTTTATATTGATATTCGAAAATTTAAATTTGGTCCAAGCCGCTTGGTTGCCAAAGAAACAATTTCGCCTTTCGCCCTACCATGCACTACATACATCTGTTGGATCCAACACAAAACACAAACATACCATCGCTCAGATCTATTCGCACATTTTCCTTGCCCTTCATAAAAAAATCGCTCCAATGAACACCTGCACTTGCCTTTCTTGCCCTTTTCCATGCACATTGTTCTAAGCGCTAATCGCCGGCACTTCTCAACACAATACTTGTGTCGTCGTTGCCTATCTCGCGTATTTCCTATCGCGCATATCTATCGTGCTCTGTGCCTGCTATCATACAACGTGCCACGCACTCATTGACATGCCTTCACTGAGCAGGATACGCAATCGTTTTCCGCACCGTACCACAGCCAACACTACTACCTGTAGCCAGTTGCTGTTCGAGGTCACGTGCATACTTTCTTGCCCTTTTCCAGCACATCGCAAAGCACACTCGCACATATTTTCTTGCTCCCATCTAGCGCATCGCAAAGCACACTCGCACATATTTTCTTGCTCGCCCTTTCTTGCCCAGAACCTTCGCACCGCAAAGCACCACGCACACATTTTTCCATTCGCATTTCCTTTACCTGCCTGGCACTATAGCCGCGCACATGTTTCGTCTTGTCCGAAACTCGACCATCGCAAAGCACTATGCACACATTTTCTTGCTCTGTTTCCTCCTGCCCATCTAGCACCATAGCAGCGCGTGTTTTTTCTTGCCCGATTCTCGCACATTGCAAAGCACTCACATAGCACCATGCCCTTTTTTTTGTTATCTTTCCTTTGGAAACTTTGCACCGAAACTTTTACTTGCAGAGCCCGGTATCTTGCACATTAATTTTTCTTGCCCGGCACATTTCACCTTTTTGACAGTCGCGGCGGCACTTTTTCACGTACCTCGACCCGTCCGTGTTTCCCTATAGCGAGTGGACGCGATCGACAGACCGTGGAATCCGGCTCGACGGACCAATTTGTATAGGAAGGGACGGAAACGGGCCGGGGAAACTTATGTAAATAAAACCACGATTCGGGGCGCACCTTGCCCTTTATTCACGCACTATTCTAGCCCTAGCTCAATACAGTACTTGCCCTAGCTCAATTGACCACGCACTACGCGCTCTTTACATTACCACGCACTACGCGCTTACTTGCCCTAGCACAATTGCTCCACGCACGACGCGCACAACTTGCTCGGCCCAAGCTCCATTTGCGACTGACTCCTTCCTTCCATTCCCGCACGTCTCCTTGCCCCCCCGCAAGCTCGTTGGGTAACTCACCGGACGGGTATCGTCCGGTACAATTAGTTTTTCCACTTATGTCTATCATCTTATAATTAATAATTTAGAGAACAGATAATTCAATATCTTAACAGCTAAATTAAATCTAGTTAGCACAGCAAAGCGAAGCATCTACGAGAATTTTAGTGAAATAAATTCAAGGAAAAATTTATACAAAAAACCTTGTGTAGTGAGTTTAAAACTAACTTACAAACTAACTTAAATTAAAGGAAAACAAAAAGTAAAAAGGTAATTAACTAACTGAAGAAAAACAATTTAGACACCAATACATGTCAAGTAGTAGGATGTTATATGAGTGATAGAGTGTAAATAATTTTCAAATTTGAAAGCATTTACATTTTCAAGGCTACCATAATTGAGAGCATCCATGTGTAAGTGGCTCAGGTTTATACAAAGTTGGTACTTGTTTGACAAAGCTTATTAATAAATTATTTGCGCAAATATTATTTACCTTACAATCTATATTATGAAGTAAAATTTGAAGAGCAAGGCTTAATTTCAAGAAGTGTTCGTGTAAATCATTGGACAGCAGAGCTTTTAAAAAGTATGGCCCAGTATACCGCAAAAATTGCCTAAATTCAGTACCTTTCTACCTGTCCAATTCAGAAAGATCACGGGGACGTCTATTAAACTTATGTGGGATCTGGTTTTTAATGTTGCACAATTGAAGAGATAATGTATTAACATCATTTCTGGACATTGAAAAGGATTCCTCCCGACATTTTATACATGTAGTCATCAGTGTTCTATTTACCACTAAGCAAACGACATGTAAGTAGTCCAATACAAACTGTTTCCCGAAATCAATTGAAAGTGTTTCTAATAGAATGGGCTTTTGTTTATGGTGATATTCTTTTTGAGTTCTTCGCCGAAATGACTCATCTGTTCTTAACGTGGATTGAGAGTACTGAAAAGTCATACGATCATTTATCCATTGGCCCTTCTGTTCGCACCTTAAGCAACTATAATATCGAATATGTCCTTTTGTATTTAGCAAAAATGATCGTGTTGCAGTATCGCATATGAATGCACGGATTTTAACAGTGAAATGTATATTTTTATACAGGATGCGCCATCTTTTATGTCGGTATGTAAACATTGAATAACTTTGACATTTTTCAACAGATTGACTAGATTGGACAAGTTTTGAAAACGTCAATCCAAATAAATTCTAAAGGACCGAATTGAACAAAAATACCTCATATATAAAAATCAGTTGTTTTTTTCAAACTTATTCAATGTTTACATACCTATATAAAAGATGGCGCACCATGTACATTTTCCAAAATTTTAACAATTGGATTGAGAATGTAACTCTGGATATTATTAATTATTTTAAACACAACCTTTCTATTCAAATTATCTTCATTAATTAACTTTAATATAATGATAAAGGAGTTAGAAAATAAATCATCAAAGCTTATTTAAATTCACATTTTCCAACGTTTGTGATTTTTGAATATTTAGCTCTTTCTGTTTTGATAAACCACTAAAGCAATCTTGGTTATTTATTAAATTGCTAGAAGTCGCAGGAGAAGAAATATGACTTTCAGAAATTGTTTTTTTAGTATTTTCACTTGTAACTTTTGTTGTACATGTGTTTTTTCCATGAATGGAATTTAAATGGCGCTTCAATTTATAGAAAGTTGAAAACTGTTGGGGGCATTTTTCTTGCTTACAAGTATATTTCAAAAATAAATCATGTTTATGTATTACTTTAAAATGACTTAAGTAACTATTTAAAAATAAAAAAGATTCATTGCATGCGAAACAGATAAACATTTTAAATTCAAATTGATAATTTCTAAATATAAAATAAATTTTAATATTTTAATGCGTTTATCAAAGCAGTTGCATTCGAAGCGAGCTGATCGCATTCGATTTTATAAAAGTATTGTTGGAGAAAATTCCAAAGATTAACACTTTAATAAGAATGGAATTTTTCATGTAGAGAAGCTACCATAGAAGCAAATTTGTTTAAGTTTTTTGTTGTTTTCCGGCGTCAGTGGAATTTCTGGTGTGAAACCCCAACACGAAATCCCTGACTGTTGATTAATCGCTGTCCCTGTGGGCATGACAGTTGGAAAACCTTCACTGGATAGGCCAGTTTTTTTATAAGACTGTGTTGGACTGGGTCCGAAGGAGCTGTTTCGTCATCGGATGGCATAGACTCGTCAGAGAGTGTATCAAGACCCAGTCCAACACAGTCTTATAAAAAAACTGGCCTATCCAGTGAAGGTTTTCTAACTGTCATGCCCTCAGGGACAGCGTTCGTGTTCTACACGCTGCATTGACAGCTTCGCTTTTGCCAACTCTGTTGTGAACGGAGGCCTTGGAGTGGTTATTTCGACTTAAAAAAGTCAAAATAACAGAATTAAAGGTTGGGGATCCGGAAACAGGGGTCCAATTCCGCCTACGTCCGAATTGGTGGCTGAAGTGCAAACTGGAGCGACGTGCTTGCTGGCTTCCGGGCTAGCTGCGGCTGTGGGGGGGGTACGTTGTTTGCACCTCAGACCATAAAACCCATGGCCTATACAACAAAAATTTCACGCCGACTTACCCGGGTGATAAAATTGGGATAAGATTCCCAATCGGTCATGAGAGACCGAGAAAACTCCCTTCAACTCGACTGGCGCTGTTGTTGTGCGCCGTCTAGCCCACCCTACCGTAGCCATACTTGTCCTCAACAGAATCTAAAATGTATGGCCCCTAAAGAGAGGAATGAGGGGGCGGAAGGTCTTCAACCGAGAAGATCCATCCTATAGGCTTTCTTAACTAGCCATTCCCATTAGAAATTATTCACGAGAGAAAAAAAAAGGTATAATAAAACCAAAACAAAAAAAAAGAATAAAAGAAATAATAATAAAAGAATTACCTCGTTCTGCTGACTATTGCATTTTCCGTTTTATGTAATTTTATAGTTTAGTTCAATTGTTATTATTTATTTTCTGTCCGCGTCAATTTCTGTCCCATAGTCGTCTGTCATATTTTTTTTTTTACTTTATCATTATTTTTAACTTAATTTATTTTAATTTTTAATTTAATTCACCTTGATGTTATTTTATTTATTCTATTTTATTTTTAATTCATGATTTTTTTATTTATTTGTTTTAATTTATTTCTGTTGTTTAATTTCAATTTTATTTTGGGCCAAAACTTTTTGGAGCCACTTTATTCTATGATTTTTTTTCACTTTAAATCTAATGTGGGCCAGAACTTTTTGGAGCTACTGTAGATTAATGGCAACAACTCCGCACCACCAACACACACGCAACGATGATTTCAAAAAAAAAATTCCGTGTTTCGGATTATTGCTTTGGACACTTTTTCCACTATCATCTTTTTTCCTTTTTCTCCGGTCCCGCCAAAACTTTTTCCCGCGCCAAAAAAAAATTAACCTTAACCTTATTTCATTTTTATTTTGCGCGTTTATATCCTATTTTCTTTTTTTTTTATTCGCACCCGTGCACTAAAATCTAACACTTAACTTCTTTTCTTTTAATTTTACATTTTTCTTTTCGGTCCGCGCCAAAACTTAACTTCCTATCCTTCTTTAATTTATTCTTCTTTTTTTTTATATCTCTGCCCGAGCGCGCCAAAAATCTTCACCTCTATCTTTCACGCCAGCTGTCAGACCAAAAAAAACTCTCCAAAACCCCAACCACCATTGAACTCACTTTTTTTTTGTGGAATTGGTGTGGATCACAATAATGCCAACTGCATTAATTGGTCCACACCAATTCTCACAGATGACACTACAACTCCAATTTTGCATCAGCCACCAAATTCCATTTCGTCTCGTTCAATTTGTCGGGATACTTTTTTAAATTTTTCTTTTTTTGCTTTAGTCGAAACGAAATCTGTGACTTCAGCATGGATGGACAATATTTGTCCCATTCCGCCGTGTCATCGCATATATCTAGAAAATTAAGAAAATAAAAACCAAAAGTCGATTGGATGCGTAATAAATTGCCATCATTCGTTTCGTCTTTTTCCTCTACACTAATTATTTCAGCATCTCTGAGTGTGATGTTCACGTCGATAACTGGTGCAGCTTGTTCTGAAAAATGATTTTAATGCTGAATATTTTGAGAACATACAAAAAAATCAAATTATATACCTTTGCTAGTACTCGCGCTTGCTAAAATTGCTACATCCTCGTAAATATCTTGAAAAAAATAGAATTAGGTGTCATTAACTCTATCCAGGTTAGTAATAAAAAACTGATAATTGTACCTGGCTCAATATTGTCGGAGTCGTAAATCATTCCCAGCAATTCCTTTATTGATTCATCAAGCGCGGAAATGGATGTTTTCGGTACGGGGCCACCTTCTGTTGCATAAAATGCCCGCTTTTCTAACGCAATTTTTTTTTTTGTTACCTTTTTTATATTTTCATATTTCCTTCGTAACACTTCTTGGTTCCGGAAAACTTTGCCACTGCTGGCGTTAAAGTCGGTTTCGATAGTGTTCCATGCTCTTCTTTTATCGTCCCATTTAAGCTTATCTGATTACTTGCACTCAATAATATGTTTGTATTTCTTAACTAAAGTATGAAGCAAACTCGTTTCTTCAGTTGCAAAATTACAGCTTCTTCCGCCGACCATTTCGTGCAACAATGAAATGTCAGAATATAACATTAAACTTCATATTGACATGCGAAAATTCACAATGATAGCAGGGCTACCGACATGACAAACAATTATTTGGGTTTATTTGATCTGTGCATATTTCTGAACTGTGGAAGTCGCATCTCATTATGCGTGCCGTGCCGCATATTAGACCCAGAGGAATAATTTTTATGCTTACACCAACCTTCAAATGTTTGCCCAGATGATGACGCTCCGTGATCTCCTTCTTTCCAGGCGATGTAACGATTCCGCCGCCGCTATTTGTAGTCCTCGTTCCGCAATGGCGAACAACGCCCTCACTTTATTTTTATTTAATTTCCACTCCGTACGGGACGCGCACTTGAAAGTATAACTTTTTTTTTTTGGTCTGCACTGTGGTCGGTGGTGAAAAAAAGACGTCCGCTCTCGTCGGCTTCTCGGTGTGTAAAGGGCTGAGTAATCGTCTTCGTTTATGCTGGTTATCTTTTTCACCGCTATCGTCAGGTCCGGCGCTAGAGTTGCTAAACTACTACGTAGTAAGTCGATAGACATTCTATAATAACCGGTTGTAACGGAATACCGATATTTTGATAATGTTCACTTACTTTTCGGTATTGAATTAATATTGTAAGCCAGAATTAATAAACATTTAATTTTTTTTTTTTTAAATCATTTATTCATTTATCTTTTTAAAAGGATGGTAACCTCCGGGTTCGTGCTCCTGTCGAGTTTCTGTAATAAAAAGAAAGCAAACTGTGGGCGATCCGGTTAGCCAGCTTTACCGTATCAATAAAATACAATCACTATGATATTTAAATACAACTTCTACAATTTCAACCGGGATCGTTAAATCTCACGGGGATGAGCGTACAATGGACGACAAGGGAAAATACCGCACGAGTCATCCCGCCCTGACCAACCGTCTTCACCAAGCCGAGCGTACAATGATACAAGGGGAAATAGCGCACAATGTATCTGCCCAGTACTTGATGGTCATATTGAACTATCAGTGCATCAAAAATATGGTGACGAGCGTGCAATGACTGACAACTACATGTGCTCCAAGAGCCCGCATGCAGAAGTCATTCCGCCCCGACTACCGTGAGCCAATTAAGCCGAACGTACAATGACACAAGGGGAAATAGCGCGCAATGTGTCCGTTCTGATCTTAATGCCCTTCAGGTTGAAAAGCGTGCAATGGTGTTAAGGGAAAACACACGGCGCACAAAACACCCGCTTAGTACAACCAGCAAAACTTTGTACAAGTACTATGTACTATTCTTAACGACGTGTCTTGAGTATAGCAAAAAAAATGTTTTCGGAAGCCATATGATTTCGCGTTGATCAATAGTTGATGATGTTTGCGATACATAAGTGACGCCCGAACTGCCACCTGAAGGTCTTAGAACTTGCTAGACGATTTGGGCGTTTTTGCCCAAAACCCTTATTGGATCCGGTTGAGGGCCTTATGGTGCTTTTCTTATTGGCTATTTAAATTATTAACGCGACAGCACTCAAAATATTCGCGAGAGTTCCGAAAAGGTGGTAACTGCACGGCAACACCCAATCACAGTATTGAGGGATATAACGAAACCTTAATACCGAAACAATCGTATAAGTGCAATCATGCTAATTACGACAAGCAAAGAATTTAATAAGCTCCGAATAAAATTCGATCGCAAAGACGCACTGAGTGTATACCCGATGTATTCACGAACGTCACGTAATTTTAATGTAATTACCGTTTATTAATATATAATTCAATATATAACACTTTGAATCAAACAAAGATAAGTTAAAACAGGAACAAGCAAAGCTAACTACCCAAATAAAGCTCAGTGACACTCACCCTTCAGCACTCGTTTATTCACAACTTTTCACTGTATGTCGCACAGACAACGTTCAACTGAAGACTGAATGCTCATGCCCCATATCGCGATCAGTCAAGTTGATAAGCCTTACAAACACATTCAAGCCTCATTCTTCATATAATGTTTTACATGCCTCTATCGCTCATGACTCATTTCTACCTAACAAATAAAAAACATACTGTCCTATTTGAACAAAGACTTACAATATGTCACCTTGATTTGCAACTATCAATATGCAGCTGTCAGTAGAGTTGTTAACAGATGTATGCCAATATCCTTCAGTATTTTCTGTATCTTTAATTTTAATTTTTTGTGCAAACGGCAACATATGATGCAATAGCTCAAATATAATCTTATCCTTTTCGTCTGAAGAGAAAGTAAAAGTAAATTCGGAGCAAATAGACAGTAAAATCCATTACCTTTTGGAACACTACTACTACGAGCTTTATTAGTCAGTTCGGCAATACTTTTGTTTATTCTCTTGTCATCTAAACCAATTTCAAGAATTTTGTTAGCAAAATGTTGCCAATTACTTCTTAAAGATAATGACTTTTCCTCTCCATAAATTGAAATAAAATCCAAATCAACCTAAAGCACCGAAAATATTTTTACCACAAATAAAAAATGTAATAGTTAATGTTAATACCAAACGTAAAGCTGTACACTGTAAAAGTCATTAAAGATATCTGACAATGTGTTGGAAAGAATTTTTCAACGCCTTATAGAAAAAGTGATTTTCCACTTATTCTCTACTATTTCCCAGGGTTGAAAATTGTATTTTAGCCATGTTTTATCGTTCAGATCTAGAAGAATATTAAAAATTAGTTCTTAAATTTTTAATAACGAACAACTTACAATCATCACATTCATTATTAGGAGATGATCGTGACAATGACATATATGGAGATTTACTACGATGTTTATTCCTTAGTTTCAAAACACCCCTGTTAAGCCCCGTACTGGGCTTCGACAAATCGACGAATGAAATATTTTCACAACGAAATGAAATAAAACTCGATTGGTATTTTAACAACGAAATGAAATAAAACTCGATTGGTATTTTAACAACGAAATGAAATAAAACTCGCTTGATATTTTAACAACGAAATGAAATAAAACTCGATTGCTTTTTACGACTTTTTTTTATTTATCATCCGACTCGGTCGGTGGTTGAACGACAAGAGAGAGATCCAAAAAGCCATGACTCGGCAAAAGTCAGAGGTGGCGAACACGGCGAATCCGATCAGCTGATGGTGCTAGTTCAAAAACCATTAGCTGATGGGGCTAGTTCTGAACAACCCCTTTTCCGAAGGTGTTGAAATCAATGAAAAATTTTGAGTACGGTAAATTGAAGCGAACTTAAAATTTATTTCCAATTCCTGTATGTATAAATATTCATTATTAAGAAATTAATTTTATTCGTATAATTTGGTTAATGTTAAGAAATTACCTTTCGTGCTGCGCCTTAGGTTGCGCAGAGTAAAAGAAGGAAGTTGGAAGGGTTGCAAGGTTGGTAAAGCTGGGATGTAAATCGGTATGGCAGTGCGTGGGTGAGTTCAATGTGGTTATTCCATTACCTGCAACCTGTACGTGAAATCCGGTCATCACTTCTCAAACTTTGTGCCAATATTCTCCCTCCCGGTATGTCGATGTGATTGAAATCGACCTACCTTCCAAGTTCTATTTGCGAACATCCAGAACAGCTAGTTTGACTGCGGGTCTGGTCAAGAATCCAGTTGCTCTTTGAACGACTGCCCGTCGTACTTGGCCTGATCTTCCGGCTGAAGTTTCTACTATAAGTCCCTTTCGCCAAGTATTACTAGGTTGAGATTCATCGACAATTACAACTATATCACCTACTTTTATAGGCTCTACTCGATTGTACCACTTTGTACGTCGGGTAAGGTCGGGTAGATATTCCCTAACCCAGCGTTTCCAAAATTGATTAGCCAATTGTTGAGAAATTTTCCAGTTTCTCCGCAAACAGACAGGGCGATCGCTGAAGTTACCTATCGGTTTCTCGCCATTTGAATGGCCTAGAAGAAAATGGTTAGGTGTTAGTGCTTCGTCGGTGTCGGATTCTAAGGGCTTGTACGTGAGAGGTCGCGTATTTACAATTTTCTCTACTTCCATGAGTAGATTTCTCAAAGTTTCATCCGTCTTACTTCCTGCTGGCAGTATGCACTTTAGCGTAGTCTTAACTGATCTGACTAGGCGCTCCCAACAACTGCTGGGGGATTAAAGTTCCATTTTAGTTTTGATTTCGGAAACGTCTTTTCTTGGATTTTTTCGTAGTCTATATTCTTTAGCTCACGTCGAAGTTCTTCATCTGCACCCCTAAAATTTGTGCCATTATCACTGAAGATTTCTTGTGGCACTCCCCTACGGGCGGTGAAATTGCGTAATGCCATTATACAAGAGTCAGTGGTTAGTGAATGAGTGATCTCGATATGTATGGCTCGTATAGTGAGACAAGTAAATAAAACGCCCCATCGTTTTTCTGAACGCCTTCCAACTGACACACTAAATGGACCAAAATAGTCAATTCCCACGAAGGTGAATGGCCTTGTAAACATGGCTAATCTTGCTGGTGGGTGATTCACCATTTCTGGTGCTAATGGTCTGGCGCTTTTATTTTTACACCTTTGACAAGATCGCACGATTAACTTGACGACACTTCGTAATTTGGGAATGTCATATTTTTGCCTAACCTCATTTACCACCGTTTCATGGTTGTTATGATGAAAGGCTCTATGATAGTGATCAATCAAAAGTTCAGTGATCTGGTGTTTTTTAGGGAGTATAATCGGACGTTTCGTATCGAAGTTTATACCAAACGCGGCGTCTATACGTCCTCTTACCCTTAAAATATTGAGTTCATCTAGATATGGTGACCTATTATATAATTTACTAGTTTTAGGAATCGTCTTGGTTTTTTCTGATAAAGGACAGCTATTGAGAAAAAGGCTTATTTCATCACTATATTCATCGGATTGTGCTACTTTTATTAAATAGTTTTCAGCTAAAGACAGCTTGTCGGAATTTAGAGTACCCAGAGTGTGTTGTTTCCCTCGAATTTTGGCTTTAAGTTTATGGACAAAGGGAAATATATATGCTGTAGATCTTAAAAGTCGGAGCCAATTTGAAAATCGATTTAATTCGAGTATATTGGAACAGACCTGAGCATGGTGGAGCAAAATAGGTCTCATCTCTTCGCTAGCATCCGACAATTTTATAGCAGCGCTCGGCCAAAGATGTTCGTCACTGTAGAGAAACGATGGTCCATTGAACCAACGACTATATTCATGAATTTCGGGTACCTTTGTCCACTTAGTAGCTTCGTCAGCAACGTTTAGTTTGCTAGGAACCCATTTCCATTCGTTCACATCCGTTAAATCCAGAATTTCTGAGATGCGATATGCAATAAATTGCTTATATTTTTTGGGATCTGATGAAAGCCAGAGAGACTGTTTTAGAATCAGTCCACATAAAGCGATCTTTAATTGATAGTGTATGTCCTTCGCTTACACATTTAGCTACGCGGGCTCCTAATACGGCTGCTTGCAGCTCAAGTCATGGAATTGAGACCGGCTTAAGGGGGGCAACTTTGGTTTTACCCATGATAAGCGAACACTTTACACCATCGTCGCTTTCAAACCTGAAGTACGCTGCTGCAGCATACGCATCTTCTCCGGCGTCTACAAAGACGTGGAGTTGCACTGATCTATATTTTGGTGAAGGAGTAGATGAGTAGCATCGCGGAATTTTTACAAGTAATATTCGAGAATGGGATTGTATGCCGGACGACCAGTTCACTCTGCTGTAAATGAGTACCTGAGTAAAAATCGGGGTAATAATCACGGACGAGCGTGTGGCTGACCACTTCACCTCCTAGTGTTCCGTTGGTCTAGTAATGAAGTAACTTTTGCATTACTTCAAGGCCTAGGCCCAATTTGGGCTGTTGTGCCATTGATTATTATTGATTATTGTCGCTGAATTTACTATCGCATTTTTTTTGCGCTGTTTTTGGAAAAAAAAGGGTATTCCCTGTCTGCCAACCGGTTTTGATCGGTGTGGTTGCCGCACCAATTCGATAAAGTCCGCTGGATGTCAAGCTGCTATAAAGGTTGTTGATGCGCACGTAACTAAATTCAGACTTGTGGGCCAATGTAAAAGTATTTTGCAGATGTCGGGTCTGAATAATATCACGAAAATGAGTGACTTCCCTGGAAATGAAAATGCAGACGAGCTAGACAGCACAACATGCGTACACGAAAGGTAAATCGGTAGAAACCGCTCTACATGAGGTAGTAAGGACCATAGAGAGTACGCTGCATAATAAAGAATACACAATGGGTGTCTTTCTAGATGTTGAAGGAGCCTTCAATAACGTTGAGAGGGATGCCATTCGGAAAGCCCTGCTGAATGCAGGGGCTGATCTGGGCATTACCAACTGGATCGACGGCATGCTTGAAAGTAGAATGATACATGCATCCATTGGTGAGAATGAAATATCTGGAACTGTGTCCAGAGGTACCCCGCAGGGTGGAGTTCTATCACCTCTACTTTGGGTATTAGTCGTCGATCGTATTTTATCCCAGCTCGAGAGGGACGGGATCAAAGTGGTAGCGTACGCTGATGACCTAGTTATACTGGTATCTGGCAAATTTCTACCCACGATAGCTGAACTAGTGCAGGGAGCACTACGGAAATTGTACAAATGGGCGGCAAGTTGTGGTTTGGGGATTAACCCCACAAACACTAAACTGGTTCTTTTCACTCGAAGGAGAGCAATACCCCCATTTACAATTCCAAAAATAGGTAATACCATTCTGGAGCTTAAAACTGAAGCTAAGTACCTGGGAATTATTCTTGACGCTAAGCTTAACTGGAAGAAAAACCTTGATGAGCGCATCAAGAAAGCAACAATTGCCTTCTATACTTGCAAGAAGGCCTTTGGCAAGAAATGGGGAATAAATCCCGCAATGGTTCACTGGATGTACATCTCTATCGTAAGGCCCATTCTTCTTTATGGTGGCCTGGTATGGTGGACAGCCCTGGACAAAAGCGTGCACACGAATAGTCTAACGAAAGTGCAGAGAGCGGCGTGCTTAGGCATCACGGGCGCTTTGCAATCAACGCCAACAGCTGCAATGGAGATTATGCTGCTTCTGCTGCCAATAGATATTCAAATCAAGAATGCTGCTGCCAAGAGCGCCTGAGACTAAAAGAGTCTGATGGCTGCTGGAAATCTGCGGATTATGGGCGTAGCAAAATTCTTTCATTATTTCCAGATTGTGGGCTTAGTGAACTCACCGACTATATAACTCCGTTTTTAAGCTTCGATACAGGATTCCATACCCTTTTCCCTACTAGGGGGGACTGGGATAATCAAAAAGTGATTAGGGAATCTGAAGTTGCTATATTCACGGATGGGTCAAAAATGGATACTGGAACGGGGGCAGGGATCTTCTCAGCCGACATGAACATTCAAGTATCCTTTCGCCTGCCGGACTACTGCAGTATTTTTCAAGCTGAGGTTTTTGCCGTAAGCAGTGCAGTGGACATACTAAATTCCGCAACAAATCTTCCCGAAGAGTCATGTATAAAAGTTTACATAGACAGCCAAGCAGCAATGAAAGCTCTAAGCTCCAACCTAGTCAAGTCAAAGCTAGTGACGGAGTGTAGGGAGCGTCTGAAAACATTGGGCGCAGCTCATAAGGTTTTCCTGTGGTGGGTTCCGGGACACAAAGGGATACCAGGAAATGAGGCAGCCGATGAGCTGGCCAAAACTTGATCTGAAATAGCTGCTATACATGCAACCCAAGCGGTAAAAGTACCGCTTAATTACGTCAAGAGTAATCTTGACAGGAAGGCAATGGAGCTGACCAATGGCAGATGGTTCAACCTAACTACGTGTGAAACCTCCAGGCAGCTATGGCCAGTAATACATCCTAGAAGGACTGCCGATCTTCTGAAAAGAAGTCGTATAGAGACCCGTAACATTACGGCAGTCATAACAGGGCACTGTCTCTTTGGTAGACATGCACAACGCTTAGGCGTTCAATATAATGACTACTGCAGAAGCTGCAGAAGTGAAGAAGAAGAAGAGAGCGTTAGGCATCTACTTTGTGAGTGTCCCCAGCTAGCCAGCTGTAGGTTCAGAGCCATGGACAGCTACTTCTTCTCCAGACTCGGGGACATGGCCGGAGCACGAATTGATGAACTATCCAACTTCATTCGCATCTGTGGCTGGTTCGACTAGCTTTCCCCTGTAACAATGCTACGATAGCTCCCTATATGGGACTTCATTAAGGTGTTACAGGTGTGGTATCACAATGGACCAACCGAATGGTCTAAGTGAGTCGATCCATAGTTTGGATGGCTACTACTATAACCTAGACAGAAGGGGTCCGAGATGAGCATAGAGTTAGCTGATGAGTTCTATGTCCCATCGAACGTGTAAAGGGAATGATCGACAGACTGAGTGTATCAGTGGCGGCTCGTGCCTTTCTTAGTAGGTGCGGCTGAATTGGAATATTAAACACGACTTTTTCGGACTAAAACTATAAGATTAAGTACGTCGGCTTACTGCGGAAAGTCATTAAGTAACATTTTCAAAACAAAAAATCACTAGTAACTTGATGACTTTTTCCTCTATAAAATGGTGAGGCTCAGCCTCACTAGCCTCATGTGGCGAGCCGCCACTGGAGTGTATTATGCGTATGAAGATGGGACCAAAAAAAACATTGATTGAAAAGGAGTCGATATATTTTTATCTCTTAGGTCTTCTGGGATATTGTATTAATTTTACTTTCCCTAGCTCCTCAGATAAAAAACATAGAAATCTTTGTCAGGTTTTTTTGATATTCAACCGCTATGTGGGTGTAAATGTGGGTGTTGAATACGTTTTCACGAATCTTTTAGGTGCGACGAGATATATTGTAGAGATCTTGTCGTTTATAACCTCTTCTTAAATTCTTCTTGACATATATTTATTATTCGATGAACCAATAATTAAATAAACCCGTATCATTTAAATTGCAATTAAATTAAAATTATATTTTGATTTTTTAACAACATTTAATAAATATATTATTAGAATTGCACATACAGTGTACCAATAATGTCTTCGTACAGCAGCCATTTGAAACTCAACGGATTAAAAACAATAAATTGTTGCAAGAAATTTGAAAAGGTTTGAATGCAGATATATTCATTAAACATTTTTATTTAATTTAGAAACAAAAACAAATCCATTTAAATTATTCAATACAAAGTTATTAACTAAAAATAAAACAAAGTCGACAATTTGCCTCCAATAATGTCTTCGTACACTTACAAAACAGTTCATGAAAAATCTTAAAAACTATACATACATTTTTTGTTTATACTTAGTTGGGTAGCCTTTATTTTTAATCACGGCTTTAAGGCGGTGTGGCATCGATTCTACAAGTTTTTTTGCATAGCTTGGCTCTATTTTCGCCCATTCCTCCGGAAGAGCCTGTTTTAACTTAGGTTTCGAGCTAATATGATGAGTCCTGATCCTTTTTTCTAGCATATTCCACATGTGCTCAATGGGATTGAGGTCATGACTTTGCGGTGGTGTTTTAAGCAAATGTGGAGTTTTGTACGCCAAGAACATCCTAGTATTATGAGCCATTTGCTTAGGATCATTATCTTGTTGAAAGTAAAAATCCTTTGATACGCCCAATTTTTCAGCCCTTGGCTCCAAATTTCTTTTCAGGATTTCAATGTACGCCCGATGATCCATGATGCCTTCGATTATTTCCAAGTTTCCAACACCGCTGGCAGCCATACAGCCCCATACCATTACGCCGCCGTGTTTTACGGTTTTAATGGTGTTTTTTGGGTTGTAAGCTTCCCCTGGCTTTCTCCACACTCTAAGTCTCCCATCAGACCCAAAAATGTTATATTTGGACTCATCAGAAAATATGACATTGCGCCAGAACTCGAGAGATGCATTTTGGTACTGCCGAGCGAAGTCCAAACGTTTTTTGCGATTTACTTCACTTACCAGTGGCTTCCTGCGAGGTGTACGAGACTTAAATCCGGCATCAATCACGCATTTCCGTACTGTTTCCGGATGAACTTCTTTGTGATTGGAGTGAAGGAGCTCTGCACTAATTTTTGGTGCACTTATAAACGGATCCTTGGCAATCACACGCTTGATTTGCAGCCGATCTGCTTTAGTGAGAATTGCAGGGCGTCCTGATTTAGGCTTATTTTCTACGCGGCCTTCATATTTAAAGCGCCCGATTACAGATTGGATAGTGGAACGGCTCCGATCCAGTAGTTTGGCTATTTCCGCGTATGATTTTTGCTCCTTTACGTGTGAATTCAATATAAGTTTACGCTCTTCAAACGACAAGTGTTTGCCAGGCATTATTTCGATTTATACTAAGCGAAACTCATAAAATTTTTATTTGACAGTAAACACACTTGTTCGTTTGTTTACGGTTATTACAAACCAGTATGTGTGGCAAATAATTATGATCGATAATTAACAGTAAAGAGATCGAAGAGTAAGCGAAACCTTAAATGTACGAAGACATTATTGGAGGCAAATTGTCGACTTAGTTTTATTTTTAGTTAATAACTTTGTATTGAATAATTTCAATGGATTAGTTTTTTTTCTAAATTAATTAAAAATGTTTAATGCATAAATCTGCATCAAAACTTTTTCAAATTTCTTGGAACAATTTATTGTTTTTAATCCGTTGAGTTTCAAATAGCTGCTGTACGAAGACATTATTGGTACACTGTAACTATAAAAATCAAATTCTATTTAATTTTATAAAAAGTTAACTTTCTCCAAAAAAATTTAAACTGATAAAAATTTTATTATTGAAAGAGTTATTCAAAACTAATTATGAATCTTATTTTTTTAAAAATTATTAATTATCGGTTGATTAATTTTCACGTTGTAATTCATTCAACTGATAGTTTTGGACTGAAGAAAAATCGAATTCATTTTATTTTGCACGCATTCGCTGACGACTTCGATTGAAACTAAAACAAATCCACAAAGTCGTCTGAAAATAATAGTTAAATTGACAGTGGCGAAAATAATATTCAGTTAACGAGAAAAATTTAAAATATCGTTAAACGCCACTACAAAATATGTTCCTACCACATGCTTTTAATGTTATCACCTAAAAATTAGAAGACGCGTCAGAAGATGTGACGGACGTCTTTGTATAGTTTAAGGTCGGCCTAATGCAAACTTTTTTCACTGACTATATATTTTATACTGTTGCATATAAGATTAATATTACGATAAAATACAGTTAAATGTTTCAGGAAATAAGTTGAAATAAAATAATAAATAAATAAGTATAAGTTGTACTAATAATAACGAGTATGGTGATGATAGTAAAGTAATGTTACGTTTAAGCATTTCATTTGTTATTTTTGATATAAGATTTCTTATTATTGGAGTGTTATTAATTTTAAATAAATTAAAATATTTATTAAAAGCAATGAATCGCGACTCATTTTTGAGTTACCTGGAAACTGTAGTTAAAAATAAAACACGTTAAAGTCATATTTTAGTCATATATTTAGAAAAAAACAATGTTTAGGTCATATTTATATAATTTCGATTTGGAATGAGTGGAAATGAATTAGAAAAATTTTATAATATTAAAATCGTATCTATAAGCCCAGGGAATTTAAGATTGAAGCATAAAGTGAGTAACATTAAATAAAATTGTACAATAACAAATATACTCTATTAGTATTGTCGCTCTTACCTTTTAAACTGTTTTTTTTAACATGTACAATATCTATAAAAATAATAAAATAAAATTTAGAAGAAATTATTAGGTTTCAAATTGGTGTTGTTTAATAGATTCAAAATTTGTTTTTATTATTTAAATTTTTCGTATAAGTATACCACTTATTATTGCATGTTATATGTAAATTAATTAACAAAATTTATAAACAAAGAGTATGGGAGGTTTGTGAATAAATAACACTTCGAGCTGTTATGTAGCACTAAGTATAAACACTGTAATTATAATTTTTGTGTAACATGTATTTTTTAAGCTATTATAATATTTCTTATATATCATTTTAAGCTAAAAAACAGCATTAATAGTTTATTACACTAAACTTTTTTGATATTATATTTTATTAAAAGTCAAAAAAAAATTTAATTTGTTCATATTTCTTTCAACAAATGAAATTTTCGAGAAGTAAATCTTTTAATGGTTCTGATTTATGAACAGTGTTCCAATGCGATACGTAGCTCGGTAATCAGGTCATAAACACTTTAGCCTGCACAAAACAAAATTTTACACGCCAATTTACCATGGGTCTAAAAATCTGCACAGGTTCGCAACATGTCAGGGTGTCATCTCCCTTCCTCAAAGAAACTGACTTCATTATCTTATTTTTATCAACTCATAGCCTACTCATTTTCAAAATATTTCCTTTCTCTTCCTCGAAGTATAATAGAAAGGTATTTATTCAATTCAATTTAAACACACCACGCAAAAGGGAAAACTGAACAATTTCTAAGACTTTTGATAGAGTGTGGCAAAGTGCCAAATTAGCCAAACTTCAAGTATTTGGTCTACCCTCGTCTTTAGTCTCCTGGATGGAGAGTTGCTTGTTCAATCGTCCATTGCAGGTTGTATTGGACGGTGTCACCTCTAATAAATTTCGTTTCCCAAGTTTGGTTTATCTCGTCCATTATTTTTTTTAATGTTTATCAATTCTCTAATTCTTAGTACTTTCAATTCATAGCTTGGTCGAACAGCACCCTTCACTTCTATTATTCAATTATACATCAATTGAAGCCCTTGTTCCGCCATCAAAACCTTGTAAATGTAAAGCGCTTTTATAGGCATCTAAATTGGCTACTATTTACAAAACTCATGTTTGCCTTGAATATAATTCTGATATCTGGGCAGGACGCAATCGGCTCTGCTATACTGCCGTCCTAAGAAGAAAGGGCGCATCTCCATTTTAGTAGTTTTGAGATATTTAGGTATTACGTTTTTTATGTTTGCCACCTTTAAAAAATGACTTTTTAAGTATTTTAAAAAATCAATTCAAATTAAATTTATCCATCTTAATTTATTATGTGCGTAAACTTCAGGAATTTTAAGGAGTAATTAAAGAAAATGGACTTACGACTTTTTTGCTTAGTAAAAATACACCAAATAATAACAAGATACTTAACAAAAACCAGATTTCATAATTTTTTAGAACAAAAATAAAAATTTAATTTAAATGTTGGTTGTTTTCCGGCGTCAGTAGGGTTTCTGGTGAGAAACCCCAACACGAAATCCTCGACTGCTGATTAATCGTTGTCCTAGAGGACATGACCGTTGGAAAACCTTCACTGGATACGCCAGTTTCATAAGATTGTGTTGGACTAGGTCCGAAGGAGCTGTTTCGTCATCGGAGGGCATAGACTCGTCAGAGGGTGTATCATGCCTACTATCCGAAACACCCTTACAGCTGGTGGAATTGCTGAGCATAATTTCTATATATTGCACTCGAAATCAAATTTACGATCCGAGACTTATAAACTTAGCTAAATTTCCGCCATAGCAATCCTATACTAAAGGAAGGTGGCGCTGAAGATTACATAATATTTGATCATCAAATATTTCAACCAATTTGGTGGAATTTTTGGTTGTAAGCCAAGATAGTCTCGGATCGTAAATTTGATTTCGAGTGCAATATATAGAAATTATGCTCAGCAATTCCACCAGCTGTAAGGGTGTTTCGGATAGTAGGCATGATACACCCTCTGACGAGTCTATGCCCTCCGATGACGAAACAGCTCCTTCGGACCTAGTCCAACACAATCTTATGAAACTGGCGTATCCAGTGAAGGTTTTCCAACGGTCATGTCCTCTAGGACAACGATTAATCAGCAGTCGAGGATTTCGTGTTGGGGTTTCTCACCAGAAACCCTACTGACGCCGGAAAACAACCAACATTTAAATCAAATTTGCTTCTATGGTAGCTTACCATGAAAAAATTCCATTCTTAAAAAAATAAAAATTTATTTCACAGAAGTCTTGATAAACAAAACAAAAAAATCTGCCAACAGTCTGGGCGCAACTTTATTATTTTATGGGTAGAAGTCCGAAACGTGTTTAATGATGAGATGCTGTGTAGGTTACTATGCGACTGACAACCTAAAAAATAACGTTCCAAATAGCCTCCTGGTTATTTCTGATTTCTACACCCCCACCACTAAATTTTTTTCCCTACTAGAGGTCTACGGATCCCAACTTCTGTAAAATTTTCAAGATCATATCTGATACAGTTTCTGAGATATAAAAATGAAATTTTTTGAGAAATTGCTATCCCCCACTTTCGTGCCCCACCTCCCCTCTCAAAAAATTTACGTTCATTAGACTCCTCTTGTGATCCCATATACAAAAACAAAATTTTATCTTCCTGGTGTAATTGGTTCGGAAGATATTGTAATCCAAAGTTTTTCACCAGTCAACCCCAAACCCCACCACCCCCCTTAAAAATTTTAGCCTTTCTCTAATCTTGAAGTATACCAAGGGCAACAACAAAGTTTCAATCTTCTGACATCAATCGTTCAGGAGATATGGATTTTAGAATGTTTCAATTCCGGCTTTCTAGCGTTTTGGACTCATTGTTTTCCCCCCATTTCCACACCACTCAACCCTTATCGATAATTTTTTTGCAAATGAGTCCACTATCATAGTACTACATAAGTTCCAAGTTTCAGCCTCCTAGCATAAGTAGTTCCTGAGATCTGGAAACAAAAATTTTTCGTATAAAACGCTCCACCCTCATCCCCCTTGCACCCCCACCCCCTTAAAAGATACCATCCGTAGGGGTTCACCCAATCTACCCACCATAAAAATTTCAACTTAATACCTCAACGGGTTTGGGAGCTACGCGCCTTCAAACGATTTTGCGTACGGCGGACGGCATACGGCGTATACGGCGGACAGACGGACATTTTTTTTTTTGCTCTTTTGGTGTTTACTAGTCCTAAAACGTGTAAATACAAAATTTCAGGATAGCAAATTTTTTGGAAATTTCAGTTCGATCACAATACTTTATTATTAAAAAATAATAAAGTAAAACAATCAATAAAACAAGCCAATCGTATAATACTCTAGATGAATACTGAACTCTGATTTATATTGTAGTTGGGGATAAAGTAGAATTACGTGTGTGCATGTTGTATGTCCTTTATTAAGGACTGTCATTAGATTGCTACTCAAAACTAAAAGACAATATTCAGTCTTTAATTTCATATTTTGTACTGGGTAAGTCATCGAAAAAAAGTCCTTTTTGAAGGACTTTCACATGGGAGGTGCAGGAAGGACTCACTCGATTTCTTACATATTTATCCTTTTCCTTGGAACCATTTAAAAATGAACGTGTACAAAATTTCAAATTCGTAGCTTGAAGCGTTCAAAAGTTATCGAAAAATATTGTTGAACACGTGTCTTGAGGACATTTTGTATGGCAGCTACCAGAAAGAGTAAAAGGATTTCGCTGATTAGTAAACTCGAACTTTGTTTTTACTCAAAACTAATTTGTACAAAATTTCCAATTTATAGCTAAAAGATTACTTGAGTTATTGTAAGTTCCGTAAATTAAAAGAAGACGTTTTGAAAGGATATTTGTATGGCAGCTACACGAAGGACTAATAGGATTTTCTTCATAATCATACGTTTAGCTTCAACTATTGGAAAAATACTACATACAAAATTTCAAAGACGTAGCTTAAACCCTTCTGAAGTTATCGGCCAATATTGTTGAACACGTATTTTAAGGACATTTCGTATGGCAGCTCCCAGAATGAGTAAAAGGATTTCGCTGACAAGTAAACTAAAGCTTTGTTTTAACTCAAAACTAATTTGTAAAAAATTCCGAATTCGTAGCTAAAAGATTACTTGAGTTATAGTGAGTTTCGTAAATTGAGTGAATACATTTTGACAGGATATTTGTATGGCAGCTACACGAAGGACTAATAGGATTTTCTTCATAATCATATATTTATCTCCAACTATTAGAAAAATAACATATACAAAATTTCAATGCCGTAGCTTAAACCCTTTTGAAGTTATCGAGCAATATTCTTGAACACCTGTTTTAAGGATATTTTGTATGGCAGCTACCAGAAGGAGTAAAAGGATTTCGCTGACTAGTAAACTCGAACTTCGTTTTCACTCAAAACTAATTTGTAAAAAATTCCGAATTCGTAGCTAGAAGATTACTTGAGTTATAGTGAGTTTCGTAAATTAAGTGAATACATTTTGACAGGATATTTGTATGGCAGCTACACGAAGGACTAACAGGATTTTCTTCATAATCCTACATTTATCTCGAACTATTGGAAAAATAACACAAACAAAATTTCAATGTCGTAGCTTAAACCCTTCTGAAGTTATCGACCAATATTCTTGAACACGTGTTTTAAGGACATTTTGTATGGCAGCTACCCGAAGGAGTAGGACGATTTTGCCCGTTAACGAACTTAGCCTTACAAATTCAACCAAACATCCAGATTCAAAATTTCAAGATCCTAGGTGAAGGTGTTCTTGAGTTATCGTGCTAACGGACAGACGGACGGACGGACGGAGTCAGGCGGATTTGAGGTTTTTGGGCACAAATAAACAAAAAATAATATAACTTTTTTTCGTCCGAGGCTTGGTTCTATGCGTTACAAACTTTTCGGCTGGATTAAACTTATAATACTCTATATGATTTCATCTAGAGTATAAACAAATCAATCAATAAAAGAAAACTTAAAAATAACTATTTAATCAATCACTGTCGTCGTGAGATTGCTCTGCTGGTGTTTCTGGCAGAGATCTCCAAAACTCTAAGCGATTTGCTGGTAAAATGTCTGACAATTTTTGAAATAAACCCGATTTTCGGTTTAATGTAATACCCCGTGGGACCGTTTTTGAAAGAGGCTTTAAAATACCAAATTTGGTAGGTTTTGCTTGCAAAAAATTGAAATCAGTGAATATATCTGATGCAAAATCCTTTTTAAAACTTAAAAAATTATTATTCTTTTTGAATTTAACTTGAACCATGTCTTTCAAATATATTCTTGGCACTTTTTGTTTTATTTTTAGTTGAATTCAAAGAAATTTTCAATATTTATCTCGATTTTCTCAACTTTGCCGGAATTACTAATTTGGACACAATGTTTAAAATCCGTTAGTCGTATATGCGCCTTTTTATCTAAGTAAGTGAGATACGACTTTTTTGTCTAGTGGACACACTAGACATGGTAGATGTGACCAATTTGCTTCCTGTTTTTCAGTCCTTTGCAGCTGGAAATCGACCTTTTTAGCTTAGCACAAAAATTATAAACTGATTCACGGTTCCAAATATGCCTCTATCTCAATTTTTGACATTTGGCGCTTGTGCCCTTTTTTCTTAGGACGGCAGTATATCTGGACAGAGTTCAATCAAGAGGTTTTAAGTTGATAGTTGACCGAAACCGACCACAAACAAGCAACAATTCACGAGATAAATTTTATTTTGAAGGACAGTTATATCCAAGTATTTGTGAAATTTAAAACTAGAACTAAAATCTCATGTTACAGAATTATTCGTAGATCGCAAAGTTTATCACTTCCTGCTCGCAATATTGCGGTCGTTGGAACCTTTAATTTTTTTCAATCACGATAATAATTATTTTTATTTAATTTGTTAAGTCACATCTCTCGTGTTGTAGTTTTTGCCTGACCTACCCACATACCATTTTATAATAAATGTACATTCACGTAAATGCAAAATTAATTATTACTATAACTATTTTTTATATAAAAAAAAATATTAATAAATCAGGTCAAATAGTAGCTTTAAGACTAAGGCACTCCAATTATTTGTACGAATCATGCTATTCAAAGGATAAGTAATTTGTATACAACTTGTAAATTGTATACAACTTGTAAGTTGCATAATGTAACAACAGTTCAAGTAATATTTAAAAGCAATGAAATAAATTTCTATTTATTTAAATAATAAGTATTTGTCGATAAAATTGAGTGGTGAGATTTAATTGTGGCGAAATAAATCGTTTGATGTTGTATGTATAATATACATATAATTCTGTACATTGATAATGTTAATGTTTTACATAAAATTAGATCAAATATAAATACATAATATTAAAATAAATACAACACAATATTATAGTTTTTTTTTATTGTCCTGCGGTTTTTTGAAAAGTTGCAAGTGATTTTTTACAAAGCCAGCGTGTATAGCGATCGCATATATGATCGTGCTCGTGAAAGATCAAGGAATTTTACTGACAACTGGAAATTTTGAATGAGGTAGTATATTCGGTAACTATTACGGTTATCGCCTATGGTTGGACGGCAAGTACAAGGTAACATTTATATAATACCACTCCGTATTCAAGTCCTTGTTATAGACCTACCATATAGTGTACCCATTTTTTCAAATTTCGATTTCCTAGCTCAACGATCTATTAATTTTTGAAAGACTTTGTATGGAAACCACACGAAGCGTTTGCTTAATGAGTTCCGAAAATGGCTAAAATTATTTTTCTAGAACTAATTCGACTTTCTACACATTAATTTGTTTCTTTTATAACCATTGCTCAATAATTTTCGTCATACCAATCATTTAATGAGTCCAAAATCATTCTAAGGTATCAGTCAATATTCATAAACGAATGTTCTAAGGACTTTATTATGGAAAAACAACAACAAAGGTTCGTTTTGTTGGTATTTCTTCATGTTGCTAAACTGCTCTGCACTGGATACCCGAACGCGCGCTTTCAATTGAAAAAAAAGAAAAAAGTTCAAGTTAATTATAAAAAGAGGTAAGTTTATTAAAATAAAAATTTATGTATTATTAAATATTTGTTGAAGCCAGGCGCGTAGCGTAAATCTTCGTAGAGCTAGCGCAACGATACGATCGTGTTATTGCGCTAGCCCTACGAAGTTTCGCGCTACGCGCCTGGTTGCGGCGGATCAAATCAGCGTGTTTTTAAATTTTTAATAGTGACGGTTTTTACGTGTAGATTTGTCTACACGTAAAAACCGGGTTCTTCCGTGAACCGTGCAATGTGTATGTGTACAGCATGTGCATAAAACAATAAATGTATCATATTTTCAATGTTTATCGTCATAATTTAGCAACGCGTTCTATCGAAGAATTCCTCGGTATCCAAAAATTGCCATAATAAAAATTGTCAAATTTTTGTTAAAAAAAAAAATAAGATTTGCTGACAGCAACTTAACGACTATTTTTTGATCTTTTTTTGTGTTATAAATACTGTAGACTCTTTTTTTTAAGCTAATTTTTTTTATTTTACTTACTACCAAACAAAATATTTATAAATTCAGATTATTCTAATTTAATATAATACAATTTGACTTAATTTAATTTAATTTACTTTAATTACTATAAGCATGTGAAGGAGCTGATAGGATCGAACGCAGTTTCAGTTTGTATGTTGGCTTGCTTATTGGAGGTGTGAAATGTTCGCTGAAATTGTTAAATGTTCTACAGCATCTGTTAATGGGTTCATTTTGACCGTAGTCAGTACGATGGGGATATTCCTTAAGAGGTTTTGAATGTCTCGTCAGCCTGACAGTGTCATTAAGTCTGATTTTATTTGTAAGGTGGTCAACTTTAATATCACCATTCAAGACATCTAAGGTAAAGCAGGATGTGAGCATAGTTCTTCTAGAGCTGGGCGGTAACTGTGTGGTGTGGAAGGTCATCAAAGTCTCTAGGGTCATACAAGTCCCTAAGAGCAAAAAGAAGAAATTGCTTTTGGATTGACTCTATTCTGTTGCTGTATATTTGGAAAAAGGGATCCCAAATGGGACATGCATATTCCAAAAGAGGGCGAACAAGGGAACAGAATAATGATTTAGTGACCCATACATTTTTGAACTCTTTAGCCCTTCTTTTAATAAAACCTAGAAGTTTGTTGGCCTTTGAGATTATTCTGTTGTAGTGAGATTTAAAGCATTGTTTATTGTCAAGTAGCACGCCGAGGTCTTCAATTTGCTCTACTCTATTTAGACCATTTCCACTTAGGGTATAATTATGGTGGTAAGTGGATTCTTTACGTGAGAAGCTTATCACGTGACATTTACCGACATTAAGCTTTAATTTATTTTGACTGCACCACCCATCTAGTATCAAGAGCTTGGATTGCAGGAATACAGCATCTGCGGGGGAGCTAATGGAATGATATATTTTCAGATCATCGGCGTATAAAAGAATGTGGGACACTTTCTAGTACTTCCGAGAGATCTGAAATGAAGATGTTGAATAATAGAGGTCCCAAGTGATTTCCTTGGGGTACACCAGAGGACACTGCTATATCTTTGGAAATGAAGCCTTGGAACTTAACACATTGAGTTCTATTGCTAAGATACGACTTAAGCCAGTCAAGTAAAGGTCCTGTTATACCGATTTTTTTTAACTTAAAAATTAGAGTATTGTGATCTACTTGATCGAAGGCTTTGCTAAAGTCAGTGTATTTTGCATCGATTTGGCGTCCATTTTCCAGTGCGCAGAGTGTATCAGATACAAGAATCATTAGGATAGTCGTGGTGGAGCGCCCTTTTCTAAAACCGTGCTGCTGGTCGTTAAGAATGGGGTTGATAATATAAGTGTATAACTATACCTCTGTAGTTCTCAACGTTTCGTTTGTCACCATTCTTGTGAATGGGCGTGAGATGCGACGATTTCCAGGCCGAAGGGAAAATCCCTAACGACAGTGACTTGTTGAATAGAAAGTGTAGAGGTGTTGAAAGTTGAATGGCACACTTTGACAAAAATAGGGGAGGAATAAGATCCGGGCCAGGACCTTTTTTGACATCTATATTTATGAGAGCATTAAACACCTCCTCAGCGGACAATGAAATATTGTCAGCAAGTGAAGGGACCGAATTGTCTGAAGGTTGATTCTGACTGGGGACTAAAAACTTCTCGAAAACGGTCAGCAAACATATCGCAGATATCGCGCCTGCAGGATGAGTGCTTCATTCCATTGGACATGGTTACGGGGTAACCCGAACTTTTCCGTTTTGTATTCACAAGGTCGAAAAAGCTTTTTGGGTCGGTAATGATATCTTCACCAATTTTGTTTATATAAGACTCAAACGCTGCTCGGGATTTAAAAGAGAATTCCGAGGCTAGCTTGTCATATTTTTTCTGAAGATCAGGAGTAGTCGTATCCGTTTTCTTAAGTATTTTGAATATCTTATTTCTCTGGTTTCGCAGTGATCTAAGATTTTTATTCAGCCACGGTTCTGATACTTTATTTTTCAGCTTGATTACAGGAACATGGTTAATGACAATTCCGAAAATCACATCGTAAAACGATGATATAGCATTGTCCAGATCATTAGATGCGAAAAGGGATGTCCAGTCTATCGAAGATAATTCATTATTAATACTACTACTTCGTTCATTTGGCAGCTGATGTATCAAAATATGGAACTTTAGACTTCTTTAGTGCTTTTCCTTTAGAAAATTTCATATGTTACATTAAAAAACTTATACGAAAAGGAGATTTACCTCTTGAACAATTGTATAATCGTACAATGGAACTTCATAATGTGAATTCTATAGAAAAATGTAAAGAAGACAATGTTTTGGATTACCCTCGATTAAAAAACCACAAGCAAGAACAAAATGAGGAAATATTTGAAGCTATACGATTTAATAATTTTACAATAAAAAGTAATTTCAAAAACTCTTGGTTTTTAACTAAAAAAAAAATCTGCCAACAGTCTGGGCGCAACTCTATTATTTTTTCGGTAGAAGTTCGGAATGCGTTCAATTCTGAGACGCGGTGTAGCTTACTATGTGACTGAAAACTCAGAAAAAAGTTCAGAAAGCGGTTAGGATGGGGTCGCGCTAGAATACTTACGCCGCTGCCACATATGTATAACATATGAATTACATAATTGGATCATACTCCGGAACGAGGTCTAAGTCATAGTATAATATCAGTTGTTACGTGATTAGGAGATTTTTCGTGATTTGGTTTTGGGCCATTTCATGAAATCGGAAATGCATTTGTAGGCGATAATATAAAAAGTCTGTGGAAGTGAAAACCAATCTGATATCTTATGAATCGTAAGAAATATGTCGGAAGCCTTACGTCCTATTGGAGTTGAATATCTAAAAACACTGAAATCAACTTTTGACGATTATGTAGGAAGTAAAAATGAATTCGATATCTCATTAGAACTAAGAAATATGTTGGAATTTATGAAAACATATGCAACCCCCTTGCACCCACTTTGGGGTTGAATATCAAAAAATCCTAAAATCGCTTTTTAGATATAGGTAAAGAAAGCCCGAGGAAGTGAAAACCAATCCCATGTCTTATCACTCCTAAGAGATATGACCAAATTCGTGAAAACGTGTTCAACCCGTTTATACACTCTTAGGGGTTGAAAAAGGAAAAAATTTCAAAACGTGTTTTAGGTGATTATTAAACAAGCCCGTAGAAGTAAAAATATATTATAATCAGACCGGAGAGATACGGCTGAATTCGTGAAAATGTATACAACCCCTTTCACCATCGCGGGGGTCGAATTTCAAAAAATCCTGAAAACACTTTCTAGGTATTTATATAAAGAATACGTGGAATAAAAATAAATTCAATATTTGAAAAGACCTAATAGATATGACGAAAATCGTGAAATTATATGCATTCCATTTTCAATGATAATTTTTTTTGCCCCCCTTCTGTACTCCAATGGATATTTGACTTTTTTTTTTAATCAAAATTACTTTTCTAGTTGACTTTCATATACATACTGAGTTTCAACTTTCTAGCATAAGCCGTTCTATAGTTAGGAAAAACACCCCCCACTCCCGTATCAACTACCCCTATAAAAAATTATATTTTTCCAATATGCCACTACTATAGTTCTATCTAAATACCAAGTTTCAGCTTGATGTCATTTTAGGTTCTCGAGATATAAAAATCGAAACTTTTTCCTTTTCACCCTTCCCACCCTCATCGTCAAAATTTTTTATCCTGCTAGGGGTCTATTAGTTCTACTTCTGGTAAAAATTTTAAGCATCTATCTTACACTGTTCTTGAGTTATGAGACGTGATTTTTTAGAAAAATTCTTATCCACTCCATTTTCATGCCCCACCACTCCCTTAAAAAATCTTACATTCATCAAACTTCATTTATCAACCTTTACACGTAAGCCGAATTTTATTTGTCTAGTATAATTGATTTGCGAGATATCGTAATTTAAAGTTTTTCACCCCCCACCCCCGTACGCCACTGCCCCCACTAAAAAAATGTATTCCCGATCTATTCTCCTAGTATATCTAGAGATGTTTCTTAAGTTTTAACTTCGTAACATTAACCGTTTAGGAGATATGGATTTTAGAATGTCTCAATCTCGCCTTTTTTGCGTTTCGGACGCATTATTTTCTTCCCCACTCCTTCACCCTTTCACCAATATCGTCAATTTTTTTGCAAATGGGTCTACTATTGAAGCTCTATATAAATTCCAAGTTTCAGCTTCCTAGCATAAGCGGTTGCTGAGATCTAGAGACCAAAATTTTCCGTCTAAAACGCTTCCCCCACCTCCCCCTTCAAACTCCTACCCCTCAAAAGGTGTCTACTTAAAGGGGCATACCCAGTCTACCCACGAAAAAAAATTCAACTAAATAATTGAAAGGGTTTGGGTGCTACGAGCCTTCAAACAATTTTTCGTACACCGGTAGACGTACGGCGGACAGACGGACTGAACATTTTTTTTGCTTTTTTCGTGTCTACTAGTCATGAAACGTAAAAAAAAATGTTTGAGGGTAGCATATTTTTATACTCTAGATGAAATCATATAGAGTATTATAAGTTTAATCCAGCCGAAAAGTTTGTAACGCATAGAACCAAGCCTCGGACGAAAAAAAGTTATATATTATTTTTTGTTTATTTGTGCCCAAAAACCTCAAATCCGTCTGACGTCCGTCCGTCCGTCCGTCTGTCCGTGAACACGATAACTCAAGAACGCCTTCACCTAGGATCTTGAAATTTTGAATCTGAGTGTTTGGTTGAATTTGCAAGGCTAAGTTCGTAAACGGGCAAAATCGTCCTACTCCTTCGGGTAGCTGCCATACAAAATGTCCTTAAAACATGTGTGCGAGAATATTAGCAAATAACTTCGGAAGGGTTTAAGCTACCACTTTGAAATTTTGTGTGTGTTACTTTTTTAATAGTTGGAGCTAAATGTATGATTATGAAGAAAATCCTGTTAGTCCTTCGTGTAGCTGCCATACAAATATCCTGTCAAAATGTATTCACTTAATTTACGAAACTCACTATAACTCAAGTAATCTTTTAGCTACGAAATCGAAATTTTGTACAAATTAGTTTTGAGTGAAAACGAAGTTCGAGTTTACTAGTCAGCGAAATCCTTTTACTCCTTCTGGTAGCTGCCATACAATATATCCTTAAAACGGGTGTTCAAGAATATTGGTCAATAACTTCAAAAGGGTTTAAACTACGACTTTGAAATTTTGTCTGTATTATTTTTCCAATAGTTGGAGCTAAATAAATAATTATGAAGAATATCCTGTTAGTCCTTCGTGTAGCTGCCATACAAATATCCTGTCAAAATGTCTTCACTTAATTTACGAAACTCACTATAACTCAAGTAATATTTTAGCTACGAATTCGGAATTTTGTACAACTTAGTTTTGAGTAAAAACGAAGCTTGGGTTTACTTGTCAGCGAAATCCTTTTACTCCTTCTGGTAGGTGCCATACAAAATGTCCTTAAAACACGTGTTCAAGAATATTGTCCGATAACTTCAGAAGGGTTTAAGCTACGACTTTGACATTTTGTACATATTATTTTTCCAATATTTGGAGCTAAATATATAATTATGAAGAACATCCTGTTAGTCCTTCGTGTAGCTGCCATACAAATATCCTGTCAAAATGTCTTCACTTAATTTACGAAACTCACTATAACTCAAGTAATCTTTTAGCTACGAATTCGGAATTTTGTACAAATTAGTTTTGAGTGAAAACGAAGCTTGTCAGCGAAATCCTTTTACTCCTTCTGGTACCTGCCACACAAAATGTTCTTAAGACACGTGTTCAACAATATTTTTCGATAACTTTTGAACGCTTCAAGCTACGAATTTGGAATTTTGTACACGTTCATTTTTAAATGGTTCCAAGGAAAAGGATAAATATGTAAGAAATCGAGTGAGTCCTTTCTGCACCTCCCATGTGAAAGTCCTTCAAAAAGGACATTTTTTTTCGATGACTTACCCAGTTCAAGATATGAAATTAAACACTGAATATTGTCTTTTAGTTTTGAGTAGCAATCTAATGGGAGTCCTTAATAAAGGACATACAACATGCACACACGTAATTCTACTTTATCCCCAACTACAATATAAATCGGAGTTCAGTATTCATCTAGAGTATTATACGATTGGCTTGCAGCCGATCGTGACTGCAGTATGTTTTTTTATAAAAATCGATAACAATACTGTATTATTGAAATAATAAAGTAATTCTAGAAGTAGAAAGAGTGCGTTTACCACCCTATGAACCGCAATGACTTATACTGCAACTACATAAAATTCCTAGTTTGAACTTTCTACCGTAAACCGTACAAATAGTTCTGTATTCAAATTATAAAGAAAAAATTCTGAAACAGTGTGAGAAGAGCAACTGTTGCTTCAAAGGACGAAAAAAACCAACATCCAGTAGTTTGTAATGTTTTATTAAATTTAATTGACATATTTATTATTTTAGTTAATGTGATGCGAATAATAAATAAAATGCTTTATAAAATTGGCATTTATGAATAATGGCGATGAATCAAATTAATACATACAACCGCGCACTGATTTCATACCTCGTCCTAGGGAATATCTTTTTTTAGTAAGATGGTATGGTGCAGTAACTAGATAGCTCTTTAAAAGTACATGGCTTTCTACAGCATTCGTCAGAGACACCGTATCGTTTTCGTCGAACTTTGGGCGACAATACACCTCCTGTTAATTTTGATAAAAACGGTATTGACTGGTATTCATAAGTACTACGATGTTCAATGTGACTATCTTCTATAGGAGAAAAATAAAAAATAAGAGTATCCAATTAATATAAATGAATTAAAATTATTTCGATAGATATTAAACAAGCTGATAAGAATTGAAATTTTGTATGGGATAGATTGCTCCTTGGGTGTCAGAGCAGTGCCACCGAAATCAAAACTACTTAAGTTCGATTCTATGGCAACGGTCATGGAAAAATTATTTTCTTTAACCGGCGTGTAAAAAAACTAGGTTCGATTTGATGAATATCTCTTAGAATAAATGGTATTCATGTTATACCGGTGAATATTTAGCTCTTATATAATTCGCAGAAATAAATTCTATGATTCGTTCATCTTTATCAATAATATCGACATGATATGCCTTCTGATGAGTAGAAACGTGCTTCCAATGCTACGGAACAGCTTGATTTCGGACCAAATTGACCTGGTTTTTTTTAGCGAAGATTTTCACTCAATCACTTAGCCAGATTGATCTCGAAACTGAAAAACAGAAAAGCTTGTTGAACTGATAAATTGACCTTTGTCCTAGAGAACGTTTGAATGATGCATGTCAAGCTAAGACCTTCTATGAATTCGATGGAGTCTACCGAGTTTGATAAAGATTGGTATGAGTGTTTTTTTTTAACATATCAGCATATGTAGTTCAAGCCTAATAAGTTCAATGAAAACGGGGAAAAAATATCTGCCAATAGTCTGGGCGAAACTTTATTATTTTTCGGGTTAAAGTTCGGGAAGCGGTTAAAATGGGGTCGCGCTAGAATGCTTGTAGGCGATTATATAGAAGTTAAAGCTAATTTTATAGCTTATCAAATCTAAGAGATATGGCGAAAATTGTCAAAACGTATGCAACCTCCCTACAACCAGTTGGGGGTTGAATATCCAAAAATCCTAACATTAGATTTTAGATAAATATAAAGAAAGACCAAGGAAATAAACTTCTATGTTTTATCACTTCTAATACGGACTTCGTGAAAACGTGTTCAACCCTTTCATACCCTCTTAGGGGTTGAAAAGGGAAAAATCTTGAAAGCGGATTTTGTCGATTATATAACAAGCACGTGGAAGTGAAAAGTTATTCGATATCTAATATGACCTGAGGGATATAGCTGAATTCGTGAAAATGAATACAACTCTGTTACATCCCTTAGGGGTCGAATTTCCAAAAATCGTAAAAACGCTTTCTAGGCATTTATATGAAGAATCCGTAGAATAAAAATTAACTTAATATTTCAGAAGACCTAAGAGAAATTCATGAACATTTATGCATTCGATTTTCACTGATCATTTTTTTTGCCCCTCTTTCGTACGGCAATAGATATTTACATTTTTATACTCTAGATGAAATCATATAGAGTATTATAAGTTTAATCCAGCCCAAAAGTTTGTAACGCATAGAACCAAGCCTCGGACGAAAAAAAGTTGTATATTATTTTTTGTTTATTTGTGCCCAAAAACCTCAAATCCGCCTGACGTCCGTCCGTCCGTCCGTCCGTCCGTCCGTCCGTCCATCTGTCCGTTAGCACGATAACTCAAGAACGCCTTCACCTAGGATCTTGAAATTTTGAATCTGGATGTTTGGTTGAATTTGTAAGGCTAGGTTCGTTAACGGGCAAAATCGTCTTACTCCTTCGGGTAGCTGCCATACAAAATGTCCTTAAAACACGTGTTCAGGAATATTGGTCGATAACTTCAAAAGGGTTTAAGCTACGACATTGAAATTTTGTTTGTGTTATTTTTCCAATAGTTCGAGCTAAATGTATGATTATGAAGAAAATCCTGTTAGTCCTTCGTGTAGCTGCCATACAAATATCCTGTCAAAATGTATTCACTTAATTTACGAAACTCACTATAACTCAAGTAATCTTTTAGCTACGAATTTGGAATTTTTTACAAATTAGTTTTGAGTAAAAACAAAGCTTGAGTTTACTTGTCAGTGAAATCCTTTTACTCCTTCTGGTAGCTGCCATACAAAATGTCCTTAAAATACGTGTTTAAGAATATTGGCCGATAACTTCAGAAGGGTTTAAGCTACGACTTTGAAATTTTGTACGTAGTATTTTTCCAATAGTTGAAGCTAAATGTATGATTATGAAAAAAAATCCTATTAGACCTTCGTGTAGCTGCCATACAAATATCCTGTCAAAACGTCTTCTTTTAATTTACGGAACTTACTATAACTCAAATAATCTTTTAGCTATAAATTGGAAATTTTGTACAAATTAGTTTTGAGTAAAAACGAAGTTCGAGTTTACTAATCAGCGAAATCCTTTTACTCCTTCTGGTAGCTGCCATACAAAATGTCCTTAAGACACGTGTTCAACAATATTTTTCGATAACTTTTGAACGCTTCAAGCTACGAATTTGAAATTTTGTACACGTTCATTTTTAAATGGTTCCAAGGAAAAGGATAAATATGTAAGAAATCGAGTGGGTCCTTCCTGCACCTCCCATGTGAAAGTCCTTCAAAAAGGACATTTTTTTCGATGACTTACCCAGTTCAAGATATGAAACTAAACACTGAAAATTGTCTTTTAGTTTTGAGTAGCAATCTAATGGCAGGCAGTCCTTAATAAAGGACATACAACATGCACACACGTAATTCTACTTTATCCCCAACTACAATATAAATCGGAGTTCAGTATTCATCTAGAGTATTATACGATTGGCTTGCAGCCGATCGTGACTGCAGTATGTTTTTTTATCTAAATTACTTTTCTAGTAGATCTACGAATACACAGCAAGTTTTAATATTCCAGAATAAGCATAAGGATAGGAAAAACACCCCCCACCCCCGTACTATACTGCCACTACTACAGCTCTATCCAAATACCAAGTTTTAGCTATCCATCATTATGGGTTCGCGAGATATAAGACTTAAAACTTTTTCTTTTTCATCCTTTCCAACGCCCACCCCCTACACCCACACCCCGAAATTTGTTCTTTGCTAGAGATCTATTAGTCCTACTTCCCGTGAAAATTATAAGGATCTAAGCTGTTCTTGGGATATGAGACCTGTTTTTTTTAGAAAAATAATGGGCATAAACCGATTTTGTGGACGGCATACAGATGGACTGAATATATTTTTTTTTTGGTAGGTATCTACTTGTCATGAAAATAATAAAGTAATAAACTACTGATGAAATTGTCTTACCTGTTAATCCTCCAAATCCGTTGTAGTTGTTCTTGCAAATAACCTTTAATGTATCCGCAAGCTCACGACCGCAGATTCTTTTATTCGATGCACAACAACAGGAAATTACAACTGATGATATTATTCCGATGACAAATAAAATTTGGATAGCAAATCTTTCGTTAGAAGCCATCTGAAAATTAAAAAAAAAGAAAACTTTACTACCGGTTTTATGAATTGTTAAAATTATCCATGAACTCGAAACTCTCACTAAACGCTTAAAAGTAATCTTCTGCAACAACAAGCCAAATTACTTTATTATTTCAATAATACAGTATTGTGATCGATTTTAAAAAAAAAAAATTTGCTGACCTGAAAAAGGCTAAAAAAATTTCAGTCCGTCTGTCCGCCGTACGCCGTACGTCTACCGGTGTACGCAAAATTGTTTGAAGGCTCGTAGCACCCAAACCCTTTGAGCTATTTAGTTGGATTTTTTTTTCGTGGGTAGAGTGTGTAGGCCCACTGAAGTGCTCAAATACTGAGTGATGGGGGTGTGAAGGAGGAGGTGGGGGAAGCGTTTTAGACGGAAAATTTTGGTTTCTAGATCTCAGCAACCGCTTATGCTACGAAGCTGAAACTTAGAATTTATATAGAACTTCAATAGTGGACCCATTTGCAAAAAAGTTGCTGATATGGGTGAAGGGATGAAGGAGTGGGGGGAAAAATTATGTGTCCGAGACGCTCGAAGGCCGAGATTGAGACATTCTAAAATCCATATCTTCTAAAATGTTAATGTCACGAAATTAAAACTTAATGAATATTTGAAGGTATACTAGGAGAATAGATCGGAAACAAATTTTTGAGTGGAGGCAGTGGCGTGCGGGGGTGGGGTGTGAAAAACTTTAGATTAAGATATCTCACGAACCAATTGCACTAGAAAAATAAAATTCGCTTTCTGTATTAAGGTTGACAAATAAAGTTTGATGAAAGTAAAACTTTTTAAGAGTAAGGTGGAGAATGAAAGTGGAGGGGATAAGAATTTTTCTAAAAAATCACGTCTCATATCTCAAGAACAGTGTAAGATAGATACTTAAAATTTTTACCAGAGGTAGCCCTAATAGACCCCTATCAGAAAAAAAAGTTTGGTGGTGGGGGTGTAGAGGGTGAGGGTCGGGAAGGGTGAAAAAGAAAAAGTTCCTGTTTTTATATCTCGAGAACCTATAATAATATAAAACTAAAACTTGGTATTTGGATGACATAATGTAGATGTAGTATTAGGTTGTTGCAGATGAAATGTCGTTTTTCTTTATGAAGTGAAATCAGTTGCGATTTTCATGTCTCAAACTGCCGCCAGGTGGCACAAGTGGTATTGGGTATTGAATTATAAATACCCCTACATTTACTGATGGATTCATTTCAGTTTCGGACTTCAGAAAAAAAAGAAAAAAAATGAATTCGAGTCAAAATCGGATAATCTTCCTTTATGAATTTAAACTTGGCCACAGCGCAAGGGAGGCAACCGAAAACATCAACAGGGCATTTGGTACTGATACGGTAAACAAATGAAGCACACAGCGATGGTTCAAAAAATTCCGATCAGGAGATATAACCCTTCAAAGTGAGCCACGTGGTAACCCAGGACCTTCGATCGACAAGGACAAGCTGAATTTATTAGTGGAATCTGACTCACGCCAAACTGTAAGGGACATTGCAGAGAAATTAAGCGTACACTATTCGACAGTTTCCCGGTACTTGCAGCAGCTTGGAGAAATCAAAAAGCTTGATTAGTGGGTTCCACATGAGCTGACTGAGCAAAACATGACGCGTCGACTGGAAATTTGCAGTTCCCTGCTCTTCCGGAAGAGAAACGATCCGTTTTTGGACAGAATAGTGACATGTAATGAAAAGTGGATACTGTACGAGAATCGTCGCCGATCGGCACAATGGTTGGATGCTGATGAGACCCCAAAACACATGCCGAAACCAGGCCTTCATCCGAAGAACATAATGGTGACTGTTTGGCGGTCTGCAGCTGGAGTTATTCACTATTCCTTTTTGAATCTTGGTGAAACCATTAATGCAGAGAAGTATTGTGCCCAACTCGATTAAATGCATCAGAAATTGCGTTTCCAACAGGCTAGATTGGTCAACAGAGATGGAGTTATACTGCTTCATTACAACGCACGGCCTCATGTTTCAAGAACAACGGTCCAAAAATTAAACGAGTGGCAGTATGAGACTCTTCCTCATCCACCATACTCACCAGACCTTTCGCAAATCGACTACCACTTTTTTAAACATTTGGATCAATTTTTGGCGAACAAACAATTCGATAATGAAGCAGCCATCAAAAGTGCCTTCGAGGAGTTTCTTCGCTCTAGAAAGTCGGACTTCTACGAAACTGGCATAAATGCACTTGCATATCATTGGGAGAAGTGTATTTCATGTGCTGGTGCCTATTTTGATTAATAAAATTAAGTTTTATAAAAGTTACAGTTGTCAGAAATTGCACTAACAAAAACGACATTTCATCTGCAACAACCTAATAGTAGCAAGTTTGAGAAAGGGGTAGTACGGTACAAGAGTGGGGGGTGTTTTTGCTATTTATAAAACGGCTTACACTAGAAAGTTGAAACTCGGTATTTGTATGTAAATCAACTAGAAAAATAATTTAGATAAAAAAAAATTTCAAATATCAATGGACGTTCAGAAGGGGGGCGAAAAAAATGATTAATGAAAAGGGAATGAATATATTTTCACGATTTTCGTCATATCTAGTAGGTCTTCCCAAATATTGAATTCATTTTTATTCCACGGCTTCTTCATGTAAATATCTAGAAAGTGTTTTCAGGATTTTTTTAAATTCGACCCCTAAGAGGGTGTAAAGGGGTTGTATACTTTTTCACGAATTCTGGCTTATGCCCTCGGTCTGATCGATATCGAATATCTTTTCACTTTCATGGGCTTGCGTAATAATCGCTTAAAACATCATTTTCAGTTTTTTCCTTTTTCAGCCCCTAAGCGGGTATAAAAGGGTTGAACACGGTTTCATGAATTTCGTCATATCTTTTAGAAGTGATAAGAAATTGAACTGGTTTTTTCTTTCTCGTGCTATGTTCATATTTATTTATTAACTGATTTCTGAATTTTTGGACATTCAACCCCCAAGTGGGTGTAAAGAGGTTGCATATGTTTTCACAGGTTCTTATATATTGCTTAGATCTGATGATAAAACGAATTCATTTTTACTTCCTAAGGTTTCCTATATAACCGCCAAAAAGTCAATTTCAGTATTGTTAGATATTTAATCCTAAGAGGTGTAAGGGGGTTGTATGCTTTTCAAAGATTCGACATATTTCTTAGGTTTAATGAGATATTAGATCGCTTTTCACTTTTCACAATTTGTTCCATCCCTTAGTTCTGATGAGATATAAAATTGGTTATTACGGCATTTGATGTAATGACCTAAAACCCAATTTCACGATTTTTCGAATTTCAAGATGTGTGTAATGGGTTTGCTTACGTTTTCACAAATTTTTCAAAATCCCTCGTGTCTCATGAGATATCAAGTTGTTTCTTATGAAATTGTCTATAAACCTGTTTCAAAATTTTTTCGAAATTCGCACCCAAGTGGAAGTAATGGATTTGTATACGTTTTAACACTTCGTCATATCTCTTAAGTCTGATTAGGCAACAAATTCGTTTTTACTTCTATGGGCTTTTAGTGTACATAATACGAGGGCGGATTGATAATGACGTGCAAAAATCAAGAAGGAGTGGGCAGGTAAGGAATTCGTTATTTTTTTTTACCTGGACCATCCTTAAATAGATTACCTGCAAAGTTTAAACCTGATACCTCGTTTAGTTTTCGAGAAGCAGCCGTCTAAGCAAGTCGACTTATAAAAATTTTTAAAAATGGATAAAAATGAATTTCGTGTGTTGATTAAACACAATTTTTTAAAAGGGAAAACAGCTAAAGTAACCAAAGAAAAATTAGGTAAGCATTATGGGGACTCTGCACCATCGATCCGAATGATTTACAAATGGTTTTCTGAATTCAAGTGTGGTCGTACGAGCACACAAACCATACCAAGTCCAGGTCGTCCAAATGAGGTCACCACGCCAGAAATGATCGATAAAATCCATGATATCGTGATAAAAGATCGTCGAGTAAAAGTGCGTGAGATAGTTAACGTAGTAAGCATCTCATTTGAACGTGTTTGGAATATTTTGAAAAACCATTTGGACATGAGAAAGCTATCCGCAAGATGGCTGCCGCGTTTGCTCACAATCGACTAAAAACGCAATCGTGTGACAACTTCGCAGTACGGTTTGCAACTGTTTTAACGTAATACAAATGAATTTTTTCTTTGATTCGTAACTGTTGATGAAACATGGATTCACCACTACACTCCAGAAACCAAACAACAGTCAAAACAATGGAAGGATGTCGGTACAAGGAGGCAAAACCGTTCTATCGGCTGGAAAGGTTATGGCGACAGTTTTTTGGGATTCCAATGGAATGATATTCACCGACTACTTGGAGAAAGGAAAAACAATGACGGGAGCATATTATTCTGAGGTATTGGTTTCATTGGATGTTGAAATCAAGGCAAAACGGCTTCATTTCGCGAAGAAAAAAGTGTTGTTTCACACGTCCGTTGTTGCAACGGCAAAACTGTTTGAATTACGGTACGAATTGCTCCCTCACCCACCGTATTCTACAGATTTGGCACCCTGCGACTTTTTATTATTTTCAGACTTGAAAAAATGGCTTGCTGGAAAGAGATTTACCACGAATACTGACGTCATAAGTGAAACCGACGCCTATTTTGAAGGGTTGGACAAATCATATTATTTGGAAGGGGTCAAAAAATTGGAAAAACGCTGGACTAAGTGTATCGAGCTAAAAGGAGACTACGTTGAAAAATAAAATAAATTTTTCCGGATAAAATTATGTTTTCTCAATTTTTGCACGTCATTATCAATCCGCCCTCGTATACCGAAATTCGAATAGTCTACACGGACTTTTTCAATGTTTAATCGGCTAAAAATATCTACTTTAAATATTTTTATTTTAAGAACAAAATTAATTTTCCAAGAAATCTTATAATCTCGAAACAACTCATTATATACTTCGGCTTTGACTGCTCCCGAACTTTGACCCAAAAAATAATAAAGTTTCGCCCAGACCATTGCCAGATTTTTTTTACCTGTTGCTATCGAGATGAGTAGTAGCTTAAGAATAAATAATAAAATAAATATTAAATTAAATTTTCAAACATGGTCTTAATAACTTCGACAATACAATTTTACTAAATTAGTAGTAATTTTGTACGTTCCCATAGTAGGCCTATAGGTGCACAGTATCCTTATTTAAGTTTCAAATTTCTGGCATAAACCATTCTTAACATATGAGTCTTCAAGCTCTCCAAGCACGTTATTTTATTATCACTCAGGCGCGAATTTTTTTTTTTGGTGGTGGGGGGGGGGGGGTTAAACCACCCCTCGAATTATTTTATTTTCCATAGAGAACTTTAAAAGGTTTCTCGGTGACAGATAAATGAGAGCCCAAAATAAGAGCTTCCTGTACATTCATGGATACCTGTTAGACGTAATTTTAAAGTTTCCTAAGCCCGTCGAACGAAATTTGTAAGAGTTAGATTTATCCAAGACCGTGTGAATGTGCTGGTCAAGCTTCAACACTTTGAACGGTCAAGTAGCATCTAACTAATGGCACTAGTGTGATTGGAAATTGATGTTCAATTAGCCTGAACATAAGGCCATTCATTGTGCCAGACTTTGTCAAAGGCATTTTCAGTAGCGTATCAAGTACATAGTTGTTTTGGGTAAGTAGAAAGGGTTGTATCATACAATTAGTTTCTACTTAAAAAAAATTAAAAAAATTATTAATTAACAGCGAAACATTCCGGACACCATTGACTTAATTTTCATTTTTCTAGTGATAGGGGGAAATGATCACTTACCCCTTCCCACGTTACTGAACACGCCTCCACGTTTTCGTTAAAATCTTCTGTTCCGAAAGTGTTATGTTAGGCCCAGATCACATGGTCCGGTTTCTTTCCGGTCCGGAGAAACTTTTGTTTAGTTTGTTTCTCTTCCGGATCACTTAACTTTTAGCGTTTACGTGCGTATGTTTCTTGAATTAGTAATAGGTTTCATTTTTACCTCGACGTAAAAAATTTGACTAGGCTTCTATCTTATAGATTTTAATTATTATTTACAATATAGCTTTATTCTTTGTAGTAATTAGTTTTATATGAAATCAATTCACGTAAATAATATCAAAGTCCACGTCGAGATGGACTTAAAAATTTCATCATTTCTTATTGAAGTTGTAGCACAAAAGTAGAATCATACTTAAATATATAAAAATAAATATAAATATTGAGACTTCCATGATAAGTCCAACAAATTCATGAATTAAAATAAATAACAAGATAAATGTAGATTTACATGTTTTCTGTAATTGTGGTAAACAATAATTTGTGGAATAACTAGTAATCGTCGTTCAAAAAATTACATTTTTATATCTCAAGAACCGTACCATATATGTATGATCTTGAAAATTAGTTACATTACTTAGAATCAGTAGATCTCTAGCGGAGAGTAGAGAATGTTGAGGGTGTGATTGTAGGGGTGATTTTTTTTTTTGGGGGGGGGGGGGTGGAAATGGAAAAATTCTGATTTTTATTTCTCGAAAATCGCAAAGGGAAGAAAGCTTAAAAACAGATGCTTAGAGCCACTATAGAGACACTCAAGAAAAATAAATGTTTGATTGGGATAGCAAAGGTGAGGGGTGAGTTTTAAATTTCAGAAACGGCTTTTGGTAAAAAGTTGAAATTTAGTACCTATATGTAGATGTGCTACTAGATTAATTAAAGCAAAAAAAAAGTTCCAATTTTCATTGGCGTACAAAGATGGTGTAAAAAAATGTCCATGAAAAGGGTTTTTTCCACTTTGTCACAAATTTCGTTAAATCTATTAGACATGTCGAGCTATCAAAGCAATTTTATTTCTGCGAACTTTTTGTATAAGCACCTCGAAACGTTTTTCTAAATTTTTCGATTTTCAAACCCTAACGGGGTGTAAACTGGTTGTGTACATATTCACGAATTTCGATATATTTCTTAGGTCTAATAAGATATCGAATTTACTTTTACGTCTAAAACCTTTTAATATAATCGGAGAAAAAACCGATTTAAGTATTTTTTGATATTGAACCACCTTTGGGGGGGAGGGGGGGAGAAGGTTTTAAGATATTGTTCAAGTTTACAGGAATTTCAGGGTGTAAACTGGTTGTGTTTATATTCACGAATTCCGATATATTTCTTAGGTCTAATAAGATATCGAATTCACTTTTACGTCTAAAACCTTTTAATATAATCGGAGAAAAAACCGATTTAAGTATTTTTTGATATAAAACCAACCTTTGGGGGGGTTGGGGGGGAAGGTTTTAAGATATTGTTAAAGTTTTCAGGAATTCTGATAGGTTTAATGAGATTTACCCACAAAATAATAAAATTATGCCTAGACTGTTGCCAGATTTTTCAGTAAATATCTATTAATTTTTATTTCATTTATTGGAATCAACATCTTTCCAAAGCTTTGTCGAATTTTTGACCCAATTGATTAAAAACGGCTTGGACAAGTACTCCGCTTCAGAAAACAACTTTATTATTTTTCAGGTCAAAGTCGGGAAGCGATTAAAGTGGGGGTGTGACAAAAGTGCTTACGTCACTGGCACCCTTAGCACATAAATTATGTTTTTGAATTAGTGTCCAGAATGCGAAGGTATACAGTCGAATACCAATATCTTCAATGCATTGTTACAGAAATGGTATAATATGGTTTTTGAAATTTTTACAATTACCTAATTGAAAAATGTCTGGAGCAAGAGGACCGTGTAGTCTAGCCCTAGGCTCAGGATGACTTGGCTTATGGAAAAAAGATTGCAAATCAAATGATTTGAAGATTTGGAGGCGAGGTATACTATGTAGCACGTGCCGATTTGTGTTGTTGCAACATTGTTGATGTTATTGTATAAAAAATAAAACAAGTCGAGCTCTTGGCTTCTACATATCAAGAAGAAAAACAATATACCTATTTAAAAACACTTTTATGAAACATTACAGTACTAAAAACTCAATTTCCTGCACCATTTAATTTTTGACGAAGTATGATATAACAACAAGATCATTTTCAAAAAATCTTAAATTCTCGAAATTAATTGTGGATTGTAAGAGTTTTGGTTAAAAATTTAATTCATCTTTGATTAAAACTCACTTTTCATTTCGTTTACCACTTCGCTGTTTAAGCAAAGTTAACTTTGTTTTCAGTTTGTTGTTGATTTGTTCGATCGGACTTTGGAGCATTCCACGGCGAGATTATTCAGTCGACTATCACAGATTTCACAAGCAAACTACACCAACAAGAAATGCATCACCTGATTAAATCCCGTATTAAAACACTGTTTAGTTGACCAACGGTCACCGTTTCATTCAACAACAAAAAAGTCGGTTTTTCGAGAAAACACCGGTTTTGAAAAAGAACCGCTCAAAAATACTTGAAACCAAAACCACTGATCTTGACTGCCAAAAACCGCCCCGCTTACTGAGTCCAGCCTCCTATGATCTTCTCGTGACGATCGATTTTTGACGAACGTGTTCCTCGATCGGAATTGCATTTCAAAAGAACGAAACTGTTTTGATCGTCGATGCAGCAAGCAGCTATACGCACGCCGACGAGGCCTCCTGTACTCTGGAGCTAGGGCTAGACGCTAGACTTAAAACGGACAAAGTTGATTGATGTCAAGCAACTAAAGCAGCTATCTGCTGACGAGACTTGTTTATTGCCCAAGACAAGATAATAAACCCCCGCAGTTTGGTGTGCAAATTTTATTTTTGGATTTTCCAAAAGATTTTCTCCGACAAAGTATTTTTAGGTGGAGGTTTGAGGATGTTATTGATGTTTGATAGTTGAAAAACGGAACATGATTCTCGACATTTAAACTTGTACTTGTCTATGTCTATGTCACTGGATTTGTTTTTGTTGATTGCCATGTACTTAAGATAGTAGAGTTTTATGGGTACTGTTCAGTACTGAAGCGCTTTATCGTAATTTAAATATAATTCCCAGAACGGGAGTTTCGTTGTAAAGAGGTCGAAAAAATACAAGTTGTAAACTGTTGTCTTTACTTTGCAATTGAATTTCTGTAATCATCACGGAAATTTTATAGGATTTTATAAATGGCAGAAGATATGGGCGTATTTTTTTATTGGTTATTCAAATTTAAATTTATTTCCCTTGATGTTATGATACATATTTTTAGATTAAAACTTCGAGTTCCACTAAAAAATTCAGTATTTACTTCAAATAGCTTCACTAATTTTAGATATGTACTTTTGTTTCTAATAGTACTATAGCTCGAATAGCGTATCGGTACTTAACCGGTATTCTACCGGAACTGTTTTCCTCTCCTAATATTAAAATATGCAGAGCTCCATTAAATTCAGCTAAATTTAAGTTATTCTGTACTGAACATGGATACTGTTTTTCAGTATTGCAAATTGAGAACTATATTGATACTTAGCTACAGTAATAAATTTGTGAAGTTCGTTGTGAGTTCTCAGTCATTGATTATAGACGATAACTGTTCATTACCGGTGAAATTTTCTAATAAATAAAAATAAGAAACAATCCGCCAACAGTCTGGGCGAAACATTATTATTTTCAGGTCAAAATTTGGGAAGCGGTAAATTTGGGAGGGTGATAGAATCCTTACGCCACTTACCTCACATTTAACATATGAATTACGTAATTTGGTTATTCTCCCGGAAGCAGTCAAAGTCGAAACATTGGTTGTTTCGAGACAATCTGGTTTTTTTTCGAAGTTTTTTTTGTCACTAGAGTAGCTCCTTGTAAGATAGAACATTCAAAATTCATCAGTGTTGTTTCTCTGTACAAACATTGAATTCAATAAACTCGTTTTTTAGCCAATTATACAAATGATAAGTCCGTGTAGACATCGCGAATTTCGTCATATCTTCGTGATAACGTATGTACTTAACTCCTTTCCACTCACTTCAGGGCTTAATATAAATACTTTGTTACTAAAACCACATAAGTTACAACTAATTTTCAACCTTATCAAACGAAATTTGTGAAAACGTACACAGTAAAATATTTCAGTAAAAGTACTATTTTTGTAGAGTAATTTCTACTGTAGGGTTAAGGGCTCATACTCGTATTCCCCTGATATTTTCAAAAAATAGTTTTTTTTTTACAGATTTTTATTTTTTATACTTTTAAGAATTAAAAAAAATTTAGAATTTAGAAAATTCCACTCCATTACAATGTTATAGCAATAAATGTGACCAGACATCAATTTGGAGCGGCTTCCTGGATAATTGCCGCGCCACTCGTAACAGCAGCGTTTAGCATTTATCTTTTTCGCAAAAGCTGGGTTTCATAGAAAACAAGGTCATTTATAGGACCATCTGTGAAAAACACGAAGATACAAGAGGAAGAAGGTGTACAGTACGAAGCTGGAATGGGAGACTAGTCGTAAGTTCACGTTGTACCTACCAAAAACTTTAAACGCATTTTTCTCAAAACTATGTTTTTAGACAGGGTCGGCACGATAATTCAGTCAATTTTCAATATTTTGCAAAATTTTATTTTTTAAATTTTGATAACTATTTTCTCTATAGTCTGACAAGAGGTTTTTTTAATTTTTTTGTTTGGAAATTTTTTTATAAATTATTAAATGGATTTTTTTTTAAAAAACTGATTATTAAAGTTTGAAATAATATAACTTATTTATTTTTGAAAAAAAAAAAAATTCACTCCGTTAAACTATAACTACTGCATTATTTTACAAGATTCTTTTTTATTTTTGCAAATTGAATTTTTTTTGGTTAAGTTATGATGCCGACCAGGAGGTGCCACGGTTTTCATAAGTAGTCCATTTATACCCGTAAAAAACAATGTTAATATTAAAAAATAAAAAAAAAATTTTTTTTTTTTATAGTTGAATAGTTAATAAGACATGTGAACTCAACAATTAAATTTTTTTTTCACCATATAACCTTTATAATAATTTTTCAAATTTACTCGGTTTTCAGCGCGAGCAGGGGTATGTGAGCCCTTAATGTAATTTTACAATTAGAACGTAAATTTACGGAACTAATGTGCTTAATTGCTATAAATAAATGTGTAAATGTTGTAAGTTGTGCAGAATTCAATGGCGTTGTGTATTTTTATACATATTATTATGTATTAATTCTAGTTCTGCGTAAAGTTACTTGATGGTGTTCTAATTTGCATACATAAAACAAAAGCGTAATAAAATTATATCTGTCTAGTGTAGTACAGTATAGTCTTACAACGATCAGAATGTCAGTGGTGAAACTATGCACGCTGTAAGACCGTTGCATCGTACCAGACAGATCTAGTATCTACATGATTTACTATAATACTTAACATGTGAGAAGTGTAAAATTACAAGTAAAGCATGTAATAAGAAATACATATTTTCTGTAATAATTTACACACTAGTGTGTAGCGTACAGAATGCAGAGTAATTTTTACATGATTTACGTACATCTGTAAAGTGTAAAATTACGGAAAAGCATGTAATCACAATACATATTTATCGGTAACGATTTACACACTATTGTGTAGCGTATACAATGCAGTGTAATTTTACTATAATTTAATTTGGCATCCGATTCACTACTTTTAAAGTAGTAAAAATGTAATACAGTGTATGCAACTCCTTTACACCGCCTTAAGGTTGAATTTAAAAAAATTGTGAAATTAGTTTTTAGACGAGTTCATGAAATACCAGTAGAAGTAAAACCCAGTTTTATATCTCATCAAACTTAAGAGATTTGGCGATAATTGTGAAAACGTATGCAGTCCCATTACACCATTTCGGGGCTGAATATCCGAAAATCCTAAAATAAATTTTTAGCCGATTTTATAGAAAGCCCGAGGAAGTAAAAACCAATTTGATATTTCGCCAGATTTATAAAACGCCAGTGGAAATAAAAGTCAATTTCATATCTGATCAGCCCTAAGAGAAGACAAAAATTGTGAAAACGTATACAACCCCTTTACACCATCTTGGGGGTTGAATATCAAAAAATCCTGAAATTAATTTGTATGTGATTACATAGAAAGCTCAACGAAGGAAAAAACAATTCGATATTTTATCAATCTAAGATATATGGCGAAATTAAATATATACAACCCCTTTACACTTGCTTACAGTTGAATTTAAAAATATTCTGAAAACGCTTTCTAGTCATTTATCTGAAGAAACCATTGAAATAAAATTCATTCAATATTTCAGAAGACCTAAGAGATGTGATGAAATTCGTGAAAATATACGGACCCCATTTAGATCATTTTTTTGCTTTACCTCTGTACGCCAAACGATACATGAAATTCTTTTTATCTAAATTACTTCACTAGTGCATCTACATATACCCAGCATAGTTCAAGTTTTAGCATAAGCCGTTCTAGAGATAGGAAAAACACCTCAGCCCCCGTATCGTACTACTTATATTCAACACATTTTTTAGAACATGCGAACACTATAGCTCTATTTAAATTCTAAGTTTCAGCTTTCTATCACAAGCTGTTTTCGAGATATAAAAATCGGAATGTTTTCTTTTTCACCGTAATCCCAATGTATTTATTTCTTCTGCTAGGTTTCTATCAAACCTAACTCCTATATAAATTATATGATCCTAGCACAGTTCTTGGGATATGAGAAGTGATTTTTTAGAAAAAATGTTTACCCCTTCCATGGCATACTACCCCCTGATAGGGATGTTGAAAAAATATAGATATATCGAAATTGCGATATTTTTTAAACGATATATCGATGGTATCGACCGATATTTTTTAGAGCGATATATCGATAAATCGATATTAAAATCCGACTATCGGACCCGATATTTTTTGTTAAGTATAGCATATTTTAGAACTCGAACGGCTTTTTTCATTTCTGCTTATTTTTGTGTATATGTACCTACTCATGCTTTGGCCGCAAATTTAGCTATTTCTCGTGGCAATCTAATAAGTTAATTATGCCGAAGCATTCGGAAAACAGAACGTCTGAATATTTTAAATTAAGCAAACATCTGACCCGTAACCTAGTGGGATTGTTACATGAGGAAGCATCTCCGTAGGATTAGTCTCTCTGAGAGTAAAATATGCGGAATTTGCGATGATGAAGACGAAACACCAGAGCACATTCTCTGTGAATGTGAGGGACTTGCTCATAAAAAACTTCATGACTTCGGTTAGGGTTTCATGGAACCATCGGAATTCCTAGCTATTCCTCTTCGAAAAATACTAAGTTTCATTCAAAGCGCAGGGGTCGAAGAGGAACCATAGAAAATCCACAGAGACGTCGCAATAGGCTTCAACGACAGAGGTGACCAAACCAACCCCAACACGAAAATCTAAAATAATAATGTGTATGAGGGATGTCAGAAAGGTTGAAACTAGAAAACTGTTTTTCGATCACGCAAAGTCTATGTATTGCTGTCGAAACAAAAAGATGCAAGACACGTGGTTTCTGTAGGTGAGGCAACCAGGCAACTTTCCTGTGCACAGGGATCTATCCGCTCAGTACCTTGTTGTTATTGGTTTTAAATCTTACTCTTTCAAGTAGAAGGAATTTAAAAAACCCGGAGGAAAGTAAACTGTTTCTATTAAGGGTTCATGCTAGTTTGACCGTTTCGAAAAATCAATTTTTTACTTTTTGCATTTTTCGAAAGAATGCACATTCAAAAATATTATGCGAAAAATTCATAACTATCCGACCACACCAAATGTATTTTTCTATGTCTTTTGCGTTGCTACCTAAGCGCGATCTCAAGCGATTTTATAGAGAAAAAAAACTTTAAACGCGTTTTTCTCGAAACAACTGAAATTGTCTGAAATTTTCGAAACCACTCAAAAAAAAAAAATTCTAAAAATAGCCTTTTTTTGACCGTACAAACTAGCATGAATCCTTAAAGAGTCACAGCTTACCATAACTATCCGTTGCTGCGTCACATCCTTTTTCGTATATTTTTATTATAACTTCGAAAGTGCTTTTACTCTTGTAGTTTGTTCTGAAAATTTAATGAAGTGAAGAACAATTTTAAATTTCGAAATATCATTTATATATTGGTTTTGGGTTTGTTTTCAAAGCCGCGCACCGCCGTAATCTTTAGGAGAGCATATCGCTTTTGGGATAAAATTTTTTTTTCTAAATTCTTATTTTAGACTCAATTCTGGGTAAAACTTTTTAAACCGCAATACTTCACGAGATCAAGAAGTGCCTCTCCTGAAAAGTTGTATTTTTTTACGTTTGATCCATTTTCTCGAAAACCACTCATGTCACCTCTGCTGTCAGATAGAGTAGAAGGAAATTTAAAATTTTTAATTATTTAATAATGTAATATGAGACTGACTGGCCGCTTTCTCATCGTCAAAATTAGATGTGCAATATATACAACCTTTGCAAAAATAATAAAATTTTACTCCACTCTATGTGCTCGTTTTGCAGGAATAATTGTCCAAAATTTCATTCGAGTGGTTTCTGAGAAAATGGGTCTTGAATTTTACACTGAAAAGCCTGCGCGATATGCTCCCCTTAACGTTTATTTATTATTCAAATTCATCAAATACTGATTACTTATAACAAAAATTACAAAATATAAAATAATTAGAAAAAATAAAAAATAAGTACAACAAAATAAGTACAAAAATACATCAGTATTATAAATGCCTAAATATAATATTACATTATTTATTTGATAAAGCCGATTTTAACTGTTGAACAGAAATGTTAAAGTCAATTTGACTGTAATTATAATTAAAAATGCGTGAAAGAGATGTGATTGGTTCATGTTGGCCGTAATTTGCCCGATGGTGAGGAGTATCCAGCAACACATAGTCTCTCAAGGATCGAAATGGAACTTTGAAAGTAACGGCTTCCAGCAATGACGGGGAGTTAATATCACCAGAAATTACCTTGAAAGCAAAAACAGCTCTAAGGACATCTCGTCTATCAACCAACGACTCCATCGGCAGGAGTTTAAGACGCTCATGGTAAGGAGGCAGATGCATTGGATCGTGCCAAGGAAGACCTTTAAGTGCGAATCGCAAGAATCTTCTCTGAACCGACTCAATTCTATTTTTATGAACCTCATAGTATGGAGCCCATACCGGGCAGGCATATTCCAAAATAGAACGGACAAATGTGCAGTACAACATTGTTGTAACATGCGGATCATTGAAATCCTTGCACCATCTTCGCACAAAGCCCCAGACGGAGTTAGCCTTACTGACAACATAATCAAAATGGTCATTAAAAGTAACTTCGTTATTAAAATATACACCTAAATCGTTCACTTTGTCAGTTCTACATAATGGGTTTCCTTCTAAACTATAATCAAATGTAACTGGAGTTTTCTTTCTAGAGAACGATACAGTGATACACTTACTAATATTCAAAGGCATACAATTTAGTGTACACCAGTCATAAAACCGTTGCAGGTCACTCTGAAGAAGAGAACAATCAGCCGCATTGGTTACATTACGAAAAATCTTTGCATCGTCAGCATACATTACAATTTTAGAGTGGGAGAGAACCGAACTCACGTCATTAATGAAAAGGATAAATAAAAGCGGACCCAAATGGCTCCCCTGAGGTACTCCAGAAGTATTATATATATCGGATGAAAGGGCTCCACGAAAAAACACCTTTTGAGTGCGATTAAGTAGATACGAACTGATCCAATTAATAAACGTGAATGGAAAACCCAGTAATTGTAGCTTATAAGTCAGGATGGAATGATTCATTTTGTCGAACGCCTTGCTGAAATCAGTGTAAATGCAGTCCACCTGATTTCCACCTTCAATCGCTTTAACGGAAAAATTAGCAAATTCCATTAAATTTGTGGTAGTAGACCTACCCTTAGTAAACCCATGTTGGGATGGACTTATGATTGATTTGCAATGAAAATTCATTACATCACAAACAATAGCCTCGAAAAGCTTCAAAATACAAGAAAGGTTGACGACAGGCCGATAATTTCGTACATCCATTCTTTTACCTTTCTTAAATAACGGCTTAATAGTAGAATATTTCCATGAACTGGGAAATACCCCTGTACGAAGAGACGAATTAAATAAATAGCACAAGGGTGCTACTAGGGAAGAGCTGCATCGTTTTAGAACGCTTGGAGGGATGCCGTCTGGACCAACAGAAAAACTATCTGCAATATTTGAGATAAATTTCAAAACAGTAGCTTCGTCTATGTGCAGATCCTTCATCTCCTATGAAATTAAATTTGATACGGGAAGGGGATAAGAATTTATTTTTCATTGGAAAAAAATATTCGATATATCGATATTTTTTTCGATATCAACATCCCTGAAAATGTTAACTCCACAAGACATGTGAAATTTCATTTTTCTGGTGTATTTGGTTCGTGAGATATCGTAATCGAAACTTTTTCACCCCCCACTTTCTCACGCTGCTGACCTCAAAATTTTATTTTTGACCTATTCTTCTAATATAACTACAAAAAATCAGAAATTTTCAACTTTGTGACATTAACCGTTTAGGAGTATGGATTTAAGAATGTCTCGATCTCAGCTTTCGAGCGTTTTAAACTTAGTCTTTTTTCCCCCACTCCCGAACTCACCCCTTGACCCATATCAAACATTTTCTGTAAATAGCAGATCTATGTAAGTTCCAAGTTTCAATTTCCTAGCGTAAGCGGTTCGTGAGATATAAAAACTAAAATGTTTCGTCTAAAACACTGCTCTCACCTTCCCCGTCACATCCCACCCGCCAAAAAGTCATTATTTCAAGAGATCGAACCAGTCGAACCACTAAAAAATTTTCAATTCAATAGAAATGGTTTGGGAGATACGAACCTTCAAACGCGTTTGCGTACGCCGGACAGACGGACTGAATTTTTTTTTACCCTTAAGGTCTACTAGTCCTAAAACATTAGAAAAACATACTGCAGTCACGATCGGCTGCAAGCCAATCGTATAATACTCTAGATGAATACTGAACTCCGATTTATATTGTAGTTGGGGATAAAGTAGAATTACGTGTGTGCATGTTGTATGTCCTTTATTAAGGACTGCCATTAGATTGCTACTCAAAACTAAAAGACAATTCAGTGTTTAATTTCACATCTTTAACTGGGTAATTCATCGAAAAAAAATGTCCTTTTTGAAGGACTTTCACATGGGAGTTGCAGGAAGGACTCACTCGATTTCTTACATATTTATCCTTTTCCTTAGAACCATTTAAAAATGAACGTGTACAAAATTTCAAATTCGTAGCTTGAAGCGTTCAAAAGTTATCGGAAAATATTGTTGAACACGTGTTTTATAGACATTTTGTATGGCAGCTACCAGAAGGAGTAAAAGGATTTCGCTGATTACTAAACTCAAACTTCGTTTTTACTCAAAACTAATTTCTACAAAATTTCCAATTCATAGCTAAAAGATTACTTGAGTTATTGAAAGTTCCGTAAATTAAGTGAAGACGTTTTGACAGGATATTTGTATGGCAGCTACACGAAGGACTTACAGGATTTTCTTCATAATCATACATTTAGCTCCAACTATTGGAAAAATAAAACATACGAAATTTCAAAGACGTAGCTTAAACCCTTCTGAAGTTATCGACCAATATTCATGAACACGTGTTTTAAGGACATTTTGTATGGCAGCTACCTGAACGAGTAAAAGGATTTCGCTGACTAGTAAAGTCGAACTTTCTTTTCACTCAAAACTAATTTGTACAAAATTTTGAATTCGTAGCTAAAAGATTACTTGAGTTATAGTGAGTTTCGTAAATTAAGTGAATACATTTTGACAGGATATTTGTATGGCAGCTACATGAAGGACTTCATATTCATATATTTAGCTCCAAATATTGGAAAAATAACACATACAAAATTTCAAAGTCGTAGCTGAAACCCTTCTGAAGTTATCGACCAATATTCATGAGCACGTGTTTTAAGGACATTTTGTATGGCAGCTACCCGAAGGAGTAGGACGATTTTGCCCGTTAACGAACTTAGCCTTACAAATTCAACCAAACATCCAGATTCAAAATTTCAAGATCCTAGGTGAAGGCGTTCTTGAGTTATCGTGCTAACGGACAGACGGACGGACGGACGGACGGACGGACGGACGGACGTCAGGCGGATTTGAGGTTTTTGGGCACAAATAAACAAAAAATGATATATAACTTTTTTTCGTCCGAGGCTTAGTTCTATGCGTTACAAACTTTTGGGCTGGATTAAACTTATATACGTAATACTCTATATGATTTCATCTAGAGTATAAAAATCGTAAAATAAGTAAATTTAAACTACTCCCTTAGGTAGTTAAATTGTGCTTATTATATGTCATAACTGAATAATTTTCTTATAATCTTTGTCCACTAGTCGCAATCAGAAAATTCAGGATTCTCTTGGCTTCAAGGCTTTTAATTCTGAGTGCGCTAATGACCGCCTACATGTGAGGTCTACTTATGATTCGGAACACTATGTGTGCAGCAATATTTTTTTTAAATTCAGATAGCGATAGACTTGTATTAACTTCCTATCCAAATTTTCTCCACTTGGTTAAGAGTCAGGCTACAACAAATTCACATCTACTCACACATTATGAGACAAAAATACTGTTTCAGCTATAACATTTTTTTGATGTATGAAACTGTCATGTATTTACACCATGCTTACAGTCTCTATCAGCTGACAAACGTTTGCCAGCAAATTTTCAAAAAACTTGTACACATTTCCAGTATGTCACTCTTCTTCTGGGTATTGCACTGTCTGTGGTTTGGTGGAAAGGATGAGTTTTGAGTATATTATACTAGGCTTGACTGATGCCTTTCTTCAAACTTCAATTCTGAATGTAACGAATTCTTCTATTTGCCTCATGTAGCTATCAAATACTGTTGAACTTCTGTACGTCGAATTTATCTATAAGTCGAATTTTAAACTAGTAATTGCATTTTGGAAACAAAAAAAACCTTATATACACAGTAAAAAATTTTGTAAAAATTACTGTCCGTAAAGCATTAAAATATTGATGTAGTAAATTTACAAATTTTCATTACATTTAACAAAATTGAGAGTAATTCTTAAGGCTTTGTATTTTTACACATTTAATTCATAAATTTACTGACTGGGTAGTAATATTGCATCACCGCATGAAATTTTCCACATTTAATGTGTAAAATTGATCGTTACGCATTTTGCATGTAGTTTTGATACTTTATGCGTAGTATAATTTGTCATTGTGTATAAAATTACGCATTTTGCATGTAATTTTGATACTTCATGCGTAGTAATTTGTTTTTTGTGGTATGTATGAGCTTGACCGCTCCGTTGTTTTATTCACTTATTTAATGGTTTTGCGTAAGGCGTGACTTAAAATTAAAAAAAAAATGTTTATAGTGTGTACAGTTTGTGGCTTTAAAACAAATAAATTAAATTTATATAATAAACATGTATAGAGTTTTATACTCTCTACTCTTTTAGACCTATATCCTGGTTTTTTCTCAATTATCATGTATTGAATGATCTCATTGAATTTTTCAAATTGTCGATTGTTGTGTCCTTTGACCTTCACAATACGTCTGGGAATTAATCTGCCGATCATTCGCTTGACGCTTATTCATTTATATTATCAATAAATTAACAATAATAATAAGCAAACATAAACATGTCAAATTTTTGTAGTACATATTAGTTTTTCCGCACCGTGTGTAATTTTACGCAATGTAAAATTTTGCCTTTCCACACCAGCAGTAAATTTACACATTTTGAGCGATTGATTTCCACACTCATGTGTGTATTTCCGCATTAATAGTAAAAATCACAAGAGTGCGTAAAGAAATTTGACAATAGTAATTTTACGGTTCTCAGAGTAGGCACTAAATTGCCTACTCTGAGAGTAGTAAAGGTGCTCTGACACGAGCAATTTTTCAAGCAATTGATTGCCCGACGACTAGTGAAGCGATTAATGGAGCAATATAGGGCAATATCATGCTAGTTGCGGCAATGTGGCAATGTTTTACAGATTGCTGGTATTGCTCACCCTATAGTTGTTGCATTTTCAACTTTTTCAACTTGGAAAATTCTGAGCAATCGTTCTCGTTCGGTGAATTAATTGTCAAGTTTTGTTTTGAGTTTTGCATTTATTTGTCAAGTTTCATGTTATAATGGCTTGGAATTCAAATATTTTCAAGTTTTATTTTAAGTTTTAGATTTGTTTTCCAAGTTTACTTTCGTGTTGTTTATAGACTGTTCGTGTAAGCCCTTATTGCCGAATTGGTAGATATTAGTCAATATCGCTCATCACTATTCAGCAACGAGTAGATGAGAAGTTGATCCACATCGACTGTTGCTATTGTTGCTGTGTGTTGCGTCATATTCTCGAGACGTCAAAATTGACGAATATTGCTGCAAATTGAGCAATTTTAATCGCTCGTGTAAGAGAACCTTTAAATTTTTTTACAATGTAACTTAAACAAAATTTCTTGGCAATTTGTGATTTCGACTTAGTGAAGCTCTAATGCCTTTTTAAAAGAAATACTCATTATATTACCGTGATTTGTTTCTTAAATAAATTTATTCCAATAGTAATATGTTATGCAAGGAAATAATTCTTAAAATACTCACATATCACGATTAAATATTATCTGAATATAATAAGATTTTGTTATTTTTAACAATACAACAGTTTACGGTCCTAAGTACAATGTTACTAAAAAAAATAATTAAACTAAATTAAAATAGTTAATACTCGCATTCCGATAATAAATAATAATATATAAATGGACCGAAATAAATCTTCTTATTTGAAAAATTCTCGTATATTATAAAATAATGCTATTGTTTATTATTTTAGAATTATTATAGAAGTAGAGTTCATAGTTTATTTTAAGATTTTTAAATATAAGTTTCTTAATTGGTGTTGATTAGAACTTAGTTTTCTGTAGAACAATAGGATTTTAGTTCAGAAAATGAGCATCCTTTTCTGCAGCATTCGTTGGCTACACCTTGTCTCAGCCGACGAACATGTGGCATGATTGCTCCTCCAGGTAATCCTCTCAGGTATGGAACTTCATCATCAATATATTGATCTTCATTAAAGTAGTCTTCAATGGTTACTGAATTGGAAGAAGAAGAAAAAAGTTTGTTGAATTTGATAATTACAAGTGGCTGTGTCTTGTTGAAACTATACCTGACTTTTTCCCAACATTGTTGTAGTTATTTTTGCAGATAACTTTCAATGTTTCCGCAAGCTTATCGCCACATAACTTTTTTGGTTGAGAATGGCAAGTTGTAATTAGCACCGTTAAAATAATTGCCACTAAAACTATCGTTTTGAAAGCAACGATTTTTGTAGAAGCCATCTGTGAAGGAATAAATAAAAAGGGTTTTGTTTTAGATATTTTCTAATTGTTGCAATTTTTTTGCGATATTTAAACGGTCTTATGTTCTAGACGCCATATTTCTCCCCGTTTAATTATTTACTATTAAACAATTTCTGATTTTATTTAGGCACTTTGTAAAAATATATTATACACACCGCAATAGTTTCCAAAATGTTTCATAGATTTCAAACACCTTTTTGTTTAAATTAAGTCTGTTCCGCTTATTTGTCTTAACTTGTAAATCGATAGAACACATTCACTCGTTTTTTTTTTTAAGAATAATAATAACTGATCAAAATTTTATTGTTTTTTTTTTTCTGGTAGTTAACAAGAATCACTTCACTTTGCAATTAAGTATTCCGATGAGTTAAGGACCATTTGGGATAAGCTGATAGAACCGTACAGTTTGGATTTGGTTTCGAACTAAGCCTCAATCTCCAAGCTCAGCTTCTTTGAGTCGTTTGAATTTGGATTAATATTAATGATCCCACCACACAGCATTGACTTCTTAGCTGGTATTGATAGCTGGGCATTCTTGGCGCTATCCCCGGGAATAACTTTTGTAATATGGCACTTGTTGTTGATCTAGAACACGTTTTTTGCGCAATCTCCTACTTATTCCAAAGTACAAGGCATTTTTTTCAAATGAATGGAACAATATAGTGAAAAATTATTCGAAAGCTAATAAATTATAAATTATAAACAACTCAGAGCTGATGCTATATTAGTAACGAATATAAAATTTAAAATAATTTTAATTCATAACCTTCGCGTAAATCTTACATTATACTTGATATTGTGGCGCCAACATTTAAGTGTGTTTCAATTTCAAAAAAATGTTATTTTCTTAAATATGAATGAAGATGAAACTAGAAGATTTCAATTTTCGAATTTGATTATAGTATCGACTATATTTGATATGTTTTATAAAAACACAAAGAACCTTTAAGAAAAAAAAATAGTGGCATTCACCCACGTTCATAATCTCTTTTAGTCAAATTAGCTACAGATAAAAATTGACTGATGAACCATGAGAATGTCTGGAAAACAAGCTCCTTATCACTTGTTTGTAACAGAGTGATGGATCTATTTGTGTTATTGGATTTGGACATGCGTTCTGCTCGTGAGAACTGACTGATTTAGCTGATAAATTTGAAATTTTATTATAAACACTTGTTTAGCAAACACATTTGTTTGTATGGCTGCACTATGAAATCCGCCAAAAAATTGTTATTTTCGAACTAAGCCCTTTTCTTTATCAATGTTAAGGTTTAAATTACTTACCTCCAATTTGAAAGGAATGTCGATTTGGTTCCTTTTAACAATTATTAAAGTATTCTCTAATAATTACTTTATTTATTAATAAAAAAAATCTTAATTGTAATAAATTGTGTACTACTACGTAATACTTTATATCAAGGAACTATATCACTTGAAAGAGTAAACTGGATGTGATAAACAAGAGATCCAAGTCCTCCAATTTATACCCTTAAGAATTTTTGAAATCCTCAAGCGCCCCACTCATGACCTGCTTACCTATGTAGGTGTTAAAGGATTCATTAATATGCAATGTTGTTTTGGAATTAATTTATTCGTTCGAGTTAATTTCTAATAATTGAAGTGACGTTTTTCATCCCTTATTATACGATGCTTACACGATTGATTATCCAACCATTATAAGATGTACAAAACACACGTTTATAGTTGTACGTGTTGTACGTATTTGGATTATGTTGCTATGAGGAAAGCATATTGGAATGGGGTAGGTTGGTGGATTAGAAAATAGCAAAATCCGAATTTATTGCAAATTATTTTAAAAAAATAGCACGCAAATACACCAAACATTTAATTAATGATGTTCGTGCTTTGAATAAAATATGTGGAGTATTAAAAGTTAATCCAGCCTCAAAAGAAAACGATTTAAAAATTTCTTTAGTCACAACTTAATTATTTTATATACAATATGTTCAAAGCTGTGAAACTACCCAAAAAACCTAGTGAAAAGCTGGGAAGTGACACCCAAGAAAAACCCTACTGAAAGGAGTACAAAAACAGGATGAAAAAAACACCTGCTAAGCCCTACTGCCCTATAAAATCGAAATAAAATCAAAAGAATTATAAAAATAAACACGCAGTAAATTGAATATGTATTCCAAAAATCTCCCAACAAGAAAATATTTCAATAAATAAGATAAAACTCTGTCAAAAGTCTGGGCGCAACTTTATTAATTTTTGGGTAGAAGTCCGAGAGAGATGCGGTGTAGGTTACTATGCGAGCGACAACCTAAAAAATAATTTTTCAAAAAGCCTCCTGATTAGTCTTTAGGGTGTCAGTCGCATAGTAAACTACATCGCATCTTAGCATTAAACGCGTTCCGGACTTCTACCCAAAAATTAATGAAGTTGCGCCCAGACTGTTGACAAAATTTTATTTTATTTATTTTCAATTTCAATAAAAACATTGGGGATAAAATATCGACATAACTCTTTAGAGGTTGAATATCAAAAAGTTCTTAAGCCGATTTTTAGGCAATTACATAGAAACCCCGTTAAGGTAAGGAACAAGTCGATATCTTATCAAATCTAAGTGATGTCTCGAAGTTCGTCAAAACTAACACAATCATTTTACACCCTCTTAGGGGCGGAATATCGCAAAATCCCGAAAATAATTTTTAGATCATAAATAGCATTGAAGTATCAGTCTCATTAAACCTAAAAGATTTGTCGGAATTCGTGAAAACTTGAACAATACCTTACACCTCTCAGGGGTTTAACATCGAATAATGCTTAACCCTTCGTGGTCACACCTCTGTATTCAATCTTGGTGGTCACAATGGGTCGATTTTACCCAGTCAAAAAGTTTAAAACGGTATTATAACCAAACTATCCGTCCGAAGTGGTTAAAAAAATTATAGATCATGCTCTGAACGTTCTAGATGATGTATGAATTTTTGAAGTAAAATGGCGACATGTTAAACAAATTTCATGAAGAGGTGAAAACGTAAAAAAGACACTTATTTGCCACTGTGCAATTGTTCATCATCCTATTGACAATTGGCACTGTAGAATCTGTGGATTAAAGTTGTAAAGTTTACAATAAAATCGGTATTAATAATAACGATAATTCATAACTTCGACAACAAATATTATATGTACAGTTCATAAATCGAAGTCATAAGTTTTACAACCAAAGCATGTTAATTTTATAGCCTCTTTGTATTTTTTACAGGAAAAGTAAGACATTTAATAGAATATTTTGTTTTCTCAATTATACTGGAAATGATTGTTATTTCTATAAGGATGTGGTTCTTACAAGAGTGTGGCGGCTCCTTGTAATTTCTTCGAAGAGAGTATTAGGATTTTAGTAATTGAAATAAAGAAACAACTTGCTTAATTTATAGATTATATTTACTGATTACAATTTCTTACAGGGTTTACAGATGGCTTTCATTTATTCAGTATTCTTTGGCCCACTTCTTAAATTTAACCAATCAATATCCTTAATAAAAAAAATTATATATTATAATTTTCCATTATAAAGTCTTGTTTCAAAACATATGTTTGCCATTAAAATTTATATGTATTGGGGAAAAAATCATTTCCAGATTTTTTTTCACTTGTAATATTGACTATTAAATGATCAATGTTAAGATTTAAATTAAATTCGTCTTCTGTTTTGGCACTTGGCGCATAGTAAAAACTCGAAATGAAAATTATCCGTAATGAACACGTCCAGAACACAACGCATTTAGCGATCAAGCGATCAATAAGGAATATATGAGCCGTTTATTTTGAAAGTGGGGCAAGTGCATTTTTTGTAATTGCGACATATTTAAAGGTTTGAATTTCAATAAATATAAAAATATTGGTGAGCACTAATAGACATATTTTTTGAATTTTGTGGTATTAGATAATGTAAGTTTATTATCCAGTAGTGTTTATAGTGCTGTCTAAAAAAATAAAGGTTTTATTATACCTAAATGGACTTGCACCACTTTCAAAATTAATGAATTATTAGGTGTGTTTTTTTGCGCATTTATCCAGATCAGTGATTAAAATTTATATTAAAAACACCATGAAGATTGCTGTTTTATTGCTTTTCCCTGTAGATAGTAGGCTGGAATATAGATTTTAACAGGAATAGCTGCCCAATAAGCTCACTAGGGCAGCTATTCGTGATAAATTCTCTACTCTAGCCTACTATCTACGGAAAAAGGTATAAAGAATCATAAAAACAATGTTGTTGTTATTTTGTATATAAATTTTCTAATCTACTCTGTTCTGGATAAGTGCATACACACCTATTGTAATCCTTAATTAAACGGATAATATTTCAGTTGTATCAGCCTTTTAATAATATAATAATAAAAACAAAATACTGTTCAATTTTATATAAATATTTATTAGTTTGATAAAAAGAAAAGAGTTTTTAAATATTACAGTAGAAAATATAACACAACAAAAACAATTAATTTTTATTAACAATTTCAATGAAATTATACATTTTTGTTAATCAGTTACTTTATACGTATAGTATTGTATGGTTTCATATAAAGAAGGTAATTTTATATTTCCGAAATTAGATGGTCTTCCTCGTTGTGGTGATAACATCAGAAACTGATTTAGAACTTACTTGCAAGCTGATAATATAAGTCGAAAACTATACAATTTATAGTTTTTTACAGTGTTGCCAATATTACTAAAATTTGCCGGTGTACGAAGTTAAAATATTATCGAAACAATGAAATTTATACTTGATATTATTTATGAAATATTGTACAATTATCGATTACCAATATCAAGGATAGATAGATAGAAACATAATGCGTTTCAGACATGATGCAAAGCCAACACATTGGTGTATTGGTGTATTCGGTTAAAAATAATTTCAACCAAAGATGGACTTGCACCACTTTCAAAATAAACATATTTACAATACCGTTAAAGCTAAAACTTCCATTTCCCAAATATTAAGGAATCTATTTTTTTTTACTACAAATTGTTTACAGATAAAAAGATCATATTAAGTGTTATCTATAATTATCATATCTTAATTTTTTTTTCAAAAATGGACTTGCCCCACTTTCAAAATAAACGGCTCATATGTACATCGAAAAATGAGCATTTACTAAAATTTTACTTAGGGTTTGATACCAACAAAGTTTACAATTTGGGAATAGAATCAACGACGTTAAATATAAATTTCACTTCAAAGGTTAACATCACTGCTAAGTTGTTTCTGTGATGTGGTAGCATATTGATTTGATAAATGGTTGTACATCTTACGGCGAGTAACGTAAAACGAGATAATTGTCTATAGTAAAATTACAACGAGTAGTTGTAATCTTCACCAATGATTAGTGAAATTTCATACAAAATAGTATTATAACTTTTATGATTTGATTCATTGTAATATTTATAACTAACTAGCCGCGTACCGCGGCTACGCTCGCTTCGCTCACGTTATTCCATCGCTCCTGATATTCCCGTTGCTCCCGTTTCTCCCGTTGATCCATTGCTCCTATTTCTCCCGTTGATCCATTGTTTCTGTTTCTCCCGTTGCTCCCGTTGCTCCCATTTCTCTTGTTGACCCGTTGCTCCTGTTTCTCACGATGCTCCTGTTACTCCTGTTGCTACCATTTCTCCCATTACTCTCATTTCTCCCGTTGCTCCATTGCTCTCGTTACTCCATCCTCTATCCACTATCCTCCATCCCCAATCCACCATCCTCCGTCCTACATCCTCTATCCACCATCCTATATCCACCATCATCCATCCACCATCCTCTATCCACCATTCACCATCTTCCATCTTCCACCCCCCCATCCTCTATCCTCCATCCTCTATCCACCACCCACCATTCTCCATCCATCATCCACCATCCCCATCCACCATCCACAATCCTCCATCTTCCATCATCCATCCTCTATCCATCATCCACCATCCTCCATCCTCTATCCACCATCCTTTATCCACCATCCTCCATCTACCATCCCCCATTCTCTATCCTCCATCCTCCATCCACCATTCTCCACCCACCATCAACCATCCTCCATCTTCCATCCTCCATCCACTATCTTCTATCCACCATCCATAGTCCTTTACCATTTAGTAATAGAAACGCATAAGTAATACACCGAAAACGAACAAACTGCCGCTAAATCATATGAAAAACACTCAAATGTTGAAATAACTCGGGTACCACCAATTGTTAAATGATTTTGTTAACGCAGAAACAATCTCGGACGTGCACTCAACAAATCACCATCCACCATCCTCTATCCACCATCCTCCATCCTCCATCATCCATAATCTATCCACCATTCTCCATCCTCCATCCTCCATCCACCATCCTCTATCTACCATCCTCCATCTTCTATCCTCCATCCTCTATCCACCATCCTTCACCCACCATCTCCCATCCTCCATCCACCATCCTCTATCCACCATCCTCCATCTACCATCCCCCAAACTCCATCATCCATCCTTCATTCTCTATCCACCATCCTCCATCTTCCATCCTCCATATTCCATCTTCCATCTACTATCCTCTTATACCATTTAGTAATAGGAATAGGCATAACTAATACACCAAAAACGAACTGCCGCTAAATCATATGAAAAACACTCAAATGTTGAAATAACTCGCGAACCACCAACTGTTAAATAATTTTGTTAACGCAGAAACCATCGAGGGCGTACCCTCAACAAATCACCAAAGTTTCATCGCAATTGGATGAGTGGTTTAGGAGCCTATACAGGACAAACAGACAGACAAACAGACAGACAAACAGACAGACAAACAGACAGACAAACATTCATTTTTATATATAGAGATTTTTACAACCGGTAATATATTTGACAATTAAAATTTTTACGTTTCACTGCAAAAATAATAAATAATTAATAACAAGAACTGCATTTACAGTAAAATTAACATGAATTTGTAATATTGTTGGCACATTATGTAAAAATGACAACTTCATCAAATTAACAGCTATACGAGTTATCAAAAAAATAACAAATTTTCTCTGGGTGTACATATATCGAAATTCGTGAAAATTTTAACAACCACTTTACACATCGAAATATTAGGAAATGATTTCTAGGCGCTTATATAAGGAGCCGGTACAAACAAAATTAATTTGATAACTCGACATGCCTAACTTCGTATAAATGTAAAAAAAAAACATTTTCACTGATTTTTTTTACTCCACCTCTTGTACGATAATAAAAATCTGAACTTTTTTGTGCTCTAATTACTGCGTAGTACATCTACACATACGTACTAAGTTTCAACTTTTAGCATAATCCGTTTTTGAGATACAGAAAACCACCCACGCCCCCATAGCTGTTATTCCCATCAAAAGTTTCAATTTTCTAAGATGCTTCTATAGTGCCTCTATATTGTCGTAAATTTTGAGCTTTCTATCACCTGCGATTTTTGAGAAATAAATATCCGATTTTTTTTTCTCTCCCACCATTACCCTCTACACCCGCATCCCTAACAGAGGTTTACTGTTTTTAATTCTTGTAAAATTTTGAAGATCATATCTGGTACGGTTCTTGAGATATAAAAATTTTTTTTTAAATAGCCATCCCCTCATTTTCGTGCTCCTCCTCCCCCTCAAAAATTTTACATTCAATAGATTTCACTTGCAATTCTATATAGAGAAATCAAATTTTATCTTCCTGGTACAATTGGTTTGGAAGATATTGTATACCCAGCTTTCGAGCGCTATCGTCATTTTTTTTACAAATGGCTCTTTTATTATAGTTCTATAATACAAAAGTTCCAAGTTTAATCCTGCTAGCATAAGCGATTCCTGAGATCTAGAAAACAAAATGTTTCGTCTAACACCCTCCGCCCATCTTCGCCACACACCTTCACCACCAAAAGATACCGCTCGTAGGGGTTCACTCAATCTACCCACCAAAGAAACTTCAACTTAATATCTCAACAGGTTTTACGCTTCTGGGTACGACGTACAGCGTCTACGGTGGACAGACGGACATTTATTTGGTTTTTAGAGGTTCACTACAATATACAAAATTTCCGGGTAGCAAATTTTTTGCAATTTCACAACTATCACATTACTTTATTATTAAAAAATAATAGAGTAGAGTAATAGAGTTTGTGTAGGGTAATGCTTCTCCATTTTTTTCCAAAATATTATTGACCTGAAATATAATAGTTGATGAACTTTCTAAATTATTTCACTGTATCTCGAATTATTGTGAAATACTTAACTTAACGCGTACTCAGATTATCAAATACCTTTTCATGGAAATACCTCAAACAATTCTGGCATGTATTTATTATTACCCCAACTAACATTATTTTTTCGTTGAATTTAGTTCCCTGGAAATCGAAGATGCGCTGCAGCGTTAAAACTTATTACGTCTTCTTAGTATTTTTCGAAGTTTATTTTCAAAGGTCGTAAATTTATGTAGGTGTTATCTATCAATTTTCCAAAGTTCTAGGAATAGACTTTACCCATTTTCACGTAGCATTCAATTAAAATCAATACAAGTTCAATTTATCACTTCATTTTCATTTCATTTTCCTGCCGATTTTATACAGATTCATACGCACTATATTTCATGGCATAGATTATGACAGATTCAGGCCAATTTATTATTTTATAACCTCGCGCTTATAACAGAATAGTTTAGTTTCAGTTGCGCTAGACCGTGAAGCCCTTTTAACTACACCACGCTTATTTGTTGTTGATCATTTCGATCAATAACATTTTTTCTGCATTTATTTAAATTATGCTCATACTCAGTCGAACATGCAATAATAGAAAAAGCCAGTTTACTATATTTAGCATGCTATTTTGCTATTGCTAGCTAGCTCTCGGGAGTCCTCAGTGTACCTAACTTCAATTTGTTTTAGTAATTGCTCCAATTCGTAAGCAAAAATAAATTTAAGATTTAGATGTGCTCAATAATATCTTCCAGGAATGTTAGATTTTGAAGTTATTGTTGTCGCAAAAAACAAATAAATTTATTAATTACATTATATTCAAATTCTGAAGTTAATAACAATGAGGCATGCTTATATTTTTATTCTCTAAAAGTGTGAAATTCAACGGAAGAAGAGTAAAAGTTGGGAGGAGTTCGTAAATATGGACATGATTTCTCTTTAAGACAATGAGGTAAAATTTTGATAAAATTTTCAATACCTACTTTAGTTTGCCAAAAATTCCATGTATTGGACCAAAATTGGATACGTGTTCATTTATGAGGTGTTTTTGTTTTTAATGTCCGGAGCCATGTCAATACAAACGCGAAATAAATTGCCGGTATATTTGATGCCTACTTCGCAAATTTGTAAAAAAAAGCCTGGCCTAAAAAACAGTATCTACAATCTTCAGACATAAAATTAAAAAATCTTCGCACAGTCTGGGCACAACTTTGTAATTTTTCAGGACAAAGCTCGGGACGCGGTGAAAGTCAAAATGTTACACTGGTTGTTTCTGGGCAGTTACACTAAAAAATTAATTGTTCAAATAGCCTAGTTGTTAAGTTTTTAGGGTGCCTACCACGAAACAACCAGTATTACATTTTTGCTGCTATTGCGATTTGGACATTGTCCCGAAAAGTTGCTCCCAGGCTGTTGACAAATTTTACTTTATTATTTTTTAATAATAAAGTATTGTGATCGACCTGAAATTTCAAAAAAATTTGCTACCCTGAAATTTTGTATTTTCACGTTTTAGAACTAGTAAACCCCAAAAAAGCAAAAAAAAAAATGTCCGTCTGTCCGCCGTAGACGCCGTACGCCGTCCGCCGTACGCAAAATCGTTTGAAGGCGCGTAGCTCCCAAACCCGTTGAGATATTAAATTGAAATTTTTATGGTGGGTAGATTGGGTGAACTCCTACGACTGGTATATTTTCAAGGGGTGAGGGTATGAGGGGAGAGGAGAGGGGAGCGTTTTAAAAAATAACGTTCCAAATAGCCTCCTGGTTAAAAATAACGTTCCAAATAGCTTCCTGGTTATTTCTTAGGTTGTCAGTCGCATAGTAACCTACACCGCATCTTATCATTAAACACGTTTCGGACTTCTACCCATAAAATAATAAAGTTCCGCCCAGACTGTTGGCAGATTTTGTTTATTTACTTACGTATTTTACATAGGTTCGCCGTTTTATTGTAAGCCTTTTATGTTAAATAAAAACCCTAAGTTTTCACTTTAAGGGCTTCACCATTTCCCCTCCCTCTCGGGGCATGCATCCAAACAGTATCTACCTACTACTGCTGGTCATCAACATTACGAGTACATATACCGATATTAAAACCTGAGAGGAAGTAGGTGAAAGTGTTCTTTACATTTATACGGCCCACTGAAATACTGATTTTGAACATCAACTTCGCTTGCAACTAAAAATTCTCAACATTTTTTTTTAAAATACTCCCTCTTTAAAATGCCCTCTGCAAAGAATGGCGATAACGAAAGTGTTGCTACCGGTGTACCTACAGTAAAAAGTCCTAACCAATATATAAAAAAAAAAAGTGTGCCCCTTTCCCGGGGCACATTTATTTCAGCCCATCCCTGCAGTCAAACCCCCCTAAGAACTTAGATTGCAAACCCTTTGCCCTTCTATCTAAAATATACAATTATCGTAAAATTTCTTACTGGTGGTTATAGGCGCCTCGTGCTTGTACCTTTTAGAATTTTACGAGCCATTTTTGAATTTTGCGATGTCATTCACTGGCGCCTCAGATCGCCAATCACAATACCTGAGTTCTTTATAAATCATCGATCATATCGCTTTTGCTCAAACAAGGTGATAAAAGATTAATTTCTATTATTATATCTATAATTTTATTAAATAAAAAAAAATTTGTCAACTTTTTGGGCCACGCACACTAAGCACCAAAAGAGTGCCCCTAGCGATCCCTTCGAAACCATGTAAGTAGTTAATCTCCCAAAAAAACACCTTAGATCCTTGATAAACTTGACCAGCTGCCCTATCAACCTCAAATCCTCTAATTTTCAAAGAGAAAACTGCCTCCTAGCAACCCCCTAACATTCACCCAAAATGTAGGTAATGTCCTCCTCTGCATACAATTCGTGACACCACAGTGCACACTAGGCTTGCGCATTTTAGTTCACCGAAAGGAGCGATCATTTCTAGTTCGCGAACCCTCGCCCGCGAACTAGAAAGAACTAAAGAACTAAGTAGTTCGCGAGCTTATTGACCTAAAAGAACGAACTTTAGTGTTGTGTAAAGTTCAGTGATGAGAGTGATGAGGTCCTCAGGTACAATATGATAACCTAAAAAAAAGGGTCGTCACTGTAGAAGTAGAAAAGGTCGTCTGATAGAATATGATGAGCGTTTAAAAAAAAAGGTCATTCGCGTACAAGTATATTCTACCACTGACTTACAAACGACAATAAATGAATACAAACGAACTAGGAGCGGGACTGACTGCGAACTAGTTCATTCATTTCTCTTCTGGGAACTCTCTTCTGAACTAGTTCGTTCGCGAACTACACAAGCCTAATGCACACGTCCGAGTCAGCATTCCACATACCAATAGCATAGCATGCTTCCCTAGCATGCAGTGCCCCGTCAGTATTCCGACGAGTAACCTCAATCTTCCCCTATTCAAACACCTTCCAATACCCAGAACAACGCAGAAATTTCTTGACACTTCTCGCATGCATAAGTTACTTTTTGCGAGTTCCACACACACCACCCAATATTCGGGAAAGCACTCGAATCAACGCATGCAGTGCAGTATAAAAGCGTCTCAGAGATTGTATACTGAGGAGTTTTAACTACGGTAAAGCGAGACGATGGCCAGTTATACGCGAAAGAATTTGTAAAGTGATTTTGATTGGAAGCAGCGATCGATCAGGTGTCTAGTAGTACATGAAACTGGGAACAATATATTGTATTTTTCATTGTCGGAGCTTTGTATAAAGAACACTGCACGCAATTCCAAACTTCAGAAGACGTTACTCGGACTCGGTTAGTATCAAACCTATTAGAGTACAACGAGGTGAACAGATTTTAATGGGATACTCAACTGAAACTGTATTGCTTTTGGTTCGAAATGGAAACATGTTGCTTCGTCAATAGTTAGTTGTATCTTGAAAAACTAGTTTTCCAAGTAAAAATACATTATTTAAGTCGTAATGTTTCGGATTTGACTGACGCCTTTATTAAACTAAATTGATTCTGAAAGTTGCTTCTGTGAATTTTATTGGAGTGAAATATTCCGCAGTAACTTTTAACTGTATCATTAGATCGATACATCAAATCTTGCCAATAATTTTATTTTATTCATGGTTACGAACGTTTCCGATTATCTTTCTTACATTCAATTTTTTCCAGACTTTTCTGTTATTTTCAGGTACAATTAATAACACCGAAGCCCAATACTGTAATCAATGTTTTAATATTCACAAATAAATGAGTTAATTCCATACATTATAAGTCAATTGAATATGCTATAAATTTATTAATATATACTTTTTAAAACATATTTCGTCTTATGATTAAATATCACAAAAATTTAATCTTGGCACAATTTTAAAACAAAAAGTGCTAAACATAGTAGAAACTCTAATTTAATTAACAATTACAAGCTAATTAATAAAATGCAATACAATATGTACGAATTAAAATTATTTTTAATCCGAAGTTAAGCAATAGCGTTTTAGTTCCGTATATCCACAAGCGCGTTTGCAGCATTCGTGTACAAGTCCTACTCGGTATGTTTCGGGATAGAGATCGCCTATTAGTCTACTTCTCGAAGCTGTTTCTGGATAAGTATAACTTTCGTCATCTGAAAAAAAAAACAAATAATTAAATCCATATATTCTTCACGATTTTCTTTAATTATTTTTTAAGAAAATAATTAAAAGAACTATGGCATACTTTGATATTCTAATGTCATTGTGTTATATCGGCTTCCACAGATCAGTCTCATTGCATCAGACAAAGCAGTGCTGCAATATCTTTTAAATGGTATATTCGCCGGGGAAAAGCCCCCACTTGCGACAACCGTGAAAATACAGAGTAGTATAAGTTTAGTAAACAGCATCTAAAATGGGAGAGTGGAAAATATTAAAAGCTATTAAGTAAATCGACTTATTTTTAAAAGAATGTAGGCTAGTTTCAACGAATTTCCCACAATACTAATTTCTAATAAAACCATGGGCTGATGATAAAATTTCTAAAGTTATTTGAATCTAATTTCAAGAGTCCTTTAAACGGAAGAGCAATTCAACATCTTTGAGGTCACGGAATAACCTGCTTGAGCGACCTTTCTAAGGGAGTTTTTTTTTTTAATAATAAGTTAATAGCTGTCGTTTTTGTATCCAGTACAGAGAAAAGGAGGACCAATGCAAAAGAGTGGTCGAGAGCAGAGCAGAGCAGAGCAGCAGGTTTGCTATTTATATCTAGATGGCGTTGATATTGTATATAGTGTTAACGGAATTCCGTATTGTATGCAGGTATTTGAAAATGATGATTATGTAATGACTGCCTCCAATAACACAAGCTGCAATAACTCGGGTATCCAATGAATTAATTTTATTGTTACCTGACAATCGAGAGAAAACTGTTCAACTATGGAGAGTAACCGCACCTCAGAAATTAAGTGTGTAGCTATTCTGTTCGCTGTGTTGTTGTATTACCACATCGCTAACCTACTCTGCACTGCATAAGAGTACAAAAGGACCATATTTTGAAACTGTATAATCATTTTCACAATAATAAGTTGGGTATGCACATGACTACAATTTTTTTTTGAGTTTTTATGTCGACTCAACGCTCTGTTGTGTAGTATTCAGTTCGCCTTCTAAGCTATAACTTTGCTCCTCCCTGCAAAATGTTATATGTGCGCCAATGGTACTGTCACCGTTTAAGCACCAATTACGGTTTTGGGTCATGGCGGTTAAAGTCGAAAGGTAACACTAGTTCGGTGCAGGCCCCATTAAAAAGTTAAGCAGGATGAAATTAGTTCTGTCACTGGAATAGTGACTTCTAAGAAATAACTTTCAAAATTCATTACTGGTTCTGTTGTAAATGATGTGCCGAACAAGAAATGGCGCGGAAATTAATCGCTGCCTATTGAAGTAACCGGAAAAGGTCTCGCTCTCTCTCTCGTTCGGCTACCGTCAAAGAAAGAAGACGTGTGTTTAATAAAATGGAAATCGGTCGGAAGAAATCGTTCTTTTATTCAATAGTTCTTCATATAAGAATTTAAGTAAAAATGAGTAAGTATAAAGAAACAGAAGTAAAAATCAATTCGATATTCGATTTGACCTAAGAAGTACGTCAGAATTGGTGAAAACGTGTGCAACTCCTTCACATCACTATTGAAAAATTATGAAATAAAATTTAATACGATAGCACAGAAGACGAAATTCGTGAAAATATATGCACCGCGGCCATATGGGTTTCGGCATCAGGTTTGCGCCGGGAAATAGCAACAGAAAATTGTATCGCTCTGCAGAGCTTATCATCTAAAGCTTTGTATAGCAAATTGCTGGTCGATACGCACTTGATAATCGGGCGTATACGCATTTCGCGATAATACTGTAGTCCTTCATCACTCGCTAAAGGAGGAACAGGTCGGCATATTTACCATTTTTTTGGAGAAAATTGGGGACATATTTATTTTTCATTTTAACTCTCAATATTGCCACCAACATAAGCGCGCGGGCTGAAATAGAAGTAGTTTCTGCATAGAACCCATGCATTTTTTGAGTTTTCGGCTTACAGGGGAGTTGTATTAAGTATGTATTGAGCACCAGAACCACCAACCATTTACAAGGTAATGGGAACGCGGAAAGTAATCATTATTAAATAGAAATTTGTCGAATTGTTATTGCTTACAAAGTAATGCAAATTCGAAGTAATAGTAATGTTTATGATAAAGCGTAATTTTACATGATCTTTGACACGTTTCTTAACTTAAATCTCTATATATAAAAATGAATGTTTGTCTGTCTGTTTGTCTGTTTGTCCTGTATAGTCTCCTAAACCACTCATACAATTGCGATGAAACTTTTGTGATTTGTTGAGGGTACGCCCTCGATGGTTTCTGCGTTAACAAAATTATTTAACAGTTGGTGGTTCGCGAGTTATTTCAACATTTGAGTGTTTTTCATATGATTTAGCGACAGTTCGTTTTTGGTGTATTAGTTATGCCTATTCCTATTACTAAATGGTATAAGAGGATAGTGGATGGAAGATGGAATATGGAGGATGGAAGATGGAGGATGGAGGATGGAGGATGGTGGATAGAGGATGGTGGATGGATGATGGAGGTTGGGGGATGGTAGATGGAGAATGGTGGATGGAGGATGGTTCGTACTTAATTTTATAATCAGGGGCTGAGAAAACAAATAATTTTTTTCTATGAATGTTTGTTTATTTCATTGTCCTGTATGCGTAGCGAGCGTAGCCGAGGTACACGGCTAGTATAACATAAAAATATACTTTTCCTGCGTTTTAGTGTTAACAGGTTTCAGAACAGCCCCATAATATCTGCGGCCTATTTCCACATGAAATGCTGGATTATTAACAAGAACTTCTCAATTCTAAAAATAATCCTAGCTTTCGACCAAGTAATACATTCCAGGTATTGACTTACGGAATGAATTACATTCCATCAATTACTCCGTCCATTTCCAGGCATTAATTTCATCGTTTCCGGGTAATGCAAAAGGTATCGAGCACAGTTTCAGTTTTCCGTGACGTAAGTGGATTCAATACGAATATAAGAGTTTATGAGTATATGATTTTTTTAAGTTTTAGAAAATGAATCAATCAGTATTATTTATTGGACTAGATATCATAGAGCCAGAATGAGGTTGTTTGTGGCAACGCCCTTCCTACTAAAGGCTCTGAGGGTTGACACGCAAACGACGTTGTAACCCCGACGTTACGATCGTATTTTTCTTACGTTTGGTATTTTAAGGGCCATTATTACGATCGTCAGTTAAACATTAACTGGAACTTTAACCGGAAGTTTTGTATGAAAATCTGTCAGTTAAAGTTTCAGTTAAAACGTAATTGAACATCGTAGGAATGGCCCTAAATGTTTTTATTAGTTACTTTCGCACATTTCATCAAAACTGAATGTAATGTTTGCCAGTTTCTAAATCTTGCCTCTTTTTATATTCAAACAATGCTTGTAGTACATGCTTAAACTAGATTTGATTATCTACCCATACTAGTTAAAAAAATAAATAAAAATTAATTTTTTAGGTTCATTTGAAAATTTATCGTTCAGAGTGACTGTGAAGACAATAAAGTTGCGTCCATCTTTTCTTTAAATATCAGGACAATCACACAATACTTCGCTGTGAAGAAATTATAGTACATAATATAAATTTGTTTTCAACAGAATCGTTTTAAATAAATTAATAAAAAAAAATTGTTTAAAATGGTCAATTTTCTTAGATAAGAAGTTAACATCGTTTCAGTCGCCTAATGTTTTAACGAGTTCAAGTTCAATATGTTTGTTTTAATATATGGTGCCATCATTCAGTTCAATAATTTTATTTTCTTCAAATTGCATACACTCACAAATAATGTTAACGTACATTTAATTGTAGCTAAAACACTGTCGCTGATAGAACACAAAAACAAGTTTTTATTTTGAATAAAATATAAACAAATTAAATTCAACGCTTAGTAATTTTTTGATGAACACGAGCAATGTTTATTAAGAACGCAGTACCTAAATCTAAATTTGACGCAATTTTAAAGTGTCTAAGTATTGAGAAAATTTTATTTTTACATCTGCATGTTACAGTATAATATGGTAATTCAGTAAATGTATATTTATTAACTACTGCAATGCTGGTGCTCCATTCTACATACCAATTTGATAAGTACAGAAATGTGTTTTTTAAAACTTTATTATAATTGAAGCATACATTTCCCCATCTGCATTAGAAAAAAACAACAATAAATGAACACTTTCACAGGGAGAAGACCCATCGAAAGCGTTTGACAGAGTTTGGCACGAAGCCCTATTTTTTAAATTTAATGCATTTTCTTATAAGTGATGGATGCGTTTCTATACAGGTTGGCATTATCATCTCCGACGTCCCGCAAGGCTCAGGCTCACCTACCTTATTCTTGATTTTACTTTATCATTTGTTAATAATAAAGTATTGCGATCGAAATGAAATTTGAAAAAAATTAGCTACCCTTAAAATTTTGTATTTTAAAACGGCTGTCTGTCCGCCGTACGTCGTACGTTATACGCCAAAGCGTTTGAGGGCGCGTAATTCGCAAAGTCTTTGCGATATTAAGATGAAATTTTTATGGTGGTAGATTAAATGAACCCCTGTGAGTAGTATCTTTTGGTGGAGTGGTGGTGTGAGGAGGAGATGGGGGAGCGTTTCAGACGACAAATTTTGGTTTCTAGATCTCAGGTACCGCTTATGCTAGGAGGCTGAAACTTGGAACTTATGAAGAAGTATGATAGTGGATCCATTTGCAAAATGGTCTATAGGGGTTGAGGGTGTGGGAGTGGGGGAAAACAATGGGACCGAAACGCTCGAAGGCCGGGATTAAGACATTCTAAAATCCATATCTCCTGAACGGTAGACATCACAAGGTTGAAAACCATGTGCGAAATGGCGGAGTCCAACCAGAGTTGCGTACACTGCCCAGAATTGGCATTGCATTGTCCGCCAAGACTTGTCGATCGGTATTGTTTTGGTACTGACAAACCACCAGACCAGTGTCGGGCCAAGAATTGGCTTATTATTGGTGTGTAAGCTCTTTCGGCATTGGCTCGACGGTCGGCTCTGTATTGGGCACATCTTGGTAGAAATATTTTTTGTTTCTCAAAATATCAATTGATTCGGCTTCAACCCTATTACGAGAATGTTTCGGATTGGTCTAGTGGGTAGCGTAGCGGACTAATGTGTGACGGGACCATGGTTCGAATCCGAGAGTTTGTAAGGTGTGTAAGTAAAATCAATTCGCATTTTTAAAAAAAAAATTATAATAGGAAAATAAATTCGTAGTTCGAAAAAATAAATTAAAATAATAATAATGATTTTATTTTTGTTTCTTTTTTTTACTGACGCCCAGTATCGGGCCAGAGTTTCACTAAGAGTAGGACCGGTGTGATCAAATCGCCATTGGCTCGGCAATGATTTGGTCTAGGCTACATACTGGACCCGAAACGTTAGCCAGTACTGGCAACTCTGTCACCAGTACTAAGCCTGTGCTGTGCCGTTCTTCTTTTCGTACATGGGTTTTTGGTTGTCTTAAGGGATGCTTGTAGCTTACACGAGGACTACAATTTTAAAGAGGGGAGGTGGGGTGAGTGTAAACAATTTTAGTTTACAATATCTTTCGAACTAATTGTACGAAAAAGATAAAACTTTGGTTTCTGTATATAGGATTGCTAGTGGTGTATTTAATGTAATGTAAAAGTTAATGTAAAAGCCATTTTTCCAAGTGAACCTCTAGCAAAGAAAAAATTTTGAGGGTGCGGGTAATGATGGGCAGGAGTAGAAACGTCAAAACTCTGATTCTTAGTTCTTAAAGGCAGCAAAGGATAGAAAACTAAAAATTGACGAATATATAGAGCTAGTATAGAAGCACCAGGTAATTCTTCCTATACCCAGTATTCGTCGATAATCAATTGTTCTTTTATACTCACCCTCTGGAAAAACAACTATGTTGAGGACTTTCACCCAAGCGTCTGAAAAATCAATAGACGCTTTTAAACGACGAATTCTTCGAAGAATTTTGGGACCAGTAAGAGAAGGCACTGAATGGCGTATCCGGTACAACAATGAGTTGTATAACATCTATGACGACCCAGCCACATCGACCCTTATAAAATTTCGTAAGCTAAAATGGGCAGGTCATGTGGAGCGAATGGACGAAGGAAGAATTCCCAAACGCACACTGAAGGGTAGAGCTCATGGCAAACGACCGGTGGGAAAACCGCGGAAAAGATACCAGTTGACGCAAATTGCAGATCGCTTCTTAGATGCACAAATTCCAATTTCCTCCAGGACGCGGGCGCTGAACCGAGATGACTTCAGACAATGTATCCTGCAGGCTCTGGCCCGATTTGGGCTGTCGCGCCATTGATTATGATGAGGACTTCAAGAAAAACACGAGTTCGGTAGGAGGGACGAAAATAATGTCGAATCAAGTGATGATGGTGTGGAAAATCAGAGACCAAAACTCTAGATGAAAATTACTGAGTACTAAAATTATAATCCATATCCGTATAAAGAGATATGGCGAAATTCGTAAAAACGAGTTTAACCCGTTTATACCCTCTTAGAGGTTGAAAAAAAAAATTGAAAACTGGTTTTAGGTGATTATTAAACAAGCCCGTGGAAGCAAAAAGTTATTCGATATCTAATCAGACCGGAGGGATATGGCTGAATTCGTGAAAACATATACAACCGCTTTACACCACCTTGGGGGTCGAATTAAAAAAAAACCTGAAAAACTTTCTAGGTATTTATATGAAGAATTCGTAGAATAAAAATTAATTCAATATTTTGAAAGACCTAATAGATATGACGAAAATAGTGAAAATATATGCATTCCATTTTCAATGATAAATTTTTTTGCCCCTGTTACGAACGCTAAATTTTTTCTTAATCAAAATTACTTTTCTAGTTGATTTACATATACATACCGAATTCCAACTTTCTAGCATAAGCCGTTCTATAGCTAGGAAAACACCCCCTACTCCCGTACCATACTACCCCTATAAAAAATTATATTTTACCAACATGCTTCTCCTATAGTATCTAAATACCAGGTTTCAGCTTTTGATGATTATAGGTTCTCGAGATATAAAAATCGGAACTTTTTCCTTTTCACCCTCTCCCACCCTCACCATCACCCTTACACCCAAACATTTTTTTTTCTAGGCGTCTATTAGGCCTACTTCTATTTTCTAAGCATCTATCTTATACTGTTCTTGAGATATGAGACGTGATTTTTTAGAAAAATTCGTATCCCCTCCACTTCCATGCTCCACCGCCCCTTAAAAAATTTTACTTTCAGCAAAATTAATTTGTCAACCTTAATACAGAAACCGAATTTTATTTTTCTAATGTAATTGGTTCGTGAGATATTTTAATCTAAAGTTTTTCACCCCCCATCTCCGCACGCCACTCTCTTAAATTTGTTTTTAATCTGTTCCCCTAGTACACCTACAGATGTTCATTAAGTTTTAATTTTGTGACATTAACCGTTTAGGAGATACGGATTTTACATTGTGTCGATCTCGGCTTTCGAGCGTTTTGGACGTATTATTATTCCCCCCACTCCCACACCCCTTCACCCAGATCAGTAATTTTTTTGCAAATGGGTCCACTATCGAAGCTCTATATAAATTCCAAGTTTCAGCCTCCTAGCATATGCGGTTGCTGAGATCTAGAAAACAAAATTTTCCGTCTAAAACGCTTCCCCCACCTCCCCCTCAAACCCCCACTACTCAAAAGGTGACCACTTAAAGGGGTCTGCTCAGTCTACCAATAAAAAAAATCAACTTAATAGCTCAAAGAGTTTGAGAGCTATAAGCTTTCAAACGTTTTGCGTATGGCGGACGGCGTACGACGGCGGCGTACAGACGGAGTGAATTTTTTTTTGATTTTTTGGTGTTTATTAGTTCAGTTCAGGTTAGCAAAATTTTTTTTTTAAAAATAGATTACAATATCTACTTTATTATTAAAATAATAAAGTAAAATTGACGAATATATAGAGCCAGTATAGAGGCATGCTAGAAAAATTTTTGATAGTGCTAGCAAGGTACAGCGGTGGGGGTGGTTTTTCATATCTCAGAAACGGCTTATGGAAGAAAGTTGAAACTTAGTATGTATATGAAGATGTGCTTCTAGAGTAATTAAAGCTAAAAGTTCAGATTTTCATTGGCGTATAGCGGTGGACTAAAAACAATGAACGTGAAAACGGTTTTTTTCGACATTTTCACGATTTTCGTTACGTCTTTTAGGAATGTTGAGTTATCAAATTAATTTACGTTTGAGGATTGAGGTACATAGCACGATTGCAAGTTCGAGCGATGGTGGAAACGCGGCAGGACATGGCACCAGGGACTTCTTCCTATACCCAGCATTCCTCGATATTCAATAATATCCATCCGAAAATACCATTCCCAATTGTTCTTTAATACAGGGTGTTTTTTTAGGTGAATGAGAACTATCGATATCGATAACTGTGGTTTGACAGCTGAGAATGTCAAACTGTGTTGACATTTCTGTTCAGTAAGGTTTGGCAAGTCATCATGAATCGTTTAACGCCAGAACAAAAAATAAATCTGTTCGCGAAGTTCATAGAGCACTTTGTCTATTTTACGGTCAACATAATCGGCCTAGTGAGCAAGCAATTCGTGCAGTTATTGATCGTTTTCGCACTAATTTTACTCTTCTCTTAACAAATGACCATTACATCCATTAAAATTGACTGTTTGGTGCGGTTTACACGCTGGCGGCTTCATCGGTCCTTATTTCTTTCGAAATGAGGAAGGAGCTGCCGTTACGGTAAATGGCCAGCGCTATCGAGCCATGCTGACTGAATTTTTGTTTCCAAAAATTAATCAGCTAAACATCGCCGACATTTGGTTCCAACAAGACGGCGCAACTTGCCATACAGCGCGCTTAACAATCGATTTATTGCAAAATCAATTTGGTGTCAACTTGATTTCCAGAAGTGATTCTGTTAACTGGCCCCCTCGTTCGTGCGATTTAACGCCTCTGGATTACTTTTTATGGGGCTATATTAAGTCATGCACCGACAAACCAGCAACTCTTGAAGCATTGGAAGCCACTATTGACGCCATGCGGCCAGATTTATTAGAAAAAGTAGTCAAAAATTGGACTGATCGAATGGACCATGTAACTCGTAGCGGCGGACATATGACGGAAATCATATTTAAAAAATAAATGCCATGAAACTATCTACCAGAATATAAAATCTAAAAAATTTCATTCCAGCAATATTTCTGTCTTGTATTATAATTTTAAGTTCTCATGCACCTAAAAAAACACCCTATACTAACGGTCTGGAAAAAACAACTATGCTGATGACTTCACAAAAAATACGAGTTCGGTAGGAGAAAAATAATGTCGAATCAAGTGATGATGGTGTGGAAAATCAGAGATCAAGACTCTAGATGAAATTGACTGAGCACTAAAATTCTAATCCATATATAATAGAATGAAGCTTCGGACAAGAATAAGTGAACCATTATTTTTTGTTTCATGCGACGACCAAAACCCCGAAAACAACTTGTATTCCGTCGGCTTTCTATAAAAGTGTTTTTAACTTATGTGTTCACGAGACATTTGTTTCACACTCCTTCGGATATCTCTCACAAAAGTCCTTACGAAACATGTTTAACGAATATTAGAATATCCCAATAGTTGTAGTTAAGAAAAGTAGATCCTACAGATATGCTCCATACGAAGGTCCTTGAAAAATTTGTATATCACTCCGCAGGACCCACTATACTTGTAACTTAAAAAATCCTTCATCCAGGAAGTTAAAGTTTTACATGAATTAGTTACGCAAAGAAAAGTTTGTTAATGAGCTAAATCTTTCACCCTTTGACTTCCATACAAACGTCCTTAAATAACTTGTTTACACTTATTGCACAAAAGTGAACAGAAACTTGTAAAGTTCAAAAATTAAAATTTTTACACACTACATTTTTCCATCATTTGAAAATACAGAAAGAACCAGTCAAAATCAAAGTATTTACTCCTTCGAGTAGCTACCATCCAACGGAATAAAATTTTAATGAATCACCAATTTGAAAGAATTATGGCAATTTTACGTTAACAACTTAATTTACGTTTTCGTTTGCTCCTTAACAGTGACTTAGTGAAACTACGATAATAGACGTTATTTTTTGTCCAGTTGAAAAAATCACTTTGAACCTTTCAAGATCCAACGAAACTGAAACGGGCTTTACTATCTTATCTACTATAAAAATCCGACTTATACAAAAATATGAAAAACCCAAAAATTTACCTCCATTTTGCAGTTCGAATTGTTTCAAGTATCACCACTATTTTGCACCCTTATCACTTTTGAACGTAACGAATATTTTGTTATTAGCGTAGCTGCTGGAAGCCCAGACGTTGTACTTAATTAAGTAACTCACAGCACGAACACTTATTCACAATTGTTATTTTTAAATTTAAGACGATTGGTACACACAGTGGCGAAACTTCGAGATCCATTAACACGCAAAATTTCCACGAACTGCAATTTTTCGGAATGCGCCGTCTAGAAAGCCGAATAGTTCGCTTCAAAGTGTTACTAAGGCGCAATGTAGAACATTTTTAATACTCGTCACTACTTATATGTAAATGAACTCCCCACCACCTACACCTACACAGCAATTGATAAAGATAATGAGCCTACGATCGAAGATGACTGGAAGACGGATTCAAATGAACTGAGCTGGCATAATATAATTGTATTAATATACATACGTGTATATCGGTCTTGGGTCTTTACTTTTCGATTGTAGCACTAGCACCCATCATTAAAGCAATAGGAACCTCCACGCTTCCATTTGACTTGGTCTTAATCCTAATCTAGTTCAAGTAATTGATCGACTCAACTTGATCAGAACTTAATTCGTACGCGGATCATCAATATTTTCACTAAAACTCTCTAAAAATGGAAATAAAATTTTGAACATGTTTGGGCGCCAATTTAAACACACGGTATATATTTAAGTGGAGTGCAGCTCCCATAGCACTGTGGTCAAAACTTGGCGACAAAACTTAGGTGATCTTAACCTAATATTACACTATATGCCATGGTGTCAAATATTTGGCTAAACAAATTTGACGAACAATTCTGTCAAATTTTTTCTGTCAAAATAGATCTTATACAGAGCAAATTAAATAATGTGTCAAACAAAAATTAAACGATTGCACTATCATGTATTTGTCAGGGAAAATAGTCAAATTTTTCTCAACGGATTAATTTTGAAAATCGAGTATATAGAAAATAAGATTTTTTCGGTCACATCTTGAGAAAATGAGATGAAAACTGTGGCATAACGATGGTGCGTGGTGTTTTTTGGATTATAAACAGTTTCCCCATTCAGAGAGCATTGAATAAGAAATTGGAAGGAAACGATCTTCTTTGTATCACAAAAATACTTCAAAGCGTTTTAATACGTAAAGAAAAGCAAACAAGCTGAAGAGATACGTCCAACTACAATGCTCGAAGTATACTCTAAGGCTCCAAGCTATTAAATCAGTATTTGACATACGTTAATTTTCCAAAACGTTCAGGGAACGTATGATTATGAAGAAAATCAAGCCTATTCCTCCTGTAGCCTCTATGGACAAGTGCATGAAAAATTTATGCATTCATTTTTCAAAAGAAAGTAACTCGAGAGAACATTTGGCTATAGAATGTAGACCTTCGTATCCAGATATTTTATTGAATTTTTCACTATTTAAAAATATAAACAAAAGCAAGTAAAATCAAAGTACTCCTTCGAGTAGCTACCATACAAAGGTTCTTAAAAAATAATGTTGTAATTTCACAAAACTGACGCCAACTCATAAAACCGTCAAACTATAGCTTTTATATGTTTCAGTTTATGATAAAAAGGCTGTTTATTGCGACTTTTTTAATTGTTATTCAGTTAAATTAAAAGAAAAAAAATTGCACTTCTTCCCGACTCTAACGACGCACCAGACATTGACCCAAAAAAATAATAATGCTGACGTAGAGTGTGTTATATTATCTTCTTTAATATTTTCAAATAATGAACTATTGTACTCGATTTAAAAAGCAATGTTCTACTCTGAAAAATTGTTTTCCACGTTTCTAGTAGACTTTAAAAAAGCAAAAACAAATTCTCGTCTGTAGGCCATCCGTAATATCGTTTGAAGTCTGGTAGCTCCCAAACATTTTGAGCTATTAAGTTGAAATTTTTTTTAATGGGTATTTTAGGTAGATTTTTTTAAGTAGTGACTTTTAGAGGGTAAGGTTTGGGGGGGAGGGAGTTCGGGGGAGGGTTTTGGACAATTTTTTTTTTGTTTCTTTATCTGAGGAACCGCGAACGGTTAACACCACAAAGTTGAAACTTGGTGATTGTTAGATATGATCGGAAAATATTTAAGATGGATCAATGGCGTGCGGGGATGGGGGTGAAAAACTTTTGATTACGATATCTCTCGAACAAATTGCCCCAGAAGGATAAAATTTGGTTTGTATGTTTTAAGAGAAACGATGGAGGAATAACAATTTTTGGGCGTACGGAGATGGGGCAAAAAAAAATGATCAGTGAAAATGAGTTGCATATATTTTTACGAATTTGGTCATATCTCTTAGATCTTTTGAAATATTGAATTGATTCTACAACTACGAGTTCTTCAGATAAATGCATAGAAACTGATTTCTGGATTTTTTAAGTTCAACTTTTAAGGGGGTGTAAAGTAGTTATATACATTCTTTAGGTCTGATTCGACACATAAGGTTGTACTTCCACGGGCTTTTTATATATCGGCCCCAAAGTAATCTCGAGATTTTATCCTATCGACCACTAAGAAAGTGTAAAGGGGGTTGCATACATTTTCACGAATTCCGTCACATCTCTTAGTTCGGATACAATATAGAATTGCTTTTTATTTCCTCGGACTTTTAATAGAATCGCCTATCAACTAATTTCAGGATTTTTTCATATTCAATCCTAAGAGTGTGTAAGAGGGCTACAAACGTTTCACAATTTTTGCCATATTTCTTAGGTTTGATGAGATATCAAATTGGCTTTTACTTCCACTTCCTTTCTATTAATCACCTGCAAACTGGCTTCAGGATTTTTTCATATTCAACCACCAAGGGGATGTTACGGGGCTGGAAACAATTTCACGATTCCAACATGCCTCTTAGATCTGTTGTGATATCAAATTAGTTTGTACTTGAACGGGCATTTTATGTAATCGGCTAAAAGCATATATCACGTTTTTTCGAAATTCAACCCCTAAGTAGGGTATCGCATACATTTTCACAAATTTGTCTGATGAGAAACTGAATTGGTTTTATCTTTTCCACGCTTTTAATGTATTCGCATAAATACTTATTTCACGTTTTTTCGAAGGTAACCCAAGAGGATGTAATGGCGTTGTATACGTTTCACAAATTTGATCATATCTTTTCAGTCTGATGAGGTATCCAATTGTTGTTTGTTTCTATTGGCTTTTTAGGTAATAGCCTAAAAACTGACATCAGTGTTTCTTGTTTATCAACCGTCAAAAGGGTATAAAGGGGCTGCATACGTTTTCGCGAAGATATGACAACACATCCTTTTTATATGTATAATCGGTCAAAAACCGATTTCAGGATTTTTCGATATTTTTACTTCTATGCACAATTAATTTATTTCAATGTTTGTGTAAAGAACCCCTGATTAATTAGTTGTATCTTAGAAAAAGCCATTCTAGTGACAAAAGAAACTTTCCAAAAAACCTCCTTGTCTTGAAAAAACACAGAGAAAAAGATCTGTAATAAATTCTACAAAACAGTGTAATGAATTCAAAAAAATATTGTTGCCATAAAATTTATTTCAAAAGTGGTGAAATTTGAACATGTGTAGTACTATTGTATTAAAATTAACGAACATTTGTTATATCATGTAGTAAAATTTACTAAAAATGTGGTAACCTTGCTAAGGTAATAAAATTGACTATACAATTGTAATTAAACTGAAAGGAAATGTTCGAATTACAGTATGTAGTATATTTGACTAAAGTAGTAGTGAATCTGTCGAAGGTATTTAGTACATTTCGTAAAAATATCAATAAATTTTTCCATTAAAGACGGTAGTAGTAAATTTGACTAAAGTTGTAATGAATTTGACTATTGCACTAGTGTTTTTGACTATGGAAGTAGTAAGTTTGCAGAAGTGCGACGGCGCCAATTGATATCATATTACTAACTTGTTGAGTTGAATTGATTGATAGTGATCGTTTTTGTTAAATTTTTGTTTTATCGAAATGTTTTTTGCAGTGTTTCTTGGTAAAAGTGCAGTTTTCGGTAAACAGTGTTTTAAATATCGTAAGGTGAACTGATTATGAATTTTACTATAAGTAGTAATGAATTTACTATACATTGTGATAAATTTCACTATACTAGTTGGTAATGAAATTTACTATAGGTACTTGGTAATTATTTTTACTACTCTGGTAATACACTTTATTAAATTTTACTACACTCTTAGGGCCGTATTATTCACCTCGGGTTATTTTCGCCTTAACCAGCTGTTAACTTATCCGGGGTATTAACTTTAATCACTGATTAATTTCTCTGGGTATAAAATGGTATTATTCACCTCAGGTTTGCGACTTAGTAGGTCGGGTTATCTAAACGGCTGGTTTTCCATTTTTCCATTATTTTTCTAGTCAAACCTCAAAAATTTTATTAATTATTTACAGAATGTGACATTTTTCTTTTTTGTGAATATTTAAATTTGTAATTTCAGGAAAAATTAGCATTTTTGGCTGCAATTTTTTCATGGTTGCTGATTGGGGACAGTACAAACGATGCGTGTGATGCACAGTTCACATGTTCAACGAGAACCATCCCATTTGATTCCGAGAGTTTTCTGAGTGTGTGCTACCGGATGATTGGTACAGTCGATTGAAGGCTTGCGTCTCCCAAACCCTTGGATCTATTCAAGTTTACTGGTAGGGTAGATTGAGTGAACGCCTTCAAGTGATAAAGTTTCTGGTAGAGTGGTGAGAGGCGATGTGGGTGTCGTTTTAGACGAAAAACTTTGGTTTTTATGTTTCAGGAACCAATTACGCAAGGAAGCTCAAATTCGAAATTACATACATAGATCTATGATATTGTATACCAACTTGCAATAAACATCTTTATATAAGTGAAGGGGTCGGGAGTTCGGACAAAAACAATGTGTCTGAAACGCTTTAAAGCTTAGATCGAGACATTTTAAAATTGAAATATCCTAAACGGTTAATGTCACAAAGTTGAAACTTGATACTTGCTTGTAGACTAGGAAATAGGCGAATAGGCCGAAAATAAATTTTTGGTAGGTGGGTGGTAAAAAACCTTGCATTGCGATGTCTCACAAACCAATTAATCCAGAAAAATGAATGGCTTATGTTTAAAGATGGATAATAGGAGGTTACTGAATATATTTTTTTACGAAGGCGATGGATCATGGAAGGTATAAGAATTTTTATAAAAAATCACTTCTAATATCTTGAGTGCTGTTTTACAATTAATACGGGAGTTGGGCCTGAAACACCCCTAGCAGAAAACTATAGGGAGCGGGTGTAAGGGGTAAGGGTGGAGAACGGTGAAAAGAAAAAAAATTCTGTTGGCTTTCTAAATTGGAATCGGCAGAAACAGTCTTTTTTCGTCCCATATGTCGATGTCGATTCCTTGTGCCATTTTGTATTGGCGAAGCTCTAGTCGTCTTTTTCGTCAGAATCTCTCCAATTATCCCACAAATGAGATCTTGCCATAACTTATAAAGGAATGCAGGTAAACATGTTGGCTAGATTCGTTGACACAAGAGTATGTCAGATTATAGGAAGGATGCTACAAGAGAGTTGTCTAGATGAATTGATTTCCTCAAGAAGGAGCTAAGTCTAGTTTCAGCAAGAGCCGCGATTTCAAGCACATTGGCTGTTTTGTGTAAACGCTTAGTTGAAAAATAAAATGGTAGGTCAAGTATGATTTTCAAGCATTTGTTTTGAACTATTTGTAGCGTCTTTTTGTGGATATTTGAAGTCTGATTCCATACAGGAGCGGCATAGGAAATTATGGGCTGAACCACCTGTTTAAAAATAAGGAGCTTGTTGTCCGTTGAAAGCTTAGATTTCCTGTTTATTAATGGGTACAGGGCATGAATGGATTTGGATACCTTGGAGCATAACTTCTCGATATGGTCTTTTAGTATCAGCTTCTTGTCAAGAGTAAGCCCAAGGTAGTTGATATGGTTAGCCCATTCGATGAGTTGTCCTAAGAAATTGATAGGCCTGTTCGGAAGATTGTGGCTTTTCCGTTTTTTGGTGAAGTATATCGCCTGAGTTTTCATGGGATTAATTTTGATCTTCCATCTATTGTAATATTGGTATAACCTGTCCAGATATAGCTCTAGTTCAGTTATTATTGAGGCAGGGTATTTTGAGTGAGTGTATATGCTGGTGTCATCCGCAAAGATTGCTAGTTCACAATTAGCGCTGGTAGGTACGTCTGCAGTATAAATATTATAGAGTGTTGGACTTAAGCATGACCCCTGTGGAACACCTGCGGGTATCGAATAATGGTTGGATTTGCTTGATTTAATTTTTACTGCGAAGGATCTATTGTATAGAAATGAACATATGATTTTCACAATGTATATTGGAAATGAGAACTTCAATAGTTTACATAATAGACCTTGGTGCCAGACAGAGTCAAAAGCTTTTTCGATGTCTAGGACGACCATTCCAACAGATTCCTTGGCGTTAAGCGATTTTTTTATATCCTTCATGACTCTATATAGTTGGTGTGTAGTCGAATGTCCTAGTCTGAATCCGAACTGGAAGTTGGGTATAATTTTTTTGATCTCGAGAAAAGTGTTTATTCTATTTAAGATAATTCGCTCAAAGACTTTGCTGAGTGAGGGTAATAGGCTAATAGGTCGGAAGTTTTTAGGGCAGCTAGGGTCCTTACCAGATTTAGGAATTGGTATGACGTTTGCGTGCTTCCAAGTTTTTGGGAAATAGCTTAGTTTCAAACAGCAATTGAAAATAAAATTTAGTAAGATGATGGGTTTTTTGGGAAGATGTTTGAGAAGGACATTTGGGAGACCATCCACACCTGGAGCTTTGTTTGTTTTTAGTCTTTTAAGTATACTGCAGATTTCAGTAGGTTTGCAGAGACAGTTGGCAGGTAGTTCATGCGAGTCTGGTATAGTTTCGACTGCGCGTTTGACAATTATATCGGTGATTGCATTACCCATCTGATCGGTAGTTCTATGCGCTGCATGGAAGTTATTTGCAATCAGCTCGGCTTTTTCATTGTCGGTGTATATCGTTTTGCCATTTTCACCAATAAGGGGTGGTATGTGGGAGTTGCGGTTTTTGAAGACTTTGTTTAATTTCCAGATTTGTTTGGAACTCTTGTTCAAGGAAGAGAGCATTGTGTTCCAGTTTTCGTTTCTGGTTTGGAATAGTCTTGATTGTATGGCTTTAGAAATGCGATTGATCCGAGTCTTAATCATCGGGTCTCTAGTCCTCTGCCATTGACGTCGTAGTGTGTTACGTTCATTGATTAATAGTTTAGTTTCTTCATCAATGAGGTTAGCGTGAGGCCTAGACACGGTTATGAGGGGTGTACATTCTTCAACTGTACTCCAAATATTAGTGGTGAAAGTATTTAACAGGTCATCAATTTGATCATTTCGTATTACTTCCGACATATCAAGAGAGTTAATCTGGGTTTGCCTATTTAAAATATGTCATAGTTTTCATTACGGGTGTAATTGGTTGGAATTTCATTGCATTTGTAATGGAAATTATTACATTTTTTGTTAGATTTCATTACACTTTTCTCTCTGTGAACTGATGTTACATGTGGACTTTGTCCGTGTCCCGGACTATGGCCCAAAAATATAATGGGTGTGTGATGGGTGGCAGTGACATATACACTCTCTACCACTTCCCTGGATTCGACCCAAAAAATAATGAAGTCTTGCCCAGACAGATTTTTTTTAAATAGAGCTATTCCTTCAAGTAGTTCCTATTCAACTGTCCTAAAAAAATTTGTACGAGTTAATATAAAGAAAAAGTTCTTCAACAACAACATGTAGCTCCAATTAAAAAGATCTTTTAGTTGCGAAACTGATGAAAAGAAAAATTTAGTTTCTAATAAAAAGTAAAGTCGAGTTCATTAGTCAGTAAAATCTCACCACTCCTTCGAGTAGTTCCCATACAAAAGTTTTTAAGACATTTATGTACACTTATTAATCAATTAACAGAGATTAAAAATACTATTTAAAAATATGGGGGCTAAAACACGTCAGATCAAGGCACTCCTTCAAGTATCTACCACACAAAGGTTTTATAAAAAATCTGCCAACAGTCTGGGCGCAACTTTATTATTTTATGGGTAGAAGTCCGAAACGTGTTTAATGAGATCTGAGATGCGGTGTAGGTTACTTTGCGACTGACAACCTAAGAAATAACCAGGAGGTTATTTGGAACGTTATTTTTTAGGTTGCCTGCCGCATAGTAACCTACACCGCATTTCATCATTAAACACGTTTCGGACTTCTACCCATAAAATAATAAAGTTGCGCCCAGACTGTTGGCAGATTTTTTATTATTTACTTACGTATTTTTTTATCAATAGAATAATTATTCATAGTAGTAAAAGCGAATTCGATCACATTAAACCTAAGAGATTTTCGGAATCAGTGAAATCTTCAACAATACCCCCAGGGGGCTTAATAGAGAAAAATATAGCTAAATCGGTTTTTTCCCCGACTACGTTTAAAGCTTATTTCCAAATTTTCCTAATCCAAATACCTTAGAAATATCGATATCGAAAAATTTTGAAGAACGTTACTAGGCTCTTATATAAATAGCCCGTAGAAGTAAAAATGCTTTGATAGCTCGACATGTCTAAAAGTGTTAACGAAATTTGTGAAAATGTGGATTCAAACAAAAATCTGAACTTTTTTTTGCTTTAATTACTCTAATAGCACATCTAGATATACGTACTAAGTTTCAACTTTCTAGCATAAGCCGTTTCTGAGATATAAAAAACCACCCCTCACTCCCGTACCTTGATCCCCTATCAAAAAAATTGTTTTTTCTAGGATGTCTCTATAGTGGCTCCATATAATTATAAATTTTTAGCTTTCCATTCATTATGATTTTCGAGAAATAAAAATCAGAATGTTTTCCTTTCTACCCCCTTTCACCATCACCGCAACACCCACACCACCAACATTTTTTTCCCAACTAGAGGTTTACCGACCCCAACTCCTGTAAAATTTTCAAGATCATATCTGATACGGTTTCTGAGATATACAAATTATATTTTTTGAGAAATTGCTATCCCCCCCTCCACCTCCCCCCTCAAAAAATTTACTTTCAGTAGACTCCTCTTGTAATCCCATATACAGAAACTAAATTTTATCTTCCTGGTGTAATTGGTTCGGAAGATATTGTAATCCAAAGTTTTTCACCCTCCACCCCCACACCCCACCAATTCTCTTAAAAATGTTAGCCCTTGTCTTATCTTCAGGTATTCCTAAGGACAACAAAAAAGTTTCAATCTTCTGACATCAATTGTTCTGGATATATCGATTTTAGAATGTTTCCATCCCGGCTTTCAAGCGTTTCAGACTCATTGTTTTCCTCCCCACTTCCACACCCCTTAACCCCTACCGACCATTGCAAATGAGTCCACTATCATAGTACTACATAAGTTCCAAGTTTCAGCCTCCTAGCATAAGTGGTTCCTGAGATCTAGAAACCAAAATGTTTATCTAAAACGCTAACCTCTCCTCTCCCCTTGTACCACCACCCTCCGAAAAGATACCTGTCGTAGCGGTTCACCCAATCTACCCACCATAAAAATTTCATGTTAATATCTCAACGGGTTTGGAAGCTACGCGCCTTCAAACGATTTTTCGGACGGCGTCTACGGCGGACAGACGGACATTTTTTTTTGCTTTTTTGGGGTTTACTAGTCCCAAATCGTGAAAATACAACATTTCAGGGTAGCAAATTTTTTTGAAATTTCAGGCCGATCACAATACTTTATTATTAAAAAATAATAAAGTAAAATGAGATACTAAAACTAAGGAAATGCGCTCTCCATACTGCAAATCGTATACGATTGACTGTAGAGCATAACGAGGGATTATTGAGTTAAAAACCAATTTTACTTTATTATTTCAATAATACAGTATTTTATACTGAAACAAAAAATTCCGTAATCAAAAACGAGCATTTGAGAGTGGATTATTGCATCACTTACAAGTTCATTTATTTTTTGTGTATTGATTAGCTAGGTGATCACATTACCTTCGACCGAACCACAACTCACGTTACAACGAAATAGTAAGTGGCACATTATACAGATAAAAGAAGAATTGTTTAGTCTGAACATTTTATTACTCAGATTACAATTGAATCAAACAGGGATTTTTTTATTTTTAGAAAAAATTCTGTATTTCAACTTTTTGCAGTAGGTACATACTCGTAAACCTACCTGTTAGATGCTGTGAGAGATGAAGTGAAAATTTTTGGCAAATGGTTAATACTAAATGATATTTATTCAGTTATATATATAGATAGTTGGTGTAAGGATCAATAATAACCGCTTGCTTAACCAAAACCTGCGTACGCCCCGGAATTTTCCATCGTTTCTTTAAAACTAATTCCTCCAAGTTTATAGATCAGCGATTTATCTACACGCTAGACAGATCTGACCATCAAAATAACATATGTATTTGGCATTTGGGTCACTCTGACTCGGATTGACTCAATTTGTGGTGTCGTCTATGGGAATTGGTGCGGGGATCACTATGTTCCCCCTACTCCCGCACCCCTCAAACCCTATCGACCATTTTACTTTATTATTTCAATAATACAGTATTGTTATCGATTTTTAAAAAAAAAAAATTTGCTACCCTCAAAATTTTTTTTTTCACGTTTCATGACGAGTAGACACGAAAAAAGCAAAAAAAAATTTCAGTCCGTCTGTCCGCCGTACGCCGTACGCCGTACGTCTACCGGTGTACGCAAAATTGTTTGAAGGCTCGTAGCTCCCAAACCCTACAAGCTATTTAGTTGAATTTTTTTTCCTGGGTAGAGTGGGTAGGCCCCCTGAAGTGGCCAAATTTGGAGGGATGGGGGTGTGAGGGGGGAGGAGGGGGAAGTGTTTAAGACGAAAAATTTTGGTTTCTAGATCTCAGCAACCGCTAATGCTAGGAGGCTGAAATTTGGAATTTATATAGAACTTCGGTAGTGGACCCATTTGCAAAAAAATTGCCGATATAGGTGAAGGAGTTGGGGAGTGGGGGGAAAAAGAATGCGTCCAAAACGCAAAAAAGGGGAGATCGACACATTCTAAAATCCATATCTCCTAAACGGTTCATGTCACAAAATTGAAACTAAATGAATATCTGTAGGTATACTAGGAGAATAGATAGGAAACAAAATTTTGAGTGGGGGCAGTGGCGTATGGGGGTGGGGGGTGAAAAACTTTAGATTACGATATCTCACGAACCAATTGCACTAGACAAATGAAATTTGGTTTGTGTATAAAGGTTGACAAATGAAGTTTGCTGAAAGCCAAATTTTTCAAGGGGGCGGTGGAGCATGAAAGTGGAGGGGATAAGAATTTTTCAAAAAAATCACGTCTCATATCTCAAGAACAGTGTAAGATAGATACTTAAAATTTTTACCAAAAGTAGGCCTAATAGACCCCTAGCAGAAAACAAAATTTAGGAAGTGAGGGTGCAGAGGGTGAGGGTGGGGGAGGGTGAAAAGGAAAAAGTTACGATTTTAATATCTCGACAACCTATAATGATATAAAGCTCAAACTTGGTAGTTGAATAGAGCTATACTAGGAGCATCTTGGAAAAATATAATTTTTTATAGGGGTAGTATGGTACGGGGGTGGGGGGCGTTTTTCTTATCTATAGAACGGCTTATGCTACAAAGTTGAAACTCGGTACGTTTATGTAAATCAACTAGAAAACTAATTTAAATAAAAAAAAATTTCAAATTTCTATTGGCGTTCAGAGGGGGAGCAAAATAAATGATCAGTGAAAATGGAATGCATATATTTTCACTGTTTTCGTCATATCTATTAGGTCTTCCCAAATATTTAATTCATTTTTATTCTACGGTTTCTTCATATAAATACCTCGAAAGTGTTTTCAGGTTTTTTTAAAATTCGACCCCTAAGGGGGTGCAAAGGGGGTTGTAAACTTTTTCACGAATTCTACTATATCCCCACGTCTTATCAGATATCGAATATCTTTTCACTTTCACGTGCGTGCGTAATAATCGCCTAAAACTTGTTTTTAAGTTTTTTCCTTTTTCAGCCCTTAAGAGGGTATAAACGGGTTGAACACGTTTTCACGAATTCCGTCATTTCTTTTAGAAGTGATAAGAAATTGAATTGGTTCCTACTTTCTCGTGCTGTCTTCATATTTATTTAATAACTCCTTTCAGGATTTTTGGATATTCAACCCCCAAGTAGGTGTAAGGAGGTTGCATATCTGATGATATATCGAATTCATTTTTACTTGCTAAGGTTTCCTATATAAAAAAGCCAAAAAGTCAATTTCAGTATTTTAGATATTCAATCCTAATAGGTGTAAGGGGGTTGTATGCTTTTCAAAGTTTCGACATATTTCTTAGGTTCGATGAGATATTAGATCGCTTTTCATTTCCACAGACTTTTTATATAATCGCCTACAAACCCATTTCTTAATTTTTGGATATTCAACCCCCAAGGGTTTGTATATGTTTTCACAATTTTTGCCATACCTTACTTCTGATGAGATATAAAATTGATTATTACGGCCAACCAGTTCACGATTTTTCGAATTTCAAGAACCAAGGAGGTGTGAAGGGTTTGCTTACGTTTTCACAAATTTTTCAAAATCCGTCATGTCTCATGAGATATCAAGTTGCTTCTTATGAAATCGTCTAAAAACCAGTTTCACAATTTTTTCGAAATTCAAACCCCAAGTGGAAGTAATGGGTTTGTATACGTTTTAACAATTCGTCATATCTCTTAATTCTGATAAGGCAACAAATTCGTTTTTGCTTCTATGGGATTTTAGTGTACATAATTTACTGAAATTCGAATAGTCTACACGAACTTTTTCAATGTTTAATCGGCTAAAAATCTCTATTTTAAATATTTTTATATTAAGAACAAAAATAATTTTCCAAGAAATCTAATAATCTCGAAAAAACTCATGATACACTCCGACTTTGACCGCTCACGAACTTTGACCCGAAAAATAATAAAGTTTCGCCCAGTTTTAATAGGGATAGTATGGTACGGGGGTGGGGGGTGTTTTTTTTTATCTATAAACCGGCTTATGCTACAAAGTTGAAACTCGGTATGTATATGCAAATCAACCAGAGAAGTAATTAAGATTAAAAAAAATTTCAAATACCCATTGGCGTTCGGAAGGGGGGCAAAAAAAATGGTCAGTGAAAATGGTGTGCATATATTTACACTGTTTTCGTCATATCTATTAGGTCTTTTCAAATATTAAATTTATTTTTATTCCACAAATTCTTCATATAAATACCTGGAAAGCGTTTTCAGGATTTTTTGGACACCGACTCCTAAGGGGGTGGAAAGAGGGTTGTATATTCTTTCACGAATTCTGCCATATACCTCAGGTCTGATCAGATATCGAATATCTTTTCACTTTCAAGGGCTTTCGTAATAATCGTCTAAAACTCTTTTTTAAGTTTTTTCCTTTGTCAGCCCCTGAGAGGGTATAAAAGGGTTGAACAAGTTTTCACTAATTCCGTCATATCTTTTAGAAGTGATAATAAATTGAATTGGTTTTTACTTTCTCATTCTGTCTTCATATTTATCTATTAACTCCTTTCAGAATTTTTGGATATTCAACCCCCAAGTGGGTGTGAAGAGGTTGCATATGTTTTCATAGATTCCTATATATTGCTTAGATCTGATGATATTCGAATCCATTTTTACTTCCCAAGGTTTCCTATATAAGCGCCATATGGTCAATTTCAATATTTTTAGATATTCAATCCTAAGGGGTGTAAGGGGTTGTATGCTTTTCAAAGATTCGACATATTTCTTATGTTTGATGAAATATTAGATCGCTTTTTACATCCACAGACTTTTTATATAATCGCCTACAAACCCATTTCTCAATTTTTGGATATTAAAACCCCAAGGGTTTGCATATGTTTTCACAATTTTTGCCATCCCTTAGTTCTGATGAGATATAAAATTGGTTAATACGGCATTTGATGTAATGACCTAAAAACGAATTTCACTATTTTTCGAATTTCAAGAACCAAGAGGGTGTAAAGAGTTTGGTTACGCTTTTACAAATTTTTCAAAACTCCACGTGTCTCATGAGATATCAGGTTGCTTCTTATGAAATCGTTTAAAAACCTGTTTCACAATTTTTTCGAAATTCAAACCCCAAGTTGAAGTAATGGGTTTGTATACGTTTTAACAATTTGTCATATCTTCAAAGTCTGATAAGGCAACAAATTCTTTTTACTTCTATGGATTTTTAGTGTACATATCATAATATACCGAAATTTGAATTATCTACACGGGCTTTTTCAATGTCTATTTTGAATTACAATCTCTATTTTAAATATTTTTATTTTAAGAACAAAATTAACTTTCCAAGAAACGTCATAATCTCGAAACAACTGATGATATACTCCGACTTTAACCGCTCCCAAGCTTTGACCCGAAAAATAATAAAGTTTCGCCCAGACTATTGGCAGATTTTTTTGCAAATGGGTCTATTACCATAGTTCTACATAAGTTCCTACTTTCAACCTTCTAGCATCATGAGTGGTTCATGGGATCGAAAAACCAAATTTTTCGTCTAAAACGCTCCCCCTCCTCCCCCTCATACCCCACCAGCAAAAAGATACCAGTAATAATTTGAACTTAATATCTCAACGGGTTTGTGAGCTAAGCGCCTTCAAACGGTTTCGCGGCGCATGGCGGACAATGCATGCGGACGGACGGCGTCTACGGCGCCGGCGGACAGACGGACTTTTTTTTTCTTTCTTGGTGTTTACTAGTCCTAAAACGTGAAAATACAAAATTTCACGGTAGCAAAATTTTTTGAAATTTCAGGTTGATCACAATATTTTATTATTAAAAATAATAAAGTAAAAGTTGATAAAAAAGCAGCAAACAAATATATAAGTAAATTAATATTATTAAAATAATAAAGTAAAAATCGAATAAATAACATAAAAGTACAAATATAAAGTAAATAAAAAAAATTAAAAAATGGCACGACATAAAAGTATAGAATTCGACTTGGACAAAAAATAAAAATAACTAAATAGCATAAAATATGAAAAATAAAAAAAATAAAAATAATGTAGAGCAGTAATTAAGTTAATGCAGTTCGAAGGAGAAAGAATGCTAATTTTATTTTAGATATTTTTGGGTTTCCTTTCGATTTTTTTCTCCTATAACAGTTTCTTTTAAATATTGATTTTTGATTTTAATTAAGAAAAATAAAACGCTAAAATGGATAGCTATTAGAATGAATCTTCTCGTTTGAAGACCTTCTATCCCCCTCATTCCTCTCTTAAGGGGCCATATCTTTTCTTTGAGGACACGTATGGCTGAGGTAGGGTGCGCTAGACGGTGCATAACGCGCCAGCCCAGTGAGCGATTGGGAATCTTATCCCAATTTTATCACACAGGTAAGTCGGCGTGAAATTTTTGTTGTACAGACCATTCTATTATTACGGAGGGGCGCTGATTGTCGTCACAAAATCAATCCGTGTCCGAAAAAGAGCGTGGAATTAAGCTCCCGAGACAGGAGTTCACGTTAAACCACAAGAAGACTTTACTGTACAGACCAAGGGTTTTACAACGTACCCCCTCCACACAGACGCAGCTAGCCCGGAAGTCAGCAAGGACATCGCTCCAGTTCATATTTCAGCCACCAATTCGGACGTAGGCGGAATTGGCCCACTGTTTCTCGATCCACAGCCTTATTTTTACTTTTTTATGTTGAAATAACCTCCCCAGGGCCTCCGTTTACAACAAATTGTTGCCTTACATCATATTTTCCGTTGGCTGATATTTAAATTAATTTTATATCATTTCCGAATTAAGCTTTTTTTTCGAACTCAAATTCATTACTCAAATTTCGGATAAGCAGTGTTTCAAATTCATTTTAATTTTGTAGCAACACGTAAATTTGGTATAATCATCATGAAGCATAAAGCATTAGTATCGGTTGCAAGGCGTACAGACCGCACCGGATGTCAACTCTAATTGCTGGAAATAGAGTGGTTTCCATTTATTGGTTTCAAAAATTTCTTACTTACAAAAGTAAATAATAAAGTTAAGGCCTTTTTCAACTCACATGGTCTAGCCGGCTCGTCCTTTAAGATGCATACCTCTATTATCAGATACTAGGAAGGATCAAGACTTTAAAACCGCTCAGGGTTATCAGGTTGAACTACTTGTAGCTTTTTGGGGTACCATTTTCGAGAGTATACGGAAAAAGTACGGAGCCGAATTGAAAACCTTTCTGAATTGCATCCTTGACACCGATTCGATAAATTGAGTAAAGTTTCGAATATCGGGCGTTGTAAAATCGTACATGGAAACATAGTGATGTGTTAGTTACCCAGTTGGAAGTGCGAGGGAGCAAATATGGAGGTATATATTATTACTATCAATGGAGCAAAAAAGGAGATTTTTAACAAAATTATGGAGAAAATCGCCACTTCTCTTTTTTCGCTCCAAATGGATGAAAATGGGATTACGAAGAACAATTTTGAGTTTTCATTTTTCCAGGAAAGTTACTAATATATTGTTTTAAATCCCCATTCGGTTTGAGAATTTCCATCGAGCGCAGGTATAAATATCTGATTTGAGGTAATAAATTCGTGTTTAGTTTCAGTTTTTTTAGTCTATACAAAAATCCTGTAAAAATGTCTTCACTCAAATTGCGGAACTCACTATATCTCAAGAAATCGTTCAGCCACAAATTCGGAATTTTTTACAAATTAGTTTTGAGTGAAAGTTCACTAGTCAGCGAAATCCTTCTACTCCTTTGAGTAGCTTCCACACAAAAAGTCCTTAAGACACGTGTTTAATATTATTTTCCGATAGCTTTGAATACTTCAAACTAGGAATTTGAAATTTTGTACTAATTAATTTTTAAATAGTTACAGGTAAAAGGATAAGGTATGATAGAAATCTAGTGAGTCCTTCTTGCACCTCCCATGGGAAAATGCTTGAAAATGAAAAATATTACTTTCGGTAACTTACCTAGTTATATATATGAAATTGAACACTGATATTATTGTCTTTTAGTTTCGGAAAAGCTTTAGTATCACGCACAAGCGAAAAAGTAATGTAAGAGATTTTTCATATTTGACATTTACGTTCCAAATGAAACTTTGGTATGTTTTAGAATGTGGTCAATAAAAATTTTTGACATTCGGGATGTAAAACAATGAATAAAAACGTTTTAAATATGTATTAAGTTATATAATTTTATAATTTATTTCATTTCATTGATAGAATGTTGAGGAATTTTTAAACTGTAAGACAGGAGAAGAAATTAGTGCACTTAACAAAGTCAATGACAGGCTCGATGAGACAAATCGAACAAAATTAATTGACTGTATTCTCAACATTATATTCTCTTCGGATAGAACGATTAGTAATAAGGAGCTAGATAATATTACTAATCAAATATTGATTTTATTCCCGAATGAAAATAAAGTATGACTTCAATATTCGATTTACGCTGAATTAACTAAACAAAATACTAATTTCATCTATTTTACAAAGGCTATATTTTATATTCCTTACATGGACGGTCAGCCAGTGAGTGGTGAAAATTCCTTTTTATTTATACTAGATTAAAATAATTAAATAAAACAAATATTTTATAGAAATTGATGTTGAGAATCACAAAAACTTCCTGAAATTTCACCAAGACGATAGGCCGGTGTGTCTTAATAAGTGGGAAGTGCTATTTGCTTATAGGAAAAAATATATGCAAATAAATATTAGTTCTTCCTTGGAGACAAAAATATCCGACTGGCCGATACTATGGCATAGGTTAGGATATACTTCGGTGATTAGTTAAAAAAATCTGCCAACAGTCTGGGCGCAACTTTATTATTTTATGGGTAGAAGTCCGAACCGTGTTTAATGATGAGATACGGTGTTGGGTACTATGCGACTAACAACCTAAAAAATAACGTTCCAAATAGCCTAATGGTTATTTTTTAGGTTGTCAGTCGCATAGTACCCAACACCGTATCTCACCATTTTTTATTTACGTATTTTTTTTATCAATAGAATAATTCATAGTAGTAAAAGCGAATTCGATCACATTAAACCTAAGAGATCGGAATCAGTGAAATCTTAAACAATACCCCCAGGGGGTTTAATTGAGAAAAATACTTAAATCGGTTTTTTCCCGACTACGTTTAAAGCTTATAGAAGTACAAGTGAACTCCAAATCTCAATATACCTTAGGAATATATCAGAATTCGTGAATATGTACACAACCAATTTACTCCCCCTTAGGGGTTGGATATCGAAAAATTCCGTTACCGTTACCGTTACTAGGCGCTTATATAAATAGCCCGCAGAAGTAAAATTGCTTTGATAGTTTGACATGTCTAAAAGTTTTAACGAAATTCGTGAAAATGTGGATTCACGGACATTTTTTTGACTCAACCTCTGAACGCCAATAAAAATCTGAACTTTTTTTTGCTTTAATTACTCTAATAGCACATCTACATATACGTACTAAGTTTCAATTTTCCAGCATAAGCCGTTTCTGAGATATAAAAAACCACTCCTCTCCCCCGTACCTTGATACCCCTATCAAAAATTTTATTTTTCTAGGATATCTCCATAGTGGTTCTATATAATCCTAAATTTTTAGCTTTCTATTCATTATGGTTTTTGAGAAATAAAAATCAGAATGTTTTCCTTTCTACCCCCTTTCACCACCACCCCCTACACCCACACCACCAAAATTTTTTTCCCTACTAGAAGTTTATCGACCCCAACTCCTGTAAAATTTTCAAGATCATATCTGATACGGTTTTTGAGATATAAAAATTAAATTTTTTGAGAAATTGCTATCCCCCCACTTTCGTGCTCCACCTCCCCCCTCAAAAAATTTAGTTTTGTTAGACTCCTCCTGTGAGTCCATACACAGAAACTAAATTTTATCTTCCTGGTGTAATTAGTTCGAAAGATATTGTAATCCAAAGTTTTTCACCCCCCACCCCCACACCCCACCACCCCTCTTAAAAATTTTAGCTCTTGTCTAATTTGGAAGTATCCCTAAGGACAACAACAAAGTTCTAATCTTCTGACATCAATTGTTCAGGAGATATCGATTTTAGAATGTTTCAATCCCGACTTTCATGCGTTAAAGACTCATTGTTTTCCCCCCCACTTCCACACCCCTTAACCAATATCGACCATTTTTTTACAATTGAGTCCATTATTATAGTACTATATAAGTTCCAAGTTTCAGCCTCCTAGCATAAGTGGTTCCTGAGATCTAGAAACCAAAATTTTTCGTCTAAAACGCTCCCCTCTCCTCTCCCCTTGTACCCCCACCCCTCAAAAATATACCAGTCGTAGGGATTTACCCAATCTACCCACCATAAAAATTTCAATTTAATATCTCAACGGGTTTGGGAGCTACGCGCCTTCAAACAATTTTGCGTACGGCGTACGGCGTACGGCGTACGGCGGACGGCGTACGGCGTACGGCGGACGGCGTACGGCGTACGGCGGACGGCGTACGGCGTACGGCGTACGGCGTCTACGGCGGACAGACGGACATTTTTTTTTTTTTGCTTTTTTGGGGTTTACTAGTCCTAAAACGTGTAAATACAAAATTTCAGGGTAGCAAACTTTTTTGAAATTTCAGGTGGATAACAATACTTTATTATTAAAAAATAATAAAGTAAAATATTATTAAAAAATAATAAAGTAAAATAAAGCCATAAATTAACGGTAATAAATATAAAAAAGGGTTTGTTATTAGCTTTACTGATCCAAACTTGAAATTTTATGAAATATCTTCAGTTATCAAAAATAAAGTAAATAATTTGTTTTTTGTTGAGAAATTAGGTATTTTGACGACCACTTAGAGGCTTTTGTGATTGGTGAAAAATCAGAATTAGCTAATATTATCAATATTAAGAAAACACATTTGCCACCCATGCACGTCCACAAAACAATCGGCAACAAAAAAATGATTAGGCTTAAGTATTTTTAGATTAAAGAAAATAAATAATAGAACTTGTATTGTAAAACCAAATACCTAAATCTGAAACATTTTAAAAGATTAAAAACAACCTATGTACCTACAATAAATTATATAAAAAAAACACATAATTGCATAAAATAAAGAATTGATTGGTTTACTTAGTCGGTTTTTGTATTTATGTACATGTTTTGGTTCTACGAAAACAACATATTGTAGTAATAAGCTACTTTTACTTTATTATTTCAATAATACAGTATTGTTAACGATTTTTAAAAAAAAAAAATTTGCTACCCTCAAAATTTTTTTTTTTACGTTTCATAACGAGTAGACACGAAATAAGCAAAAAAAAATTTCAGTCCGTATGTCCGCCGTACGCCGTACGCCGTATGCCGTACGTCTACCGGTGTACGCAAAATTGTTTGAAGCCTCGTAGCACCCAAACCCTACAAGGTATTTAGTTGAATTTTTTTTCCTGGGTAGAGTGGATAGGCCCCTTGAAGTGACCAAATTTGGAGGGGTTGGGGTTAGAGGGGGGAGGAGGGGGCAGCGTTTTAGACGGAAAATTTTGGTTTCTAGATCTCAGCAACCGCGTATGCTAGGAGGCTGAAATTTGGAATTTATATAGAGCTTCGGTAGTGGACCCATTTGCAAAAAAATTGCCGATATAGGTGAAGGGGTTTGGGAGTGGGGGGAAAAATAATGCGTCCGAAACGCAAAAAAGGTGAGATCGACACATTCTAAAATCCATATCTCCTAAACGGTTAATGTTACAAAATTGAAACTTAATAAATATCTGTAGGTATACTAGGAGAATAGATCAAAAACAAAAATTTGAGTGGGGGCAGTGGCGTACGGGGGTGGGGGGTGAAAAACTTTAGATTACGATATCTCATGAACCAATTGTACTAGATAAATAAAATCTAGTTTGTGTATAAAGGTTGACAAATGAAGTTTGCTGAAAGCCAAATTTTTTAAGGGTGCGGTGGAGCATGAAAGTGGAGGGGATAAGAATTTTTCTAAAAAATCATGTCTCATATCTCAAGAACAGTGTAAGATAGATGCTTAAAATTTTTACCAGAAGTAGGCCTAGTAGACTTCTAGCGGAAAACAAAATTTAGGAAGTGTGGGTGTAGAGGATGAGGGTGGGGGAGGGTGAAAAGGAAAAAGTTCCGATCTTAATATCTCGACAACCTATAATGATATAAAGCTGAAACTTGGTATTTGTATAGAGCTATATTAGTAGCATCTTGGAAAAATATAATTTTTTATAGGGGTAGTATGGTACGGGGGTGGGGGTGTTTTTCCTATCTATAGAACGGCTTATGCTACAAAGTTGAAACTCGGTACGTTTATTTAAATCAACTAGGAAACTAATTTAGATAAAAAAAAATTTCAAATTTCCATGGGCGTTCAGAGGGGGGGGCAAAATAAATGATCAGTGAAAATGGAATGCATATATTTTCACGGTTTTCGTCATATCTATAAGGTCTTCCCAAATATTGAATTCATTTTTATTCTACGGTCTCTTCATATAAATACCTAGAAAGTGTTTTCAGAATTTTTTTAAATTCGACCCCTAAGGGGGTGCGAAGGGGGTTGTAAACTTTTTCACGAATTCTACTATATCCCCACGTCTTATCAGATATCGAATATCTTTTCAGTTTCACGTGATTGCGTAATAATCACCTAAAACTTGTTTTTAAGTTTTTTAATTTTTCAGCCCCGGGTTGAACACGTTTTCACGAGTTCCGTCATTTCTTTTAGTAGTGATAAGAAATTGAATTGGTTCCTACGTTCTCGTGCTGTCTTCATATTTATTTATTAACTCCTTTCAGGATTTTTGGATATTCAACCCCCAAGTGGGTGTAAGGAGGTTGCATATCTGATGATATATCGAATTCATTTTTACTTCCTAAGGTTTCCTATATAAAAAAGCCAAAAAGTCAATTTTGGTATTTTAAATATTCAATCCTAATGGGTGTAAGGGGGTTGTATACTTTTCAAAGTTTCGACATATTTCTTAGGTTCGATGAGATATTAGATCGCTTTTCATTTCCACAGACTTTTTATATAATCGCCTACAAACCCATTTCTCAATTTTTCGATATTCAACCCCCAAGGGTTTGTATATGTTTTCACAATTTTTGCCATTCCTTAGTTCTGATGAGATATAAAATTGATTATTACGGTCAACCAATTCATGATTTTTCGAATTTCCAGAACCAAGGGGGTGTGAACGGTTTGCTTACATTTTCACAAATTTATCAAAATCCCTCGTGTCTCATGAGATATCAAGTTGCTTCTTATGGAATCGTCTAAAAACGTGTTTCACAATTTTTTCGAAATCAAACCCCAAGTGGAAGTAATGGGTTTGTATACGTTTTAACAATTCGTCATATCTCTTAATTCTGATAAGGCATCAAATTCGTTTTTGCTTCTATGGGCTTTTAGTGTACATAATATACCGAAATTCGAATAGTTTACATGGACTTTTTCAATGTTTAATCGACTAAAAATCTCTATTTTAAATATTTTTATATTAAGAACAAAAATAATTTTCCAAGAAATCTAATAATCCCGAAGCAACTCATGATACACTCCGACTTTGACTGCTCCCGAACTTTGACCCGAAAAATAATAAAGTTTCGCCCAGACCATTGGCAGATGTTTTTATAATTAACTCAACTTTTATTTTACTCTTACTACATAATGGTTAACTTTCAACTTATTTTATGGTAGTCACGATTTTAAATATAGAAAAAGTTAATAAATAGTCGATTTCAACTATTTATTTTTTTGAGTATACTTGAAATTCATATAATGAAATAAAATAATACGTTTAATTACATTTAACCATTTTCAATACAGTTTTTACAAAAGATTTTTTTTTTACAATTTGTGTTTTTTTATTATTATAACTAATAAATTATAAAAGTACTAAAATATAAGGGCATTAGTTTGGCCGTAAGATATTGTGTTATTTCATTTATGATGCAACAGCAATCTAATAAATAAATATAAGGGCATACATATATATATATACAAATATACTTACTGTGTGCTCCGGTGGCATATTTCGGAAACTTCCAAAATAATAACGACAAATGTAGCGACAAGATCGTTTATGTTCTTAAATAATTTAATAATTTTGCCATATTTATTTTCCACAGGATATTAAGCATTTTTGAAATTATTCCGAAGTTTATACCGCTCATTCATAGAGAAAAATTATCCATTTTCTGAGTCAGTTGTCGGTGTTTGATCCTAACGTTTTCGGAATATAGAACTTAAAATGAAAACGTTATTATAAACCGCAACGGTTGTCAGCAATTTAACATTATAATTTTTTAATAAATAATATTTAATAATTAGTATTGTGATCCACCTGAAATTTAAAAAAAATGCATCCTGAAATTTTGTATTTTCACGTTTTAGGACTATTAAACCCCAGAAAAACAACAAAAAAACTGTCCGTCTGTCCGCCGTAGACGCCGTACCCTTTAAGATATAAAGTTGAAATTTTTTCGGTGCATAGCTTAAGTGAGCCCTTACGACTGGTATTGTTCTTAGAGGTGTGAGGGGGTGGTGGGGTTGCGTTTTAGACGAACAATTTTGGTTTCTAGACCTCAAGAACTGCTTACACTAGGAGACTGAAATTTGAAACTTATATAGCACTATGATAGTGGACTCATTTGCAAAAAAAATGGTCGGGATTGAGCGGTGTGGGAGTGCGGAAAAAATAATGCGTCCGAAACGCACAAAAGCTGGGATTGAAACATTCTAAAATCCTAGACAAAGAGAAAAATTTTGAAAGGTGGTAGGGAGATGTGAGGGTGGGTGGTCAAAAACTTTGGATTACAATATCTTCCGAACTAATCGGTATTCGGTATATGAGATTACAAGTGGAGTTTATTAAATGGAAATTTTTTGAGGAGAGAGGTTGAGCATGGAAGTTGGGGGATAGCTATTTTTGAAAAAAAAAAAATTTTATATCTCAAGAAATTGAGATTAAAAATTTTACAGAAGTTAGACGCAGTAGACATCTACCAGAGAAAAAAAAATTTGAAGGTGCGGGTATAGGGGTGATGGTAGAATTGCGGTGTATACGAGCCCAATGTCTTTCATTACCTCGTTCAACGTGTTTTCGAGTTATCGTGCGTTTGGGGTCTGTTCGATACTCTTCGAAATTGGCCAAGACGAAGTAGTGCCTTGTCCTGTTCGATGGTATTTTTCCTGAACCTATTTTGGGATATAACAGTCGTCCCTTCCTCCATTTTTTCGAATCTCCGCAACAGATGTTATTTTCGGGGTACATTGTTAACCGATCGAGCACCCTCCGTGGGGAAGGAGTTTTTGCAGGATACGTTACAGAGGTGACTCCTTCGTCTTAGTCGAAAAATTTTGTAAGATTCGAGCAGACTGTGAAGTCTGCAAGTAGCGGATCTGTAGGGAACGTGGCAGCCCTGTCGAGTTCAATAAGCGTTCAATCCAGAATCGGACCCAACTGGCGTTTATCTCTGACCAGTCATAATGTCAACAAACCAGGGTTCCTATCAGCTGATGGAATTTTCATTTATCGCTTTGATTATGGTTGATGGGTGTTAATTGAGCTGCTGTTGTTGTGTTGTGGTTGTTGTTCCACCCGACCAGAAATGTTTTCGATTTCTGTAAACATAAATTTTATTCTTATTTCTGGAGAACTCCCAGCCTCCGAAAAGATATTTTTAGAACAATTTACTGATAATACATGAAAACAAGTTACACAATTTTTTGTCATACATTGGACCCGAGCTGAGGGATTGAGCTCGTTCGCTTTTCCACAAAGTTATGGTGCCTCTGACTTGGCAATCAAGTGCGGAGGTTATTGTTGTTGATATTCCAATTCCGACAAAATTATCATATCAAATTGTGTGGCTACGAGAATCGAGACAATGATAGCGAGTGTGATTCACTTTATTGGCGAATGGCGAGCAGCGAGTTCAATGGTAGAATGCTTTTAGCAATTAAGTGATTTCGAAGACGGTTTATTAGTAAATTGCATGGACAGAGTATGACTAGTGTAGTTTCGATTGAATTAAAACTAGGACATTAAGTTAAGGTCTCATAGGTCGTATCTAATTCTAACGCAATTGTAAATTGAGTTAACTTTGATATTTCTATTTATGGACGGATACAGTCACACGTCGAGCCGGCTGCTGACGAATTTACCCGCTTCGTTTGATTTGAAAGATAAGTAGCAGCTAATTGATATAAATTGGCACCTAAGAAAATAAAATTGGCACAATTGCTTTCAATTGCACTATATCAAGTCTAGTTTCCTTTCGTGCATGGAAAGTTTTATATCAAATTATCGAATAGAATTGAGTGCATAGTTAGTTTTAGCAGTTTTTTGTTCCACAGTGGGGTAGGATCATAATGATCGAGAATATATTTTGATGATCAAGGGTCAAAGGAGTGGACATTGAACGAACTATTCGTTCTTGTCATTAGTATTGAGAAACACCCTGTATAATAATAACAAACCAACATATCATTATGATGCCATTTTCACTCCCATTCAGATCAACCGTAAAAAAGGACTCTAGAAATCCATACATCCCAATCTTGTGCAACTACTAGAATACGTGTACACCGAAGTGCAGGTTGTTTTGTTAAAATTTTACGAATTTTCATAAGTAGTGCATGTGTTTAGTTGCTGGTTGCACCCACTATTTGCATGAATAACTTTGAGGTAAGTTGAAGTGTTAGGTATAGGGTGTTTCAATAGGAACGTTCGGAATTTGTTAGGTTATAGCGGCTATGTTGTTAAAGCAATATCTGTCGAATTTGTTGTGAATTGTTCAGTAGTGTATGGCAAATCACCATGAAAGGCTATAGCGTTGAACAACGTGTGCAAATCATCAAATTTTATTTTCAAAATCAGAGCTCCGTTCGAAAAACGTTCCGCGCATTGCGTGATTTTTAACGACGAGGTCCATTCCTTGATAAATGGATATGTGTAAAACTAAAATTCTCAGATTTGGGACTATACCAATCCACACGAGATACACCAGGACCAAATGTATCCCGAGAAAGTCATTGTTTGGTGCGAATTTTGGTCTGGCGTAATCAGCGATCAGTACTTCTTCCAAAACGAAACTGGCATTGAAATAACCGTCAAACGATCGATGATAAACTACTTCTTGTGGCCCAAACTAGATGATGTGGATACCGACAACATGTGGTTCCAACAGGACGGCGCTACGTGCCATACAGCGCATGTCACGATGGACATTCTGCACGAGCGATTTGAGGGCATCGTTATCTCGCGCGGCGGCGACGTGAACTGGCTACCGTGATCGTGCGATTTAACGCCTTTAGACTTATTCCTTTGAGGCTATCTTAAATCGCAGGTCGATGCGTATAATCCGTAAACAATTGATAACCTTTAAGTCAACATAACGAACGCCATCCAACAAATTCAGCCAGATTTATGCTACAAAGTCGTCGAAAATTCGACCTCTCGAATACGTTCAACCAAGCAAAGCCGGGGCGGACTTTTGAACGACGTTATATTTCGTACTTAATGCCATAAAATATTCTGTCAAATAAAAAAAGAATTGGGTGGGTATCTCACACACAACTTGCTTTATTTACATTTAAAAATTGAACGTCCTTATTGAAAGACCCTATTATGATTTTCAAAATTTGCTATGACAAATTTGAGTGCGTCGAAGCGCACCATGGTCTGGATACCGCGTTGATCTTTTGGCCAAAATTCAAAAAACAATTATAAATTTTTTTTTCGTTGTGAAATTTATATACCTTTTATTTCGGATAATTGCATGATACACCCCCTGATTATTCAATGCAACCCGAGGATGAAAGTTCCTTCGGTCCTAGTACACAGTTTTATACTGGCTTTCCAGTGAAAAGTTTTTCAAGTGGCATATCCTCGATTGAAGTAGTCAGGGCTGTAATCGACCCCAGTCCGGATTTTCGTGTTGGTGTTTTACTCAAGAAACTACGATGACGCTAAAAACAACCAATATTATTAAAAATTAGCCGCCATGTTTATTTAGAAACTTGAGTTTTGTTTTGTCTTCATACATATGTATGTTACCACTGGGCTTTAAATAATTAATTTGTGTGATATAAGGCAAGGAAATTTTTCGCGTCAGAAAGGCATTTCGAGCGATAGGCTTCGTCCTTCGTGATACAGTTTGCTCGTCTCCTTGATGTGGAACGTTTAGGCAATCATATCGCTTTTCATGGTGGATTTACACCTTACGGCTCGACTTTATCCTCACCATAAAAATAAACCAATCAGATGGCACATAGCGACGACAATGTCGAGCAGAGCATGCCGTACGCCGTCCGCAAAATCGTTTCAAGGCTCGTAACTCCAAAAAAAAAAATCTCTAGATTAACTAATTGTGCCAGAAAAATTAAATTTGGTTTATGTATACAAATCGACAAGTGAAGTTTGCTGAAAATATAATTTTTCAAGGGGAGGTGAAGCATGAAAGTGGGAGGATAAGAATTTTTCTAATAAATGACGTCTCATATCTCAAGAACAGTTAAAGATAGATGCTTAGATTTCTTACAGAAAGTAGACCTAATAGACCCAGAGCAGAAAAAAAATCTGCCAACAGTCTGGGCGCAGCTTTATTATTTTATGGGTAGAAGTACGAAAAGTGTTTAATGCTGAGATGCGCTGTAGGTTACTAAGCGACTGACAACCTAAAAAATAACGTTCCAAATAGCCTCCTGGTTATTCTTTAGGTTGTCAGTCGCATAATAACCTACTGCGCATCTCAGCGTTTAACACGTTTCTGACTTCTACCCATAAAATAATAAAGTTGCGCCCAGGCTGTTGGCTGATTTTCTTTATTTATTTATGTATTTGTTTTTTCAATAGATTATTCAATAGAAGTGAAAGTGCATTCGATCTCATTAAACCTTCTAAATTCGTCAAAACTCGAACAATGTCTTACTCCCCAGGAGGGGGGGGGGGTTGATATCAAAAAATGCTTAAATCGGTTTATTTTCCGACTATATTCAAAGAATTTAGAAGTGAAAGTGAATTGTATATCTTAGTAGACCTAAGAATTCGTGAAAAGTACATAATCGCCTTACACCCCCTTAGGGGTCAGATAACGAAAAATTTGGCAAAGCGTTTCTAGGCGCTTATATTAAGAGCCCGCAGAAGTGAAATTGATTTGACAGCTCGAGATGTCTGTTTATCGAAATTCGTGAAAATGTGTGAAAAAACCCCTCTCACGGACATTTTTCTTACTCCATTTTTGTACACAAATGAAAATTAAATTTTTTTTTAGTTTTAATTTCTCTAGTAGCACATCTACATATACATACTAAGTTTCAACTTTCTAGCATAAGCCGTTTCTGAGATATGAAAAACCACCCCCACCCCCGTACCTTGCTACCCCTTTCAAAAATTTTATTTTTCTCGTATGTCTCTATAGCACCTCTATACAGTTATCAATTTTTAGCTTTCTATCCTTTGCGGCTTTCGAGAAATAAAATAAGAATTTTTCCATTTCCACCTCCGCCCACCATCACTCCCTACACCAGGGACGTCATTTGTGGGGGGGGGGCAGGGGGCCCCCCCTGATTTATGTATTTTTATGTATTATATATAACTCGATCGTTTCACATAATGAAAACAACAACAACCGAATACCTAGTTGCAAAATAAAACAATCAGAAACCTAGCTGAAGATAAGGCGAAACAACACGATTGTATCTCCCTTCTTATCGAATGCTCTCCAATATACTAGAACCCTTTGCATACACCACTGAACGAAGATCGAAATCGAAAGCTCTAAAGCTTTCGAGAAGATTCCACACTGAGCGAACATTCAAGTACATCCTAGACTGCAACCGGATAGTATAAAAACAGGTGAAGCTTTCAGCGAGGGACATAGTAATTTTTATTACGTCGACTGTGACAGCCAGCGTGTATACGCGACCGTGTTGGTAGAGAGCGAAAGTGATCGAGTCAAGCGATATAAATAAGCGGGCAGTGCTACCATACAGTGCGAATAATTGTGCGAATATAATTCTGTGAATTAAAGTGCGGATTAATAAATTATCACTTATTTTGATTTTAAACGAATTGTGTTTTACTTGAAATCCCGGCGAACCCCTAGCTCGCAACAATATGTATATTTATATGTATATAAAAATATATACATACATAACATCTTGCCCCCCCTAGAAAAAACTGAAATAACGTCCCTGCTCTACACCCCCCTCCCCCCTCCCCCCATACCTCACTACTCCCCTTAAAAATGTTAACCCTATTCTAATCTCCTAGCATCCCTTAATACAACTACAAAGTTTCAGCCGTCTGACATCAATTGTTCAGGAGATATGGATTTTAGAATGTATCAATCCCAGCTTACAAGCGTTTTGGACGTATTGTTTCCCCCCACTCGCACACCTCTCAACCTCTATCGACTATTTTTTTGCAAATGGGTCCGCTATCATAGTACTTCATAAGTTCCAACTTTCAGCCTCCTGGCATAAGCGGTTCCTGAGATCTAGAAACCAAAATTTTTCATCTAAAACGCTCCTCCTTCCTCCCCCCTTACACCCCCACCCCTCCAAGCTACCACTCGTAGGCGTTCACCCATTCTACCTACCATAAAAATTTAAACTTAATATCTCAAGTGGTTTGTGAGCTACGCACCTTCAAACGATTTTGCGTACGGCGGACGGCGTGCGGCGTCTACAGCGGACAGACGGTCATTTTTTTTTTTGATTTTTTACTAGTCCTAAAACGTGTAAATACAAAATTTCAGGGTAGGAAACTTTTTTGAAATTTCAGGTCGATCACAATACTTTATTATTAAAAAATAATAAAGTAAAATGTTGAGGGGTGTGGGTGAAGGAGGAGAAGGGTGATTAAGAAAAAGTTCAGATTTTTATATCTCAAGAACACATAATGATGGATAGCTAATTCTTAGTATTTAGATAGAGCTATAGTAGTAGCACGTTAGAAAAATATAGCCTTTTATAGTGGTTGTATGGTACGGGGTGGGTGTGTTTTTCCTATCTATAGAATGACGTATGATAGAAAGTTGAAACATGGTAAGTATATGTAGATCTACAAGAAAAGTGATTTAGATAAAAAAAAATATCAAATATCCATTGGCGTGCGGAATGAGGTCCAAAAAAAATATCAGTGAAAATGAAATGCATATATTTTCACGAATTACGTCATACCTATTTTTAAGTGTATATATAATACGATTATTGAAACTTTTGAACCGAACCCTTCAACGCTCACTCACAAGCTCAGCTTTTGTGAGTAGTTAGTTATTATTGATTTTATGTAATACATAAAATGTAACTGCAATAAAAAAAACCTCTTAGGTCTTCTGATATATTTAAGGAATTTTTATTTCACGGATTCTTCATATAAATGCCTAGAAAGTGTTTTCAGTGTATTTCGAAATTCAACTACTAAGAGGGTGTAAAGGGGTTGTGTACATTTTCACAAATTCAGGTCTGATTAGATATCGAATAACTTTTCCCTTCCACGGTCTTGTTTTATAATCGCGAAAAACAAGTTTTCAAGGTTTTTGCCTTTTCAACCCCTAAGAGGGTATAAAATGGTTGAACACGTTGTCACGAATTCCGTTATACTTTTTAGGACTGATATGACATTAAATTGGTTTTTACTTCCTCGGGCTTTCTTTATATTTTTCTTGAAACTAATTTTAGGATTTTTTAACATTCAACCCTCTTATAGGTTTGATGAGATATCAAATTGGCTACAACTTCTGCAGAGTTTTTATATAATAGCCTACAAACCGATTTTAGTATTTTCTGATATCCAACCCCCGAGGGAAATTACTACATACAGTTGCGGTCAAAAAAATAGCACTGTAAAAGTCCTCTGATTGCTTTTGACGATTTTTTTTTGCTTGGACACTTTTAGTGTCCGTCACTTTAAAATAGCGTTAGACAAGTGTTATTCTCTCAGAGCAAACATCAATTCATTCAAATCGACCACGATTACTTTTGATTTTGTTGGTCTTTTATAAATAAGTGGAACTTAGCGCAGTCATAAAAATAGCACCGTTGAAAGTTATAATTGAAAAAACAAATGATTATTCAAACGGATGTCAAAATATTGTTAAATTGACATATTTACATCGTAATTATATTAAACTTATAACAATTTTAGAGGAAGTGAAGTGAATATGGGACGTGGGGTAACATTGCACACCGGAAAAACGAACAATTATTAAACAGATGATATCAGAAGGCAAAACATACACCGAAATCAGAAAAACCCTGAATTGTTCAAATAAAATGATTAGAAATGCAAAATCTTTTGAGCAAAAAACCGAAACGCGTGGTCGAAAGAGGGCAATGTCGCCTTTGTTGGTCCAACGACTTATACGGTTAAGCAAAAAGGAAACATTCATGGCAGCCACGCAGCTTAAAAATGAGCTCAATGTGACAGCTAGTGTAGAAACAGTTCGTCGACGATTAAGACAAAATAATCTTAAAGCCTGTAGTCCAAGAAAAGTTCCTCTCTTAACTGCTAAAAACGTTGCACGGCGCATACGTTTTGCTAAAACGCATTTGGACTGGGATGTGGAGAAGTGGAGAAATATACTTTGGTCTGACGAAAGTAAAATTGTGCTATACGGTGGTAAAGGGTCTCGTAGTTATGTTAGAAGACCCCCTCATGCAGAATACGACCCAAGGTTTACTACAAAAACCATAAAACATGGAGGTACTAGCTTCATGGTATGAGGTTGCTTCTCTTATTACGGTGTTGGCCCAATACTTTGGATCAAAACCATCATGGATCAAACCGTTTATGTTGATATACTGCAGAATGTGATGCTGCCGTATTCTTCGGAAGAAATACCGCTCAGATCGGTCTTCCAACAGGACAATGATCTGAAGTATACCAGCAGAAAAGCGAAAAAATGATTTGAGGACAACTGCATAACTTTATTGGAGTGGCCTGCACAGTCACCTGACCTCAACCCAATTGAAAATCTTTAGGCGGATATTAAGAAAAGTATTTCAATTCGCAAACCAACAAACAAAAATGATCTTTGGAGTGCAATTGAAGATTCCTGGAATGCAATATCTGTAGAGAGGTGCCAGCGATTAGTTGAGTCCATGCAAAGACGCTTTGCAGCAGTTATTGCTAACAAAGGACATGCAACCAAATAATAATTTTAATTAAATTTAGTTCTATAATTATAATTTCTATCATTTAACACAGTAATTCCAAAGACGTTGTGAAATTTTTAAGTTTTTATATTGATTTGTGTTTATGGTGCTATTATTTTGAACGGCCAAATCCTGATGTTTCTTTACAAAATATATTTTAATTTTTAAAGGATTGAATTAAAAAAATTTTGATTTGCATATTTTCGAAGGAGAGTATTTTTACTTTAAAAATCTGAAGTGGTTATGTCAATTATTATATTATGAATTAAATTTTTTCAAACACGAACATTTCCAAGAGTTTCAGTGCTATTTTTTCGACCGCAGCTGTATTTCTTAGATCTGATAAGATATCGAATTTATTTTTTCCTGTAAATTTACCAGAAAGGTTAACAAAATAAAACATATAACTTCCACTCCTTAAAATTCACCCTAAAGCTTATTTAATAGATAGCGTTGGTCATTACCAAAAAGACTCAGAAATGGATGCACTTTTCTATCCTAGTTTTTCGTGCGGAATCCTCATCCGTTCAATAATTTATCACCCTTCATTTTTTTATTATCTGCCTTTTTTCAAAAAGCATTAACCTTCTTTAACCTATGATATACATTATTTTACGCAATAATGTTTCCGGAGTACAGCTAAATTTTTTTCAAAATTTTGCAAAAAAATCCGTTTAATAATTTTTTAAAAAGTAGCATAAAAAAATCTGCCAACAGTTTGAGCTCAGCTTTATTAATTTTCGAAATAAAATAGTGTGTCACCGCTACTAACATTCATAAAACACCAATTACAATTTTCGGTCAATGTCAATATAGGACGTGTTCAAAGTCGCTGATTGTTTTGAGACAATATCTGATCAGTCCTAAAAAATGTGCGAATAACGAAACGCGAGAAACTCACGAAAAACCTCAACACACTATTCACGAGAAATACGCGAATGACGCGAAATAGGCGAAACGCGATAAGTCTGTAGCCGGCTTTAGAGTTAAAAGAGATAGATATGGTGGAATTCGTAAAAACGTAAAACTAACTCGATATTACGTCATACTTAAAAGGTTCGGAACAAATTTATTTCTAGACGCGTTCTGAAGGCAATCGACCAAAGGAAGACCATGCACACGATAGGATTGAATCAACGCAGATAGGAAATCACTGCCACATGATTTTCAAATTAAAGGAGGTGTTCGCTTGATCGAGATGTCGTCCTCACCTGGCCCTTAAGGCCAATGCCCCGATTCGAGCTCATGAACTTAAGCCGATTTTAAGCATCAATAAAATTACATAAATTAGCAATAAATATTTATTCATAAATATATAATTTTTTTTTATTCTCTTTTCTTTTGTTTTTTTGCAATGTATATTAGAAGCGTTTAACAGATCACGATTTTGCAATAAACAATTGGGTATATTACTTACTTTTATTTATAATATTCGTAGTTCAAAAGTTCCTGTCTTGTCTTTTAACTAAACCATTTACAGTTATTGTTCTCTTTGTTTGATTACAACGGGCAAAACTTTGAATGGCAAGTGAGGAATGCATAATTTTATAAATTCAAACGTAAATGTAATACCAGTAATAAATGTAAAAATTATTGCGCAATATTTTATAGAACAGGAAAAAATATATAAAGAGATGCGTGTAATAGACAACATTTTACAATATTCAGTAAATTTTTATGTTTATAGAGTTAATTTTAATTTCATGTCTGAATTAGTTACGTTAAATACCTCGTTACATACTTTTTTTGATCGTCCTTAATTTTGTATATCCATCTTTATATTATCTTTGTTTTAGATTCGTTATATATTTTCTATGCTTAGTTTTTAATACAATATTCTTTTTTTATGTTTAAGTTGATTTTTAGTAATTTCAGAATGTACAGAGGTAAGGTCTTTGTTCATGTCTTACAGTTTATTATATTACATTTACAACAATTTCCTATAAATAGCGTAGAGTAAACATTTCGTTAAACTTAAAAGATAGGATTTTTTATAAATGTTGTGCGAAATAAAAAAAACGTTTAGAAAACCCAATATAAGTTTAAGGCATAATAATTCAAAATCATTGGTGTAGTTTAATTTTTTTTTGGTATATAATTGTATTGATTTAATTAAGACTAGAATTTAATCGACGGCTAGAGCACATGTTTCTTCATCTGTATGTCCTATACATTCGATGGCTGGATGATGTCCGGAATCCCACATACCGGGTCCGCAGCGTTTACATAAGCCGGACAATGTACATGGAATTTTCTGAAGTTGACGGTATTGATGCAGTAGGCCGCGAGCTTTTCGCAGAATGAGCTGACCGTCCATATACATTGCTGCACGGATTAAACAAGAATTATTGGTGAAAATATTCGAATTGAATGAACAAGTAGTTTAAGTATAAAATACTGCCCTCTAAATGAGAAGGCGGTATCTAGATTTTGTCGCGAAACTGAGCAATAAGGCCAGATTAGAGTGAGACGCGATGACATATGATCATAATGTGGTTGAATTCCGTCGCAATGCACTATAATTCTAGCTTCAAAGTTGTTTTTGGCTTAATAAATTTTGATTTTATTTCAGAAGCTCGTAAGTAAGAATTTTTAAGAAAATTGAGTGTTATACGTTCTCTGTATCAGAATGAAATTTCTAATTTCCAAAACTTGTATCCTTGATAATCAACGGCTTTAGTGGCGGGTTTAGAAACCTCCGAAGTGTACTGAGGTGTTTCAGTCGGTTTAGTTACATTAAGCATAGGAAATTCCTGTCGCCATTAAATTTGTTTGGTGTATTGCTTTAGCTTGAAAAGGCTTTAGAAGGACCACATATCATAGTAAATCACATCCATATGCAGGATAATGAATTTTATGTCAAATCCGCGGTGTTCTGGGCTTCTAGTAACATGGAAGGTGATCACCAGACATTTGCAGACTTACGTGAACTACAATAATGGCCAAAAGTTATTTCCAACGACGATCTTTAGGACGACTGGACAGTCAAAGATACGTTACGTTGGGATTCAGAGACGAAAGTAGCAATAGATCGCCGATACCTTAAAAGAACTAGATAAAAAAAAGTCCTAAACAGACTCTGGACGGGAATGTAGAATCCGTTAAGACGTGCGATGGGTCATTCATTCCGCCTTCTCGTTCCCGATAGGGCCGGACACTCGCATAGGACGTGGAAGACTTACTCTTCCACTTCTGGGTCACCACAGCTACGATAGAGACCATTTGCCTCGGCTCCAGGGACGTCATTTCAGTTTTTTCTAGGGGGGCAAGGTGTTATGTTTGTATATATTTTTATATATAAATATACATATGTTATAAATAATCTATAAAAAAACATAATTCAGGGGGGGCAAATGCCACCCCCCCCCCGGCCCACCCCCCCACAAATGACGTCCCTGCTCGGCTCCCAATCGTCTAGCGTGTCTACCGATCAGGCAGTGCCCTGTGAGCACTCCGATTAGTGTGCTAGCATCGTTTCTGCTCAGGCTCAGGATATACTTGCTTTTCCCGTGATCATATTAAGGCCAAAGAGTTCTTGATATTGAGCATGTATTTAGGTTTGACCATCTATTGCCTGCCCACTGCACGCATAGTGAGTCGATAGACTGTTTTATGGATCCGATGGGAATAGCAATGTGCTGGCCCTCCACTAGTGAGCTTAGGCTGGAGCCTGCTCGAGCGAGTTCATCAGCTTGCTCATTCCTCTGCATTCCACAGTGGCTTGGCACCCAGCAGAGGGTAATTTTGTGCCGTGTGCCGATAGTGTTAAGAATACCACGACATTGTCTAACTAAGGATCATATAATGTCTACGGATTATTTAAATCCTAAGCTTGAATTTGACGGAAACTTTCGATAAGATTACCAAGCAGATATTACTGAGAATAAAGAGCCAGAAACGCTGCGGGGTCCATCAACTTATACACCGACCGATGAAAGTTGGTGTATTCACTTATAGAGATAGATAGATTGGAAATAGGGGTTGCTACGGTAAACCTCTATCACTGCAGCCACAGTTGGGCTTATTGTGACGTCCCCCCGGATTGACTATGATTCCTCTTCAATCCCTGCGCTTTCAATGAAGCTTAGTATTTATCGAAGAGGAATGGTCAGGAACTCCGATGGTTCCATGAACCGAAGTGACGAAGCCTTTTGTGCGCTAAGCCCTCACATTCACAGAGGATATGCTCTGGTGTTTCGTCTTCGTCATTGCATATTCTGCAAATTTTACTCTCATAGAGACCAATCCTTTTGAGATGCTTCCTCATGTGACAATGTCCAGTCAGAGCTCCCACTAGGGTTCGGGTCTGAACCCTAGTGGAATTTCAGATAATCAGATGTTCTTTTTCCGAGTGCTTTGGCATAAAAAGCTTTGAGTGCCTGTTGCCCGGTGCCAAATCCCAGTGAATGGCACTTTGCGATTTTTGCCATTCGGATGCTCATTCTGGCCGTGCTTGGGGGCCGGCACCCTAAAAATTAAAAAAAAAAAATTTTTTCTAAATTTTTATAATTTGCTGAATTTAGATCAGTAATTACTTTCAAATAATTCCAACTGAAGTATTTTAAAATAATTAACAAAGTGGAGGAGAACGTACGTACATGGTATCGTCACTTTTTTTTCTTTTGCGTTTTTCTCAAAACTACACTTTTTTATTCATATGTACCTTTTTCTCAGGATTGGCACAAGCTATCGACGTGATCTTTTTTTGTGTAGAACCAGGACGATGTCATGCACAATCAGACGAGGGCTTTTAAAATTATCTAAAATACTTTTGAAGCTGTAATTGTAATAAGTTAAAAAATAGAATTTTTTTTTAAATTTTAAAAGTATATAACTCAACAAACAAATGATATTTTTTAAAAACCCCTCGTTAGAACAAAGAAGAACATATAGCAAACAAATCCCCAAAACCCGAACCACGTAGGATAAACCGTTTTCGAGAAAAAGGTACATGAAGTGAGCAAGATTTTACGTAGAAACTAGTCCGATTGGGGGTAAATGTCGGCCCTCCTTAACGGTATCCCACAGAATGGATATGGTCCCATGAAGTCAGCTTCTGAACAGTAGATTAGAGTAGATTTGAACGAACTGGAGTGCCATTATTGCTGCCTTGCTCTCAGAGAAAATACATATTTGTTGGTTTTTTCAGCCCCGTCTGATATTTTCTCTAATGCATAGTTCAATAGCATGAGTCTCCGCCTGAAAATCAGTGGATGTTATGTGCATGTTACAGTGGAATTTGACATTTGGGCGCACTCCATAAACTCCTGCACATGATGACATGAAATAGCACTCAGTGTATTTAATGGGTATTACAAAAGTCAGGTGACTTTGTTGCATCTGTTGGAATGCCATTGAGAAGACCGCTGTTTTATTAATTATCTATTTGCAAGGGTTTATTATACTGCAGATACTGAGCGTCCTGTAATAGCTTAGAGATTAGACTAAATGAGTCTTTAGAGCAATTGTACTTAAATTGTATGACTTTATACATTAATTAGTATAATAGCTACAATGGTGACTTCTTCAGAAGGGGCTGGTTTATTTGTCTTGAATAATTCGCTTAAATTTCGGAATCCTTTAAATTCAAACAATAAGCCAGGCGTAATCTTATGATCAATAAAAACGCAATCCCTTTATACGTACTTACCTAAGGAACTAAAATGCAATAACATTTCATCCGTTCGTAAATTTTGAGCAATAACATCGTCCGCATAAACTGCAATTATCGCCAAACATAAGAACAAATGAAAATAGTCGGTTAGGTAATTTGACCAGCAAGCTTCCCACATTCGAATAGCAACAGCTTCAGTAAATTCCCGTTTGAAACACCTAAAATGTGAAAAAATTACGAAATTTTGACTCTTCATAAGCAAAACGTTATACGTACAACAGTATCCATCGGTGGCAAAATAACAGTTCCATAGCATCTGTATGATTTTCTAAATGCTGATAGAACTTCGGAACCATAAGACGTATAAGTTCGCGCAGATAACTCTAAAAAATTTTCAAATTGAAAATTATCAACATAAAAAACGTATAGTTGATAGTTCGACTAACATGTAAACTTACTAAGTTCTTGTCAATATCATTATCTGTTGGTGTACATACAAATATTGCTCGTTGCATTAGACCGACAAAGCACCAAAACGACTCAGATTCGTTTTTGATTTCGCATAAGACTGGAGCTAGAAGATCACTCATTCCTTGTGTGTACCTGTTCAGGAAGCGCGGAGGGAAAAATTAGATTTTATGAGTAGTTCGAAAAAAAAGAAACGCATATTCTCACGATAATCCCGAGTTGTAGAAGGCATAATTCAGAAGAATAGTTTTCATTATATCAATATTTGGATTATCTTCGCCTGCAAAGTACGGATTTCCGCGATCCGTTCGTACAACATCTTTCTCTATAACACAGTGAACCGTTCGCCAGAAATGTGCTTGCTCTTCCGGCGACATTGAGTACAATCGACGTCTGCTTATTTCTTCGTACTCCTGAAAATTATTGTGAATATTGCAAACTTTGTCTTATTTTCTATATCGTACCTGTCGCCGAATCTCCATTAGAGCAGCACGATCATCAAACGTTGAATTGAATGAATAGCAGTGAAGAAGGAATGGCCAAACAGTTTTGCGTAAACTTTTCTCGAGTCCGCCGAAAAAAACACATTTTCTTAGTAGTAAATCATCTTCGATTTGTCCTTTTTCGTTGAGTAGAGTTCCATAGAAATAATCGGTTGTGATTTTATTCACATTTCCCTCGTCCGGATGTAGTTCACATTTCTTAACTTCCGGTCGACATACCATAAATTGACGGTACGGTAGGTTTGGCTCATCTTGGCCTAGAAAAAAAAACAGAAAAGCAGTGTTTAGGTACAATTCAAGATACAGCCATAGTTGCGTCAAAGGATTTTCAATCGATTCTTCTGTTTAGGCTACCGAAAAGTAGTGGTTACATGGGTACTTATTAACGCCACAACTTTCTTTGTTGTGATACTACAGCCAACAAAACTGTGAAGATTGTAGTCAACGTTTTCGGGTATGTTTTTGAAACCATTCAAAATAGTAGAGCGACCTGATAATATGCTAGTCCACTGCTTGTAGTCGGGTGCCAGTTGTTTGCCAAAAATGTTAAGATAGAACAACACGTCCAGTACTGCAGAAGGACTGGGTTTCAGAGTTCCGCTGATAGATATGCATGCCGACCTCTGAAGCTACCGTGGGGAAATATGACTCACCGCTTTTTACAGAGTCGTTCACCAGATTGTTACATACAGTAGAATAGGTCTGTTGACGGATACGTAGAGCTATTGAATATTTGAGATTATTTCGGTGGAATTTAGTATTTCATGGTAAAGGAACTAGTTCTGTTTTGCCGGGGTTAACGCCCAACCCACACTTAATAATAATAATAGTTTATTGAAGCTAAACAATACAATCCATTATAAATAAATATCGGGCTTACCACTCACGTAAGCAAAGCTTGTGTGTCAGCGGCGCAGAGCTACAATTATGTTAACAAATATAATTTCATTTTAGCGAGCACAATAAGAACATTATACATAATAATAATAATATTTTGTTACAATTCAAAATTTGAAAATGAGTAAACAATGATCAGATTAAAGTTATAATACGTTTAAATCAATATGTGAACAATATTTAGTTAAACAATTTAAATGAAGCTGTTTATGGCATCACCAAATAAAAAAGGATTTTCGAAAACATAGCCTTAGTTTAAAATTAGTATTATCTAAGGTCTGCTTAAAATTTAATGACATAACATTGAAAAGTTTCGGAGCTAGTACGCTTGCATGACGCGGTTGTAGATTGATATTTCGATTTGATTTTGATTTTACTTGGTAAGTTGTGTAAAGGTTTAATAGTTGCTGTATAAGCATTTCCACACGCCAGGATTCCGTATCGTAGAATAGATTGAAATATTGCAAAGTAAATTAATTTAATTTATGAAACAAAGAGAATATGACGAAGAATTAATATTTTATAAAGCGTCTTCCGGAGCCTGCTACAGATATACGATACGTGCTAATCACATCTAAAATCAGAGTCAATAATTACACCCAAATATTTTACTTCATTACTATGACTTATATGACTATTATAAACATCGATATTTTCGTGAGCGGATTCCATGTCCTTTTTATTAGCAAAGGGCATATATTGTATTCTCTCTATATTAAGCGATAATTTATGTGTACAAAGCCAATTATAGATAATCCGTAGATCATTCTTTATACGTTTTGAGATATGGCAAATGGTCGCCTGTTTTTTCGGAGTAACTGGACATGTCGCCACCGTTCCATTAGAGTAACGTATAACGGTGAATTCTGAATGGTACACCAGCATTTATTTGCCAGAAGTTTTCGGAAAAATCAGGGAAACCAATCGCCGAAGACGAATCATTCTCCACCACGACAATGCAAGCTCTCTCAAACAAAAACGTTTTTGAGCATTCAAAACATCGAATTGATGGGTCATCCGCCGTACAGCCCTGATTAGACCTTCTGTCGTCAACTCACAATCCAATTCATAGTTTTGCAGATGATAGTACACTGGAAAATGTCTTTAATTTCGACTCTGGCGAAGAGGCACGTTCGACTTCGAAGGACTCATACCGCACTGAGTTACTCGGTCCATTGAACTCAAGTCAGACCTCAATCTTATCTTGGAATGGTTCGAGAAAAATAGAGTACAGTTCAATTCTTCCAAAACACAGTCCTGTCATATATCCCTTAAACGAGATGTTCCAACATCGGTCTCAAATATATCCTTTGGTGGCGTACAAATTTCTCCTTCTGCTGACTTCAAATTATTAGAGGTAAAAATCAACAACCACCTAAATTGGAGCCAACACATCGTTGATGTCACAAGTGATGCTTCCAAACGCCTTGGTATTCTACAGAAGTGAAAGAAATTCTTTTCAGCGTCTGACTTAGCTACAATCAACAAGGCATATATCAGACCACGTCTTGAGTACAATTAGCATACCTGGGCTCATCATCATCATCAATGGCGCGTCAGCCAAATCTGGCCTCTTAAAGTCGTCGCCTCCAATCGTCTCGATCCAAAGACCGCGTCCTCCAGCTTTTTGTGGAGAGCAGCAATTTATGCAGTCTCTTATCCTCCCCCCCCCCCCCTAAGTTATTACGACGAAAATGGTAAATTAAACAAATGTCTTTGAAACGAAGTTTTTTCAACATTTTCACGAATTTCGTTATATCTCTCAGATATTTCCAGTTATCAAATTAATTTTAGTTCTTAGTTCTGATGGCTCTTTATATAAGCGCATAGAAATGTTTTACGCCTACGCCAATCCTTCCTCCAAGCACGGCGCTTTCATGAAATGTCGGCAAAGTCGACATCATCGCTCTTCAGTATATAGGCTACCAAAACTGCCATCTCCAAATGATTTCGTTTTGTCATTGTCTTTGAAAAATTAACTGAACGCGAAACTATATACTTTATTTTTTCACACAAAAAAATCACAATTCACAGCTTTCCGTCAATCCCATTTGATTTAAAAAATGTAAATATACAAATTTCTACTGATGTGTCAATTCCTAGAGATGTGTCAATCCCGTGTGATCGCATAGTTTTTTCGTGCCATTCATTGTCAACGTAGACGACAAATCGAATTGACTACCAGCGTCGTCAGTCAGATTGTCAATTTAGTTTTGGGACAGATATGACCAAAATGGTCATTCCTTGTGATCGTCAATTCGTTAAGAATTGACACAATGATGATTGACACTGAAACGACGCATTTTTACGTGACGTCACAGTGTCAATGCCTTGACAGTTTTGAGTGACCGTCTAATCGTAGCATAATATTCGCTTTCTTGGGAAAACGCCATTCATTAAAGATAAATTAAAAATATAGAAAAGTGTTGGAATAATAGTATCAGCCATCATTTTCGATGTGATATTGTCAGGTCCCGGGGCTTTATTATTGGGTAATGATTCAATATGAAATTTTAGCTCTGCAGTGACAATTGGTTCGAATTTGGAGATTTCATCATGAGCTAAATACTGGACGGGTAGTGCATCAGAGTAAGAGCTACTTGGGTTATATACTGAATTTGAGATATGCTCTCCGATATGAATGAAATGCTCATTTAATATTTGGTAATACCAACTTTGTCCTTAGTAACTTCCGCATTTGAATCCCGAATTTGTTTTATGCTACTTTTATTCTTACTTTTATAAGTTACTAGCCGCGTACCGCGGCTACGCTCACGTTGTTCTATCGCCCCTGTTACTCCCGTTGCTCCTGTTGATCTCGTCCTTCTCACCGTTTCTCTCGTTTATCCATTGCTCCTGTTTCTCCTGTTGTTCACGCTGTTTGTCCTGTATAGGCTCCTAAATCACTCATACAATTACGATGAAACTTTGGTGATTTGTTGAGGGTACGCCCTCGATGGTTTCTGCGTTAAAAAAATTATTTGTTTTCTCAGCCCCTGATCATAAAATTAAGTACGAACCATCCTCCATCCACCATTCTCCATCTACCATCCCCCAACCTCCATCATCCATCCACCATCATCTATCCACCATCCTCCATCCATCATCCTCTATCCACCATCCTCCATCTTCTATCCTCCATCCTCTATCCACCATCCTTCACCCACCATCTCCCATCCTCCATCCACCATCCTCTATCCACCATCCTCCATCTACCATCCCCCAAACTCCATCATCCATCCTCCATTCTCTATCCACCATCCTCCATCTTCCATCCTCCATATTCCATCTTCCATCCACTATCCTCTTATACCATTTAGTAATAGGAATAGGCATAACTAATACACCAAAAACGAACTGTCGCTAAATCATATGAAAAACACTCAAATGTTGAAATAACTCGCGAACCACCAACTGTTAAATAATTTTGTTAACGCAGAAACCATCGAGGGCGTACCCTCAACAAATCACCAAAGTTTCATCGCAATTGAATGAGTGGTTTAGGAGCCTATACAGGACAAACAGACAGACAAACATTCATTTTTATATATAGAGATTTCATTAATTTTTCCCATAATTTTTTGGGGTTATTCTTAACTAGCTCTATTTCATTTCTATAATAATTTACCTTAGCATTTCTTATAACAGTAGAAAGTTTATTTTTATACAGTTTATAGAATTTTTTCCAACTGAACATTGAAGGGTTGAGCACGTAATTGCTTTGCTAATTTATTCTTACGTCTGATAGAGGTCACAATCCCTACAGGCTTAATAGTCGCTTCTTTAGATGTGATTTCCCGTGCCGATAATAGCAACGTCGTCTGCATAAGCAATCACTTTATTACCAGATCTTGCAAGGTTCAATAGAAATTTGTTAAACACTAATTTCGAAAGAAGAGTGGAGAGGAATCCACCTTGTGGTGTACGGTGTACCTGTCCGTAAAGACGTTTTCAGTAAAAAATGACAAACTTTCGAGCAGAGGACCCGTCAAACTTTATGATGACAATCCTAGATGTGAGCTTCGGATTAGTGGACGCACATAGAGGTTATTCCACCTTCAGTTTTTAAAGTACGTCAGTAATTGCGTTGATAAAAGATCCTTCGATATTGAGATTGAGACAGGAAGCCATGGCGTATTTTTTGATACTCAGAAATTTCTTAACAGTGGTCATCAGCGAGGGCAACTGGCGAAAGCACACGCTGGTTAATATTACTGCGGAGACATACGTCCATTAGTCTTTCTAATATTTTTAAAAAGATGTTACACATCTGGGTCTGAGGTTATTTCGTCTAAAGGAACCTGCTTTACCTGCTTGGAGTATGAGGACTACCTTAAGCTCCATCCAAATCCTGGGATGTAGATGAGATCCAAAAAGTCTTTCATGATAACTGCCAGCCAAGGGAGTATTAACTCAGAAGTCTGCTGGATTTCGGCAGGGATTACTCCATTCAGTCCAGCATATTTAAAAGGTTAGTTATGGCTGGAACCACCTCAAAAATGGATAACCTGGACAAGAAACGCGAACCATTAGCAGACCAAGGCAATATCAAGCAGCTAATAGAATAGAATAATCAAGTAGCTAATAGAGACGGTTTTCCGCTAATAATACGAACAAGTTTATGAAAAGGTCTGAGCAAGGACTAATTCAAAGAATCGCCAAATTTTTAAAAATTCGTAACAATGAAAGCAATCCGATTACCTGGTGCCAGCTTAATATTGTGGAGGAGACAATGCCATTGGTGCAGAACTTGTGCCAAATGATCCAAGCCGCCGTGATGAAAATGTAAGATTTTGTACTGAGATTCGCGCGATGCAATCACCAACTGACCCGACGTGCAGTTCTCGTCGTTGAAGAACAATCGGAGCGAACGCATTTGGCTCAGATCAACGGAAAATCTAACGAACAAAAAGAGAAAAGTAAAGAAAACATACTCAAAGGGCTCTCAAAAATACTGAAGCCTACCGTCTGCATTTGACAACGGCCTTCCTGGTCACAACCGGCGAAGCAGTAGCGCTATCTGGAAACGATAAATTATGCTTGTAGGCAAGTAGTTCGGGCGTCATCCAATTCGGACTGTTCTCATCGACCGAGCTGACCGACAACGAGCGCAATTTTTCGTTGCGGGCAACTGAAACCGTATCCGGTGCCGGAATATGATGATTTTGTATGCAAGGATTTGCGATTGTGATATTCACCGAAGTGACAGCTTTTTGCGATATCAGGGGCGTTACAACGCTTGCCACTTCGTGCGGGTCCTCGCATAGTAGCGGCTGCAGCTCGTTCTTGAGTTCGCGTAGCTCGTCGGTTTCTTCGAGCGGTGACGGATCCATGGATATGGCAAAGACCTCTTCGTCCTCCATCATACCGTTGCTCGAATGAGCATCGTCTTTGCCGCAACTGTGTGTGCTCAGGCTATTGCAAATACTTGCCTTGTCCGAATTCGAGCTCATGCTCTGCGTTTCGCAGTTATTGTCCTGTTGATTTGTCGACACGTCGCTAATAAATTTGCCATTATTGTCGTTCGTTGCGTTACAGTACGGTTCCAGGAACGGATTTGTATTATTGCTGCTGACCAGCGACAGGAGCGAACTGTTCTTTTGCGAACTCTTCTCGTAGATTGAACTGATCAGCGATTTGTTGTGCTGTTTGATTTCGTCCGAGTGCTGCCGGAAGAAGACTCCGTTCGTTGTTGTGTAGTTCTCGACGGTCGACGGGCATTTACGTAACGTGGAGTTTGGAATCCAGGTGAGCAGGAGGGTCGGTCGCTTCGCATTGTTGTACTGATCGATAAAAGTTTTTGTTGTTACCGTCAAGTAGCCGGGATAGTGTAGGATGTCGGATTCCTGACGCACGAACGCTGGCGGATGTACACAAACGTTGTTCTTGCAGAAGAGTGCTTCGTTGTCCTCGTAGATGACGTCGTCCTTTTCGACCTCTTCGCTGCCCAGAATGTAGCTGGAGGCTCGCTTCAAAATGTTCACGATTGGCATTTTGCGAGCAGTTTTCTTCCGTTGGAATGTAATTGGAAACTTGGCGTAGGACACCCTGCTGTTTTCCTGACAGCTTTTCACAAAACTCCGAAAAAATTGGATTCGCTTTTATCCGTCGATTTTACTCCATAGTTTTCGATTATTCGATCAATTTTCCATCATTTTCGCAAGCTTAGCGAAACTGTCAACACTCGCGATGTTGATTTTTCGATTTCCTCGCGAATTTTTCCTGAGTTTTCGGTATTTTTGCACTGCGAAATTTATGAGGTGACACGAAATTTTACTACAAATCCCAAATTATTGATTTTGATTTCGTTGCTCGACGAGGAATGCAACCACCGCACCACCCCTTTGTCAAAGTAAAAACTTACATACGGACGTTCTGGATACGGGCAACGTGCTGCCAGACTGCGCTAAATGAAATGTCAAACTACAGTCGTCGTCTGATAAAGTGGATGAGGGAAATAAATAAACAATGATAAAAAAGAACATTCCCATTGTCAATCGTTCGTATTTCGGTAAAAATCGTCTATCACGAACAAGCTAAAAAGTAATGTAAGAGATTTTTCATATTTTATAATATTTTACATTTACTTTCTAAATGAAACTTTGGTATGTTTTAGGATGTGGTCAATAAAAATTGTTCACATTCGGGGCGTAAAACTATAAAAAAAACAGATTTAAAATTTTTAATTTTGCTCACCCAGTAGGGTAGAATGGGTAGTCCTGCACCATAGGTAGAAATGCACCACTCGCCATTGAAGCTCGCCCGTAAGTAAAATCTACGAAACGGAAGTAGTGTGGGTGTCGGCTACTTGTGGGCAACACAGTTGCAAACACTCCATACAAATCGCTCAAGTATCGCTCTAGTATTCATTAAATATGAAAAATAAAAATAGTTTTTGCAAATAAGTCAGTTCAATTAAAAGCATTGAGAAGAGAAGTTCTGTTGATAAATAGATTTATTGAAAATCGGTTAAAAGAAATGTATGTCTAATATTTATTTAAAATAATACAATACTTGTATTCGGTGAAATTAATTATAATATTAATTAATTAAATTATATGTTACTATAATAATTTTAAATCGTGTTTAATTTATCACACACGATAGTAGTACTCTCTTTCTCTTTCCTATCCATACGATCGCGTTCAGGAATCGTTAAAATACCGAGTAATGCCGAACAGTTATTCGGAGAAAAAGAAAAACACAAAGGAAACTAACTTTTATTAACATTTTTGTTTAAGGACAAATTATCGATCGTGAACCTTTCTAGGAAGGCACATATATAGCGTGTAGTCTTAGGTGCGTTTTACTAGTTTATTATTTGTTTTTATTTATAAAAATGAAAAAAAAAAATATCCATGTGGTCGGAATCGGTAGATTTGCACCACGAGCATATAGGATATACACCAGATTGTTATGCCTCCTTTGCCTGAATTCATGGCCACAAATCTTAATGATATTCAAATTATTTTGCTGCAACCAGAAGATTGCTACAAGGAGACATAGCAGTAACATATCAAATTTGCAATCGATTTTTCAAATTTTAATATCCGTTTACTTATCAAAACTTATATAAAACCATTGAATTATTGTTATTCGGTATTTTCTATTATTTTTTATTAGTATAAAAATCGAAAAAGGTTTAATATATTTACTGTTTAGTTCGTTATTGTTTGTTACTTTTGTAAATATATTTTATGTTTTTTGTTGCAACTAATTTGGTTTGGGTTGGCTATATATTTAAAATGTGGTACATTTCTCCCGTATGATGGGAGAAATGCACCATTGGGACTGACTGCGTTCTTCTTCATTAGGCTCAAGATCTGTTTATATTTTGCTCTTTGTTATGAATAAAATATTTGCGCAAGATGTTTGATCAAATAAAGAAAGAAAAATTAATCAAGTTCCACTATTTTCTACGGAGATATGGAGCAATTAATGAAAAATGGTGCATTTCTACCTAGTCTCCCCTACATTTTATTCGAACCGCCATGACGGTTCCGTTTGACGTTTCTCGTCACACATGAACACGAAAAAGGGAGTTTAAATCCCTTTAGCCTCGCAGGGCTGCACGAAAGGTAGTTGGAGCGTAGCGGGCGTCAGCCAAACATCAACGCGAAAAGGAAGTTTTAATCCCTGTAGCCCCGCAGGGCTGCACGAAAGGTAGTTTGAGCGTAGCTGCTGGAATTGTACCCGCTGGATGAAATCAAAAATTTTCAAACGTTTTTATACTCTAGATGAAATCATATAGAGTATTATAAGTTTAATCCAGCCCAAAAGTTTGTAACGCATAGAACCAAGCCTCGGACGATAAAAAGTTATATATTATTTTTTGTTTATTTGTGGCCAAAAACCTTAAATCCGCTTGACGTCCGTCCGTCCGTCTGTCCGTTAGCACGATAACTCAAGAACGCCTTCACCTAGGATAATGAAATTTTGAATCTGGATGTTTGTACTACAATATTGGTCGATAACTTCAGAAGGGTAAAAATTTAATTTTTTGAAAAATGGCTGTCCCCCACCTTCAGCGCTTCACCTCCCCCCTCAAAAATTTTACATTCAGTAGACTCCACTGGTAGTTATATATACAGAAACAAAATTTTATCTTCCTAGCACAATTGAATCGAAAGATATTGTAATTCAAACTTTTTCACCCTCCAAACCCAAACCTCACTCCTTCCCTTAAAATTATTAACCGCTTTCTAATATCTTAGTATCCCTTAATACAACAACAAAATTTCGGCCATCTGACATCAATCGTTCAGGAGACATGGATTTTAGAATGTATCAATCCCAGCTTTCAAGCGTTTTGGACGCATTGTTTCCCCCTCCCCCCCACTCGCACACCTGTCAACCCCTATCAACCATTTTTTTGCAAATGGGTCCACTATCATAGTACTACATAAGTTCAAACTTTCAGCCTCCTAGCATAAGCGGTTCCTGTGATCTAGAAACCAAAATTTTTCATCTAAAACGCTCCCTCCTCCTCCTCCCTTACACCACCACCCCTCCAAAAGTTACCACTCGTAGACGTTCACCCACTCTACCTACCATAAAAATTTCAACTTAATATGCCAAGAGGTTTGTGAGCTACGTACCTTCAAACGATTTTGCATACGGCGGACAGACGGCCATATTTTTTTTTGTCTTTTTTGGTGTTTACTAGTCTTAAAACGTGTAAATACAAAATTTCAGGGTAGCAAACTTTTTTGAAATTTCAGGTCGATCACAATACTTTATTATTAAAAAATAATAAAGTAAAAATCTGCCAATGGTCTGGGCGAAACTTTATTATTTTCGGGTCAAAGTTCGGGAGCGTTCAAAGTCGGAGTATATCATCAGTTGTTTCGAGATTATGACGTTTCACGGAAAGTTATTTTTGTTCTTAAAATAAAAATATTTAAAATAGAGATTTTTAGCCGATTAAACATTGGAAAACCCCTTGTAGACTATTCGAATTTCTGTGTATTATGTACACTAAAAGCCCATAGAAGTAAAAGCGAATTTGCTGCCTTATCAGAATTACGAGATATGATGAATTGTTAAAACGTATATCAAGCCATTACTTCCACTTGGGGTTTTAATTTCGAAAAAATTGTGAAACAGGTTTTTAGACGATTTCATAAGAAGAAACTTTTGATATCTCATGAGACACGAGGGATTTTAAAAAATTTGTGAAAACGTAAGCAAACCATTCACACCCCCTTGGTTCTGGAAATTCGAAAAATCGTGAAATTGGTTTTTAGGTCATTACATCAAATGCCGTAATAACCAATTTTATATCTCATCAGAACAAAGGGATGGCAAAAATTGTGAAAACAAACGCTTGGGGGTTGAATATCAAAAAATTGAGAAATGGGTTTGTAGGCCATTATATAAAAAGTCTGTGAAAGTGAAAAGCGATCTAATATCTAATCAAACCTAAGAAATATGTCGATGCTTTGAAAAGCATACAACCCCCTTATACCCATTAGGATTGAATATCTAAAAATACTGAAATTAACTTTTTAGCGCTTATATATTAAACCTTAGCAAGTAAAAATGAATTCGATATATCATCAGATATGCAACCTCCTTACACCCACTTGGGGGTTGAATATCCAAAAATCCTGAAAGGAGTTAATAGATAAATATGAAGACAACACGAGAAAGTAAAAACCAATTCAATTTCTTATCACTTCTAAAAGATATGACGGAATTCGTGGAAACTTGTTCAACCCTTTTATACCCTCTTAGAGGCTGAAAAGGGAAAAAACTTAAAAACAAGTTTTATGCGATTATTACGCAAGCCCTTGAAAGTGAAAAGATATTCGATATCTGATCAGATCTGAGGGATATGGCAGAATTCGTGAAAAAATATACAACTCCCTTGCCACCCTCTTAGGGGTCGAATTTCAAAAAGTCCTGAAAACACTTTCTAGGTATTTATATGAAGAATCAGTGAAATGAAAATGAATTGAATATTTGAAAAGACCTAATAGATATGACGAAAACAGTGAAAATATATGCATTCCATTTTCACTGATCATTTTTTTTGCTCCCCTTCCGAACGCCAATGGATATTTGGAATTTTTTTTAAATCTAAATTACTTTTCTAGTTGACTTACATATACGTACCGAGTTCCAACTGTCTAGCATAAGCCGTTCTATAGATAGCAAGAACACCCCACCCCCGTACCATACTATCCCTATAAAAAATTATATTTTTCAAACGTGCTACTACACTAGCTCTATCTAAATACCAAGTTTCAGCCTTATATCAATATAGGTTCTCGAGATATAAAAATCTGAACTTTTTCCTTTTCACCCTCTCCCACCCTCACCCTCTCCCACCCTCATCCTCTACACCCTCACCCTCAAAATTTTTTCTGCTAGGAGTCCATAAGGCCTACTTCTGGTAAAAATCTTAAGTATCTTTCTTACACGGTTCTTGAGATATGTGACGTCATTTTTTAGAAAAATTCATACCCCGTCTACTGTTATGCCCCACCGCACCCTTCAAAAATTTTAATTTCAGCAAACTTTATTTGTTAACCTTTATACACAAACCGAATTTTATTTGTCTAGTGCAATTGGTTCGTGAGATATCGTAATCTAAAGTTTTTCACCGTACGCCACTGCCCCCACTCAAAAATTTGTTCCGATCTATTCCCCTAGTATACCTACAGATATTCATTAAGTTTCAATTTTGTGACATTAACCGTTTAGGAGATATGGATTTTAGAATATGTCGATCTCGGCTTTTTTGCGTTTCGGACGTATTATTTTCCCCCCACTCCAACACCCCTTCACGCATATTGACAATTTTTATGCAAATGGGTCCACTATCAAAGCTCTATATAAATTTAAAGTTTCAGCTTCCTAGCATAAGCGGTTGCTGAGATATAAAAACCAAAATTTTCCGTCTAAAACGCACCTCCCTCCTCCCCCCTCACACCCCCACCGCTCCGAATTTGGTCACCTACCCAGTCTATTCATAAAAAATATTTAATTTAATATCTCAAACCATTTAGGAGCTACGAGCCTTCAAACGATTTTGCGTACGGCGGACAGACGGACTGAACATTTTTTTTGCTTTTTTCGTGTCTACTAGTCATGAAACTTGAACGAAAAATTTTTCAGGGTAGGAAATTTTTTTTTTTTTAAAATCGATCGGAATACTGTATTATTAGAAAATAATAAAGTAAAAGGACTACCTTTTAAAACGATTTTTTGGCCAAGCTAATCTGCTATTTGATACCTCTCTGTAATCTGATAATAGTGTGATATGTAGTATACGAGTACATGATGTACTATTATATAATAGATCTGGTCAAACTTTAATTGTTTCAATTTGTTTTATTTCCTCAAAGTATCTGAGACAGCGTCCAGCACAAAATTAAAGGATAATTTAATACATAAAATTATAAGAGGACAAAAAGCACTAAAACGAATTAATTTTTACGTGTTATTCTATTCGGTCAACTTATGGGGATAAAAAAATAACAACTTAATGATAAGTTCCCCGCGGCTACGGGTCTCTACGACCGACCATACTAAAAGTCCGACAACCAGCCAAGTATATCGAATCTTTGTGAGTCATTTCTTTGAGCAATTAATTCCTCACAGACCGAATATATTCATTTTGTAATAAATCAAAAATAACGTAGAGCAAGTACACATAAAAGCTATCATATAAAATATCGGATGTGCAGAAAGCCTGAGGCTGGAGCAACCGTTCGATATAGAGATGGATAGGTTCTTTGCAAATTGGAAACTAATTTGCGACGGATCATCATCAAGTGTACAATGAACAAAACGTTACAGACAAGTTAAAGATTTTCGTAGTTATATCCAAAGTCTAGTTTGGAGTCTACAAGCACATAATAGTCCAGGGAAAAACAGCATCCGCAATTTTCTGTAATGATGCTGCGCCGCGTCTATCTAAAGTTAATAACATTTATTTTTTCTTGAGTTCAAGGATAACATACCAAAGTACTCGGTTGGGAACAATAAAATTTCCATTGATTTTATAAGGTGTTATTTACGTGTTTCAAGAAATGTATCTAATAGAAACCAATATGAGTTGTATTTAAAGAGTTGTTACAGTTATTGGGTCTAGTTTAAAGGTGCATCGTACTAACATTCGAATAGGGAGAACAAATTTCTTTTTCATTCCTACATGTGTTATTAAAATACAATGTTAGTTTATTATTTGTTATTATAAAAAAAGCATTGTTAAGCTAATATTACACTCTATGACATGCTGTCAAATATTTGACCAAAAAAATTGACGAAAAGTTCTGTCAAATTTTTTTCCGTCAAAATAGACTTTGTATAGAGCAAATAAAATAATGTGGAAAACAAAATTTTTGACGATTTGATACCATTTGGAGGAAAAATTGCCAATTATTTGATAACCTTGCATACTTTGTAATACGAGCTTTATCGGTCTGAAATTATACTAAAAAAAAAAACAATCCTCAAATTTTGTATTTCACATTTAAGGACTAGTAGACCTCAAAAGCACGAAAAATTGTTTATCTATACGCCGTATGCAAACGTGTTCAAACTTCGAACACGTTCGAACTTCGAAGGCTTGTAGCTCACAAATTCGTTAATATTAAGTTCAAATTTTGTTTGGTGGGTAGACGGGGTGGAGCACTTTGGTGACTTGGGGGGAGGGGGTAAGGAGAAAATGGGTAGCGTTTTAGAAAACAAATTTGGTTCTTATATCGCAGGTTATGTTAGGCAGATGAAACTTGGAATCTATAAGAGCTACGATTAAGGTTCCCAGATTGGGCTATTTACCGCGATTTGGGCTATTTAAATATTCAATTCGCGGGTACAAATTTCAAAAAGCTACTTATAGCTTTTTGAGCTATTCGGCCAACGCAAATTGTGTTAGTTTGCTACTTTACAACAGAGGCGATTTAAAAGGAAAAAATAAAAATATAAAAATTAGAAAACTGAATTTTAGTTCTCTCTTGGGTTAAACTTGCTAGTATTACAGGCTCAAATACAACGCTTGCAAACTACGTCATATCAGAAATCCTGTTGCCACTAAATTTTCGGTTCTCGGTTCTATCTAATGAAAAATAATACTTCACACGATATCCATCTGGTGTTTGCAAACTAAAATTCAATTAGAATCGGTTCATTATTTGTTTACTTTTTACAAATGAACCACTTTCTTTCAAGTTAAGGACATCCATCGAAATATAACATTCAAGAGATAATAGATTTACCTATATTGATGACTGTCATAGAGTTCCATTTTTTCATAATTTTGTCAATTATTATTTTTGCTGGTTTGGTGGGTTACAGACATGTGTTGCAAAAATTAAAGTTATTGTTACATGTGTACTCTGGCAATCCGAACAACTCACTTATTATTGGTATTAAAGTTTTCAGCGAAAAACAACAACCTTGCAATATCGTAGAGACGTCCATATACTTCTCGCATGTTCTAGACATTTCTCGCATGTAGTATTACTACTTGCGCATTCCACACAAACAACCGAATATGCTGGAAATCTCTCGACTCAACACATGCAGTATATAAGCGCTGCAGAGCCCGGAGATATGTTTTTCTGCTGCGAGAATAAAACGACACTCAGTTCTATGCAAAAGTGTATTTTCATCGATAACAGCGATCAAGTAGTAAATTAAATCGAACTGTGTTTTACTTGAAATCTCGCAACATTAAGTTTATCTTGATCCCATTGATTTATGAAGATTACAAATTATTTTTCATGAATAATTTGATTCTTGCACCTAGTATTTTTTCAGACAAGACTTTTAAAATTGTGATAAATGCGAATTTAACACTAATGTAAATATTTACATTAGTATTTCTTAAGAATCCCGGAGCACAGTTTGTCGTCGAAATCGCAACTATGTACAGCACATATCAAATTTGAGCGCGGTATTTGGGCTACAAGTCTTCGTGCGGGTTTTGGGCTATTTCATAAGCTCACTCGGCGGGTTCTGGAGCGAACTATCTGGCAACCTTAGCTACGATAGTGGAACTATATGGAAAAAAATGCCCATAGTCAGGCGCAACTTTATTATTTTTTGGGTGGAAGTCCGAAACGCGTTTAATGCTGAGAAGCGGTGTAGGTTACTATGCGACTGATTTTAATCCTGGGATAGATTTAAAAGCGCAATAAAAGATGTTTACTCTTGACCCAGAGTTCAGGAGAGGTTTTAAGGATTTTAAGAAGCAAGAGCTCAATTTATCAGATGGTAATTTTTATTGTTTCTACAATTTAAATATGGTAGGTATCTAACTACTTTCTTTTGTTATAGATGTGAAAAAACTTATTTTTATTGTACTTCTTTCCTGCATTTTTAAAACCAACTGGAAATCCTCTAAAAAGTTGTAAGAGAAGGACAGAACTCCTTTTTGAATTATTTTAAAAAAGCGAAAGATAGAAATTATTCAAGTACCTACTGCTCGTATTATCATAATAGGGCAATAAAAATATGAAATTGATCAAATTGCGGTTAATGTTTCTGGTCATAATTTTATATGCAGAAGCGTTTTGCTTTAGATATCGCTTACAAAATATTTTTCACATATTCGATGTTGATTACCCACACAGATTAGAGTAGTGATTAAAATTTACATTGAAAACACCAACAATATTGCTGTTTTTGTTATTTTAATTCTTTTTCCCTGTAGATAGTAGGCTAGAATATAGATTTTAACCGGAATAGTTAACCCAGTAAGCTCACTGGGTGAACTACTCGCGATAAATTCTCTAATCTAGCCTACTATCAATTGAAAAAAGTTATAAAGAATCGTAAAAACAGCAATGTTGTTATTTTGTATATAAATTTTAATCACTACTCTAATCTGGACAAATGCGCAAAAAAAATACACCTATTATGTTAGTTTGTCTGACCCGTATACGCTCCTAAACCACTCATCCGATTGCGATGAAACTTTGGTGATTTGTTGAGGGCACGTCCGAGATGGTTTCTGCGTTAACAAAATCATTTAACAATTGGTGGTACGCGAGTTATTTCAACATTTTCGGTGTATTAGTTATGCGTTCTTATTACTAAATGGTAAAGTTGGACTATGGATGGTGGATAGAGGATAGTGGATAGAGGATGGTGGATGGAAGATGGGTGATGATAGATGGTGGGTGGAGAATGGTGGATGGTGGATGGAGGATGGAGGATAGAGAATGGGTGATGGTAGATGGAGCATGGTGGATAGAGGATGGTGGATAGAGGATGGAGGATGGGGGATGCTCGATAGAGGATGGATGATGGAAGATGGTGGATGTGGATGGTGGATGGGGATGGCGGATGGTAGATGGAGGATGGTGAATGGTGGATAGAGGATGGTGGGTAGAGGATGGTGGATGGAGGATCGTGGATGGAGGATGGTGGATAGAGGATGGAGTAACGGGAGCAACGGGAGAAATGGGAGTAACGGGAGAAATGGTAGCAACGGGAGTAACAGGAGCATCGTGAGAAACAGAAGCAACGGATCAACGGGAGCAACAGGAGAAATGGGAGCAACGGGAGAAACAGGAGCAATGGATCAACGGGATCAACGGGAGCAACGGGAGTAACAGAGTAGCCGCGGTACGCGTCTAGTATTATACATTATGTAATAATTGTTTTACATTTATTTCGATTTGTTTCTACAGCTTGACTTGGCGAAGTCGAACGAACTACATACGTTACTTGAAGTTACTTGACTTTTTCAATTTTAGTTGTTCTTTTTAACTGAAATAAGTACTAGAATATATGGTATAATATTTATAATATATGTTTAAACATATAACCAAAAGTTTTCTGATTTCAATACCATGAAAGTAATAATTTGAAGTAAATAATATATTAGTAAGACTTCAGTAGCAAAATATATACTAAAAAATCCCATTCCAAGTTCCCGTAAAATTCAAAACTATTCTCAAAAAAAGCTGGTTACATTCAAAAACATATCTTCTCTTGTTTATAAACTTTAAGCAAATCTTGATGCAATTTTGTAAAACTCCATAATATTTCATGAGAATCTCGTTGTTTCAAAAAACAATTTCCAATTTATCTTGCTAAATTGAAGCAATCTTGTAAAGCTCTCGTCAGACCGAAAGAACAATGATAGTAAAATTCAAAAATGTCTTGTTATTTTCAAAAGTCAGTTGAAATTTGGTTTGTTAATTTTAAAAGATTCTTTTATATTGTTAAAAAACATTTGACATAAAACAATTGACAAGTAAAGTGTTTGAGGTAGGATAGGAAGAAATCATTTTTCTGGAAGGGTCCAGAATTTTTTCTCTGGGAGGGTCCAAGCCGGGATATGGGGGGGTTCCGGCCCCTCCTGGTGCCCTCACGGCGCGCCTATGCTACCTACCATTACACTGTAAGCCATGCTGTCAAATATTTGACTAAAAAAATTTGACTTAGAACTTTTCAGTCAAATTAGAGCAAGAAAAAAAAATAATGTGGCAAACAAAAATTTGACGATTACACTATCTGACCGCATTTGCCAGCCAGAACAGTCAAAAGTTTGACTAAAGCTAGTATTACACTGTTTGACCAAGCGGTCAATTTCCAGTAATAAGCAATGCGAAAAAGCGAATTTGAACGAGCGGATACTGTGAGATTAATTTGAATTCGCTACTCCGCATTGCTTATTACTGCAATTTGACCACTTGGTCAAACAGTGGAATACGAGCTTAAAGCTAGTATTACACTGTTTGACCAAGTGGTCAAATTGCAGTAATGAGAAAAGTGAAATAGCGAATTTGACCGAGCGGATACTGTGAGAATAATTGGAATTCGCTAATTCGCATTGCTTATTACTGCAATTTGACCACTTGGTCAAACAGTGTAATACTAGCTTTGGAGGCATACAGTGTAATACAAGCTTAATGCTCCTAGACTGAAGCAAGTATTAAGCTGTCAAATATTTGACTAATAAAAATTGATGAATAGTTCTGTAAAATTTTTTCCGTCAAAATAGACTTTTTGTAGAGCAAAAATAATGTGGCAAACAAAAATTTGATGATAATGATAAATAACAGCATTTTCCAGTGAAAATAGTCAAATATTTGACACCGTGACATGCAGTGTAATACAAGCTTAATGCTCCAAGACTGAAGCTAGCATTATACACTTGTGTTCTCACGGGCAGCCACCCATACCTACCTACCAATCCACCTATAATGTGGCAAACAAAAATTTGACTATAATGATATATGACAGTATTTGCCAGGGAAAATCTTCAAATATTTGACATCGTGGCATGCAGTGCAATACTAGCTTTAGTCGTCTCTAAAGAGTGATACATTCTAGGCTCGTGTGGATGACCATCCTATTTAGAGCCTAAATACTTCTAATCATTCTTTCATGCCAGCATATCGATAAATCTATACGAAATTGCAAATATCGCGCCTTTCAATTATCAGGTATTTTCTCGAAACCAGCTTTTTCACTGAGGTACAAAACCTACGTCTTCCATAAATGTTGAACCACCATCCATCCACCAGCACATGCCTCAATGGAGTTCTATGAACCATATAACTATTCTGCCGAAATAATTAGCGCGTTGAAAGCCATAACGGTGTCTCGTCATGCGGTAGCAAAAATAATCATTAAAGGAATAAAAAAAAAAGAAGATTGCACGCTAAGACCTGCATTTCACCGTCTTCACCAGAAACGCGAGTATGGAGCTCAAAATTAACATCACTGTACGTACAATTTAAATTAATACTGCCAGGTATGTCTGCGCGCCGCATAAAGTATATTATAAAAGTGTAGTAATGCCCGAGTCTATCCATGTCTAGCCACTTGTTCTTTTTACCATTCGCTTGACTAATCTCTAGAATTTACAGAATAAGATCAAAAAAAAAATAAGAATGAAAATAAAAAGGCAGGTATCTTTCCTTTAAGTTCCTCTTTTTTTCGAATTTGAAAAATTCACCACAAAAGTATTGTTTGGTTCTGTTATGGACATAAAAGTGCGTCCAAGTGTGGATGTTAATTTTTTTCGCTGTGCCTAGTTCTGGCATCAAGATCAGCATCTTGATCTCAAAATTATTCCACTTTTTTTTTTGCACAAAAAAAGAAGTGCAAATCATTCTTCTTGTTTTCAATTAATTCCTGTAACCATTCTTGGTGGATGGTGTTGTTATTGTTGTTTTTCTCCTTAAGAAATGAAGAAGCCTCACGATGGCTACTTCTCTGATCTGAATACTGGCCACCACAATACAAGCGGATCGTTGAGTTGGAGATTGGGAGCCTGATGGTTAGATCGCGGCGGCGATCGTATCGTGGTGCGACCTTCCTTCTTGTCTCAAGATCTCCATATCTTTAGGAGTTGGGGCCTTCTATTGCGACGAAGATTGAAGCATCGAAGAGAATAATTCTTTTACCATTGGAACGCGCATGGCAGTAGATCCACGGATGGATCGGATCGGAATGGCAATGGCTCCATTTGGTTTTCGTTTTGTACCTGGATCGCGCGGTTGGATCGCATCTCGCAAGATTCGCTTAAGAGCTGTATGGTCTTTATCAGGTTTGGTTAGTCGATCGACGTTATTTGGTGAGTGATGTTGAACCTGTGCAGCACCACCTGATCTTTGCCATCCCACCATCATCCATCCATTCAAGACGTCGACGCCAATTCGTATTATTGATTGACATCGATTAAGGCAAGCGCGACCTCTAGCTACTACCTGCTTAAAGTTGTTTCCGTGGTTAATTTAATTGAGAATTATTCTGATCGTGGCGATCGTGTAGTCCGGCAATAATTTAAACGGGCGCTCAGTGTTGTTGTCCTTTAATTAATCGGGGATTTTCGATATTAGTTGGTTGTTATTGTTCAAATTTCTCATTTTTGGATTATTAAAATGCAATTGGCGTTGATTTGTTGCACATTGGTGCATATGTTTGTTACGATCGATGCTAGTGAAGCGGCAACTGAGAATAGTATTCTAAGTAGTAATTCGGTTTTTAGCAATCGTTTTCCGTTTAATATACAAAATCATCAGTTCGGTGTCGATAAACCTTCAAAATTACGACTTTATTTACTAGCAGATTTGGCTAAAGCTGCCGCTGAAACGGTGAGTTTTTTGTTCATTATCTTAATTTCGCGGAGTTTTTTGAACTTTTTCCATCAGTTCTTCTCGTTGTTCTTTGAAGATATTCTTTTGTGTGTTTGATTTTGGTTTAAATTGCTTTTCATGTCATTAATTTATATTCTTTCTGGGATAGTGTGTTTGATCTTGGGTGTATCTGGAAATTATTGGGTGCAGTTACATGATTTTTTCTCCATCTTCTTAATTCTCTAAGACGCTTTCATTAATAATTTATTTAAATTTAAAATTGATGATGGCGTAGCCGCTTGGACTTATCTTTGATCGTTAAAAAAAGTCTATTGATGCAGTGTCATCTTCTCATAATTGCTCGTGTACCGTTTGCAAGGCTGAATTACAGTGCGATTACCGCATCTAAAGCTAATGTGATTAATCAGAAGCTAAATTATTCATGGAACAATGTGAGATGACTTTCACTGATGAAAATAGTTGGGTGAACAATGAAATAAGTAGTTATTATGGATAGTGCAGTGCACAGTGCAGTACCGGATCAGGTTCTGCAATTGAATACGTTACAAAACTGGATAGTATTTGAACCTTGTTACTAGAAGGATCAATGTCAAAAATCCACGAATTTGAACAAATTATGACTATTTAGAACAGAAAATCCACCCGCCTCACATTCCCAATAGTTAAAGGTTGATATGTTACCTGTTCAAAACTGTTAATTTGGTTGCGCTGAGTTGAATTTTTCTTATCTCTGTAAATAAGTTGGGAACGCGGCTGTCCCATTTCTAAACCTAATAAGTGCTTTTTAGAAAATTTGAAAAGAGAGTCTGAAAACCTATTTTTAATTAGCCCTCAAAAATAATATTAATAATCCGATGTATAGAAGTCCTCACAAATAACACTGGAGGAACTCACAACATATCGGGATAATAAAATGTATTGATGAGGGCTGACTAATATGAAGTTTTTGGGCATCCCTTTAAAATTTTGTGAAAAGCACTTACAGGGTTTCGAAATGGGACAGCCGGACGCTTCTGGAGTTTAGTTGGGGTGCAGGTTGCTATGTGGCTTACAAACTGAAAAATATTAATTTATGACACAATTCGTGGTTCAACCCGTTTTCACCCACTTAGGGGTTGAATATCAAAATTTCCTGAAATTGATTTTTAGATAATTTTACAAAAAGCCCGTGGAAGTTACAACCAATTTGATTCCTTATCAGACCTAAGGGATATGTAGGAATTCGTGGAACCCATACAACCCTTTAACACCTCCTTGGGGTTGATTTATCGAAAAATCGTGAAATTAAATTTTATGCAAAAGAAAAAAGCAAGCAAGCCCATTATGAGAGGATCCATTGTGTTCTCCTCGTATAAAAACCGGACTCTTAGGTTAGGTTAGGTTGAGAAGGGTGGACTGAAGCGATGTGCCCCAGTCCATCACGAGAGATTACTGTGGATCCATTGTGGTCCCTTCGTATAAAAAAAAAAAAAAACCGCACTCTTAACTACTGATTCCAAATAGTGCTCTTCTTTATGAAGAGATTAGTTCTCCATAAAGGTATCATTGCAAGTTCTGATAAATCGGTCAAAAAGAATTTCCTCAAGTACCAATATCTAGTACGAGCCAGCCTTTCACAACCACACACTAGATGCTCCAGTGTTGGTTCTAGATTCTCATCACCACAGCGACACAGTTCATTCATGGATATTCCCAGTCTTTCTCCATGTTTCCCAAAAGGACAGTGTCCCGTTAAGACCCCTATGAGTTGTCTACAAGCGTTCCTGCACACAGACAATATGAAACTAGAATTCCTCCTATCAAGTTTCGGCCAGCACATTCTAGCCTGCCGGGAACCCGAAAGATTCGCCCAAGCCCCTTCAGTTTGTCTGAGTTCTTCTAAGTCAATCAATCCCTTTACACGTTCGATGGGGCATAGAACCGACTCATCAGCTAACTCTATGCTCATCTCCGACCCCCTTCTGGCTAGCTCGTCTGCCTTTTCATTTCCAAGGAAGTCACTGTGACCAGGGATCCAACAAATTTTCAGGGTGTTGTTTTACATTTGCTCACTAGTCTAGATTTAGTTAAGTGCGTATCAACAGCCTTTATAGCAGCTTGGCTGTCAACGTATATAGTTATTGCACTATTCACGCACTGTTTCTGCACAATTATTTCTGTTGCTTTTGTCAATGCAAATATTTCTGCCTGTAACACACTCGAGCTATCCGGTAGCCTGAACGATTCCATGATATCGAGTTCGCAAGCGTACACTCCTGCGCCCGTTCCACTTTCGATCTTGGAGCCATCAGTATAGATATGTTTGCTATCTATACTGATGGAGTGATAATCTTAGATCCCCACCCCATTCTGGTGGGAATGTTCACAACATAGGAATGTCCTAAACTAAAAGCAACCCCTTACACGCCCTGACTCAAAACTGGTGTGAGAATGCCAAGGAAAACTATGTATTCTTACGTACCAAAAATAGAGTACTGTTGCGCTTTGAGCCCAATCATGAGAGCACAGAAGAGGGCAATGAAATAAGTAAGAGACGGAACCGCTGTTCGCCCGACTGGAGGGGAGCTCTTTTGTGGAAGGTTCTAAACCTGCTCCATCAAGAGGGGCATAAGGTTATGCGAGGAACAAAAGAAATGCCAATACTGGGCCACACTGCCAAATCTTCTACTGGTCATGAAACGCATACTAAATCACCCAACTGAAGTTTGATAGAAGCAGCTTCTGCAGTTGGCTAGAAACAAAGTACAACCACTAACCGGAATACTCACAGGCCATTCGCGCTTGAAGGATAGTCTTAAAAGAATAAGAATCATAACTGATGACCTTTGCAGTTTCTTCGAAATGAAGGAAGAAGCCTCTGAACAGATTCTGTGCTGCTCTGTGAGGAAATTGCAATTCAGCGCTTCAGATGTCTGAGAACACTTTGTCGGCTATAGCATACAAAAACAAACTTAAACCAACTAGAAAGAGTCCTGAGGGAAATAAAGTTGGACGAGTATTTATAGGTTGAAACTGGAGAAAGATCTATGGGGTATAGCGAATACCACTCGTCGTGATGAAATCGTGAGATCTACACCCCTTGACGGTTAAATATCTTAAAATCGAGGAACAAATTTTTAGGCGATTCCATCGATATTGCATAATACAGTAGAAGTAAAATCCAATTTGATGATGAGACAGCAGACCTAATAGTTATGATGTATTCAACTCCTTTAGGGATGAATGTTGAAAAATTGATTTTCAAACGATTGCATGAAAATCCCGACAAATCCAATTTAATATCTTATCATACCCCAGAAATGTATCCAAGTTCGTGGTCCTCCATAGGGGGTTGAATATAAAATTGTATGAAATCCCGTGAAAGTGAAATCTTATTCGATATTTAATCAGACTTAAGAAATATGTCGGAATTCCTGAAAATGTATACAATCTCCTTACACCCCATTGAGGTTGATAATCGAAAAATAGTAAAATTAATTATTAGTATACATAAAAAGCTGAAAGGACAAAAAGATTTTTTAGGGTTTAATAAAAAAAAATTTTAGGCGATAACATAGAAGGAAATCTTATTTGATCTCTCATCAGACCTAAGAAATATTGCGAAATTCGTGAAAATGTATTCAAATTTTCTCCAACCATTGTGGATTGAATATTAAAAATTTTCAAAAACTGTTTTTGGGCGATTGTATAAGAAGCCAGTGAAAATAAAATCTTACTCGATATGTAATCAGACCTAAGAAATATGCCAAAATTAGATAAAAAATATACAAGTCGTTTACATCCCCTTGGAAGCGGAATATCGAAAAATCGTGAAATGAGTTTTAAAGCAATTACATGATTTTTAGGGTTTTTCATAAAAAGCCACCAGAAGTAATTTTCAACTCGAAATCTCGTCAGACCTTACAGATATGGCGAAATTTGTGAAAGTACATACAACTTCTTTACACCACCGTGAGGGTTAAATGTTGAAAAATTGAGAAATCGATTTTTAGACGATTATATGAAAAGTTCGTGAAACTAGCATCCTATTCGATATTGAATCAAGCCTAAGAAATATTCGTGGAAACGTATACAATAACTTTATACCCAGTTGGGAGTTAAATATCGGAAAATCGTGAAATAAATTTTTGAACGCTCTTTCATACTAATGGCCTTCCATTTGGGGAACGAAAAAGTTAGTAATCATGGCTCTATAGCGGTCTCCTTTGACTGTAACGTTGTGGCTGGCATTATTTTTGAAGAAGTATTGACAAATGATTCCACCAACCCATGAAGTACAGCAAACAGTGACTTTTTCCGGATGTAACCGCGCCACAAGAATGGCTTTCTTCACTCCAAATAACCATGAGCCTCATCTCTGATCCAAATTTTGTGGTGAAAATGGGGATAAAGAGCAATCTCGTTTCCGACTCATTCACAGAACGTACGACGCAAACGATGGTCAATTCTTGCACGAGCTGGATCTTGTAAGCTTGTAAACCAAGATTTTTCCGCAAAATCTGCCATAAAGGGAATGGAAACAGTTCCAATTACTGTGGCGATGTCTAATGGACTCATTCTTGTCCTCCGCAACAATATAATCCCTATTGGAAAATCAAACCTCTAAAAAAACAACCTTTATTATCGAACCTAAGAATACTCCGGAAAAACGTATATAACCCCTATAAATCACTAACAGGTTGAATAGCAAAAAATCCCGAAAACAATTTCTAGACATTTATTTAAGGAGTCCGTATAAATGAAATTAATTGGATATTTCAAAAGGTCTAAGATACATGACAAAAGTTGTGAAAATATATGCATCCCCATTTTACTGGCAATATTTCCGCTCAATTTCCGTGCACCAATGCTAATAAATTCACTTCAATTACTTTCCTGGTACATCTACCTATACCTACCAAGTTTCAACTTTGTAGTATAAGCAGTTCCTGAGATAGAAAAGACATAATCATTACAGAATATCTTTTTGTTTATGTTCCTAAAACAAATTCTGGGCGAGCCGTTATACCTATGTGGTAATACAGCAAATAATTCAATTATTAATAAAACTAGTGAATTTTTGAAAAGCGCTTTTGCAAATCAATTTTAAAAATATTTAAAATCCTACCTCCTCTCTTTCTCCCTTTATTGACATTCGTTATAGATTTGAACATAAAAGGTGATTTCCAATACTCATACAGTATCCAATTTTATATTCGTAGATACTTTCGTTGAATATTGAATCGATCTAATTAAGGAGTAAAAAAAATGAACCTGATATTATCGTCTGCAAGGGTCCAAGTACTCTTTTTATAAAAAAACCCGCATTGATTTATTGGACCGAACGAATGGTTCGATTTATTGGCAAACATATAAAATCTTTATTCTCTCTGTTTTATATTAAAAAATATGGGAGCATTTGGGTCAGAAATTGGTTTTGGTGGCATTTTACTTTTTTTTGGATCAAACAACGTTTAATATATGGGTCTGAGAATGAAAAGCTCGTGTAGTAAATCATAGGAGCAAAAGAAATCCTTGAAGTGACTCGAGATTCATAAATAACTCGTGGCATTCAAATTCCTTTATATATATTTATATATTTTCTTTTAATTTAAGTAAATATCTGTACCGGAAGAAACAGCTCAGTTGTAATACAAATTGGTTTATATGTCAACCACTGAGATACCTATGTAAATAATATGGCACTTGCCATTTAGAAAAAAAAACTTTCTATTAAGAAATTTTTGATGCTATTTATGTAACAACTCTATTATTTTTAGTGTCAAATTGATAGAACCACAAAACATGCTTATAGCGCGTTCTAAATGTCAAATTTTGCACTACCATACAAGGTAGGATTGTTTCTGTTTTTGACATGTTTTTAACCTACTCGTTCTCTGTACTATATACGAACAAGTGATGCAACAATAATAATTTTTTTCCGAATACGGACAAAGCTGCCCTTACAGGTGGCAAGAAAGGGCACTTGCCCATACCTGTATTCGACCAATCCACAACAATAGTAAATATCATAAAATGATAAAAAGTATATTTTTCCAATCAAATGTAACTTAACTATTTTGCCTACTTCTTCTTCTGGTTTTCAAAGGTCAATTAAATCCGGCTCGACAGACTAAAAAATGTTCGATTCTTTTACAAACAAAGGTTTTATTACATATTTTGAGAGAATTTAATTATCGCAAGGGCAAGTGCAATTTTTATACAATTATTTCAAAAGTGAATCCTTAGCAGCTGGATAGTGACAGTTTACATTATAAGGAGGAAAATTTAATTTAGTTATTGACAGTAATAGTATGGTGTGACCACAATTTTCATTACAATATGTATGTAGTTACTTGAGCTATTGTATGAAATTACAACATCGATTTTGTATTTTGCGGGATTTTCGCGACCTCAAGACAGGTGTCTACCAACCTTTAAAATAAACAATTGTATTCAAAGAAAAAGCTCTTCGGCTTACAGAGCTACCATTTCATAAAAAGGTTTCTCTGATGATATAGCCCGTTTTGAACGGATTACATTTGGATTATTGGCAGGTTGCATGTTGGGTAAAGATGCACAAATCTACTACTATTTTATGTTTCTGAGTCTTTAGGTTGAGAGGATTTAAAACAAAATTTAAAAAAAAAATTATTTGGTTTGCTTTTATCCGCATAATGTCTCATATCTCATGACTTGCGTTGATCATGTAGGATACCATTTTGCTCTCACAGACTCAAATAAGCTCTTGATACACGATGGCAAGGGCTCCCTTAAAAGCGGTTAAGCAGGAGCATTTTCCACCATTCCACCACTCCGATAATTTATAATTTTCATTCGAATGTGGCTCAACTATTTTGCAATTTAGTTTCTCAGATAAATTTATTCCTCACTACTACCGGTTTCCATGGGTCGCTGAAAAAAATACTGATCGACGGATCAAAAAATATTCGATTTTTTTCTTTCATGCAATTATTACAAAAAAGTATTGCCAGATTTACATTATGGAGGGGGAAATTTAGTTTAGTTTTGGATGATACCCATGACATTCCCTTCTAAGCCTTGAATTTGCCCTTCCCTACAATATGAAAGTTTTTTCGCAACCATATATCAATAAAGCATTATTATTATTATTAATGTCCACGTTTTACAATATAGAGGTACATAACCCCATATAAAATTATGTTCATGTGCACTCGTATTTATACTATATTAGGTGTGTTTTTTTGCGCATTTATCCAGATTAGAGTAGTGATTAAAATTTACATTGAAAACACCAAGAATATTGCTGTTTTTGTTATATTTCCTTTTCCCTGTAGATAGTAGGCTAGAATATAGATTTTAACCGGAATAGTTAACCCAGTAGCTCACTGGAGGAACTATTCGCGATAAATTCTCTAATCTAGCCTACTATCTATTGAAAAAAGTTATAAAGAATCGTAAAAACAGCAATGTTGTTATTATTTTGTATATAAATTTTACAACCTAATCTGTTCTGGATAAGTGCGCAAAAAAACACACCTATTATTTCAGTTTATACCTGATTATGTTATTTAAGGGATTTTATTTTTTTTAACCCCTAAAGAAAAGCTAGAATGGGAAAATATTTTAATAAATCCAGGAAGCGAATCGGGGGAGTACAACATGTTCGCCTGTGACGTATTTGAAAAAAATGCTGTTAACGGAGATTTCCTTTCAAAATATTATTTTGACTAGTCTATCTTCCAAGAATAGAATTTATCGATAATCTTTAAGATAGGCATGTTCCTCTTTTTCTACCAAGCAAATATAAACACAAAATACAGTTATCTATTTATATTGTAATTTGTTTGAAAATATCAACGGGTGATTAACGTTGATTTGCATAATTTATAACGAAAAATTAACGTGATCTTGATTAGTTACCAAGTTTATTCACACATTAAACTTTAATACAGACATAAACCCAATTGGAATATTTATAGATTCTTTGAGCATTGAACTTAAAGCCATATTAAAAAAAATTTTAATGTCAAATTTTGTTGATATATTTACAATGCATTCTAGTTTTAGTATGGTATGCAGTTAGTCAACTGCTGAGCTAGAAACGGTAAATTGAATGATTTCATTAAATTTTTACGCAAATTTTATAAGACTGCTATGTTTAATTGGACTCGTAGTTTTTTTTATTTAAACAAAATCGAAATTTTTTTCATTATTTGCAATCAGTAAAAAATATTTCCGTTTTAAAATAATATAATTTCATGTAAATATACTTGTGGCTGTAATCTGTAATTTGTTTCCCTTATATTAGGGGATCATATATAACTAAATAATGCTTCGGCTGAGTATTAATAAGCAGCTCTGTATGTGTTCTTTTTTCGGCATTTAATTTTTTGTAGCGATGGTCGGGAGTACAACCTTTAGGGGTTGATTATCGATAAACCCTGAATTTCGTTTTTAAGTGATTATATAATGCCCGTGAAAGTAAGAACTAAGTTAAGAGATATGGCGATTGTGTACAACCGCATTACATCCCCTTAGCGGTTGAATTTCGGAAAATCGAGAAATAAAACTTTGGGCGATTGTATGAAAAGGGTGGAATAGATAAAACCAATTTCATATCTCATCAGACCTAAGAGATATTGTCGTGAAAACTTATGGAACCACCCCTTGGGGGTGTAATTTCTAAGAATCGTGAAATTGATTTTTAGGCAATTATGTACATGAAATGCCCGCAGAAGAAAAACCTGTTTTGTATCCCATCACACCTAAGAGATATTGCGAAAATAATGAAAACATATGCAACATTTTTACACCCCCTTGGGGACTGAATATCGAAAAATTCTGAAACCAGATTTTAGGAAATTATACAGAAAGCGCAAAGAAGTAAGAACCAATTCGATATCCCATCAAATCTAAGAGGTACGTTGAAAACGTATGCAACCCCAATTCGATATCTGATCAGTTCTATGGTATTTCACGGCATTCGTGAAAATGTATGCTATCCCTTTACATTCCCTTAGGGGTTGAATCTAAAAAATGACGAAAACAGTATCTAGACATTCATCTGATATACCCGTAGAAGTAAAATTAATTCAATATTTCACATTGACCTAAGAGATTTGACGAAATTCGTGAAAACATATGCTCCCCATTTACACTGACCATATTTTTGGTCCTCCCTCAGCCCGTCAATGGATATATAAATTTTTTATTTAAATAACTTTACTCTACTTATCAAGTTTTGAGCACAAGTCGTTCCAGAATTAGGAAATATACCCCACCCTTGTCTACCAGACCACCTCTATTAATATATTTATATTTAGAATGTGCCACCACTATAGCTCTACCCAAATTCTAAGTTTTAGCTTTCTATTTTTAGCGGCTCTCGAGATATAGAAATCGGGATTCTTTGTTTTTCACCCTCCCTCAAACCCTAAAGAAACTACCTACAAATTCTATTTCTACTTGGATTCTATCGGGGCTAGCTTTCATATGAACTCGGATCGGTTCCTAAACAGTTCTTGAATACAAGAATTTTTCAAAAACAATCTTCCCCCGTTTACTTCCATGATCCACTGCCTGTCTGGAAAATTTATATTTAGTAAACTGCCCTTCTTCAACTTTAAGCAAAAACCAAATTTCATAGCTCTGGAGTAATCAGCTCGTGAGATATCGTAAATCAAAGTTGTTCACCCTCCACATCGAACGCTACTGACCATTGGCGGATACAGAGGGGGGCGGAGGAAGCGGCCGCCCCACCCCCCCCCCCCCCCCCCAAGACCAATTCCGAATTTTCTAAACATACATACTTAAACCGTTCTCCAATTTTTTTTACTCCACTGCAATGTGGACTGTAATTAGCATTTACTGTAGTTCTACGGTGCAATGCAAAGCACAGAACAGAACCATGATGGTGGATTTACCATACACTCAACATTTGAGTCGCTACTCTATCCCCACCATAAAATCAACCAATCAGATGGCTCGTGCAGTCGCAAGAGTCTAACATTCTTCAACTTTTTCTCCGACGCACGTTTCCATATGTATACACACATGCAATGAACTGTGGTACCCCACAATTCGCAGCTCATCGTATTTCTGTCGTTTCGCACTTATAGGCAAGTTGCGCCGCAAAGGCATGTTGAGTGTAAATTGCTTTCAACACAGCAAAGAGCACAGCCGACGAAAACCGGTTTGCAATGGCCTGATGGGAGTAGAGGCTCGCCTCGAGGCGAGCCTCAAGGGTGAGTGTAAACGCACTATGATAAAAAGACTACAAGACAACATATTGCGTAGGTAATAGGGTTATTCCATCAAGAACCGCCAAGAAGGACGAAATTTGTGACCTTACCATCTCCGATTCTTTTGAAAATTTATACTGTTATACTTTATACACGTACTTTAAGAACTACTGAAAAAAATTATTGAAATTAAATTTTTTGCTTCTATCTCATTTTTTTGTTAGTTCTAGTATGTTAAAGTTTTCGCAAAAATGGTGTCCGAGTCCTCTTTGAAAATTTATATCTCTAGTAATTTTTATCCTGGAATATTAAAATATGGCTTATTTTAAAGAAGAAGGTTGTCGCAATAAAAATTATCCTTGAAATTTTTTTCATGGATAATGATTTTGTCCTTTATCCTTGAATATCTCAAAACGGTTTTTTTTTATTTTTTTATATTTTGTAGGTTATACTGTTTTTCAAAACATACCAAAAAATTAACTTCGGATCTCAATGGGTTCAGGCTCAAAAAAATCGAAGAACATTATAGTGGTTCTCAATTATTTTATAGAAAAAGGGTAATTTAATCAAGAATCGCCAAAAGTGTGACCTTATTATCGCCGATTCTTTTGAAAATTTGTGTACTCGAAGAATTAGTGAAAAAAAAAATATGATTTCAAGTTTTTGTTTCTATCTCATTTTTTTTTGTTAGTTATAGTATGTTAAAGATTTTCCAAAAAAGATGTCCGAGTCCTCTTTGAAAATTCATATCTCTGGTAGTTTTTATCCTTGAATAATAAAGTAGGGCTTATTTTAAAGATTGTTGTTGTTTTTGTTAGTTAAAAAATGGAGATAGAAACAAAAACTTGAATTTCAGTTATTTTTTTCACTAGTTCTTTAAGTACAAACATTTTCAAAAGAATCGGAAATGGTAAGGTCACAACTTTGGCGATTCTTGATGGAATGACCCATAATAAGATCAAAACAATATGATCCCGTGCAGTCTATGTAGCTAAATTTACACAGAACTTGATCAAACAAAATAGCCTAATCAAAAAAATGTCCGCCCCCCCCAACAGCAAAGTCTGGATCCGCCACTGCTACTGACCCCCTTCAAAATTTTACTTCTGACCTATTCCCCTGGTATTCATACAAACAATCCTCAAGTTTTAACTTTGTGGCATTAAACGTTTAGGAGATATGGATTTTAGAATGTCTCGATCTCGGCTTTCGAGCGTTTCGGCCGCATTGCTCCCCCATAGACAATTTTTTTGCAAATAGCTCCACTTTTCGTTCGTTCACGTTTTCATTCCAGGTTCTTACGATACAGAAACCAAAATTATTCATCTAAAACGCTCCTCCACCTTTACACTTTCACCCCTAAAAAGTCACCACTTAAAGGGGTGCACCCAATGTACCTAATAAAAAAGTTAAAATTTAATAGCTCAAAGGGTTTGGGAGATAAAAGCCTTTGAACGCGTTAGTGTACGGCGGACAGACGGACAATATTTTTTTTTCCAGTTTTGCCCCTAAAACATAAATGGAACCAAAATTATGTAATTGTACGGCATTTGACAAAATTGTTAAAATAATAAAGTAAATTGGGTCATATACAAAGTGACTTCGATCAGTTGACGAAAACACAATTACTTTACACAATATAAAGAAAATGAGAAAATTCACTTTTAAAACAACTTTTCATACAGAGCATAAAAAATATTTCCGATTGATTTGAAATGATAGTTGTTATCACGTATGAAAACTTAACTATTTATAAACGAAGAATGTGGAATAAATGTCACTTGTTAGCTACGGCTGAACCTGAAAAATACCAACCTTCATACTACTTCCAAATTTAGCTACATTCACTTAAATTAAATTTTTTTTATACATACCAAATGTGAAGAAATCGAACGACTCCCCCATGCAGCTATCATATAAATGTCCTTGCAAAAAATGCATGAATTCGTCTGTCGGAGGCCACTATAACTCAAGAAAGACGAAAATGAAAATTTCCACGAATTAGATTTTAGTAACCTGTGTGTAAGGTTGAGTTCGTTAGTGAGCGAAATTCTCGCTCTACTTCTTGGTGTAGATTCCATACAAAAGTTATTAAATCACAGGATTTATCTTATTGCATATGAGTAACAAAGAATCCGTAAAGCTAGGGATCGAATATTGTGCGTATTAAAACTCCTCGGGTAGCTACCAAACAAGAAAAGATGAAAAGATGACGAAAAGATCTAAAAATTCGAGAATGCGTTGGGTGAATGCTTAAGAGTCCTGGATTGGATGTAAAATGACTCTAATTCCTTTGGTAGCTTCTAAAAAAAAATTTTTGTTGTCACAACCCTTTCCAATATAATTTCAGAACATGATAGGAAAGTATGTAATACAAAATTTTTCACGCTGATTTTCACAGGGTTCCAGGTGCTAAAAAGGAGAAAGATGTGCTCCTTTGCATGTCTAGCCACCACATACTCGTAGTAGTCCTTTCTTACCATAAGAAAGAGGGTGCTCTATAAGTGCACTCCTCATTCTTTTTTTATCCACAATTATACGTACATCATACGGTTGACTGTGGTATGTTTTATTATTTAATAAGTACGAGTTTACCGTAAGTAAACATTCACCAAACTATTAACAAAATATGTTTCTTCCGAAAGTAGAACAGCCGGATATTATTAACGGGGACACTTTGGCGATCTGCGCTCAAAAAATAAATTAAATTAAATGCGCAGTAGGTGGAAAATTCTTGTAAACAAGAAAATGTATAAAATATTGTCGTCAACGAAACGGCATATTTTCATTAACAATGCGGTTTTAAAATTAACACAATTCCCATAAGTATATCATTCTACTTCCGATAACCGTTTTTTTTGCCACTTTCATTTCGCATTGTAAGAAACCACCTACGCAATACTACGAAGTTAATAGCTCATCTGCGCAAACATAAGCTCGATATGTAAATGACTGATCCGTGGACCAACCTAAATATTAATAACAATTGGAAAACTGTTATAAGGAAATATTAAAAACCTGTTCGGTGGGCGACAAGAACTTTTGCTTTTTAACAATAATCACATTATGGGCTAAGACTTATCATCTCTGCTCCGCCCACTTTTACCTGTCTGAAAATCGATTTGAAGTGGTACCGAACTTAAGTAGCAATTAGCTTAAGATGATGGTGAATCAACTTGAAAGTTCAAGAACTTCTTCAACTTCAAGACGAGCAACAAAAATGTACCGTGCCCATTTTTTTCTGATGTAGGTAAATATAGAACGATTTCTGGCCTGAATGATTATCCGTGTGGGTGGCGGCATTAAGTTTATTCACAATAAGATGATTATCGGATTATTGTTTTTTGGTTACAACTTTCTTTGTACATTTCGAATTTATTTAGGCTCGTGCACTCTCTACTTTAATATTAAATTATGCAGTTTTGTTCGGCATTTGACAAACTTATGACTGTATGTTTCCAGGTCTTCGAAAGGTCAATAGGGCACCTTGTTGTGAACGGAGGCCTTAGAGTGATTATTTTGACTTGAAAAGGTTTGAAGGAATTAAGTGGTTTAATTCCGACAACGTCCGAAATAGGGTTCGTTGTTCAGAGTCAGACCATATACTCATACCCATGCCTTGAACAAAAGATTTTCACGCCGACTTACTTAGGTGTAAAAATGTGGATAAATATATCCTCGAAGATTATGAGCGACTGAAAAGCGTTGAATTGCGTGACTTCGCGTCTTGATGTTTTGCGTCCTTTCAGTCCTCCCTACCTAAGCCACGACATTCCCGAAAATATGTTTCGCCGTGACCCCGAAAAGAGAGATAGAATTATGTTTTTCTAGCCTCTACTATTCATTTCAAGAATCTATTAAAATTATCGTCGTAGGGTTTCCCTGGATTTCAAGTAAAACACAATTCGATTAAAATTAATAAAAAATAACAATATTTTATTTATTCACATTCAAATATCGCACTATTGGCAACGCTTCCCGATATCATTTACTACTCGATCGCTGTTACCAATGCAAATCGCTTTACAAACTTTTTCGCGTAGAACTGACCTTTGTCTTGCTTTCACAATAGAAAAACTAATCCCGTGTATACGGTCTACAGCGCTTATATACTGCATATGGTGTGACGAGAGATTTCCCGCATATTCGGTTGTGTGTGTGGAACGATCGGAAAGCGTGAAGAACGTGAAAGGAAGGGGACAGTGTTCAAGAGTGTGTAGAGTTTTCTCCGTTATTCTTATTGGATATTGAAAGGTTGTCACTTTTCTCTTCAAACTGATGTCATGATGACCACTGATATCATGATAAATGAGTTGTGCGGTTTGCTAGGATACGAATATAACAATATTATTATTTTTTTTGTTCTTGTCCTTTCATATCTATGTCATATACATATCTACATATGTCATAAATATTTTTTTTTAATTTTAACTGAATTTATTTATTTTTTTAATTTTATGTTAAGTTTTTGGCAGAAAGGGCTTAATTTTGTTTTCCGTCGGTTGTTTTGAAGGTAAAATGTTGAGTTTTTCTTTTAAAAAAACTCAAAAATTCCATCTACACATTTAAAATTATCGGTACTTATTTCCCCATAAATTCGACACGTCCAGCACAGTAAAATATAGAGACCAAAGGCAAAAAAAACTTATTACATAGTCACCTACACCGCATCTCAGCATTAAACACGTTTCGGACATAACATAATAATGTTGCGCCAAGACTGTTGATAAATTTTTTTAGTTATAATTACTCTAGTAGCACATCTACATATAGGTACTAAGTTTCAACTTTCTAGCATAAGCCGTTTCTGAGATATGAAAAACCACCCCCTAGCTTGCTATCCCCATCAAAAACTTATTTTTCTTGGATGTCTCTGTAGTGGTTCTATACAGTTTTAAATTTTTAGGTTTCTATCCTTTGTGGCTTTCGATAAATTAAAATCATATTTTTTTTCATTTCCACCCCCTCCGATCATCACTCCCTACACCCACACTTTAAAATTTTTTTTCTCCGCTAGAGGTCTACTGGTCCTAACTCCTGTACAATTTTGAAGATCATATCTGATTCAGTTCTTGAGATATAAAAATTAAATTTTTTGAAAAATGACTGTTCCCCACTTCCGCGCTTCACCTCCCATTCAAAAATTTTACATTCAGTAGACTCCACTGGTAAGTCTAAGAAACCAAGTTTTATCTTCCTGGCACAATTGAGTCGGAAGATATTGTAATTCAAAGTTTTTCACCGCCCCCCCCCCCCCCAATACCTCACCACCCCTCCCCCCCCCCCTTCAAAATATTAACCCATTTCTAATCTCCTAGTATCTCTTAAGATAACTACAAAGTTTCAGCCGTCTGACATCAATCGTTCAGGAGATATGAATTTTAGAATGTTTCAATCCCAGCTTTCAAGCGTTTTGGATGCATTGTTTTCCCTCGCACACCCCTCGACCCCTAACGATAATTTTTTTGCAAATGGGTCCACTATCATAGTACTACATATGTTCCAACTTTCAGCCTCCTAGCATAAGCGGTTCCTGAGATCTAGAAACTAAAATTTTTCATCTAAAACGCTCGTAGGGGTTCACCCATTCTACCTACCATAAAAATTTCAAATTAATATCTCACGGGGTTTGAGAGCTACGCACCTTCAAACAGTTTTACGTACGGCGTCTACGGCGGACAGACGGACATTTTTTTTTTGCTTTTTTGGGGTTTACTAGTCCTAAAACGTGAAAATACACAGTACTTTATTATTAAAAAATAATAAAGTAAAATTGGTACCCTGTACATTTTTTTCCGTTTCAGGACTAGTAGGCCTTACAACCAAAATTTTTTTAGTGGATCAAATGGGTGGACTCTTTGAAATGGTGATTTTTTGCAGCGTGGAAGTGAGGGGGGGGAGGTGGTCGAGCGTTTTAAATAAAATAATTGGTTTCTATATCTCAGGAACCGCTTATGCACCCCTTAAAAATTTTCCAAAAAGCACTTACTGCGTTTTGAAATGGGACAACCGACCTGCCACTACAGTACTCTTACATAAAAACCACTTTCAAGTTTCCATCCTTAATTCTCAAGATATGGAAATCAAAGTATTTTGCTTTCCAACCCTACCCCCAATAAGCGACCACGCAATGTACCCACTAAAAAAACTGTCAACGGTCTGGGTTCAACTTTATTATTTTTTTGAGTAGAAGTTCGGAACTACGAGTATGCGACAGGCTTACAAATAAACACTAAGTGGTTCCTCTGATATAGAAACCAAAAATTCAAACTCAAACGCTGGCTCTCACACCTCCACCCACAAAAAATTATCACGTAAAGGAGTATATTTGATCTAATTACGTAAAAAAAATATTAACTTAATATCTCAACCCGTTTGTTAAGTACAAGCTTTCAAAGGTGTTTGCGTTCCGCGAACAGGCAGATTTTTTTTCTTGTTGGGCGCTGAGATGATCAAACCCAAAATTTGTAGTGGCAAATTTTTTTTGAAATTTCAAGTCGATCATAATTTGTTGTTATGAAAAAATAATAGAGTTAAATGTATAAATAATAGCTCTAAGGTTTTGTGAGCTACGAGCTATGCGTTGGACAGACACACAAACTCTTGTTTTTGCTTCGAAAATACAAAATATTTGATTAGCATTTTTATTTTTAAAAATGTATCTATTACATTCAAGAGCTGTTCCTAAGAACGAATTCAGTACAAACCAGAAATTTGAGAACTTAAGGGGGTCGTCCTATGTGTCGGCCATTTTTTCCGCTTTTTTCGGGAATTTTTTTTCTTGCAGATTATGAGTTACCCACTCTTGAAAGTTTTACCACATATTTGTTCATATTTCAACAAATATTAGAAATTTTTTAAGGAGACATTTTTTTTCCCGCGTGCAGAGAGAGCTCTTAAAAGTGACCGCTGTAAAAAAAAATTGTCAAATGGCTGCCATGATGCCGGCTGTCCTCCTTATCTGAATTAAAAAAAATTAAATTGATACTTGATCCTTGATCCTTGATGTATAGGCCTGGCTATAACTGGTACCAGAATTAAGTCAAAATTTTGAAAATTATGATAAAAAATTGGCCTAACTTTTATTTTTACTTTATTATTTTTTAATAATAAAGTATTTTTTTAAATTTTCGCATTTTTTTCGATGAATTTAGCTTCAGTTAAAAAAAATTACGGAACTCACTATATCTCTAGAAATCGTTCAGCCACAAGTTCGGAATTTTGTACAAATTAGTTTTGAGTGAAAGTTCACTAGTCAGCGAAATCGTTCTACTGCTTTGGGTAGCTTCCATACAAAAAATCCTTAAGATTATTTTCCGATAGTTTTGAATGCTTCAAACTAGGAATTTGAAATTTTGTGCAAATTGAAATTTAAATGGTTACAGGTAAAAGGACAAGTATGCTAGAAATCGAGTGAGTCCTTCTTGCACCTCCCATGTGAAAATCCTTCAAAATGGAAAATTTTACTTTCGGTAACTACCTAGTTATAGATATGAAATTGAACACTGATGAAATTGTCTTTTAGTTTCGAGTTGCAACCAAATAAGATTCCTTAATAAAGGTCAATGCACTTCTGATTCTACTTTATCCCCAACTACAATATAAATCGGAGTTCAGTATTTTATCTAGAGTATCTGACAATTGGCTTGCAACCGATCGTGACTGCAGTATGTTTTTAAAATAATTTCATTGCACTTAGATTGAAGATCAGATTGCAACGAAAAAAAAGAGGAGACAAGAAGAACAAAGCGAGGTGTTTCAGCATCTCTAAAGAAGTGCGGGAGACCTCGTTTTATGCACCCTTACAAAAGTTTTTAAATGATTCCTTGGGAGTTACAATGGATATCTGATTTCAGAGGACATGCTCTTGCAAAAAGGAGGTCAAATGGAGAAGAAAACGAGGTCTTCGAACCTCCCTGCAGAGAACTCCAGGATTAATCACGGGGCATTTACTAGTTGGGCGAGTACTCCAGAATTAGTCCCTCGTTTTAAGCTCCCCTAGAAGTATTTTTAAATGATTTCTTAAGAGGTACAATGGAGATCTGATTTGAGGGGATATGCTCTTGCAAAAAGGAGGTCAAATGGAAATTCATTTTTATAATAAGTATTCTATACTAACGATATAATTTTTCTGTAAACGCAACACCGTCCAACCCCAGCCCCCCCCCTCCACCCTCCGAAATAATTGTCTTCGTTCGCGCCTGAATCATATATTTCACCTGGATGAATCATTAGTGATTCACTTGCAATGCGTCCGTTTCCTCTATTTCCTTCTGGCCTTACAATAACTAGATTATTAAACCATCTTTTTTTATTTTTTCTAGAGACCATATATTAATTGTGAATCGAATGTTGAGTTGAAAATTGCCACCAGAAATTGTACATGTACCAACTTTACATGCCATCGCTACTACAAAACGGTCAAGAAGCCAAGGTGAGTTTACAACTTAATTAATCTTCGAATTATCTTCCGAACATGTTCAATGAACATGGGCACTTGTTAAACTTGTGTATGAATAAAATCGATAGATTTTGATGTATTCACTTTAATTTCAAGGATCTTCGAACGAAACTGTGAGGATGTGTGCTGCGGCAAGCAACGATCAAAAGGTAAATCGTTGGATAGTGAAAACGATAAAAAGATCGTAACGCGATCAGCATCAACTACCTTTTCGTCTGATAGTCCAAGTCCAGTGAATTGTGGGGAGATAATTCCCGATAAGAATGATAAATTGATGGTCCCGTGGATCGTTCAGATCTCATCCGAAGGACAAGATCGTTGCATAGGTAGCTTGCTAAGCAGTCGAGCAGTGATCACTTCTTTAAATTGTATTGATAAGTAAGAATGTGGCCCTATTAATTATACGAATTAATTTACTTAATCGAGATTCATTTCTAGGACAAATAATATTTTTGTAACGAGAATAAATAGTATAAGTACAGAAGTCGAAAATTTACCGGTGAAAGAAATTATCCGAGATGGTCTAGTTAAAAAGAGTGTAAGTTTGGACCGAAATTCAACGTGGGTTTTGTAATTAACTAATTCTATTACTTCAGGTTATTCTAGTCCTAGCTGAACCAATTACAAGTGTCGAGAAGAAATACAATCCATGTCTACCTCAAGACGATACGACAACAAGCTATCCAAGTTGCTATCTTGGACTACCAAATCGAGTGGCCACACCAGTTAAATTACTTCCGGAAAGCGATTGTAGGAAAATAACAGCAGGACCTCATATGGCAACGAACAATCTTTGTGTCCAATACGATTACCCATCCGAAAATCATGTAAGATCTTTAGTGGTGTATTTCTTGTTTTTGGTAACTTAATAAATTTTTTGAATTTAAATATCAGGCCGGACCCGGTGCACCCTTACTCTGCTCTTGGGACACGCGATATCCGCACAACTTCCAAATCGTCGGAGTGCTCAGTGAAAAATACAACGATGTCTTAGTTTTCGACAATATTCATCGAATTCAGAATATGATTAAGTTAAATCTTAATACTTTAATGTGATTTTATACTTTAATTAATGTTTTATGGAAAATAAATTTTTATACGAGTATTTATAAAGATCAAGTTAGTTTGGTATTTTTCGACAAGAACCAATTTTTTCACAGATGTAAGAGTACTTGCCTGGATCAATAAATTCTAGCTTATAACAAACTTTTTATTTTCACACTAGAAACTCTGTCAATAGTATGGGCGCAACATTAATAAAAAAAAAACTCTACACGCTTCTGGAGTACTCTACACGCTTCTGGAGTACTCTACCCTTTCTTGCATGTTCTTCACACTTCTCGCACATTCCACACACACAATCGAATATACTGGAAATCTCTCGACTCAACACATGCAATATATAAGCGACGCAGAACTCGTACACATGATCATTTTTTCTACTGTGGGAGCGACACGATGGTTAGTTCTACGCGAAAATATATTTGTAAATTGATTTTTCTTGATAACAGCGAATAGTAAATGAAACTGGGAAGCGTTACCAATAGTGCGATATTCGAATGGGAATTAATAAAGCGCTGTTATTTCTATTTCCTTTATCGAATTGTGTATTACTTGAAATTCCAACGAACCCCTAGCTCGCAACAATGCCATATTTACTTTATTTTGTTACATGCCTGGCAGCAATAATCGTTTGATGAGATCGTATTACAGATTTCGCGACGCGTTACATGTAGTATAAAAGAGCAGTACGGCTACGATAAGTGTGATTTTCATTCATATTTCATTTTGTAAAAAAATTTGGATTACAATATCTTCCGAACCAATTGTACCAGGAAGATAAAATTTAGTTTGTGTATAAAGGATTACAAGTGGAGTGCATTCAAAATTTTTTAGGGGGGAGGTGGAGCACGAACGTAAGGGGATAACCACTTTTAAAAAAATCTGCCAATGGTCTGGGCGAAACTTTATTATTTTTCGGGTCAAAGTTCGGGAGCGGTCAAAGTCGCAGTATATCATCAGTTGTTTCGAGATTATTAGATTTCTTGGAAAATTAATTTTGTTCTTAAAATAAAAATATTTAAAACAGAGATTTTTAGCCTATTCGAATTTCGGTATATTATGTAGGGGAAACTACGGAGAGATGCCCCGCTTTTCGTTTTAGTACTATATTCGCAAAACTATTAAGACCAATGTCATAAGCTTTATACAGTAGCTGGTTTAGTTCATAATAAAGAGTAATAACCGATTTTCTATAATTAATATAAATAATACTAAATATTATAATAGATTTTGCAAGCCCGTCATAAGAAGGATAGATGCCTAAAGCCTGGGATAGATGCCCCGATGCGTAATCGAGCATGTGGGATAGATGCCAAATGGAAAAAAGACTGTACATTTCTAACCATTAGGCTATTTGGAACGTTATTTTTTAGGTTGTCAGTCGCATAGTACCCAACACCGTATCTCATCATTAAACACGTTTCGGACTTCTACCCATAAAATAATAAAGTTGCGCCCAGACTGTTGGCAGATTTTTATCAATTGAACTGAAGATAAAAAAATCAAGAAACCTAATCAGACATTCATGTTAAATGCCCAGGTAATCATATATTAAAATAATAAACATAGAAATTTGTACTTCAATAAAAAAATTAAAAGTAAGAAAAATTTGAAATACGGTAGGCACAACATTATTTTTTCGACTTGGAACTAGTGTACCTAATATGGCCGCATTTAAGGGTTATGCCCCAAAGAGCAACTATCCTCTCGGGAAATGAGGCAACTATCCTTTTCGTAGAGGATAGATGCCTGCTCAATTTTTAAAGTATAAAACAACATATTCAGCATAAGACTCGCTTTAACGTGCACTTAACATTATACTATGAGTGACAAAACTAAATACATAAATATTTTACCTGAAAAAAAAAATTAGGTGCACTTATTCAGAACAGCAAAATAATTATTTAATTAATTTTTAGACGCTAGAATATTCATGTCCTGAAAAGAAACCCTTCGGCAATTTTTTTGCAAATGGGTCCACTATCAAAGCTCTATATAAATTCCAAGTTTCAGCCTCCTAGCATAAGCGGTTGCTGAGATCTAGAAACCAAAACGTTTCGTCTAAAACGCTTCCCCACCTCCCCCCTCACACCCCCACCCCTTAGAATTTGGTCACTTCAAGGGGCCTACTCATTCTATCCACGAAAAAAAATTGAACTAAATAGCTCAAAGGGTTTGGGTGCAATGAGCCTTCAAACAATTTTGCGTACACCGGTCGAAGTACGGCGGACAGACGGACTGAACTTTTTTTTTGCTTTTTTTGTGTCTACTGGTCATGAAACGTGAAAAAATACATTTTCAGGGTAGCAAATTTTTTTTTTAAAAATCGATCACAATACTGTATTATTGAAATAATAAAGTAAAAATTTAATTTTTATATCTCAAGAACCGTACTAGATATGATCCTAAAAATTTTACCGGAGTTAGGCCCAGTAAACTTCTAGCGAAATAACCAGGACGCTATTTGGAATGTTATTTTTTAGGTTTTCAGTCGCATAGTAACCTACACTGCATCTCAACATTAATCGCGTTCCGGACATCTACCCAACAAATAATAAAGTTACGCCCAGAATGTTGGCAGCTTTTTTTGTTACTCAGAATAAAGCTAGTATTCCACTGTTTGACCTCGCTGCCAAATTGCAGTAATAAGCAATGCGAAATAGCGAATTCGAATTAATCTCAAAGTATCCGCTCGGTCAAATTCGCTATTTCACCAGTTGGTCAAACAGTGTAATACTAGCTTAAGAACTTTTGGACCTCTCTTCGTACATAGTGTATCAAATTTCAATTTCCTTTCGCAAGCAGGTTCTACTAGGTAGTTAACAGATACATTTTTTTTAAACACTATCCCCACATGTCCCTTCAACAATTTAATTTTGTCCTTAGGTACTCTTACAGTACCTGTGTTCTGTGCATACATCTACAAAGTTTGAAACTCTTATTGTGAGTTGTTCCTGAGATTTAAAAATTAAAAAATAATTGTTTGCTGTAATTCCCTTTTACCCCCTTCAAAGGATGCTTACAAATAATTTCATGTGGGATCACCCCCTCAAAACTATTTTGAAAATATGAAGCTCGCATATCTAAGTGTTCTTAAGAATAAGGCGGTCAGACAGACATTTTCATTCCGTTTTATGCTTGAGTCACATACAAAGTAGAATGAGGCAGCGCGACGCAGCTTGACGCCGCCAATAAATAAGCAAGGCAGATAACTATTCACTGTCTGCGTCAGTTTGAGTTTTGAATAAATTTCAAATTTTCCAAAAAGCGTTCGTATTCGTTCATACGAAGCAGCGAACAATTAAAAACGATTTTTAAGCTAATTTTAATTCAGTCCGGTCATATCAAGTAACAATTCGATGTTTTAAAGATAAAAAAGTCACTTGTCGATTTCGAGGTTAACTACAGGCTACGGAAAAGTTCAGAGTTGACGAACATTTTTTGATGGTTGCGTAAGGCTGCCTTCGTCTACGTTCGTTGTGACTACCACAATGGAAATACACCGCGCTCAACTTTTTGACAGCTAGTCTGCCTCGGACTGCGTTGCCGTTGTGACTTGGGGGTTAGGGTTGACTACAGTTAAATCGTGAAAATAAAATTTAGCAGCATTTTTTTTAAAATTTCAGTTTGATCCAATATGATTTTTTATTTAAAAATAATAAAGTAAAACTTTGCAAAATCACAAGTTAATAACAACTGCTTGTTTCTCTATGAAGAGAACAGACGAATAATAATATTACGAGATTTTAGCTTTTCAAGCCAGTTATAAAGCTTTTCAGTGATAAGAAAAGTTTATCGATGAATGTTATTATATTTTCCATATTGTTAAGTATTTTTCACTTACTAGGTACATAGGTATGTATTCAACAAATGCTGAAGTGCTGACTGTACTCAGCTAATAAAGTAGGCATTACCCAACAATATAACGAAGTTATCATTCTGTTTGTCTCAAGTGACTAACACCTCGTATTGGTGTGATTTGTGTTTTGTGATAAAACTATAAAGAAAAAAGCCCCGTACTGTATTTTGACGAATTGAATTTAATTTTGCAACATTTAGTTCTTTATCTACAGTCGAAATGGCCACATTGCCAGTACATCAGCCGGTAAGAAAAATTCGTTTTCTTGAAATTGAATTGTTTGTATAAGATGCTTATTGTTTACTTGTAGCAACTTCCGTACTTGGGACGTATACCGGGCGGCCTACATCATGGCTCCATGATTCGGATTAAGGGTTCGATGAAACATGCAGCACACAGGTGAGAGTAGATTCTATTTTCTATTCTTTTTTTCACATTGTAGTACCGATCAGATTCGTTATAAATCTGCAATGTGGCCCAAATATCCATCCGCTGGATGATGTGGCCCTTCATATAAGTGTTCGACCGCCTGAGTTCGCAGTTGTTCGTAATCATCACGAGCAATTCAGATGGGGCACAGAAGAACGGGGCGGTGGATGTCCGATTCGTCGTAATCTTCCATATGAGATATTGATTTTAGCCGAACAAACGGGCTTTAAGATCGCCATCGATGGAACCCACTTCTGCGACTTTCGTCATCGTCTTTCATTGTCGCGAGTCGATTTCATTCATATCGTGGGTGATACAGATGTATCATACGTAGGAATGGACAATGAAATGCCTCACCAGAACGAACATCACCATCATCATCACCATACGCCACCGCATCATCATATTCCCGTAGTTCCGACAGCACCACCACCAATTGGCATTTACCAACCGTATCCAGCTCTTGACTCCCGGCCAATTTATCCGAATCTATCAATGCCAATGCCGGTTCCAACACCTCCGCCACTACCGCCACCATGTACTCCACCTTATATTCATAGACCAAGTAAGCTTATCATCCTACCCTCGAGTGATCTAAGGAACTCATACTAATAAACTCTTTTTATCTGCAGTCGAAGCTAATCCATATCCATACGCACCATCACCTTACCCGGTGAGTAATTTCCGTTAATCTAACTAATCGAACTAAGCTTTCAAAATTTTCATGTTGTGCGATTAATATCTATAATTTTTGAAGAATTGCATTTTTATCGCGTATACGAGTAGTAGTCACGGTAGCAAAGCACTTTGTGTAATCTTCTACTTACGGCCTTGAATGTTTTTTTAAATTTTCAAAAATAATTGTTGATTGCGTTATTTTACGAATTCCTTGTTTTTCAGAATTGGCCGCACTAAATGTCTTTGGTGATCTACCGCTTCTTCGTTCGATTTATACATACTTGATTTACGGTGTCATTACAACTAATATACTATTCGCCTTTTATGTGTACTAATTATTCTGTATGTGCTTTACTAAACAGTACGTACGTAAGCAAATGAATTAAGCCTTATGTATTTTTCGCATATCCAATAAAACAATTTCCAAGAATATTTGCTCTTACTGTGCACTTTAGTTTGTAATAGTTTTCTGTTAATATGCGCAATTTCAGTTTCCCATAGTACTCTTCCGCAAGGCTGTATCCAAGACGCTTGCGTCTTAGGCCAGCATCACTTCTTCACATCTTGAAGCCCTCCAAAAAGCGGAGAAAAATATCGAAGAACTTGCAAGCGTTTTCATCTTTCCATATTCAGTCCTTGCATTTAGAAGGATTGAACATTTAGCTCGGGATATTTGGATATTTGGGCTCTCTTATCACAGATCCTGTTTTTCAACAGAGTACTCAGTATATCCTGTCCACATTGGGCGCTACCTTTCTAAAAGTAAGGAGTTCATAGATCTTGACGTAGTCAAGGTGTTACACCTTATCAAGAAGTCGAACCGGTTTAGGACAATAGAAAGCACTCCTTAATTAATGAATCGGTTTAAAGAAGGGTAGCAACCGGGTAGCAGTTAGGGATGCCTACTGGGAAGGTAGGAATTTTAAATCTGGATCCTGTCAAGGTTCTAGTATCGTAGAAAATCGAAACGAAGGAGACTCTTGCGCAGATACTTTGCATTTACTTCAAAAACGAAGAAAAGGATTCATTAACCTGGATGTAGCCTAGGTGTACACTTCGCCAAGA